>CM062807.1:1061288842-1062488842 GCA_031772625.1 Pinus tabuliformis | reverse complement strand
CCTGGCACTGGATGAACCAAAAGGCAAGTGATGGTTTTGTATCTAGGATCGAATTTGGTATTTGCATGAACGTCACTACTGATCAAGAACAACGTTTATTTTTTAACAACACATCCAGCAACACAATTTTTTTTTGGGATTGCTGAACGTGAGTACTTTGGCTCTTAAACTAAATTTTTTGGGTGTCATTACCTCTTTCATTTGCTGCGAGCGATTTCGAAGGCCTTGCTACAACTACGTCTAGGACGATCAATTGAAAACTCTGGTCGTAAATACCACGACAACTACCCTAATGATATGATGCAGAACAAATGCGTTCGGCACAACAGATTTCTCTGTATTCACTATCGTGGGACTTCGTCTCTTTTTGTAGGCGGATTTGGTCAACAAAAGCATATAACAACAACAATTCTGGCTCTCAATTTGAGGACAATGCTGTTCAAGACTGTTGAATTCGGCATGCAGCTAGTCCTCTGCGAGATCATGTTTATTTTTGCCTTCAACAACTTCTCATTGAAGCAAGATCAAGTTCGTTGGGTACGTTATTCAACTTTCGAATTGTGTGAGTTAAGATTCTTCTGTCAATGATATATAATGCTTGTCGCGGGTTTTGTAGTTTCTGGAGGTCCAACCATTACGCTTAATTTTGAAAACTTGTGAGAATTCGATGTCGCTATACTTCATAATTTCCATCAAGTTACAAAGTTGGTGAGCTGATGACATAGTTATAATGTTCTAATATTGTGTATGCACATATTTTTGGGATGAATTATTGTTGTGAGTTAGCTCGTAAATTGAATACGAAGAATCAATAATGTAAAGCAAAGAAACATAATGTAAATTAGTGGGTCTCAATGTTCTTTGGTGTTGAGAGAACACATAGTTAAGTTAATTGTGTGAATCTCTTATACACGGATAGATCTTCTTATTCTTCTTATGCTTTGGGTTTCAAGAGCATTAGTTATAGGTTATGTTATGAGATCCTTGTATCTAGAAAGGTGAGTTGCAACTTACCTATACAATTATCAAAAGTGTAGTTCGCTGCATTTTAATAGATGGGAATTTGTGAATAGGGTGGTAAGTATCTAGATAGCATTAGTTATAGGTTATGTTATGAGATCTTTGTATGTAGAAAGGTGAGTTGCAACTCACCTATACAACTATCAAAAGTGTAGTTCGCTGCATTTTAATAGATGGGAATTTGTGAATAGGGTGGTAAGTATGTAGATTTTCCTTCGGAAGATCGAGAAGCGTCAATTATAAAAAGTTCATCAATGGTGGTGAGAGACCGTTATGTATTAAATGAGTTGAATGGAAGCTCAAAGATTGTGGTGGTGAAAGAGTGTTGTCTCAGAGACTTTAGAGTGAGGATAAGTGTTGAGGAACACAATGAAACATATGAGAAATGTGTATTGTAATTTGTCATTTTTTGTATTAATCTTTATAATATTAATTTTGGCATGTAAACATGAAGGGAGAGAGTTGGAGATAATGTTTACATGACAAGTTTAGAATTAGTTTAAGATTTCATTAAGAGAATATCTCAACTCCTATATTCATCTTTGGAATCACTTGAATCTCAATCCAACTATATATGTATATCATGGTAATGTGAAAAAATATTTTTAAATACAATTTTGTTTTCTTTCATATATATATAAAACCAAACAAACAAACAAAAAATATTTATTAAAAATAAAATTATTATTTTTATAAAATTTAGGATAAACATTAAAAAAATAATTATTCCCTACTAAAATTAGAATTAATTTTATCAATAAAAATTAATAGCTACAATAAAAATTAATAGCTAGTAGTAAAGTCCATTATAGGATGTCCTTTCTGTAACAAAAGCATAAACATTTTCGTGTGGAGCTTCAAGTTTTTAACCTAAATTCATTTCTTATATTCCATTATAAGAGGTCTTTGGCCTCAAAGAACAAAAACATTATGAGAAGTCTTTGGCGTCACAAGAGAAAAAACATTTTCTTGTGGACATTAAAGTTTTTAAAATAAATCCATTTCGTATAGGCTCTTAAAATTAGTTAAAATGATATATATTATTTTTATTTAACCTAAAAACATATAAGAGTAATGTTTTTATAAGATTAAGATAAAAAAAAATGATAGCTAGGAATGATGGGATTATAATTGTAGTGTTTTTATTTTAGCAATTTAAATCTATAAGATGATTTGTTTTTATCCTCATTATGAATAAAAAATATTATATTTATAATAAATAATTGTTCAGTTTATGTTCTGTAGTAAGTGTTATGTTTGTATAATACTATCGTTTAATTATTAAATGTTTTGGTTAAAGTTTTATTATTTACCATATTTTTTTTAATGTATAATTGAGTTTAACATTTAAAATTATGTAAATTAGACCATTCAAATTTATGATTATTTATAAATTACAGAATAGTAATTTCTTAAAAAAAAGAAAATGTTAAAAGAAATAGAAAAACCCAAAATATTTATAAAGAAAACGTACAGAACCTATTTCAAAAAACATGTTAAGGACCATACGTACGTATCCACCCGTGCAATGATCGTGATGAGGACGCAGGCGATGTTGATGAGCCGTAGGGAATCAATGGCTTCCTGGACAGAGCTGAATTTCCCCGCACCATCGACAGGGCCTACGACGATCTAGACCAAAGAGACGAATCAGTTACTCGCCGGCCTGCAACAACCTGAGGGCCCAATATTGCCCATCTACGTAAGCTAATCAGAGAAGTCGGATTCCATTTTCAGCTACTAAGAATGCTTCGAAGACGGAAGCGAGATGCTGCTCGTGTCTATATGTTGGAATGTGCTAATTACTCCAACCCTTCATACGGATTTTATGTAGTTTGCCTTGAACCTGCTTCGAGTACTGAAAATGGGACACTGCTCTGTAACATTCCTCTAAAGTCGCAACCTCTAAACTTGCAATTCTATACCGCAAGGTTAAAAAAAAATCATTCACTTGTGACTTTATATTATCAAGGTATTAAGTTTTAGGGTTAAATGAACTACTTTAACATGGTCTTATCCTTTTACATTTAAATGTAAAAACCATATGCATAACAACATTATTATCAAGTCATTGACATAAATTTTGACCATCCCTATAATTGTATTGCTTCGTGATATATATATATATATATATGTGTGCACGTTTAGTCTATGCGTGATTATTTTCCCCATACTACACTAGGAGATTCCTAAATTGACATACTCTAAACTATAAGGTTGAACATTAGTCAACCTAGTCATCCTATGTCGATGGGAGCCGAGACGCTCTCCAAAGTTCCATGGAAAACAACTCTCTTGCAATTCCCGGGGATCAATGCACCTAAGAGATCTCACGACCCCTTATTAGATGCCTCATATTTTCCTCTTCCCCCTCTTCGCTTCTTTGCCCAAATTGACATTATTTATTTCTAGGGATTGGAGTAAATGTCTCTAACTTTTGGTAAGTGAAAATTTCACTTAGTGTTTTTCGCAGTAAATTTCCCTAGCTAGACATAAGCAATTTTAAAATAAAATCAAAATAAACTTTACATATTAAATTCCCCTAAGTTCACTAAATTACTACTATATAAGTAAATTGGTGTTACACATCCTTTTATGATGCTCCAGGAAAATGTAAATATTTGACTTTACTGTGATAAAAGACAAACTGAATATGACATTATTAGCTGTTTGAAATTTAATAATTTTTTTTTTATTATTTTTTTAAAAAGATAAGAAATGTTTTCTTGAAAGTGTTTGCAACTTCTTCAGGAGGAAGTTGGGAAAAGATGGTTGCTATGACTGCAACCCTAACTACCTCCCCTAACTAGAAGGGTTTCCACAGAAAAGGAAGGGGGGAGAGGCAAAATCTGTGCTGTAGGGACAGGCAAAAAAAATGAGGAACAATGGCTAAGTCTGGTGATGACCAGATAGCCAAGCACTAGGTGCAAGCGTCTTGCTGAGGACCACAAGAGAGCTAAGGGGGAGATTTTGGTCCTGAAAGGCGAATCTCATGGTCGGGTGGTCAAGAGATAGAAAAGAACCCAGGTGAAAGTTTCGAGGAGCTCTTTACAACTCAGAAAGACCAGGTAAGTAATGAAAACCTCTGAGGGAATCTGCTGCATGAACTCTTATGTGTTTCATATTATTAATGAAAAGAAAAGTGGAGGGGTTTACTTCTGTGAATAGCAGATGATTGCTTGATGAAAATTTAGCCGATAGCAGATGACTACTTGATGAAAACTTAGCTCTCTTTTCTTTGTATTCTAAAAGATAAAAAAAAAAATTAACTGTCGAGTAGTTCTGTTAAAAAAAAAAATATTCCTAAATTTAAAATCAGAAGAAATAGTACTGGAATCTGTTAGAACAGACAATTAATTCTAACTTAGGGTTTTGAAAAAAATACAGTAGCCATAGTAATTGCGTGCAAGATACTCATGAAAGAAAAGAGAGACAACAAATTAGACGAACAGGGGAACTTCCTCGTGAATAAACAAAGAAAACAAAATATCAGAGTGAAAGACAGCTCACACTGTGAGAACCAAGTAGGCGTAGATGGCCCTTAAACCTCTCATAATTCCATTATAGAAAAAAAGGGAAATTGTAGTAAGTCTAAAATAGAACTCACAGGAAATATTGAATTTTGAGCCAGTACTCGAATCCAATACTTTGTTAGAATTCCATTGTAGCGAAAAAGGGAAAGTTGTAACAAATCTACGAAATAATTCGAAGAAGGTATGCCTTTTCGAGCCAATACTCATATCCAATACTGTGACAGGATTCACATACATATAAACTATGATAAGCTCTAGTAGTAGTCGTACTATGATAAATGCATAAACTTCATAACCAGAGATGAAATAATAAATTATACCCATAAGCAGATAAAATGGTAGTCACACTACAACATTGTGAAACTAATGCATGCGCAAAGTAGAAAGACACCAAACCAGAGAAATTTATGAATTATTGGCCATATCATACCGAGTATGATAGACTTCAATTATAAATCCCTAAGTAAATAAAGCTTGGGCTCTCATAATGTTTATAAGAACAAAAACTATATCACAAATGCAGTACAATAGAGTCAGAATAGTAAATCAATTCAACTGTAAACTTAGAGGGATTATATTTCCATTACCAGAAGTACAGTTTCACAAAAGAAAACATGATCAGAAGCCATAAGGACTCGGCTTTACTTTGGCATGTTTAGCTAGGACGAGTGTTTACAAACGGACTCAAGGTCCTCTTCTAAAAAATGGAAATAACACAGTGACAACAACAAAAAAAACCAGAGAAACCTACAGAGGTCTCAGCCCCAAATAATCCCTTAACAGTCTTTACAAATGGACACAAGTAGCTTGCAGACATAAAGAAAAAAACTGAACTAGCCAGAAGGCATTAAAAGCCTGAAAGTACGCCAGTTAGTCTGGGCCTGAAATCCCAAATTAACATCGGAGAAGGACCATAGAGAAACCCTGTTCAGGGTACTCTAGTAGCTACCACCGTATCTGAAACATAAAAAAAATAAAAATATAAAACTATAAACCCTTGAATCGGGCAACCCTGTATACATTAACACTTCTTGACAAAACGACTCAGAACAAGGAACCTTGCAACGGAAATATTGGTGCTTGCTCTGTAGCCAGCGCTAGAAGGTGATAGCCTGAGAAGCTTCGCCATTCCACACTGCAAGCAGGCATTTCTTGGCCACACTCATTCCTCCTTCAACCAACAGACAAACAAAAAAGGACTGTTACAGTCATGAACATAACAATGCAAATAATTTAAGGAGGAAGGAGTCGAAATCAATTAAAAAGAAAACAACATAGAACCCTTACATGAACGCATGAATTACTTGAACATTGGGCAGGTAGGCTCTTGTACTCGAACCAGGATTGTGAGCACAAACTTACAGATAAACTCAGCGCGAAGGAAGGCGGAGCAGAGCTGGAATGAGTGCCAAGACAAATGAGCGGAATGAACCTTACGGCTGGAGTAAACGAATGCCAAACCCCAAAACTAAACTCAACCCTTAGATCAGCCACCTGAACTCTTCACCGTAGATGACGGGAGAAGCCCAAGGAGCATGGCAGCCGATGGTACGCCTGCCCGTGCCATGTCACATGACACAGCAGAGAAGTAAATATCAAGCCAGGTGTGAAGTGTAGGAGGAGTCGGCAGCTGGTGAGATATTAGGGTGACCATGATGGGTGGTACCATAAATTTAATGTGAAAAACAGTCATTCCATCAGAGAACTTTTTCGATCACCTAAATTATTTAACTATATGACATTCAAATTGGAAAACGAAAACAAGTACGTAAATGTGCAGTGATATGTAATGCCTTGAGTGAAATAATGTAATTTTTTTTGTAGGTTTTATTAGGTAGGGACATGACAAGTGGTATCAGAGCTAAGTTGCAAAATCTGTGGCCTCTGGGAATTGAAAACTTACAAATAAAGTACATACAATATATTTTCGTCTCTATTGAGTAGTTTAAGAGAAACAGTTAATGGGCTGACCTTTTTTGTTTTTTTTTTTCTATCACTTTTCTTATGTTAAGTACAGGAGAACAGAAGATTGACAGTATGAGAAGAGCAAACAGTGCGTCATGCGGGTTTGAGGTGGGTCAAGGACCTGTAACTAGTCCTAAGAATAACCCCGAGTTATGGGTACAACTTGGAGAGGAGGCTCACAATACAAATCTGGCAATTTTGGAGATAGTACAAGAGTTGAAAAAAAAATGGCCTGATTACAGGAGGACAATGCAAGGTTAACTATGGAACAGGAGAGGATTATAAAAAGCCTGTCCGATAAACAGAATCAGCAGCCAGCGAATCCCAGTGCTGAGCAACAAAGAATGTCAAAAGAGCAGAATCACCAGACAGAACCTGAAGAGTCAGAAGAAAGGGAGGAGGAACGATCTGATAATGCTTCTAAACAACAGACATTAAAAAGGCAACGAATAGAGTTGCAAGGGGAATTCTATAAGATCAAACTGCCACACTTTGACGGAGAACAGGGGGAAGTAGTTGAGGCGTGGTTGATTAATATGAACAAATATTTCCAGTTATATGAATACGATCACAACCTCAAGACATGGTTGGCCATCTTCCAATTACAGGGAAAAGCCACCCTATGGTGGGAAGAAGTTAAGATGGTAAGAGGAGTAAGCAAACAGAACATAACTTGGAAGAAATTTCAAAGGTACTTTAAGGAAAGATACCTGACCGAGCGTTTTTATGACGAAAAGGCAAGAGAATTCCATGACTTGCATTTGGGACAACAAACCATGGACAAATTCATCACTCGTTTTACTTCATTGCTTCGTTATGTGCCTTATATTAGAGAGGAAAAAGCTAAAGTGCAGAGGTTCGTTAGTAGCTTACCTCTAAGCATGTGGGAAAGGATTGAGTTTAACAATCCCAAGACAATGGATGAAGCAATACGGAAAGCCAGAATTTCTTACCGGCAAGCTAAACAGAAGGGAGAAATTCCAGGGAAAAGATGGAATGATAAGAGAAGTAATAAGTTGGCTAGAAATAATAAAGGGAATCATGGTAGTGGTAACAAGGGTTTTGGCAAGGGGCAAAGCAGCAGAAATGTACAGAAAAATTCACTTAGGTCCAAGTCAACCAATGAGTCCAGAATCAGCGAACAACCTGTAAAGTTAGACAGCAAAGGGGCAGCAAGGCCTCTAGTGCAGTGTTGGGGTTGTGGTGGGCCTCACTATGTTAAAATTGTCCTCAACGAAAAGGAACTGAACAGGTTTCCCAAATCCATGAAGCATCGATAGTCGGCGATATAGGACGTAGTCTACCAAGGATTGATGCTTCCCTGGAAGATTGTCAGGTGGAGTACCAGCTGACCATGGTGGAATTCGAAAGTAAAATTTCATACCTTACTGTAACTGTTTTAATTGATCCTGGAGCCACCTTGAGTTATATTAGTCCTAAAGTTGTAGAGCATTGTAAATTACAACCTATTAAATTCAAGAACCCTTGGCTAGTACAGTTGGCTACAGGGGCCAAGAGATGAGTGCTTGCAAAATTCAATAACTGCCCTTTAAAGATAGCATGACAGCCAGTGATGGCAGATTTAAATGTGCTTCCCCTTAGTTCATATGATGTCCTAATCGGTATGGACTGGCTAGAAAAACACTGGTCCATAGTCAATTGTAAAACTAAGACTATTTATTACAAAGATGAGCCTGGAGCAAGGCAAGAGATGTAAGGGATTAAGCGAATAGTGCAGGTTTGGCCAACAACTGCCTCTCAATTAGGAAAATGCATTAGGAAGGGATGTCAGATTTATGCCATCCAAGTGGGCTATGCTGACTCAAAAGACAAAAAATCCACCTTGGAAAACATCCCAGTGATACAAGAATTTGTCGATGTGTTCCCGGAAGAGATTCCCAGGCTACCACCTAAAAAAAATATAGACTTTACTATCAAACTGGTGCCAGGGCACCTTATAGAATGAGCATACCAGAATTGACAAATCTAAAAATGCATTTACAGGAGTCGTTAGAAAAAAATTATATTCGCCCCAGTGTGTCACCCTGGGGAGCCCTGCTATTGTTCGTTAAGAAAAAGGACGGGACCCTTCGTATGTGTGTGGATTATCATCAGTTGAATAAATTGACAATCAAGAACAAGTATCATTTACCCCAGATTGATGAGCTTTTTGATCAAGTTAAAGAAGCAATGATATTCTCCAAGATTGATTTGCGATCAGGGTATCACCAAATCAGAATTAAGGAGGAAGACATAGCTAAGACTGCTTTTAGAACAAGATATGGGCATTATGAGTTTGTGGTGTTACCCTTCAGGTTAACCAACATGCCCGCAACTTTTATGTCTTTAATGAACAACATATTTCATCCGTATTTGGATAGATTTGTGCTGATCTTTATTGATGATATACTAATATATTCCCGAACTATGGAAGAGCACAGGGAACACCTTAGATTGGTACTGAAGATGCTCTGAGAACATCGGTTATATGCCAAATTCAGTAAATGGGATTTCTTCAAGGAACAAATACAATATTTGGGGCATATAATCACTAAAGAGGGGATCACGGTGGATCCCGAAAAGATAAGGACGATAATGGAATTGCCGGTACAAAAGGACGTGGCAGATGTCAGATCCTTCATGGGTTTAACAAGCTATTACAGACAGTTCGTGGAGGGCTTCTCGAGAATAGCTTATCCTATCACTTCCTTATGGAAAAGGGGAAGAATTTTTAGATGGACCCCCGAATGCCAAAAAAGTTTTGAGCAGCTTAAGCATCTGCTCACCACCACACCCATTTTAAGCATAGCTGATCCTAGTAAGGATTATGTGGTGTGCATTGACGCAAGAAAAGAAGGTGTAGGAAGTGTGTTGATGCAAGAAGGGAGGGTAATTGCTTACGGGTCAAGGAAACTAAAAGAACATGAGCAGAAATATTTCGCGTATGATCTAGAATTGGCAGCCGTTATTCACACTTTGAAAATACGACGACATTATCATATGGGAATGAAATTTTTATTAATGACAGACCACCATAGTTTGACCAATTATTTTAGCCAGCCCAGTTTAAATGCTAGGCAAGCACGGTGGGTGAATTTCCTAAGCAGTTTTGATTTCAAAATCAAACATTCGAAGGGGAAAGGGAATCAGGTGGCAGACACTCTAAGTCAGAAATTACAATGTTTATATGATATTTCCTGTAGCAAATGGAAAAGCCCATTCGAAGAGATGATTAAAAAAGCAGCAGAACAAGATACTATATATCAGCAAATAAAACAGCAAGTACAATGGTCAACCAGCAAATAAAATCAGCAAGGTTATGCAGTAGATGTTACTAGAATGTTGTGTTATAAGAAAAGATTGTATGTGCGCAATCAAAACAGCATTAAAAACCTGATTTTGGAAGAATTTCATAAAGTCACTATGCTGGACACCTAGGATATCAGAAAATGATTACTGCACTTCAGAAAGAATATTACTGGCTGGGTATGAAGAGAGATGTGGTTGAGTACTTGGCACGTTGTTTAGAGTGTCAACAAATTAAAGCTGAACACCAACACCCTGCGGGGTTATTACAACCATTACCCATTCCAGAATGGAAGTGGGAAACCATTTCTATGGACTTCATAACAGGTTTGCCCAAGACAAGGAAAAATAATGACTCCATCATGGTGGTGGTGGACAAATTAAGTAAATCAGCACATTTTATACCTGTGCAATCTACTTACAGAGCTGTACAGATCACTCATATTTTTATGCAGAACATATTTAGGTTGCATGGGTTACCAAAAACAATAATTTCAGACCGTGATGTAAAATTTACATCGGTCTTTTGGAAAACATTGTTTGCAGAATTAGGGACTCAGTTGAATTTCAGTACAGCATATCACCCTTAGACTGATGGACAAACAGAATGGGTGAACTAGGTAGTGGAAGACATGTTAAGGGCATATGTAATGCAACAACCAGCCAAGTGGGAAGATTACCTGCACTTGGTCGAGTTTGCGTACAATAATGGCTATCATACATCACTACAAATGAGCCCATTTGAAGTACTGTATGGGTGGAAGTGTCGCACACCCTCAAGCTGGGGTGGACCAAAAGACAAATTGATGCTAGGTCCCGAAATGCTTAAGGAGATGGAGGAAATGGTTAAGAAGGTACGGTCCAATTTAAAAGCAGCTCAGAACAAGCAAAAGAACTTTGCTGACCGAAAAAGAAAATTCAAGGAATACCAAGTCGGTGACCATGTGTATGTAAGAATACAAGAAAGAAAGAGCACACTTCAATGGAACGGTTGCACTAAGTTTGCACCTCGATTTTGTGGACCATTCCATGTCTTAGCAAGAATTGGGCCGGTGGCTTACCAGCTCGCCTTGCCAAGTCACATATGGGTCCACAATGTCTTCCATGTTTCTATGTTGAAAAAATATGTTTATGATCCTAAACATGTAATCAGATGGCAGGATATACAGGTGATAATTATCTTTGGTAATCGGTCTAAGTGTTTTTCCTTTAAAAGAAAACTGATTTAGGATGTTGTATGTTGCAGGTCGAACTGGAAGGAGAAATCTTGGTCGAACCACTGAACATCCTTGACTGGAGAGAAGTAATGCTGCGGAAGCGAGCCATTACTCATGTTAAAGTGCAGTGGCCACACTTTGGAACTGACAAGGCCACCTGGGAAGATTAAGAGATCATGAAAAAGGCTTACCCAGGGCTATTCATGGTCAAAATACATCAGGACGATGTCCAATTTCAGGAGGGGGAGATGTGATGCCCCGGGAAAATGCAAATATTTGACTTTACAGTGGTAAAAGACAAACTGAATATGACATTATTCGCTGTTTGAAATTTAATAATATTTTTATTATTTTTTTTTTTTAAAGATAAGAAATGTTTTCTTGGAAGTGCTGGCAACTTCTTGAGGAGGAAGTTGGGAAAAGATGGTTGCTGTGACTGCAACCCTAACTACCTCCCCTAAGTGGAAGGGTTTCTAGAGAAAAGCAAGGGGGGAGAGGAAAAATCTGCTCTATAGGGACAGGCAGGAAAAAGGAGGAACAATGGCTAAGTCTAGTGATGACCAGATAGCCAAGCACTAGGTGCAAGCTTCTTGTTGAGGATAATGGTCCTGCAAGAGAGCTAGGGGGGAGATTTTGGTCCTGAAAGATGAATCTCATGGTCGGGTGGTCGAGAGATAGCGGAGAACCCAGATGAACCTTTCGACGAGCTCTTTACAACTTCGAAAGACCAGGTAAGTAAAGAAAAACTCTGAGGGAATCTGCTACATGAACTCTTATGTGTTTCATATTATTAATGAAAATAAATGTGGAGGGATTTGCTTCTGTGAGTAGCAGATGACTACTTGATGAAAATTTAGCGGATAGCAGATGACTGCTTGATGAAAATTTGGCTCTCTTTTGTTTGTATTCTAAAAGATAAAAAAAATATAACTGTCAAGTAGTTCTGTTTAAAAAAAAAGAACATTCCTAAATTTAAAATCGAAAGAAATAGTAGTGGAATCTGTTGGAACAAACAATTAATTATATCTGAGGGTTTTGAAAAAAATACAGTAGCCATAGTAATGGCATGCAAGCTACTCATGAAAGAAAGGAGAGACAACAAATTAGATGAACAGGGGAACTTCCCAGTGAATAAACAAAGAAAACAAAATATCAGAGTGAAAGATAGCTCACATTGTGAGAACCAGGCAGGTGCAGATGGCCCTTAAACCTCTCAGAATTCCATTATAGAAGAAAAAGGGAAACTGTAGTAAGTCTAAAATAGAACTCGCAGGAAATACGCAATTTTGAGCCAATACTCGAATCCAATACTTTGTTAGAATTCCACTATAGTGAAAAAGGGAAAGATGTAACAAATCTATGAAAGAATTCCAAGAAGGTATGCCTTTTCGAGCCAGCACTCGTATCCAATACCGTGACAGGATTCACATACGTATAAACTATGATAAGCTCGAGTAGTAGTCATACTATGCTAAATGCATAAACTCCATAACCAGAGACAGAATAATAAATTATACCCATAAGTAGATAAAAAGGTAGTCACACTACAACATTGTCAAACAAATGCATGCACAAAGTAGAAAGACACAAAACCAGAGAAATTTATGAAATATTGGCCATATAATACCGAGTATGACAAACTTCAATTATAAAACCCTGAGTAAATAAATCTTGGGCTCTCAGAATGTTTATAAGAACAAAAACTATATTGCAAAAGCAATACAATAGAGCCGGAATAGTAAATCAATTCAACTGTAAACTTAGAGGGATTATATTTCCATTACCAGAAGTATAGTTTCACAAAATAAAACATGATCAGAAGCCGTAAGGATTCAGCTTTAATTCGGCATGTTTAGCTAGGCCAAGTGTTTACAAACAGACTCGAGGTCCTCTTCTAAAAACTGGAAATAACACAGTGACAACAACAAAAGAAACCGGAGAAACCTACATAGGGCTCGACCGCAAATAATCCCTTAACGGTCTTTACAAATGGAGCCAAGTAGCTTGTAGACATAAAGAAAAAAACAGAACTAGCCAGAAGGCGTTAAAAGCCTGAAAGTACGCCAGTATGGCCAAATCCTTGTTCAAGGTAATCTGGGCCCGAAAACCCAAATTAACATCGGAGAAGGACCACAGAGAAACCCCATTCAGGGTTGTCTAGTAGCTGCCACCGTATCTGAAACTTAAAATATATATATATATATATATATATATATATATATATATATATATATATATATCTATATATATATATATATATATATATATATATATATATATATATATATATATATAGAAAACTATAAACCCTTGAATCAGGCAGCCCTATATACGTTAACACTTCTTGACAAAACGACTCAGAACAAGGAACCCTGCAATGGAAATTTTGGTGCTTACCTGGTGGCCAACACTAGAAGGTGATAGCCTGAGAAGCTTCGCCATTCCACACTGCAAGAAGGCATTTCTTGGCCGCGCTCATTCCTCCTTCAACAAGCAGACAAACAAAAAAGGTTGTTACAGTCATGAACATAACAATGCAAATAATTTAAGGAGGAAGGAGTCGAAATCAATTAAAAGAAAAACAACATAGAACCCTTACATGAACACATGAATTACTTGAACGTTGGGCAGGTAGGCTCCTGTACTCGAACTAGGGTTGTGAGCACAAACTTACAAATAAACTCAGCGTGAAGGAAGACGGAGCAGAGCTGGAATGAGTGCCAAGAAAAATGAGTGGAATGAACCTTACGACTGGAGTAAATGAATGCCAAACCCCAGAACTAAACTCAGCCCTTAGATCAGCCACCGGAAATCTTCACCGTAGATGACGGGAGAAGCCCGAGGAGCGTGATAGCTGATGGTACGCTAGCCTGTGCCATGTCACATGACAAAGCAGAGAAGTAAATATCAAGCCAAGCGTGAAGTGTAGGAGGAGTCGGTAGCTTGTGAGATATTAGGGTGACCATGACGGGTGGTACCAAAAATTTAATGTGAAAAACAGTCATTCCATCGGAGAACTTTCCTGATCACCTGAATTACTTAACTATGTGACATTCAAATCAGAAAACAGAAACAAGTACGTGAATGTGCAGTGATATGTAACTCCTTGAGTGAAATAATGTAAATTTTTCTTATAGGTGTTATGAGGTAGGGACTTGACACCTTTCTTGAGGGAAACATCGTCCTCGGTGTTTTCTATCATTCAAAACATGCTACAATATGCTTATGAGTAAAATATTTGTTCCCATCTTCACAACACTACTACATAAATGGGGCTTTAAGACAATATTTGAGACCCTTTTTTGGTTCAATTGTCTTAACTTGAGAGAAAACAAACTTGTGTATTGTCTTAAATATTGTGTTTAAGTGGGTGTCCCAAAAATTATTGTTTTAAAGTTTATTGTCTTAAAAATTACTGTCTTAAAGTTTATTGTCTTAAAAATTATTGTATTAAAGATTGTTGTTTTAAAAAATTGTTTGTATAAAGACAATATATAACACAAACTTTTTTGTCTCATAGGAGACAATTTCATTTTTCTTTCACAACACTACGATTAGAGACAATATGTTTTTAATACTAGCTATAAATTTTTAAAGATCAATTTAGTCTCTCTAGAGACAATATAAAACAATGAATCCATAAATATCTCACCATTGAAATAAATCGATTTAAAAAACATTTAATTAAAAATAAACTACAAAATCTTGATTAATTCATATTAGCGTACAGTGGAATCAAACCACCAACCTCCTGCTTGTAAGGCAGGCGCTCTTCCATTGAGGTAGCACACTTTATAGAATTAGGTGAATTGTTATGTCTTTTCTATCTTGATTTATTAAAATATAATTCCAATCTGAATTTCATATGAAATTTCAAGTTTCCTAATAATTTCATAAATTTCCAACATGTTTGGGATACAATTCTCTGTTGTGGCCCATTCATAAGAGAGTTCTTGAGAAGCAGCATTTATAAATAATTCAATGCTTCCATAGCTTAAGACTCTTGTTTACAAATATTCTGTCATTGGGTATTGTGGAAAACAAAAAAGAGTGAAGGCAAAGATGTAAATTTTTAACAACTCCTCACTTCCATAAAAAAGTTGTTCCACCTAAATTTGAGGACTCTTTAAAACTCATATTCTATATAAAAAATTGTTCCACCTAAATTTGAGGACTGTTTAAAACATATATTCTAGCTTTGAAACAGAACATGCTAATTTGTTTGCAAACAATATAACACAAATTACTTCAAAATATCAAGGCAACAATTGCATGTATAAACACAATGCCAGTACCATGCTACATTTGTAAAAATCATATAATGATATCTAAGACAAGTCAATTATGAGTTTTGAAATCATATCCTTTAGAATTTATTATCGCATTCCTATGCTATCAAATAAATTTGCACTTCCTATCCTCTGCAATTAAGAATAGTTTTAGTTATGACATAATGTTCATCTGCTAGACTTAATCCTATCATAGCATGTATCCAAATATTTTTTCGCTTCACATTTTTTCTTGAAGATCGGTATACACAACAAAATGCACATGAAGGAAGTACTTTACCTTGCCCAGAACTGGATGTAAGAATTATCTTTGTGCACTTGCATGTGATCGCCATCAAACTTGGACTCAGCAGTAATCTCTTTCCCTTTCATCTTAGACATGGGACAAAATGATCAAAATGCCTAAAAATCCAATATATAGTGGAACAAAGTTAAAATGAAGAATTTATACATTATAAGTTTTCAACATAGTTTGTATTTTGGCAATATAAAAAAACATTTTTTTCATAAATGATGCATACAAAAGGACTTATTTCTAAGGGGAAGCTAGAAATCTCCATAGTAATATTACTATCGGGAGTGACCACTAAAGGCATATTACACTTTGATACCAAATTTCAAGTTATGCCTTTCCAAAAAATGGGCAAAAGATTAATTATGTTTGTAGAAGAAGGTGGGATGTTGTTTCCAGCAGAAGTCTTCAATAAGCAACTTGACATGACAACTTGTACAATGTGATTCCATTCGGAATGTGGATCACAAGGTGAGGATTAGAAGATAACATTGCTAATCCACATAGACGTTAACAACTACCCAATGTAGTTCCCTTGATTCAGGTAGATCTTTAGACAAAGTGGCATGGAGAAAGCTCAAAATTCAAAGTGGTGGAAAGGCGATGAACATGACATCAAATCGAAGTGCTCATCGCCCTAATTCCAACAGTGCGAACACACTCCAATCCGAGTTTAGATGAAGGATATAGAAGCAGTCAAAGTTAGGTTGACTTTTGATGACTGGGCAGGCTTAACAAAGACACAATTTGACCTTTTCTGATGGATGAAATCCGGCCAACTCCGGCTAGATAGCGGGAAAAATTGTAGCCCTGTTAAAATGACCCCTTCGGTCAAAAAAACGAATTTCCAAAAATGCATAATTTGATTTATTAACAAAAAAAATATAAAAAAAGGGGCTGGCTGGCCACCAACCCCACCACCCCAACTCATAACCCTCATTTGCATATAATCAACCTATATAGTGGACGGACGGGCCACGACCCTCGGCCCCTCCCACGGAACCACAACAACCGTCCCACGGAATGGGGCTCACCAAACTGTTAGAAAATTATATATTACGGAGCAATGGAACACATAAAATATTGCAGAAATATAAACACAGAAAAACGCACAAAACAAGAGAGACACAGATATACGTGGTTCACCCAGTTTGGGCTACGTCCACCCCGAACAACCAGTCCTTCCTTTCTATTATCCAGCAAAATGAAGAGACACAACCTACAGCAAATCCATTGTAATATCCTCTGTTTTCTCTCACAATCTCACCTCTCTGTTTCTCGCTCACAGAATACACATCTATTTCACCACCTCAAATACAATACCCTCATACAAATAGAGGGGTTGCCTTCTAGGGCAAAAAACCCTAAACTAAACATAAGTTCTACCGTCAGATCATCCACCTAATGAACGACCCAGATTGACTAGAAATTACTATACTTTTACAAGGCAATTTTACATTTATTTTTGGCTTCGGGGCGCTGCCCCCGAGCCCCCGCGGGGGTGACAAGTCCCCCCCGCATGGAGGGGTGTACAAAACTTCCTGGGGTATACATCCGACTGAAACAAAGACCTCTGAACAATCATGCTCCACACACAACAATCTCCCACTTGGAGAATGATTGTAGCAACTCCACCGCTGCTTCATTTGCTGGACAATGTTTCCTCTTTGGACCTGGCTGTTTCTCATCTTCATCGTCATCCTTGAAGACCAATTGAAACTGAGCATGTTCTCAGTTTCTCCCTGGTTACAACTTTTGTTAGCATATCTGCAGGATTCTGGCTAGTGTGTATCTTTTCCAGCTTCAACTCTCCATCTTCCAACACTGATCGTATGAAATGATACTTGAGCTGTATGTGTTTAGTCCTGGAATGAAATGTTGAGTTCTTTGCAAGATGAATGGCACTTTGGCTATCACTGTATAACGTGCCCATATCATGCTCCTTACCCAACTCACCCATAAACCTTTGTAACCAAATCATTTCTTTACTAGCCTCTGTAGCAGCAACATACTCATCTTCTGTTGTTGAAAGTGCAACAACACTTTGGATTTTTGAAACCCAACTGACAGCTATTCCTCCAACAGTAAATACATATCCTGTAGTGCTCCTCCTGTTATCTCTGTCACCTGCCATATCTGCATCAACATATCCTTGTAGGGAGATGTTTGAACCACCAAAGCATAATGCTTGATTTGTGGTGCCTTTCAAATATCTGAGAAACCATTTCACTGCCATCCAATGTTCCTTTCCTGGATTGTTCATGTACCTGCTTACAACTCCCACTGCATGTGCAATATCAGGCCTTGTGCAGACCATTGCATACATTAAGCTTCCAACCGCTGATGCATATGGAACTTTAGACATATAATCCATGTCTTCTTGGGTCTTTGGGCACATTTCCTTGCTAAGTTTGAAATGGCTAGCAAAAGGTGTACTAACTGGTTTTGCATTGTGCATGTTAAATCTTTTCAACACCTTTTGTATGTACTCATTCTGAGACAATGTTAATTTACGATTTTTCCTGTCTCTAGTTATTCTCATACCAAGGATTTGTTTTGCAACTCCCAAATCCTTCATTGCAAATGAATTTGCCAATTTTCTTTTGAGCACATTTATTTCCTGCATGTTAGATCCTGCAACAAGGATGTCATCTACATACAATAACAATATAATACAGCTGCCATCATTTTGCTTTTTCAAATAAACACAATGATTAGAGTGACATCTAGTATAACCTTGTTGAGACATAAACTTGTCAAATTTTAGATACCACTGCCTTGGAGCCTGTTTTAAGCCATACAAGCTCTTCTTCAACCTGCACACTAGTTTCTCCTTCCCTTTCACCTCATATCCTTGTGGCTGCTGCATATATATCTCTTCCTCCAAATCCCAATGGAGAAAGGCTGTCTTTACATCTAACTGCTCAAGATGCAAATCTTCAGCTGCTACTAGACTTATAGTTCTGATTGAAGTCATTTTAACAACAGGAGAAAATATTTCATCAAAATCAATACCTTTCTTCTGTGCAAACCCCTTCACCACAAGTATAGCTTTATACCTCTGCTTTCCTCCATCTTCTTCCTTCAGCGTGTAAACCCATTTATTCTGCAATGCTGTTTTACCTGCAGGCAACCTGATTAAGTCCCAAGTCTGGTTATGTGCTAAGGAGTCCATCTCTTCCTTCATGGCTTGCTCCCACTTCTTCCTGGTTTCTACCTGCACTGCTTCTTCATAACATTTTGGTTCACCAGAATCAGTCAACAATAAATAATATAATGAAGGAGAGTAACGTTTAGGGGGTCTACTTATCCTGGTAGATCTTCTAACACCACTTTCGGGTGTTTGGGGTGCCTGTTGCTGTTGTGGTGGTTGCTGTTGTTGTGGTTCTTGATTATTATTATTTTCAGGCACCTTTACTTTTTCAGTGATTTCGTCAAGAACTGCGTATTCCTGGTTTTCTTTTTCTTGCTTCTTTTCCTGCAACTGATTCTTATACAAAACCTTTTCATTGAATATTACATCTCTGCTCCTAATGATTTTGTGATTTTCATAATCATATAAGCGATAACTAAAATCATTAACACCATATCCAATAAAGGTACATTTCTTTGACTTTGCCTCAAGCTTTGTTCTATTTTCTTTATCAATATGGACAAAGGCCTCACAACCAAAAGGCTTTAAAAAAGAGTAGTTTACCTTTTTTCCTGTCCATGCTTCCTCTGGAACACCATCATCCAAGGAACTTGAAGGCCCTCTGTTTATTAGATAAACAACAGTATCTACAACATCTGCCCAAAACTGTAAAGGCAATCCTGCATGCAATCTCATGCACCTTGCACGCTCCATGATTGTTCTGTTCATCCTTTCTGACACACCATTTTCTTGTGGTGTTCTTGGAACTGTCTTCTCTCTGCGAATTCCATGCTCTGAACAGTACCTATCAAACTCTTTGCTGCAATATTCACCTCCATTGTCTGATCTAAGACACTTCAATTTCTTTCCTGTCTCAATCTCAACCAAAGCTTTCCATTTCTTGAAAGTATCAAATACATCAGATTTATTCTTAATACAATAAATCCAAGTTTTTCTAGTTGCATCATCAATAAAAGTAACATAATAACGAGAGCCACCGAGAGATGATACTTGAGTAGGTCCCCATACATCTGTATGCACAAGCTCTAATTTTTCATTCTTCTTTTCTTTCCCAACTCTAAGAAATTTGACTCTCTTCTGTTTTCCATAAATGCAATTCTCACAGAAGTCCAAATCAACATTCTTCAAACCTAGCAACAAATTCCTTGAGTGAAGAATCTTCATCCCCTTCTCACTCATGTGTCTGAGCCTATGATGCCATAATGTTGCATCTGCTCCTTTGGAAGTTAAAGCATTAACAAAGTTAGAAATACCATTGCATAAATACAATGTACCAACCTTTTCGCCTTTTGCTATTACCAGGGCTCCTTTGGTGACCTTCCAAGATTTATCTGTGAAAGTTGTCACACAACCTTCACCGCCTAACTGCCCTGTTGAAATCAAATTTTTCTTTAGATCTGGAACATGCCTTACCTCCTTTAATAGCCATTGGTTTCCATTCTACTCTTTTACAAGAACCTTACCCATTCCAACGATTTTACAGGGTTTATCATCACCCAGACGAACTTGTCCAAAATCTCCTTGAACATAGTCATGAAAGTATTTCTTATCAGGTGTGGCATGGAATGAAGCCCCTGAATCTACCACCCAGGAATCAGTAATATTTTCGAAAGAAAGAGTCAAAGCATCTTGTAACACCTCACCTGTCACATTTGCTTCATGATTTTTTTCTTGCTGTGCATCTCCTTCTTTTCCCTTCCGAGATTTACAGTCTTTCTTTAGGTGTCCTTTCTTTCCACATTTCCAGCACACTATCCCCGATCTGGACTTGGATCTGCCTTTCCTTGATTTACTGCGATATCCTGAGCTCTTTCCTCTTCCCATTTTTCTTCCTCTAGACTCTGCACTCAAATCATTTCCCGATGTCTCACCGGAGCTTTTCCATCGCATTTCCTCGCTAAGGATAGCACCGACAACATCATCAAACTTTAAAGTACTAGATTGAGAAACGGAGTTACTAATGGCCATTACCAAACCATTCCAACTTTCTGGTAATGAGCACAAGAATAACAGAGCTCTAACTTCATCATCGAAGTTTACCCCTACAGAACTTAACTGACTTGTAACTGTATTGAAATCATTTAAATGCTTTGCAACAGATCCACCTTCCGACATATTCATATTAAATGACCGTTTCATAAGAAATACCTTGTTTGAGGCTGAGGGTTTTTCATATAGTTTCTACAACGTCTGCATCAAACCCTCTGTCGTGGTTTCCTTCGAAATGTTGAAGGCAACTGACGCAGCAAGGCACAACTGTATTGTTCCGAGTGCCTTTCTATCGAGAAGGTTCCATTCTTCGTCTTTCATACCCGTCGACATCTTTGTTTTTCCGCCCAATGGTAGGTATAGATCTTTCTGATACAGATAATCTTCCATCTGCATCTTCCACAGCGAGAAGTTTTGGCCGTTAAATTTCTCGACCCTAAACTTACCATCTTCCGCCATTGCTCCCACTTGAACCAGGAACCCTTCTTTCCTGCGAGTTTATCAGCCAAATAGACCTTTGGCTCTGATACCAGTTGTTAGAAAATTATATATTATGGAGCAATGGAACACATAAAATATTGCAGAAATATAAACACAGAAAAATGCACAAAACAAGAGAGACACAGATATACGTGGTTCACCCAGTTTGGGCTACGTCCACCCCGAACAACCAGTCCTTCCTTTCTATTATCCAGCAAAATGAAGAGACACAACCTACAGCAAATCCGCTGTAATATCCTATGTTTTCTCTCACAGTCTCACCTCTCTGTTTCTCGCTCACAGAATACACATCTATTTCACCGCCTCAAATACAATACCCTCATAAAAATAGAGGGGTTGCCTTCTAGGGCAAAAAACCCTAAACTAAACATAAGTTCTACCATCAGATCATCCGCCTAATGAACGGCCCAGATTGAGTAGAAATTACTATACTTTTACAAGGAAATTTTACATTTATTTTTGGCTTCGGGGGCGCTACCCCCGAGCCCCCGCGGGGGGGACAAGTCCCCCCCGCGTGGAGGGGTGTACAAAACTTCCTGGCGTATACATTCGGCTAAAACAAAGACCTCTGAACAATCATGCTCCACACACAACACAAACAAGAAACATCATAAATGGGTCCGTTGGCCCTTGGGGCATGGACCCAACCAAAAGCACACCCAACATGCAACTTAATGCATGACCAAACCAAAAATCTATTTAAAAAAAAAAAAATTGGTTTATGATGTAAAAAAAAAAGGAGGCGGGATTTGACCACCCGACCTCCTCCTTATTAATTGGATCCCAAACCAATGCACCACAACAGGAAATTGGGAAAATCCACCGGCGATTTTATACTTAAACGCAGTTTGTCAGTGTGCCCAGGCAGAGGAGGCAGTGCACGCAATTCAAGGCATAATTTTGCAAGAAGGCCGAATTTTTACTTTGTCAGAATTTGACAAATTTTATATGGTCTCAACACTTCTCGATGCCATGAACACAATGGCATTGTCCATTTCTCCATCATAGTTTTGAATTTTTTAGCCATTTTTCAGTATGGAAGCATAAAACTCCTTTTTGTAACTGATGCTTGTACTATTCTTTCTCATGTCACTTAGTGAATGAAGGCCTCCCCATTGATCAAGGAGGGCCCGAAGATGAAGTCCAATTCAGATGAACTCCGTTATCATGTCTTATTGTCTTCTCTCATGCTTTATGTGTTTCTCCTCTCCTCTCTTGTGCACATTAAGTTTTCTATGTTAAGCTCAATTTATGCATGTAATTCTTTAACACATCTATAAGCAAAAGATTTTGGATCAAGTGGTATCAGAGCAGGTCTTTTTTTAGATGTGAATTTCATGTTTGTATGCTAACAAGAAACAGGATCCGATGAGGCGAAGGCAAACTAAAGTCTTTCAATCCTGAAGTGGGGCGTGCACATCAAAGGAGAAACATGACAGATGAAGAGGCTTGTCATGAAGAGGAGCGCAATTTTCGCAAAACCTTCTATACAATGGAAAAGAATGTTGGTCAGTTGCTTTCAATGCTGGAGAAAGAAGGAGAGAGAAAACTAGAAGAACAAGATTCAGTGAATGGAAATGGTGGAGAAGAACCCCCTCCCTCTCCTTCCCCGAGTGAAAGTTCTTCTTCCTCTCATCACCATCATCATAGAAATTCAAGGGATGCATCTAAGAAACCGTTCTTTAAATTAGATTTCAAATTTGATATTCCCATGTTTAACGGTGAAAGTAATGTAGAAAAGTGTAACACCTAGATTAGGCAGATTGAAATCTACTGCAGGATTCTGCAAATCGAAGAGGACGAGGCAAAGATTCAGCTGGCCTATCTTCAGCTGAGTAGCACCACTCTCGTTTGGTGGGAGAGAGAATTACGAAATAGTAAGAGTGTGGGTAATCTTCTTTCCTCATGGCCTAATTTAATTTCTGCATTAAAGGAACAAATTTATCCCTTGGGTTATAAACAAAAAACTTAATGGATTGGCAATACTTAAGGAAAAGTAGAGGTCACGATGTGCAAAGCTTTACAGAGGAAATTATAAAACAAGCACTTAATTTGGACATCACACTTGACTCACCTAAAGTAGTAACTTAGTATATTGGATCATTACATAGTTACCTTAGACATTCATTATTATTTTTTGAACCAACTACTATTGGATCCACTAGTGTGAAGGCAATCCATCTTGAGAATAAGGGAAAAAATGAAATAGATGATCATTTCAAGAAACCACCTTTCAAACCTCCAAATGGAAAAACCAAAGTGAAAGGAAAGGGGAAGGAGAAGAGGACTACATCAACCAAGAAAGATGAAGGAGAAAGACATTATTGCAATCACTACAAAAAGGAAGGTTATGACGACGATCATTGTTGGAAACAGTACCTAGAAAAGACACCAAAGAAGTATGAAGGAAAAGGCAAGAAGAAGAATGTGGCAACTTTGTAGTAAGACCTTGGATCCAATTTTGGAGATGAAGCATTAATCACAGTAGCGGGAACAAAAGATTCTCTTACACCTCATGTTAATTTTGAATCACATGAAGGCACTAGTTCAATAGATGAGTCTCTTCCAAATGAACGAAAGAGAATTGAACTATTTCATATTAGAGTTATCATAAATCATACAAAAGTGGGAACTCTATTTGATATCGGATCCCAAGCAAACTTAATTTCAGAGTCCTCAGTAAAGAAGCTAGGCTTGGAAACCAAACCAGATCCAAAAGCCTTACCCACTTGGATGGATACATGATAAAGAAAAACTAAATGTAACTAAGCAGTGCAAGGTTAAACTTGTGATCACTTCTAAGTTAGTGGATGTGGTAAAACTTGATGTGATACCATTGGATATCTGTGGCATGGTGTTAGGGAGTCCATATCTATATGATAGAAAGGAAATCTTCTTCTGTCATGAAAAAAAATACCAAACCTCAAAATATGGGGTAGAATATATTGTAAGCGCCCATCAAACTAAAATCAATGCCAGCCTTGTAAGTGCAAGACAAATGAAGATGTTGATGAATTCTAGTAAGGGTTTCATGCTTATGCTTGTAAGGGGAAAAGATGCATAATTATCTGATGCTTTCTAGGGTTGTGATCATGTACATAAAAAGGAATTTTGTGAATTAATTTCTAATTATGATGAGATGTTTTAGGAACAAAGGGGATTACCTCCGAAGAGGTAAATCCAACATGAGATCCATTTGCAGCATGACGCTCCTTTACCAAATATTGGCATGTACAGGATGTCGACAATTGAGATGGAGGAGATCAAAAAGCAAGTGCAAGAACTATTGAACCAAGGGGTCATCAGACTGAGCACTTCTCCATGCAGCTCACCGTTTATCTCAGTGCTGAAGAAATATGGAACATGGAGGATGTGCGTGGATTATCGAGCACTAAACAAAATCATGGTGAAAAATCATTACCCTCTTCCCCGCATTGATGACTTATTAGATTAGTTAAAGAATGTTATCTATTTCACCAAATTGGATTTGCGTAGTGGTTATCACCAAGTCCGAATTGCAGAGCAGGATGTGTGGAAAACCACCTTCAAGACCAAACAGGGGTTGTTCGAATGGATGGTGATGCCATTCAGACTTTGCAACACTCCAACCACTTTCATGAGGGTCATGAATGATCTCTTTAGGCCTTTCATTGATGAATTTGTTCTTGTCTATCTAGATGATATTATTATCTTTAGTAAAAGTTGGAATGAGCATGTATGTCATGCGAAGAAAGTGTTTGATGTATTGAAAAACGAAAAACTCTATGTACAATTGTCAAAGTGTGAGTTTGCGAAAACCTCTTTGGTTTACCTAGGTCATATTGTTGGTCATGGTCAGTTAAAAATTTATCCTTCTAAAGTTGAAGAAATTGTAAATTAATCTAAACCTACTAGGGTAACTGAGGTTCATATCTTTTTGGATGCAGTACAGTATTGGAGGAAATTTATTGCCAATTTTTTTATTATTGCAACACATTTACACGCATTAACAAGTGTAAATCAAGTCTTTCAGTGGGGAGGAAAGCAGTAGAAGTCCTTCGAAACATTGAAAGAAAAGATCAGCACTACACTGGTCTTAGCCTTACCAGATCTCCAATAGTCATTTGAGATTGAAACAAATGCCAGTGGATATGCCATGGGAGTTGTACTGATGCAGCAAGAGAAGCCGATATGTTACCATTCAGAGAAGTTCTCTTAGGCTGTGATAAACTATCCCACTTATGACAAGGAGTTATATGCCTTGGTCCAGAGTATCAAAAAGTGGAAACACTACCTGATCGGCAAGGAGACCATCATCCATGCAGATCATCAGCCCTTGCAGTACCTTCAGTCACAAACCAAGTTGCAGCAATCTCATCATTTCATGTGGATGGGTTTTCTTCAACAGTTTCATCTAGTAATAAATTATAAGAAGGGCACTAACAACAATGTGGCCTATATGCTATCTTTCCCTCCTATTTATGCTTCTGTTATTTTGCATAATGCTTCATTATCTTTTGAAAGTTATGCTGAACATTATGCTAATGATGATGACTTTAAGGAGATTTATGCAAAACTGACCCATGCTTCACAAGTGGACAACTATCACTTGTAGGGGAAATTGTTGTATCACCTTGGAAAATTGTGCATACCCACAGGAGAAAGGGTACATGTAATTCAGGAGGCCCACACCTCCCTTCTGTCTGGTCATTTTGGTATTGAAAAAACTTTGTGTCATGCACAAAGACTTTGTTTTTGGCCTCATATGAAGAACATTGTGACTCGTTATGTAAAGGGTTGTGTGATGTGTTCTGTTTCAAAGCCCTCTAATATAAAACTCGGGCTTTACACACCACTCCCTATTCCGAGTCATCCATGGGAAAGTGTGTCCATGGATTTTGTAGGAGGTTTGACTTTGTCTAGAAAAAGTCACGACTACTTGTATGTTGTCATTGACTGCTTTAGTAAGATGTGTATTTTAATGCCTTGTTAAAAGCAAATCACTGCAGAGCAAACTGCTCATCTTTTCTTTCAACGTATTTGGGTCCATTTTGGGTTGCCCACATCGATCGTGTCAGATCAGGACTCTCACTTTCTTAAAGAGTTTTGGACCAACTTGTGGAAGATGATCATCACCAAGTTGAAAAGAAGTACGACATTCCATCTACAAACTAACAGACAGACAGATCTTGTCAACCACACCATTGTACATATGTTGTGAGGCTATTGTGGAAAACATCTTATGTTTTGTCTTGAGCATCTTCCATATGTGCAACATTCCTACAACCGAGCAATGCACTCATCTATGCATCGTTCACCATTTGAGACATGTCTTGGCTACCTACCAAAAGATCCTTTTGATATGGTCTTCGGAAGGGAATGTGACACCAGTGGACGAGATGATATGGACAATGTGCAGTAGTTCATTCAGCAGATCCGGTTGATTCACCAAGTAGTACAGGAGCAGTTGGATAAATGTCAAGCCTGGTACAAGGCTCGACATGACAAACACCGAGTCGTCCATCAATTTCAAGTCGCAACCAATTTAGTATGGTCCATTCACCATCTTGGAGAAGATTGGAAACAATGTCTTTCATCTTGATTTGCAGATATATATGCAGATGTACTCCATAGTGAATGTGGAGAACCTAAAGCTATATGAGCCACCATTGATTATGGACACTGAAGAGGTGGGCACAATTCCTACAGTTGATGACTTTGCACCAGAGTATATTGATGAGTTACCTGAAGACATCATCCTTGACAGAAGAACCATGACTTCATGACGACGAGATGTTGAATACCTTCAAGTTGGTTTCAAGGGGATGCACCCTAGCAAGGAAAAATGACTGGAAAAAGAAAGATTGAGGGAACAATTCCCTCACTTACCAATTGACTGATAAAGCTTTTGGTGGTTCAAAAGCTCCTCAATGGGGAGGATTGATCAAGGTGGATCTCTAGGCATAGTGGCATGGAAAAATCTCAATATTCAAAGTGGCAGAAAGGTGATGAACTTGACATCAGATCGAAGTGCTCGTCGCCCTAATTCCAACAGTGAGAACAACACTCCAATCCTAGTCCAGATGAAGGAGATAGAAGAAGTCAAATTTAGGTTGACTTTTGATGACTGGGAAGGCTTAACAAAGACACAATTTTACCTTTTCCAGTGGACAGAATTCGTACAACTCCAGTCAGATTTTGGGCAAACTTGTTGCCCTGTAAAAATGACCCCTTCGGTCAAAAAACTGAATTTCCAAAAGCGCATAATTTGTTTTATTAACAAAAAAAATATAAAAAAGGGGGTGGCGGGCCACCAACCCCACCACCCCAGCTCATAACCCTTATCCACATATAACCAACCTATATAGTGGAGGGGCAGTCCATGACCCCCGGCCCCTCCCACGAAACCACCACAACTATCCCATGGAACGGGGCTCACCAAACAACAAACATCATAAATTGGTGGGCTGGCCGTTGGGGCATGGACCCAACCCAAAACACACCCAACATGCAACTTAATGCATGATCCAACCAAAAATCTATTTAAAAAGAAATTGGTTTATGACGTAAGAAAAAAAGGAGGAGGTGGGATTTGACCGCCCAACCTCCTCCCTATTAATCAGATCCCTAGCCAATGCACCCCAACAGGAACTTGGGAAAATGTGTCAATGATTTTATACTTAAACGCAGCTTGCTAGTGCACCCAGGTAGAGGAGGTAGTGCATGTAGTTCGACGCGAAATTTTGCAAGAGGGCAGAATTTTGACTTTGTCAGAATTTGACAAATTTTATATGGTTTCAGCACTTCTCGATGCCACGAACGCAATGGCGTTATCCATTTCTCCATCAGAGTTCTACATTTTTTGGCCATTTTTCCTTATGGAGGTATAAAACTCATTTTTATAACTGATGCTTGTACTCTTCTTTCTCATGCCACTTAATGAATGAAGGACTTTCCATTGATCGAGCACGGCCCGGAGACGTAGTCCAAGTCAGACGAACTTCGTTATCATGTCTTGTTTTCTTCTTTCATGCTTTATGCGCTTCTCCTCTTCTCTCATGTACACATTAAGTTTTCTATGTTAAGCTACAATTTATGCATGCAATTCTTTAACACATCTATAAGAAAAAGATTTTGGATAATCCCTAAATAGATAAACACTTGAATTTGAGAGAAAATTTATATCCACATAATCTGCTTAGTTAAGGATTAGTTTCAAGGATGCTAGGACTACCCACATTTGAAGTTTCATAGACTAGTTGGTCTTGTACAGGCTAGTCAATCCAGTATTGGCATCCCCTCATTGGATTTGTAATGCACAACCATATATGTAACAACATGTTGTGTGTGTATTCGATATCTATGCCTTGGGAGATGGCATCTATTTTTGGTCCCGAAGGCATGCCCCCTAAGACTTCTAGAAAATCACAACTTACTGCTATGTTGGTAACTATTTTCATCAAAAGAAGAATGTTTTTCCTTTCCAATTTATGTTATATCACTCTAACTGACTACACAATAAAACTACTAGTAAACATTATACACGTACAATAGAATTGGTAAATATTATTTTGTGTCTCTACATGCAAATTGCAGAGACAAAATAATCCTAATGTCATAACAGTATTAACAGATATAATAACACTAGTCGTAAACAAAAAATATGAAATAGTAGCATTATACAACAAAA
Organism: Pinus tabuliformis; assembly: GCA_031772625.1. Taxonomy (NCBI): domain Eukaryota; kingdom Viridiplantae; phylum Streptophyta; class Pinopsida; order Pinales; family Pinaceae; genus Pinus; species Pinus tabuliformis. Next base: position 1,062,459,907 of record CM062807.1, on the reverse strand, counting down.
AATAGCTACAATATTCGCCAAATTAAGAAATAAAGGTTTATGTCTTACAAATTCCCTAGTTTCAATAGAATTCATTCACTTCGAGTGCTAACACTTGACTGGCTTGCCTACCACAAGATCTTGATGAAGCTTTGAGAAGACAATATATTAACTCAAACACAAAATATAATAATATTGCAATTAATATGATAATGAACAACATGTCTTGTTTAAAACAGAAGCAAAAACTTCAAATGGAGCCAGAGAAGGAAAAAATAATTAAAATGGTTAACATCCACCATGACTTAAATGACTGAATGAACGACATATTTATCAGTTTTGATGGGTCAAAAGAAGTTCTGATAGGTATCATTCATATGAAAGATCAATGGAAGATCCAAAACAAACCTGACACAGATATCGAATAGAATGACTATGTAGACGTAAGAAAACATTTTTTAAATCTACACAAGTAGCCATCATGTCCCGAGCATCAGGGTGAATCTCATCAGGAATAGAATTTTCTCCCAACCCAATCCCGAGATCTGCAAATATGGATTTTGAATAAGAGATTGGTTGGAAAAGAAGATATTAATACAAACCAAATACCATGACCTAATGAAATAAACACCATCTCTACCTCCTAATTCATAAAGAGTAAAATGTAGTTAACTATTACATAAGACAGGTCTGTTCTAGAGAGACTGGGGATGGAGGATTGGGTAGCCCTTTTACATCTGTGTGACTAAGGATCTTTCATCTTTGTGGTATGCTTACACACCCTACCAATATTTCCCCTCACTTGGACAAACAATGGATGGCCAAGGATCGTATGACCTGCTGGTTGACAATGTACCAATCCACCTAAAATAACATTCTTATAAGCACAAAGTTTGGAGATAGATTCTACTACTACAAGGGTCGGTTGTCAAGAGAATGGGTATGGATTTTTATTTTGCTTTGTGTCAGAAGGATGAAATGGAAGCTACAAAAATATTTATTTTAAACATGGTATTAAGCTCATTTTGATTTCTTCATCCCTACCCTGCTTTCATGGGAAGGTCCTCTTATGGGTGAGAGTTGGATTGTTTAGAATAGATGCAAATATCTATGTCATCTAACACCATTGATTGTTATTTCCTTTTTTCTAAAGCATCATTGTAAATTTATTATTTAAGACCCCTCTTCTTTTAGCCTAAGGGATCTTAGAAGCTTTAAACAGGAGTTGGCTCTGCTTATGAGAGTCAAAGTCTATCCATGTCATGATGTTGAGTCTCTCTCTTGGTGTGCAAGCTCATATGCTTTCCTGTTTTGGCAATTTTATGGCAAGATTTTTATAAAATCAACAACTATCACATTGCACATGAGAAGGAACTAAGAATGAGGTTGTTATCCCTCCGAAGTCCTTCCACTTTGCTGTAATCTAGAATATTGGGGAATTTGCAGTTATAACTACAAATTTTGTATGGCACATGTTATGGCCTACTGATTCATGAGTTTCATGTTATAATGTGAAAACTGGATGGGTTGTTCATTCATTAGAAGACTCACTACCTAATCCTATTTTCTTATAATCTCATGTTATAATTTTCCTTCATCATTCTATGGTTTCACATTATCTTTTGGCTACATCTTCATAATGTCGATGGTGCATCTTACATAAGGGCCCTCATGTACTCTCATTAACCTAAAGGTTCTACTTGGACTAGTAACGATACATCAATGTATGGCTTGACTACAACTTATCCATATAAATGCAAACTCTCTTTGTTTGTATTACTTGACTTCATAACCCTTGGTTTAGCCTTTGCTAGAAAAGCATCTTCAGGAATTGGAGAGATGCCAATAAAGAAAGACCACCCTCGAAGCATATCCTTGCGTCCTGCTATAATTCCAGAGGGTATGGATGGGTAGTGATAGGGTCAAGGATGGACATGTAGCTCGGGATATGGTTGACAGAGAAGAAAGACTGCATCATCGAGTACCTTGTGTATTTTCCATCTTGATTTATTAAAATATAATTCCAATCTTAATTTCATTTGAAATTTCAAGTTTCCTACTAATTTCATAAACTTCCAGCATGTTTGGGATACAATTCTTTGTTGCTTCCTGTTGTAATTCTAAAGGGTAAGGAGGGGTAGTGATAGGGTCAATGAGGGATAGGCAGCTCAGGATATGGTAGTTAGAGCAGAAAGACTGCATCACCGTGTACCTTGTGTCTTTTCTATCTTGATTTATTAAAATGTAATTCCAATCTTAATTTCATTTGAAATTACAAGTGTCCTACTAATTTCATAAATTTCCAGCATGTTTGGGATACAGTTCTCTGTTGTGGCCCATTCATAAGAGAGTTCTTGAGAAGCACTATTTATAAATAATTCAACACTTCCATACCTTAAGACTCTTTTTTACAAATATTCAATCATTGGGTATTGTGACAAACAAAAAAAGTGAAGGCAAAGATGAAATTTTTTAACAACTCCCCACTTCAATAAAAAATTTGTTTGACCTAAATTTGAGGACTATTTAAAATTGATATTCTAGCTTTGAAATAGAACATGCTAATTTGTTTGCAAACAATATATCGCAAATTACTTCAAAATATCAAGGCAAATATTGCATGTATAAACTTTATGCCAGTACCATGCTATAAATTCGTCAAAATCATATAATGATGTCTAAGACAAGTCAATTATGAGTTTTGAAATCATATGCTTCAGAATTTATTATCACATTCCTCTGTTGTCAAATAAATTTGCACTTCCTATCCTCTGCAATCAGGAATAGTTTTAGTTATGACACAATGTTCATCTGCTAGACTTAATCCTAACATGGCATGTATCCATATATTTTTTTGCATCACATCTATTCTTTAAGATCGACATACACAAAAAAATGCACAGGCAGGAAGTAGTTTACCTTGACCAGAACTGGATGCAAGACTTATCTTTGTGCACTTGCATGCAGTTGCCATAAAACTTTCACTCAACAATAATTTCTTTCCCTTTCATCTAAAACATGGGAAAAAATGATCAGAATTCCTAAAAATCCAATATATAGTGGAACAAAGTTAAAACAAAGAATTTATACATTTTAAGTTTTATAAACACAGTTTGCATTTGGGCAATAGAAAACAAACATTCTTTACAACAATGCATACAAAAAAGCCTTATTTCCAAGTGGAAGGTATAAATCTCCATAGGAAGATTACTATCGAGAGTGTCCACTGAAGGCATATTATGCTTTGATACCAACTTTCAAGTTATGCCTTTACAAAAAGTGGGCAAAAGACCAATTATCTTTGTAGAATAAGGTGGGATGTTGTTTCCAGCAGAAGTCTTCAATTAGCAACTTCACATGACAACTTATACAATGTGATTCCATTCTCAATGTGGCTCACAAGGTGAGGATCAGAAGATAACATTTATTATCCACATAGATGTTAAAAACTACCCTATGTAGTTCCCTATACGCTTGAATTTGAGAGCAAATTTACATCCACGTAATCTTCTTAGTTAAGAACTAGTTTCAAGGATGCTAGGATTGTCCACATTTGAAGTTTCATAGACTAGTTGGTCTTGTACATGCTAGTCAATCCAACATTAGCATCCGCTCATTGAATTTGTAATGCACAACCGTAGATGTAACAACAAATTGTGTGTGTATTCGATATCTATTCCTTGGGAGATGACATCTGTTTTTGTCCCAAAGGCCTTCCCCCTAAGACTTCTAGCAAATCACAGCTTACTACTACGTTGCTAACTATTTTCATCAAAAGAAGAATGTTTTTCCTTTTCAATTTATGTTATATCACTCTAATTGACTAAACAATGAAACTACTAGTAAACATTATACATGTACAACATAATTGGTAAATATTATTTTGTATCTCTACATGCCAATTACAGAGACAAAACAACCCAGATGTCATAATAGTATTAACAGATATAATCACACTAGTGGTAAACAAAAAATAGGAAATAGTAGCATTATACAACAAAAAATAGCTACAGTATTGGCTAAATTAAGCAATAAAGGTCTATGTCTTACAAATTCCCAATTAGTGTTAATAGAATTCATTCACTTGGACTGCTGACACTTTAGTGGCCTGCCTACCACAAGATCCTGATGAAGCTTTGACAATACAATATATTAACTCAAGCACAAAATATAATAAGATTGCAATTAATATGATAACAAACATCATGTCTTCTTTAAAACAGAAGAAAAACCTTTAAAAGGGGCCAGAGAAAACAAAAATAATGAAAATTATTAACATCCACCAGAACTTAAATGATTGAATTGAAGACATATTTATCAGTTTTGATGGGTCAAAAGAAGTTTTGATAGGTATCATTCATATCAAAGATCAATGGAAGATTCGAAACAAACCTGGCGTAGATATCGAACATAACGACTGTGTAGACGGAAGCAAACATTTTTTAAATCTACACAAGCAGCCATCATGTCCCGAGAATCAGGGTGAATCTCATTAAGAATATAATTTTCTCCCAACCTAATCCTAAGATCGACAAATATGGATTTTGAATAAGATATTGGTTGGGAAAGAAGATATTAATACAAACCAAAGACCATGACTTGATGAAATAAACACCATCTCTGCCTCCTAATTCAGAAAGAGTAAAATGCAGTTAACTATTACATAAGCCAAGTTTGTTCGAGAGAGACTAGGGATGGAGGATTGGGTAGCCCTTCTACATCTGCGTGACTAAGGATCTTTCATCTTTGTGGTATGCCTAGACACCCCACCGACATTGCCCCTCACTTGGACAAACAATGGATGGCCAAGGATCCTATGGCCTTCTGGTTGACAAGGTACCAGTCCACCTGAAAATAACATTCTTATAAGCACAAAGTTTGGAGATAGATTTTACTCCTACAAGGTTTGGTTGTCAAGAGATTGGGGATGGATTTTTCTTGTGCTTTGTGTTGCAAGGATGAAATGAATGTTACAAAAATATTTAACTTGGACATGGTAACAGGCTAATTTTGATTTCTTTAGCCCTACCCTACTTTCATGTAAAGGTCCTCGTATGGGTGAGACTTGGATTTTTCAAAACAACTGCAAATATCTATGGCATCTAACACAGTTGATTGTTATTTCCTTTCTTCCAAAGCATCATTGTAAAGTTATTATTTATGACCCCTATTCTTTTAGCCTAGGGGATTTTAGAAGCTTTAAACAAGAGTTGTATCTGCTTATGAGAGTCAAACTCTATCCATGTCATGATGTTGAGTCTCTCTCTTGGTGTGCAAGCGATGGGAATAAGACCACAAGCAGCAGAACCCAGTTCAGGGAGGTCACCAACCTGTCCAGTAGTCAACCATGAGTTATATGCTTAATTTTTGTGCATTTGTGCCTCAGACTAGTCAAACTAGGCATACCTGAGATAACAACAAACACTTGCATCAGTAATATGATTGAAAAATGAATCTGACTAATGATGAAGAAATACAAACCCTGTCCTAAGGGAGAAATCGTGGGAAAAAGGGGTTTCTGTAAAATCAGTGTGAACATAGTGCCGCCCATAAATCCTACATGATGAATCAAAGAGAAAAGGGTCATAATGGTAATTAGAACAATTAGATGCCAAAAATGGATTTTCATAACTACCCGGGTAGTACTCACCTAAGGTCGAGAAAGCACCTAACCAAGGAGAGACAGAATAGTGAGGAAGTCTATGTGTTCCTCTGTCAATAGAAGGAAAAAGAAATAATTAGCCATAAGCGGATGTTAAACATTGCAGGGAAGAGAACATTAGAGTTCATGGATATAATGAATGAAAAAAAACGGAGTAAATGTATTACCTACTTCACCTGGGGTGGTAGCTTAGTAGAGCCATCACGGTGATTATTTGCACTCTGTTATACACCAAGGGAAAACGGAGGCAGGCTAGCTATCCACAAGGGTCTAGCATCACGACGAAAGCCGAACCATCCTCACCACTTCTGCACTGTAGATTACAACAAGAAGTTGAACCCTCCTCTCCACTTCTGGGTTGTAGATTGTAGCAAGAATGACAACCTCAATGAAGAAGATAGGACAACAAGGGTAGGGTTTGTTTAGGACAATCTGAACCATAGATCGAGCATAGTGCATCCAGGTGATGAGAGGCTTCTAGACCAACTAAACGCTTGGGTTCTGTGCCCACCTGATAAGTCTACAATGTACAGGTCAGTGGAAATAAATGAAAAAATAGTTGGTATGGAGGTAGTATGCATCCCACTGGGTTCGTGGTACAATTTAAATAGATACAATAACTATGTATTAAAGAGAGAGCAATAGATGTCACTATCGTTATAACTAAGGTATGGGTGAGATACAAAGTTTATTTAGGGTAGTATACATGTCATTATTTAACAAGAGGGGCTTAACGACAGCTAGTCCCTACCCTATGTTGTTGTTGGCTCAAGCTGTATCTAGCACAAGTAGCATAACAATAAAAAAAAATACTAGCTAGCTAGCTTTTATACTTGGAGGTTCGTGCTCGTTATGCTCGTTGTGCTGCGCCAATTAAACCAATGGAAGCACCACTAACATCAGAGTAAACAGCAAGGGTTATAGTACCTATTGCAAGACCCATTCTAGAGGCTGTGAAAGAGAGAATTTCTCAAGATAGAGAGTCTCTACAGTTCTCACCATGGTCCAAGCTAATAGTAGGATCATGCTGGTTGTAGTTTCGATGAAGCTCTGTTATATGAACCATGAACCTGGTACTTTGAACATTGAACTACCTATCTTTTTCATGAACCTACCATCTTACATGAGAAACTCCTTTATTAAACCAAAGGGTTTTTATAAGACTAACGGAGATGAGGAACTGGGTTATAGGAACATGTGTATGTCTGGGTCTCAGAGAGGTATACCCAGTTTTTTAGCACCCACTAACAGTAGAGTAATTACAGTGCCCCAAAAATATTTACGATACCTTCAGTGAATTCAATATAATGAGTGAAATCACAGAAAAGGAGGCCACTGGAATCACAAAACCCTTGATTTTCCTGTCCATGGTACTTGCCTGCTCAACAGAGAAAATTTACAGATGTGCGAGGCAATAGTATGTCATAATTGTACTCCTGAAAATGGGTAACAATCTCAGCACTGATTTTGTTTCCTTTACCTACGTGACTGTGAAAAGTTTCCATTGAACTCTATAGTTGAGATCCTTCAATCCAATGTTGTTGTTAAGGATAGTTGCCTTGTCCAAAAACCTGACCCAGCACGACAAAACTTATATGCATTAGGTATAGATTTTGTAAAACTAAATTATGTTTCAATTCATGCAAGGTTCAAAAACAATTATTTTCCTGCTACATGTCGTATAACCAACTGTGCAATTTCAAATTTATCTCCCCTCTTAAGCTAAAAAGTGATGTAATTGATCATTAATTTTTTTTGTTTTTTTATATGCAAAGGTTTTATAAAAAAATTGCATTTTTATATGCCAATCTTTTATAACAATTGCTATTACGTTTAAAAAGGTATTTTTATCAGGGCATATGAGAGCTAGTTTCCTCTATAAGATTCTCTTAATGTTGAAGTTGTGTATGCCTTTAGGAAGGTAGGCTGGCTTTAATTATTTGATAAGTTGGAAGGATGCAACGATGCAGTAGCACTCAAGTTTGCCTTGAATTCCTAACAACCCCATGAATTCTACAATACTTTTAGGGCATTCAGGATCTTTGTAAATGAAGAATTGCTCAGTGAAGTTACTGGAATTCCTAGGGGGCAGCCTTGGGATAAGGGTGATAGAGTACCCAACCTTAGAGCCAAGGCCAATTGTTTCAGATCCTATGATAAGCAATGTCACATGGTTCGGGTTCGACAACAATTAGGTTTCGTTTGACTTTGAATGTTTTGATGAGGTTCATCATTAGGTTCGTCTATATATATTAATTTAAATTGAATTATATGATAAAATAGTAAGAAATTATCATCATTAAACATCAAAAATGCTATCATAGACATGGAAACTGCAAGGATAAATTACAAGCTTGAGTTGCGATAGGAAGTTATGAGTTTTGATCTATGGACTTGGTCAATGGATATGAGGTTCGATGAGGTTCACCGAACCTCAATTTTTTTTTAAGGTTCACCAAAATTTGAACCTCAAGGTTAAAGTTTGATGAACCTTGTGAAATAGATGATAATTATGAAGAAAACAGAAATGGGGTGAAAAGGGAGTCTCTTCCATATGAATGCGGAGAGATAGCATATCATTTCATTAAATATTGAACCTGTGAGGGAAGGCTAAGCATTGTATATTCTTACTATTTTCGATTTCTGCATAAAATTCGAAACTTGAGCCATCATAAACCACAACAAAGGATAAGTATCCCCCATTTCCTACTGCATTCCATGTAATAAATGTGTGTTAGAATTCAAAAGGGGAAATTGGATGTTGTAGCACATGATTGCCTACTTAGGTTGATCATTTGTCATGAGTTACAAAGAAAACTCACTAATTTGTCATGGGACCAATTTGTCTCTTCCGGGATAGGACATTATAAAATCTAAGAAACAAAACACCCCACAATACCTCCTTTAGTGAGAGTAGAGGGTCATAAAAGTGGGAAGAAGTTTGGTCGGGAAGAGTCAAAAAGGACAAGCAAAGAAGTTTCAAATGAATAAATTTCTCATACATTAATCCATCTATCACTTCAGGGATTTACACCCCCAAGATCCAAGAATCCCAGGGCTTCATTTTTGGCAATTCAAACACTTAGGTAAAGAAAAACAATTCTTCAAGAAACACAGAAAATGTCAACCTGATGACCCAATAAATTCAGTTCATACATTACCTGTTCATAAATTCAAATCGACCATTAGATTGAAGTACAATAAGAACACAAAAAATCATATCAATTAGACCATGTTAAATAAGGAGCACATCCAAATGTAGATTAAAAAATAAAGTGAAATTTGGGCAATTCTGGAACAAACTAGCTTGAAAATTGGCCATCTGAAAATAAAATGACAGAACACAACTAGAATCTGAAAACTTTGAACTATTGATTATTGGGAGTGCAAAATCATGTGCTTAATTGCATTATGAACAGAAAGTATGATAAGACCTCAATACCAAATCATATCAGGTGCAAAATCCTATTCTTAATTTCACTATGAATAGAAAGTATGATAAGAACTCAATACCAAATCATATCAATTAGACCATGTTAGATAAGGACCAGTTCTAGATGCAGATTAAGGAAGAAAGTGAAATAGGATCAATTCTGGAACCAACTACCTTCAAAATTGACCAAACTAAAAATAAAATAATGGTATAGGATTTGAAATTAAATAATTTGAGATATTGTTTATTTGGAGTGCAAAGTTTTGTTCTTAGTTGCACTATGAAGAGAAAGCAAGCAAGGAGTTCCCTTTTGTACAAGAGATGTTGCTCTGTCTCTGGTTGTAGACTTTGTACATAAATTTTAGTTCTATTTCAACCTGGTCTCTGAAGTGGAAATAGACACACTATGTTTTCCATTCTATCACCTAACACTAAATATTAATTAACTCTTAACCATAAGTAAGGATCCCTTTCAATGCAGTGTCCTAACTCTCTAGGTTGTGGCGGAACCTCCATAACAGAAAAACTACCAAAACAGTAAAATGAAAAACATAAAAGTTGGTGCAAAAAAAAAATAACAAACAACAAAACATATCACATAAGCACTCATATTTTTCACTTTAAACATGCAACTTAGCAATGCATTTCTGATTCTCTTTATAGAAAATTTCAAGAATACTATAAGAACAGTGTGGTCATGTGGGAAAGGCAAGTCTGTTAGCTTTTGAGGAATATAAACAATGGTGAAGTTGATTAGGTTAGCTTACGAGCACCATCTGTGGGGTGCAGCGTGATTGAAATATCAAAAATACAAGCTACCTACCAATCTATCCAAAAATTCCCTCTTTCAAAAGGTGCTATGTAGATCCTTTCAATGAGATGCCTTACAAAACTGTTCCACACAACAAATTACTCACTTTGTGCTGGATATGTGCTGAATGGTGAATAATGTCCATGGTTTGTTGATGGTGATACACACTATGACATCTGTACCCAATGCAAATCAGATATTTGGCCTCCTCTACCACTATCATGGTTTGCATACAGGCATTTTGAAAATCATCAATGCTATGTCACATTTTTGAGCTCATACATATTTTTAGATACAACTAAGTTATAGTACATTGGTTCATCAATGAAGAGAGGTAATGAATACTCTTTACTAGAGGCATGAAGGGTACCTTATAACTCAAGTGTTTGGTGAATTACTTATGTCACTAGGGTGAGGACATTTTGAAGTATTTCAGCCTCTTTGATCAGTTCTCGAGCATTATAATTTCAGCCCTTAAAGAAGAAAAATATAGGCTCTTTGATCATTTGTGGCATCTCTTAAGATCCACTGTCACATCAAGGCACTCTTGTATTTTTTTTACAACATAGTCATTATCTGAATACTTTCATTGAGGAAGCACCCAGATCAATTCGACCCTCCTAATCCTCTGAGTTATTTAGTAGCAAAGTTAGACCGTTGATATCTTGTGAAGATAGAAATCTGTTCAGTGGCCGAAATTAATCTTGTGACATTTTTTTTATTCAGACTCAAAGGATCCCCTTCATACTTAGAATAATTATTAAATGAATATCTAATCAGATACTTCTTCAACCTGAGAACTTAATGTCCAAGCATGCTCTTAGATCATAAACCTTTGAGGAATTGAATGAATACAGCTCAATATTGATTCTAAGAGACTAGTACGCACATAACTATGTGAAAGGAATTTGGCAGAGACAATATTTTCTTAATATTAATGAATGCTTGGAATAGATAGGATCCATTTTTTAACAGACCTCATCATGGCCTTTGTTTCGATTTTGTATGCGACTATCTTCTAAAATAATAATGTGATAGAAAAATTCAAGCTGCTAACTCCGTTGTCTATCTAGTGAAAGATCAACTGCTTATATAAATAGTCCAGAAAGGCCCATCAATATACATATACTATTGTGAGAGAGCTTAAAGACTAGAAATTAGAAGTTGGACAGAAGGACATCAATTGGAGCCCTATGAAGTTGGTGGCCAGCCCATCAATATACATATACCATTGCAAGAGATCTTAAAGACTAGAAATTAGAAGCTGGACATAAGGACGTCAATTGGAGCCCTATGAAGTTGGTGGCTAACCTTCATGAGAAAATTTCTTCCACATTACGAATCAGTGCCATGAAAGGTGGAATAAAATAAAAACAACCTGAGACATATGAGGATCATTATTTGAAGGAACTATTATCTACTAACACTATGGGATCATTAGTTAAGGATCTAGTGATCAGTAACAAATCTATATTCTAACCGATTGTACAACTCTCTTTCACTTTCTTGTTCTTGTCCATAAGTTTGTGCACAGTGACACAGAGGCACTTCTTCAGATTATTCACCAGCTACAGGTCTAGGAGGAATATTTATCAAAATTTGAAAAAAAAGGGGCAGTGAAATTACTCACTATCCTTTGCAAAATGGAATTCCTCAATTTAGTAATTACTGAGATCCAATATAGTAAAGGCCATCAATTATACTCATGAAGGGATTATATTTCAGGGATTGTTATGGACAGTAAGACAAAACATTTGCATACCCTTATGTGTGGTCTATTGCCAAACAAAGATCTTACTAACAATGGATCCTGTGATCAAGTGAAATAGTGCCAATTTCAATCATGAAGCGAGTGAACGAGTAAAGTATGAACTCTGATTGATCTTGGGTTATATGGTTGTGATCTTATTGACATCAACTTAGTACACCTGAAGCATGGTTGTCATAACATCTTGGTAAAAATTGCAATAGAAAGAGATCATAATAATTCAAGGTCGAAATTTAACATGAATCTTCTAGAAAGTATGAACACCTAGAGCTGTTAGTCTTAGATAGAACTATATAAAGATTATTGGTTACCTTCAATATGTGTGGCTCTATCTTATATATGATATCAACATCATTTATGCTCTCCTTTCAGTCCAACATTTTGAAAAATTTGGTTACAATCCTGTAGCTATGGTTTTGTTCACAATTGAAGTTGTGAACAAGACCACTTATCTTTTGGAAAGTTTCCTATTAAGAAGAAGCTTTAGAGATCTTCCAGAAATAGATGGAGTCAATTGGGAAATAATTCTGCAACTAAGATGAGAGTTTATTCTAAAAATGTTACAGATGATTTCTATCCATTCTCTTTTCATTACCAGGAGCAATAAAAATTAGTAGCACAGCAAAAAGAAGCCAAAATATTTCATTCACATCATTTACCTTGCAATTTTCATGCTCTACGGACATCTTCTCACTCTCTATCACAAAGTGTGAAGAAATATATCCACAATCAAATTGCATTACCTGTACAACATATAGATTTTTTTATGCACCTTTTCCGTCTTCAAGTATTGCAGCACCTTTCCTTCCAACTTTACTCGCCTATGCTATCATGTTTCCTATTTCATAGTTATTACCAACACTCACTACAGTAACATTAGCTAATTCATTATCTTCAACCTGCAGAATAATGCTAATTATAGGGTGTTAAGTTTCAGAATGCGTACTCCCTTATAGATAACATTTTGCCCAAATGTTTGAAAAGTAACTCCTAAAAGTTCTACTCTGTAGTCTTCAATAAAATCTAGCTGACAGTTTTAAATCAACTATTCCCCTAATGAAAGTGCACCTCAACCATAGACTAAAACTGGCTAAAATTTGTGTATTTACATCCTTTGACAAATTATTGAGTTCAAAAACAAGAGCCTTTACTATCATGTCAATGCCCCTTGTAATTTGAATAGGATTTTCTCTAGTTGCAACAACTTGAACGGGTTTATGATTCAGATTCTTATTCACAAATATTTAAAAATACAAGCTAGATATATCTGTTGGGTTTTTCCTACCTAGGTCATACCAATTGATAACACAATCACAATTCATCTTGAACAAGGCTATTTTTCCACTCAAATACTATGTTGATCCTCCTGAAGCCTTGAAAATTCACAAAATAAATAACTAAACAACAACCACCAAAAGGGCCTATAAAAATGAATAAATACTTAAGCCAGTAATAGGGACAAATAAATTACCTTTACACCTTCAACTATTAAACCTTGCACAAGTACAATAGATCTGGTAGTTCCATCACCTACTAAATCATTTATCTTTGCTGCAGCCTATCTTACCAACTTGGCCCCGATATTTTCAATTGGGTCCTCTAATTCAACCTGTCAAAAGTAGGGTGTAGCATTTAAATGCATTAACTAGACTGGATTAACTAGATTGGAAATAACAATTTAACTTGACTCATCAACATCTAGCACACAAGTATTTTTTTTCAATTGTTTAAAGCGTCATTCATTACTCTAGTATGGCTACTCCATAGACTAGGTACATTCTCAAAAAAAAAATATGTTGTCTATGACCTGTGAGAATTTTTCCTTCCAGGTCTAAGATAGTAAGACATTTAGGCAAGGAAAACTAATATAGAACAAAAAAAATGACAACCCACATATACTATATACCTCCTTAGCTACTGTCACACCATCATTGACAATCTTTGAAGAACCATACTTTCTCTCCAAAACAACATTTCTTCCCTTCGATCCAAGGGTGACTCCGACAATATCAACAAGCTTGTTGACACCTTCCTGCAAGACAATTTGAAAATATTTTCAGTAGGTGCACAACAAAATGTTGGAATATATGCCATATCAAACCTACATAAAAACTACACATTAACATCAAAGGTATATGAACAAGGAAAGATCTACCACTGTAAAGTTTTATGTGAAAAGAATCTTCCTTCGGATCGACTTTTTTTTCTCTAACCTACAATTTTTTTGTCACTGACCCATCTTGGTTGAATTACAACTCCTTTGCCATAAATATTGGATTGACTACCTTCTCTCTCCTACGTAATCTCGTGGTCTGCCTTCTACTTAAACGATTAGAGGAGATTGGTGAAAAAGTAACAAGAGAAGACAATTTCCTGGAATTTTTGTCAGATACTGCACCCAACTTCCTCCCCTTTCCAATGTTACCCAGTGAGGTAGAGTGGCAATTGTTGTCATACTACCTATAGCATAGGCCATCTTCCCTTATTCTGAATAGAGAATTACAATATCTTCATATTAGCTATATCAAAAACATGAATTCCATCTAGATTTAATTCATATTAGTTATCCAATTGGCCATCTAGATTTAATTCACCACTGTTGTTTATAAACAATACTTTATATGCGAGCACCAAATATTGAAGGATCTGTTAGCACATACAAGTTTTTTGTTAAGCCCTCGCTAATTTGACGGTTTTTATGGAGTGAGCGTCACCTTCTGATTTGGTTGCACCTTTAGTTTGGATATTTCGGGCATTCACATGGAAATTTAGGAACCTAGGTTGTGTTCCTAGATGACCCAACATGATTCTGGAACCCTTGGAATTCACCTAGCTTCATGGCAAATGTTTAAGGCAAATTTGCCCAAATTGACAAAACTGTTTTTACAACTTTTCTCCATAAAAAACAATAACTTTGGTAGAAATTTATGAGAAGGTGGTGATACATTTTGAAAAAATAAAACATGGGTTTTTCGGGAACGTATTGATTTACAAAAAACTCTTTCAATTTTTCAACAGGCATCATGGTTTGGAAGATTCAAATGGCTCTTTGAAGAATATTTTTTCAGAAAATCACCAGATTTAATATTTTCTATTTTTATAAAAACACCTAAGTGTGAACTGATGGTTATGCAAATATCCCAGTGTCAAAAAGCATTGACAAAGAGCATATGTGTCAGTGATAATTATTAACAAATTTCACCCATAAGGTCCTAGTTTCTATGTCATCAAAAGTCGTTGTTGATATCAATCGAAAATTTTTATTGACAATAATACTAAGACAACAGAGCATTGCTTATGTTATAGGAATAAACTACTGCATTCATGGACATCTGAATTGGATTGTTTAGTGATCCTGGAGGATCTTAACTGCAAACAAAAAACGTCAAACAAAGACCATCTCGGAGCCAAAGGATTTATTTTCAAGGAAATTTATATTAGGTGTTTCAATTTGTATTTTTCAATTCATTTGGATAGGACGGTACACAATGGACAAATGTACAACAAAAACATATGGAAAGGTTGTCGTTTATAGAAATATTTTTCAAACACCCTGGTCATCATTTATGTATGAAGATAGTTCATACATTATTAAGGACACTCTCCATTTTGTGGGTAGAGCCTACTATCCAATCATTATGAGACAACATAATCATTTTCTTTTAAAATCCATTACTATTAAATGGGGAAAACATTTCAATTGTTTAACAAGTAAGAAAATTAAAGTCAACAAGATTGTAAAGTTCATTCCTGTGTTATGGTTTTGGAGGATGAAACCTAAAGAAATTAAGTTCTCTTCTACCATTTAGAATTTCACTTGACTGTGGTGATGACAAATTTTTGTTATGCCCATCAGTACTAGTCATGTTTTCAAACTATCAGTTGAAGATTTCAGGTAGCATGCATCCAATGCGAGGGCTTCTTGGAAAAACTCAATGATGTTTCACATACTACTATCATAATGGTTTACATAATGAACCACAGAGAATTTCCTCAGAAGAATTGGAACAAAATAATGATGGCAATAGAGAAAGTGAGGCCTTCTTAGATAGTGAATCTATGGAGAAATATAATCTCATTCCATAAAAGTTTGTGGTTACTATTAATGATGAACACCTATAAACATCTCGTAAGCATCATTATGCAAAATTAGTCACCATCCTTGAGACTTATGTTCTATATGATTCGAACATTGGAGACTGCCAACAAATGAGTGATCTTTTACCTCCTTTTATTGCATTAATAGGTGATGACATTCAAGCATTTTTGTGCTCTATCTACTCTATACATGTGGCATGTGATGATTTCAGATTGAATGAGGTGGAAGAGTATTCTAAGGAATGGATCAACGAATTTGGGGCTATTGTAGATATTCAAGAAGTAAATTTGAGTATTTCAAAGGTAAATGGCAGAGTAGTCAAATAATAAGAGATTAATAACATCTAGAAGAGGTTTTGAAAGAAAGGAAACAACAATTAAAAATCAGATCCAAATTTAGTGGCATCAATCTAGTGCTTTAAGTCATGAAATCAATAGTTCCAGATTTCAAGAGGATGAATCATCGGTCAAAAAGACAACTAGCAACAAAGATCCAGTTTTCAAGGAGAAAAATCAAGTCAAAGCTTAATCCCAGATTTAAAGGGATCAAATCCAACAATTTTAGAATTCACATCTAGCATTTCTTGGCAACTACTCGAAACACCTTGCAATTTTTTCCAAATTTGGGTTATTTTTAGAAATATTAATTGATTTTTTATACTATAAATTAGTTACAGTTGGTTAATAGTATTGGCCTATATATTAAAAGTTTTGTAATGTAAGAAGGGTTCAGAATTGGAGACTCGACCATTGTATTTTGATTGTACAAAGAATTTTTTATTTTAATTAAAACTTTGTCAAGATCTGAGTTCTTGAGTTGTGTATTTAGAGATTCCTATGCTAGTTTACTACAATTTGTGTTTCCTTTCCTATGTGAATGTGTTTTCTTTAGTGCCAGTTTACTATAGTTTGTGTTTCCTTTCCTATTTGAATGTGTTTTCTTTGAAATCTATAAAAGAGAGATGGACAAAGATGAGATGTGGAGGATGAATTCAACGGTCATGAACCATGTACTTATATGTGTATCATTTTAATAAAAACTTGCAATTACACTCTTTCATCTCATTTTGGGTGTAGTCCAACAAATGCTACTAATCATGCAATGGGGAAGACATGACCTTGAAGACCAATGGAAAAGTGAAGAACTTGCCAAAGGCCTCAAGTGCCATCCTTCCAGTGATAATGGCATCCCTCCAGTAACTAATGACTAGGTATTGTTTTTAGATCTCTTGTGCTCAAGGGGTAATCGTGATTTTCCAAGCCAACTACCAATGGATTCTAGTTCCTGGGCACTTATTATCAACCACTAAATATAGATGTAATCACAACTAATGAAGCATGTTATATACTGGTACTTTTAAACTATCTAATTGTATACTATCATAATAACACTTAATAGTGCCTACTATATCCTTTTATTTTTATTAGGGAAGCGCTTCCTCAAAAAAGAATTTGAAATTGCATAAAGTTTAGTGGTGCCTCCATACTATGGAAATCACACTAGTGGTGACTACAGTATACAACCACAATCACACTATCAGTGCCTATTATATACTATATTGTTTGAAGTCTGTATTTAGGTCGGAAAGGATTACAGCTGGCCCAAAAATGTTAGGGATTGGATGGGGTAAAAAAGACCTGTAGGTCAGTTAAAAATTTGACCACGAACAAATGTTCAATTACTTGACAACAAATGAATTCCATTTGGCTGACTTGCTACACCAGGGGGTGCTCTTTCATCTAAATCAGCTAAAATTTGCACCTTACTCTTGGCCCTAACAACTAGTTCACACCTCCAGGAAAAGTGAATCCTCGGGGTAGCTTGGCATGGGAACATCATCATCCCTAAACGACAACCCCATTGGCTTGTGTCAACTAGTGCACTCATGAGCACCTACATCATCCCTGCCGATAAACAAATGAGATCAACAACAAAAAGAGGTTTGAGCAAAAATAAAATAAACCCTATTTTCTCTTTGTTCCCAATTGCATATTTCCCTTCACTACCATGAAGCCTCCATTCACTTGATTTCAATGTAAAAGACAAATGAAAATGGATAAGCATAGCTAAATAAACCCAATCTTAAACAAATCGAGAATAAAATGTTTACATCCAACAAAAGCTCACAAAGAAAATAAGCCAGCAGACATTAACGAAGCTGCCAAACCTTCGACTGAAGCCAAATCAAAGGCATTCATAATGCTCTATAGGATATAAACATTATTCTGCAAACTTACCACGAAAACCCTAAACCCTCACTAAAAAACCTAGGGCTTGTAAAATTGCATTCACAACCAGCTGGACAAAATCATGTCAATCATGAAAGGAAATAAACTTTCGCAATACAATCATAAATGCTTTAAAAATTATTCTTTAAACAACTTCCAAAAACATTATAGAATCAAGCTCCCATAAGGAAGTGGATGATAATTGTGATTCAAAGAATTCTTACCTTGAACTGAGGTAATGGGATTTGATCCTTCCAAAGTGTGATTGCTATTGGAGTGTGCAGAATGCTCTGGAAGAAAGATATTTGTTGTTGAAACTGAAAAGATAAGGTAGGATGGGCAAGATAAGACTACCTCGGTGGAATGTGGCTCTGTCTAGAACCTACACTAAATATTACGCTAATGGAAGTCTTTAACCATAAAATTCATTGATATTATGTGAAATGTGTTCTATCATGTATGAGTGTGATCTTTTACATTTATTACTTTTCTTTACACCTTCAGTACTTATTATTTCTTATATTTTTTTGTTTGCATGTCTTTTCTAGTTGTTGGTGGAGTTTGGTAATACAAATTTTTTTATTTTAAGTTAATAAAAGTTTTATTTTAATACAAAAATGAGTTTGATATAAATATTTTATTTATAATGCTAGTAATTTTATAAATTTAAAATTATTTTTTTTCAAATTTCAAAGTGAATACATAGTCTTAAGGGTTAGCCTAGTTGGTTGAGTTCTCATTGTTAAAACACTTTTTCTATTAAGAGGTCACATGTTTAATTATCTTGACGTTATTGAGGTTAAGGTGACATGTTTAATTATCTTGACGTTATTGGGATTAGACTTCATGGTCGAGCCCATTTGCCTCATACAAATTGACACATATTTTATATAAATTTATATGTTTTATAATTTTGGATAATATAATTATGTTGGAGTGGAAGAACATGAAGAATTGTCCATTTTCTCATGATGGTTTCAGTGAACTCATGGTTTTTCTACAAACGAAATATGGATCATGGATTCAAATTCCGTTGCTGCAGTTAACTCTAATAATAGATTGGCTCAGTCAATAAATCGAGCTTTCATAGTTAACCATGAGACAAAGGATTGATAGATCAGGTCAATTAATCAAAGTATCAGTCACATTAGGGGTTCAGGACACTATGCTAGGATTTTGGATAACAGATCCTACTTTCTCTTACCAACTCGATACTGTCGTGCTTTTTCCGAATCGAGAAGGAATCAAAAACATAGACTTGGAGTAACTTTTACTAAATCCTAACACCATTTAAGTGGGTAGTTTAGTATTGAGCGTATTTTGTTTTTCTCGAAGCGAAATTTGTCTATTTTTACAGATGAACGAGGGGTTTACTCATTTAACAACAAGAGAAACAACACTATTCTTTTAGGGATTCATCAAGGTTCATGCGTTATTTTCATTGAGGATATTTAGTGAGTGGCCTCACCCAAAAATGGAAAATAATAAATATTAAATGTTAAAAATGGCAAGGAAATCTCATATTTTGTGGAAACAAATCATTTGGGCCAAGCCAAAATTGCCTCAACAAACAAAATAGGGAAGTGGATTTGGGTAAATGCAAAACAATATCTGGCCATTTTAAAGTAGAGACTTGCCTCCTTTAAATGGGAAAAAGGAAGAAGAAAAAGATCCTAGAGAATCTAATAGAAATATAATAACAGTAAACAAAATCTTTAAAATGCCAATTTCATCCATGGAACAATGCCTCCCTCAAGATAACATCAAACAACTTTGAAAAACCTACAAAGTAGAAGAAGACTTTTGAAGAGCAATGTCTCCCCTCCTCCATGATGGCACAAATGTTGAGGATATGGTTGATGGTTTGATATTGAAGTCAAAATCCTTCCTTAACCCTTGAGCCAATTAGGTCTCTCCTCAGGTATCTCTAATAGTATCCTATGAATAGTCATAACATTTAGCTTAGAAAGTATGACCCACCTTGATCATATTAATAAATGAAAACCACTAAACTAATGTGATAATGTATTCAAAATTTCCTTACAAAAAAAATTAACTTCTTGTTTGCCTCTTTTTCGTAGTGAAAGTATATTTCCTGATTGTATCCTTCATATTATGCCCCAACACCATCTAACCAACACGACAACCCATTCATGATAAAATGTCATCGATGATGGTGTCAAAAGGTGCAAATGAATTTTCTAGCTCCCCTTTGTTATGGATATCTCTCGCCAAAGAAGAGGAGTCTAATCCGCTCTTCCTCTGTGAAGAACAACTGTCATTGTCCTTTCTAGCTGCCAGAGAGAACCTCGCAACCTTTAGCATCTTCACCACATCCAAACATACAACTGAATCCACCTCCTTTGATCACATTGCATTGGATAACTTCTCCTCATGCCACCATTTTGATAAACTATCAAAGCCTAGAAACCCTTGACCCTCGCAAAAAACCTTTGCAAAGTCCTATCCATTCACATTTGATTTGAAACATTGCAAAACAATACTGCTAGTGTGTAATCTTGTCCCTCATGTTGTTCTTTGAACTCATAACATCCTCTCAAGTGGTGAGATAAACAACCATCAATGTGTTCACGATTTAGAATACCCTTTTCTTTCTATTACTAAATAGTCAATACTACTCCATGCCTATTTTAGTAGAAATCCCCTAGTTTTACCAAATACTTATTTTAATACCTCCAAAACCTATAACCCTCTACCCAAAATCTCCACCCCCAATATCTATAATATATTAGCTATATTTTTCACAATTTTAGAACCCCCTTTATGAACGAACATGATAATTAATAAAGTGAAGCACCCATGGCTTACGGGTGTGCTCATGCAACAAGCAAATAAATAGAAATACTTGAGAGGGAAAAAAAAATGTACCACTAGCCTCCCTTAGCACTTTTAATACATTGGTTAGTGAGGGAAAAAAAAATGAAAAATGAAATGAACAATAGTTCATTTACTAAGTAATAGACAAATATTAATTATATATAAGACATATATGATAAAATATAATGGAGACATTTGTGACATACACTCCCCAACCATTTTATGTTATGATTAGTTATTATCCTACCTACTAGAATATTGATTGCTTGGTAATTTCTTGTTGGTATTAATACTATACATACAAGGTATGTGTATGTTATCTACATACCCATAAATCACATGGATACGCTAGTATCCTATGGTCTATTATGCTAGATGATTGATTAATGATTAAGCTTATGATTAGCATTAAGATTGATTATAATTTTAAGTATAAATTTATGAATAATTTAATATTAAATTAATTTTGGCCCTCTCATGACTCTTGGACTTTGATTAAATAACTAAAATTGTTTGATTAGTTATCATGTATTAATTCTAATAATTTGGTGAGTGTGGGGATGAGAGAGAATGTTAGTTATGGGACTTAAAGAATGGGTAGGTGAACCTATTAGGTTCCTATACCAATAGGAGTCATAATTTTGAATGACTAAGGTTAAGCCTTGTAATATTGTACATACATTTTCTTTCTACAAATGTTTTCCATATTATAAAAAATTAAAAAATGTAAAGAGGGTATGTCGTAAAAGATAAATCAAAGGACAAAAAGAATAAAAGAAGGTCAAAAAATGAAAAAATATGAACACCAAAAAAAGAAAAGACTATGAAAGTGTGCAAGTCCAAATGCCACTACTATTTACTTTTATGCATAATAATGATTGTTTGCAACTTGTTATTCATGCCACAATCCATGGTATCCAAATAGTTAAACCTTGGTTATTTCATGTTTTAAATTTTATGTTTATACTTAGAAAATAAAATCTGACCAAATAGTGTAATTTTGGCAGATCATTAGATATGTACAGTGAATAAAAGGAGCTCATCAGTTTAATCTTAGCCCTTGGATGATATAAGGTTAGAATAAGATAGTTTACTTTTTAAAGAAAATAAAAAGATTGATAAGGGTTTGCTAGCCTAAATGCACCCTAAGAAATGAAGAAAATATGTTAGAGGTGAGAAAGGGTAAGTAGAAGAAAGGTTGTTGAACTACAAAGTTACTTGGACCAAACAATATGCATCATGCTTAGATACATCTTTCAACATGTATGGTCAATTATGAAGGCAAAGGAAAAGATTTACAAGTTCATGTAATTAACCTCCCCTCATTCACTATTCCCTTTTACTTACTAATTTCCTATCAACAATTATGTTCTAAGTACTTTTAACCCTACAAGTCAAAGGGGCTCAGAGAATTTCTCTAACTTTTGGAGGGACCGAACCCTCGACTTAATGACTTATGGATGCAAGTACTAGAATCCCCTTCATAAGAACCATTCCCCCTTCAAAAAATCCATTTCCCCTCATTACCCCAAGAAAACCTCATCCCTAAGGTATGAACCCAATTTACATAAAGAAAACAATAACTCCCCCCATGAAAGTCACTTTCCACACAAAAAAACCCACTAAAAATCTCTTTTTCCTAAATTCAAAGACTAAATGCGCAATCGCATTAGGAAAAAACCCACTCCGCCATCATTTTCATATTAATTAACTAACTCTATTATATAAATCCATTATAACCCTTTTCTTGTAAATAATTAAAACTCTATATAGAATATCCCAACCACTTAGTTTTAATAAAAACTAATATAAAATACCCCTTATCCCTATATAATTTCACTTAATTTACCTAACCCCGGTAAAATTTAAGTTAATCCCATGTTGGCCTCTCCCTAATCCCTCATTAAAGCGCAACCCGATCACTTTAGCCTGGATTAGTCCCTAAACTAATCATGAACCACCATAATTAAATCCTTGGGCCCCCCATCAACCCTCGTCATTTCCCCCACATAGCTTCACCTCCCGGCTACCATTGATCATCCCTCCCCCACATCCAATGGTGCACAACCATCTCGTCCACACTTGATGGCTGAACAATAACCGCCCGATAAAGTGGTTTTCCTCTTAGCCCCCGATGCTACGTGTCAGACGATGTATGGCATCAGGTGACCGCTCCCGAATACCACCCGCACCAAAAACGTGGTGCGATAGTCTCCTAAAACCACTTCCCCGCAGTCCCGATAAACTATACATCCTCTATAAAATATGAATTTCGTGCCCTTTTCAAATATTTTCCAGTTGAAGTTTGAAACCTGAAAACCCGTGTTTTCTCGCATTTTTCCAGTTTCACAGCATAGACCTATGAAACCCTCCATGCACCTCTGCGATGCGTTTTCACCTTTGTTTATGCCTAAAGCATTGCCCCGAGGCCTTTCCAAGCATTCCTATTCCAGAGAACCATCAAGCACCCTTCCATAGTAGAATGGATTTTTCTTAATTATTGTTGTATTTTCCAGGTTATCAGACAAATCAGAGCTTGGATAAACAGTTATGATTCTAGTCAAAGGAACCTGTTTACTCCAAGACTCGACTAGAAACCTGTCAAAAGCACAAATTCAAATAAATAATACTAGCTATACAAGGAAAGAAGATAAAGACCCTTACACTCAGAGCCAACAAGAAGACAAATACAGAGTAGTAAAAGTTTAGAACAGAGCAACCAGACCAGAGATGCAGTCAGAAGAAAACAAACAAAACACACTGAAATTTGATCAATATCCACTTCCAATTGCTAAATACACACATAAAATATAATGATTTATTTTTGAAAAGCATAGTAATAGTCAATTGTAACACTAAAAGGAAGAAACACAGAAAGGATAAAGACATGTCATCAGGGTGAAATTGTATCAGCGACAGAGAGTATCATATGGAAGACACAAGTAAATAAAGCCTCCAACGAGATGATTCAAACAGCCAGAACATAAAGAGCTAGAAATAAACCATAAAAGCCAGCAACACCACAATAAAAGGGACATCATGAATCAGTTCATTAGTTGCCTCTATCTTCCTACGAGAAGATATTTTCTATTTTCTAGATTAAATCTCCATTCAGATTGAGATATTTGTAAAAACACCTTAGTATAAATACTTCACAAATTGAAGTATGTAGGGTAGATTTTTAGACATTTCTACAGACTTCTCGATTGAAAGAATGTAAGCCATTGGAGCATTGACTGAGCCAACAAGTTGGATTGATGAATAAAGACAAGACATTTGACTGGATTCATGTGTAGTGCGAAGTACAGACAAGTATTTTCTCTTGTTTTGTTATCTTTCTTGAAAAGACTTTCCACAATCTTTAATGTATCTGAAATCTGAATGCTATAATATGGAATGATATCTCAGAATTTGCTTCATTGCACTCTATTTTAACTGTTATGGATTTTAATGTTTTTTGCTAATTATCTAAGTTAAGGAATTCTTGATTGCTCCTCAGTTTAGGTAGTCTCCCTCTGATCTATAGAAAAGGATTCTTAATTTCCCTTTGCTCATGATTATCCTATGTTCCTCATTTTAATCCTGGTTTGAGAATTCTTAAGTGATCCCTCACCTTTGAATACTCCCTTTAGTGAGTTAATTCCAATTTCGCTGCCCTTCTTTGACTCCATAGCCCAATGGTCTAGAGACATCAATCTATTCATCTGTTTTAAGGATTCCACCATCCAACCTTCAATACAAATCACCTGAACATTAAGAACTAGCCTAAAATCCCATCAAACAAAGCTAAATCATATAGAGAGAGCCCTTTATGAGTCATAGGTTGGCTATAGCCTATACTTAAAAGATTGGTTTAGGGTTACCTCGATCTTTTCCTTCTTCTGATAACTTTTAGGGAAAAATTCTGAGTGATAACATAGTGGCGACTCCACTAGGGAACATAACCCCTCAGTCCTAATAAAGCTTTAAGAAAATACTAAATTTTATTTTGTGCCTCTTAAGGTAATTTATTAGAAGTTATTTAAAGAAAAAAAATCTCAAAAAAAGGAATCAATTAGAAAAAGTTTGAAATTCTGGCTTCCAAGAGAACTCATTATACTAGGGCTAATCCAGACCCAAATCCTGCCCCAGTATTTGATAACCCCAGCCTAATTTCAAGAAAATCCAAGAAAGAAGAAAGTTCAGCTAGTCACATACCATTAGTTAAAGCTAATTCATGTCCTGATGAGTGGCTGTTTTTAGAAGATCTTCCCTCTAATGAGTCATTTGACCTTTCATTATTTAGAACAAAATATGAAAGTGCACTCAATGAAACTATTCTAGATCCAGAATTCATTGCAGACCTCGAAGTTCAACAGGACAACAAATCCATTGATGAGTACATTCTGAAATCTCCAATATCATCTGTTAATACTTCCACAACCCCTGAACTTTCTGAACAATATTCCATCACTTTGAGTTCACCATTATTCCTTCGACTTCAGCACCTCCTGAATCCCATTTTGCACCACCCTTTACCCCTTCACTCCCTCACTAGCCTATCATTACTCGTTGACCACCTACTAGTCCTGATTGTTCATCTACTACTATATTAGTCCCAATTATATCAACCCCACAAATTATCCCAACCCAATCAACAACAATGGCGAACAGATATGCTCCTCTTCTTTTACCTTCCCAACTTCATGCTATGCCTGGAGATTATCAAAGTAAGATTCACTTGTTTGATGCTATTGGTCAGTATACGGCCCAACAACATGTAAACAAGATGTCTGACTTCTTTGAACTACATGAGTTAGATGAAGCCGATGTTCAGACGAGACTATTTTCCCAATATTTGACTGGTGATGTGAAGAAGTGGTTTAAAGCCTTCCCAGCCAATCACATAGCAAACCTAGCAAAATTCCAAAGGTTGTTTATTGATAGGTGGGAAAAGAAAAAGAATGCTTCACAAATCCTTTCGGAATATGAAAATATTAAGAGAGGACCTAATGAAATAGTTCAAGATTACTGCACTAGATTTAATGCTATATATAATGCAATCCCAGTTAACCTTAGATCCCCACCTGACTTAGCATTAATAAAGTTCCCTTATGGTTTTGATACTGATATGTCATACCAACTTATGGAAAGAAACCCCCCTACTTTAGAAGAGATGCAAAGTGTACCTATTAGTGTAGAAGCAAACTTGTTAGCCAAAAGGGCTAGAGTTAGAAATGAAAAAAGAACTGCTAAGGAAGAAACTTCACCATCTGATCTTAAAATAGATAACTTGGCTAGAAACATGGAAAGACTAATGGAGAGAATAGGTAACATGGAAAGGAAACCCTAATGGGATAACCAACAAGAACCTCTAATTAGAAACCCAAATTTCAGAAATAACCAAAACATAGGGAAAAATGGACCAAATCAGAACATAAGGCCTCCTTTTTAAGAAAATTATGTAGAAACATCCAATCCAGAAAATCCATAGCATGACACACAAATTAACCTAATGGGAGTACATGATGAAGACGCTGTTTTTCTAACTCAAGATGAGCAGGAACTGTATATGCTGCAACAACTACAGGTATAGTTTGGTGAATCATTTTACTATAAACAAGGGTATGACTCTACTATTTTCAAAGTCCACAAGCAATACAATATAAGAAGTAAAAGGAATTCGGATGTTCCTAACCAAATAAAGAAAAAAATGCTTAATCATCCCAAGAAGCACCTGTCTCAAAGGTCCTTCAAATTATCCCTAGGCAGAACCCAAATCCTTTTGGCCCCACAATTGTAGAGACCATGAAGGTATTCTTCTCAATTGCTTATTAAAAGAAGAAGCTGACAAAGCTTTACAAGAGATTCATGCAGGTGGCTGTGGAGGACACCTTTATTGGAAGACTACAATAGATAAAATCATGAGGGCTAGTTTCTACTGGCCTACCTTGTTTCTTGATGTCAAGAAATATGTGACCACCTGTCACAAATGTCAAATCTTTGAGGGAAAGAAAAAGCTTTTACCATTACCCCTCAAGCCAATCTCTGCTGAAATACCTTTTCAACAATGTGGCCTAGACTTCATTCGTGAAATTCACCCACCCTCCTCTGCCCAACACAAATGAATCCTTACTACCACTGACTACTTCACAAAATGGATAGAGGCCATACCTTCAAGGCAAGCCATAGATACTATTATCATTCCCTTCCCTGAAACCGATATTCTATATAAATTTGAATGTCCAACTAAGCTCATTATTGATAATGCAATAGCCTTTAAATCCAAAAGAATGGTAGAATTATGCAATAAATACCATATCACCCTTGGCCATTCCCCAACATATTACCCCCAAGGTAAATATCATTAAAAAGTTACTAGAGGACAATAAGAAAACTTGGAATAGAAAGCTAGTCAATGCCTTATGGGCAAACAGATTGACTACAAAGAAATCAATTGGTACTTCTCCCTATCAACTAGTATATGGAATGGAAGTTATCTTTCCATCGTCTTTGGGAGTGCCAGTGATGAAGATGCTTCAAGAAATACAGGTTGAACCAAATAGTATCCAAAGAAGAATCAACCAGACTATACATCTACAAGAAAGAAGAGAAGAGGTTTATGTCAAGTCTCAAGTTGTGCAAGAAATGATAAACAATATTTTTTATAAGAGAACTAAGGCTGATGATTTCTACATTGGTGACAAAGTGCTAAAGTGGGACTCAATAAGGGAAGATAAAGGAAAACATGGGAAATTTGATTTCCTATGGAAAGGTCCCTATGTCATTTATGCTTATAGAGGAATTAATGCTTTCTTTTTAAGAGAAATTGATGGTACAGATGCAGAAAGTGGGCTAGTGAATAGTTGAATGTTGAAACACTACTTTGAACCTAATTACTAATTTTCATTTGTAAATATTCTATTTTCAAAAGTCTAGTTTGGGTCGGATAATAATCCTTGAAGTTCAAGCCCGAAGAGAAGGCCCTAAGCTTCAAAAGATTCACTATCATAATTATCAAGAATGCAAATTCATAGAAGGACATTTTGCAAGGCAACATCAACAAAAATTTTAAAGGCTACTGATCTACAAAGTTCTTGATATTTCACAAGGTAATGCCATCCCCAAGTGGAGCCACTGTTAGGTTCCTATACCAATAGGAGTCATAATTTTGAATGACTAAGGTTAAGCCTTGTAATATTGTACATACCTTTTCTTTCTGCAAATGTTTTCCATATTATAAAAAAATAAAAAAATGTAAAGAGGGTATGTCGTAAAAGATGAATCAAAGGACAAAAATAATAAAAGAAGGTCAAAAAATTAAAGAACATGAACCCCAAAAACAAAAAGACAATGAAAGAGTGCAAGTCCAAATGCCACTATTAGTTACTTTTATGCATAATAATGATTGTTTGCAACCTATTATTCATCACACAATCCATGGTAACCAAACAGTTAAATCTTGGTTGTTTCATGTTTTAAATTTATGTTTATAGTTAGAGAATAAAACCTGACCAAATAGTGTAATCTTGGCCGATCATTAGATATGTAGAGTGAATAAAAAGAGATCGTCAGTTTAATCTGAGCCCTTGGATGATATAAGGTTAGAATTAGATAGTTTACTTTGTAAAGAAAAGAAAAATATTGATAAGGGTTTGCTAGCCTAAATGCACCCTAAGAAATGAAGAAAATATGTTAGAGGTGAGAAAGGGTAAGTAGAAGAAAGGTTGTTGAACTAAAAAGTTACTTCGACCAAACAACACGCATCATGCTTATATACATCTTTCAACATGGATGGTCAATTATGAAGGCAAAGGCAATGATTTACAAGTTCATGTAATTAACCTCCCCTCATTCACTTTTCCCCTTTACTTACTAATTTTCTATCAAGAATTATGTTCTAAGTACTTTTAACCCTATAAGTCAAAGGGGCTTAGAGCATTTCTCTGACTTTTGGAGCGGCCAAACCTTCAGCTTAATGACTTATGGATGCAAGTACTAGAATCCCCTTCATAAGAATGATTCCCCCTTCAAAAAATCCATTTCACCTCATTACCCCAATAAAACCGTGTCCCTAAGGTATAAACCCAATTTACCTAAGGAAAACAATAAACCCCACGAAAAATCACTTTCCGCACAAAAAACCCACTAAAAGTCCTTTTTTCATAAATTCAAAGCCTAAATGCGCAATTGCATGCTTTTTTCCCATTTACTTATGAAAAAACCCACTCCACCATCATTTTGATATTGATTAACTAACTCTATTATATAAATCCATCATGACCCTTTTCCTGTAAATAATTAAAACCCTATATAGAATATCCCAACCCCTTAGTTTTAACAAAAACTAATGTAAACTACCCCTTATCCTGATATAATTTCACTTAATTTACCTAACCCCATAAAATTTATGTTAATCTCGTGTAGGGCTCTCCCTAATCCCTCATTAAAACTCGTACCAATCACTTAACCCTGGATTAGTCCCTAAACTAATCCCGAACCACCATAATTAAATCTTTGGGCTACCCATCAACCCCCATCATTTTCCCTTTTGCAGCTTCACCTCCCCACTACCGTTCATCATCCCTCCCACACATCCAATGGCGGACAATCATATCAACCACACCAAATGGCTGAACAATAACCGCCTGATAAAGTAGTTTTCCTCCCAACCCGCGATGCTACGTGTAAGATAATGTACGACATCAGGTGACCCCTCTCGAATACCGCCCACACCACAAAAGCAGTGCGACAGCATCCTAAAACCGCTTCCCCGCCGTCCTGATAAACCACCCCTCCTTTATAAAATATGAATTTTGTGCCATTTTCAAATATTTGCCCATTCATGTTTGAAGCTCGAAAACCCGTTTTTTCTTGGATTTCTCCAGTTTCATAGCATAGACCTATGGAAACCTCCCTACGCCTCTGCGATGAGTTTTCACCTATGTCTATGCCTAAAGCGCTGCCCCAAGGCCTTTCCCAGCATTCTGGTGCCAGAGAAACATCAAGCACCCTGCCATAGCAGACCGGAGTTTTCTTAATTATTGTTGTATTTTTCAGGTTATCAAACAAATTAGAGCTTAGATAAATAGTTATGATACTAGTCAAAGGAACCTTTTTACTCCAAAACTCAACCAGAAACCTATCAAAAGCACAAATTCAAACAAAGAATACCAGTTATACAAGGAACGAAGATAAAGACCCTTACACTTAGAGCCGAGAAGAAGACAAATATTGAGCAGTAACAGTTCAGAATAGAGAAACCATACCAGAGATGCAGTCAGAAGACAAACAAATAAAACACACTGAAACTTGATCAATATCCACTTCCAATTGCTAAATACACATATAAAATATAAGCATTTACTGTTGAAAAACACAGTAAAAGTCAATTGTAACAGTAAAAGGAAGAAACACAGAAAGGATAAAGACAGGTCATCCCGGTGAAAGTGTATCAGTGACAGAGAGTATCAAATGAAAGAGACAAGTAAATAAAGCCTCTAACGAGATGATTCAAACAGCCAGAGCATAAAGAGTCAGAAATAAACCATAAAAGCCAGCAACACCACAATCAAAGGGACAACATGAATCAGTTCATTAACTACCTCTATCTCCCTACAAGAAGATATTTTCTATTTTCCATATTAAATCTCAATTTAGCTTGAGATATTTGTAACAATACCTTAGTATAAATACTTCACAAATTGAAGTATGTAGGGTGGATTCTTAGACATTTCTATAGACTTCTTGTTTGAAAGACTGTAATCCACTGGATCATTGACTGAGCCAGCAAGATGGCTTAATGAATAAAGACAAGACATTTCATTGGATTCATGTGTAGTGTGAAGTACAAACAAGTATTTTCTCTTGTTTTGTTATCTTTCTTGAAAAGTTTTTCCACGATCTTTAATGTATCTAAAATCTGAATGCTATAATATGGAATGATATCTCAGAATTTGCTTCATTGCACTCTGTTTTAACTATTATGCATTTCAATTTTTTCTACTAATTTAATTTAAGTAATTCTTGATTGCTCCTTAGTTTAGGTAGTCTCCCTCTGATCTATGGAAAAGTATTCTTAATTGCCCTTTCCTCATCATTATCCTTTGTTCCCCATTTTAATTCTGGTTTGAGAATTCTTAAGTGCTCTCTCACCCTGGTTGAGATTAGTTCAACCATCCAGCCCAAAGACCTATGATTGACTCTACTAGCTTACCCTTTGAATACTCCCTTTAGTGAGTTAATTCCAATTCTGTTGCCCTTATTTGACTACATAGCTCAATGGTCCAAAGACATCAATCTATCCATCTGTTTTAATGATTCCACCATCCAACCTTCAATACAAATCACCTGAACTTTAAGAACTAGCCTAAAATCCCAGCAAAAAAAGCTAAATCATATAGAGAGAGCCCTCTCTGAATCATAGGTTGGCTAGAGCCTATACTTAAATAATTTGAAAATGGGGCACTTAGGCTTCTTTTCTAACTTACAAGAACCTCTCCCACTTCCAAAGCTTAAATATTCCCAAGTCCTATTGATTAACCAATGTGGAATTAAATATGTGCTTGAAAATAAGGTGTATGCTTATGTTTATTGTTGACTGTTTATGTGTTTTAAAATATACTATTCATGTTGATTTGTCGATATATACAATAATAACTAATGCAACAGCAAGCAAAACACACAAAACAACAACTTAATTAGGAGTTCACCCAAAACTCTTGAGCTACATCTCCGTGAGCTCTAGTCAACTCAACTAGTCTCTCAGGATTATGGTAAAGTCCGTTTTACAATCTCTTGACTCAACTCTTGCTATTTTTACACAAAAACAGTGGGTTTAGACACCATCTTATCCCTAGATCTTGAAGCTCTCGGCTTTCGGGCTCTCGACTCTCACTTTGGCTCTCGGATCTGGCTCTGTCTCTTGGCTCTGGCTCTAACTCTTGGCTCTAGCCCCTTTGGTTCTAGCTTCTTTGGCTCTCTCGACTTACAGCTCTCTGGCTTTTCACTTGGCCTCCAAGTGATTCCCTCAGCTGCTGTTTTTTCTTCTGCACTGCCTGCTTTCACTAGTTTCTTCCCTCTCTGGCTTCCTTTCAGCAATGACCCCTCTATCTTTGTCATTATGTGGCTTAAAATCCAATTCGTGCTGTCTGTTCATTTCATCTTTTCGGTTCTCTGACTTCCTGGCGTGTGTCCACTTGTATCCCTCTTTGAGCATTAGCAATCATTGCTAAATTCCTTCAAGGATGGTGGCCACCTATTCCATAATGGAATGGACCCATCGGCGATTGAAATCCTCATAAATAGTCGTTCTCTATTTACACAAAGAAACACTGTAAAACACGGGAAAAATATGCCAAATCTCTGTTTATCGGACTTCAAATATCCATAAATCTGCCCTATACTCCTATCAGGTTGGCCTTTATGTCGCTTATCACATCCCCACCGTTGATCTGGGAGATCTGGATCCAATGGTTGAGGTTCATTTCGGGTGGCTCACTCGTACGGGGGTTAACTGCCCAAAAAAGGGTGGTTTTCTCTCTTTAGGGCCTGGGCATGTGGTAGCCAGTGTGTGGGCTCGGGCGGAGCCCAACCAAAACTACTTACCGCCTATGACCACCAAAAATCCCTCTTGTTTCCTTTGTATAAAAAAATACATTAAACACTAAAAAATCCCGTAAAAATGGCTTTTGACAGACTTGAAATATTATATATTTTCATTTACAAACCCTTTCGGGTCTGGTTTTCATCACATTGGTGCTTCCCTTCATATTTCGTTTAATAAACAAAATACGCGAAAATACATAGAAATTGTTGTTTGACAGATCTCAAATTTTATGGAATATCGTTTATAGCGTTGTTCCTCTATGTAGCTCCGATGTGATATTGTGATGCGACTTGTCGCAATCACATGTCGCATAAGCCCGGGGTCTTTCCATATGGTATGGCCTATGCCAACGCCGATTGCGATCCATTGATATCGATGATTGCAATATCACGTCGGCCCGGTCCTATCGTATGTTTGCCTCCAATATCCTCTGCTTGCCACTGCTAATTTTGATATGCCGATTGGATTTGGACCATTGATCGGCTAGATCCGATAGCTCCTGTGCATTGTGCCTTTGACTGCCGATAAGCCTGTTTTCCACTATTTCTTCATGTTTTTGCCTCTCGATAGTGTTATCTACCCTTTTTAAAGGTTCTCCCTTTGCGCTATTTTTTGGATTTTTTAAGACTTAAAGGGTTTTTAGGACCCATTTTTAGGGGATTTTGCTCTTTTTCAAGGATAAACGGCAGCTTCATTTTATGATAACTTCCGCATCCTAAGTCCATTTTTTTCCATTCAAGTTGCAATAGATTCAGAATGAGATGATATATGCAATGGGGCTTATTCTAGAAACTTCCTTGGACTTTCATTTTTCCTCTGCAAGGAACACTTAGACTTAGGAGTCTATCCAAAATCCATTTTCGATCATGCCTTCCCACTAAAGGAACTTTTGGTCTCCAAAAGACTGATATACTAGTCTAAACAGTAAATGAGAGTGGCTCGCCCTCTTCTTTCAGCCTCCCTACACTTGCCTTGCATGGTGCCTCGAAGCAAAGTTTTCTGACCACTTCCCTTCTTGGATGTGCTGGTCTTCCTGAGAAGAACTGTCTTCCTCCTTGCCTTCCTATAAAACTCCTACTGAAATGGTTATAGAAGGTAGTTTGAGCTTCTTTTCCTTGATCATTGATCCAAGGTGGCTCAAACAAATGTGAAGTGCATCTACTCCACAAAACTTTCATTTGTACCTATTTGACAATCTTTCACCAACAATTGTTAACAACAACAGAAACACAGACAACCACTGGATGGCCTAACTCCTTCTTCAGCAAAATAAACAGATTTCACATCTTGTGAACACCTCCATGCCTTACATCTACATACAAATGATGGACTAGACAACAAGCCCACAAAACATGCCTTCAAAACAAATGACCCTTCAAGTCAAGCATGTAGAAAAAGACCATTAGGACTCTTTTCAAAAGGTGAAACACTTCATCATTACCTCCATCTTGGAGACCAAGTTAACTTCTCCCAAGTTGACATTGCATCACATGCATGTCAAAGAAATCAACCCTACAAGTTAATTACACATACATGTTCAAAACAAGGAAAACATCAACATCCCTGTGTCCATGCACATCATGCTTATGCATGCGTTTCATCCTTCAATTTTGACTTAAGTACAATGTACCTTCGAAGCTGAAATGAAATATAATGTTGCAGTAATAAAGTGAGTCTCCTACTCAAATTTTCCATTCACCTTCTTGGTAAGGACTTGCAACTTGCATTCAATTATCACAAAAAAGCAAATAGATGCATCAATAGACATTTAACCTTAATTAGGAAAGAACTCTAGCCATTTCTTACCAATCTAGTTGCAAGGTCTTTCCTTTGTCTCCACATTAGTATCAACATGTGAATCATCCTGAGACACTTCATTCATGGAAACTTCCTTTCCATTTTTGCAATTTTCTCCTTCCACTTTCCTCATCTTCTGTGGAAGCATTGCTGGATTCAGAGTCCAACACCTTTCAACAAGATGCCATTGATTTTGGCAGTAAGTGCAACACATGTGCATCCTCTTGACAACATGATTTGCCTTGTCCACTAGACCTTTGGCTTCTTGCTTCTTTTCCTTCAAAAGTTTCTTGTATGTGGCCATTCTCTTCGAGCATCTAGAAACATGATGGTTATCCAAACCACAAAAGGAACATGCAATTCTTTTCCCATGCTTATGTGGAAATTTACCATTCTTTGCAAAATCAAAAGGAATGTGTTTAGAACCAGATTTATATAGTCTCTTTTGCCTTTATTGCCTTCATGAGGAGGTGAAGCAAATGAAGAAGTGGTTCCCTATGGAACACCATCAATCTCTTCAAGGCTGTTAGAGTTTTCACAACTCTCTGGTTCAAGTGTGTGCTTCTGAACACTTGCATCCTAAAATTGATGTTTCAAGCTCTGGCATCCCTCCCAAATACAATATTCACACTCTTGAGGTGGAGGACATGAAATGAAACTCCTTCTTGGGACTGTTTCAATGGCCTTTATCGCAGCTTTGGAAATTTCTCCATAAGACTATCCATAGCCAAGACCCAAATACTTAGGCCTTTCCTCAACCATTATTGGTTCAACAATACCTTGTGCATTCTTTCCCAAGCCTTTTCCTTCATAGCCCATCTTGGAAATTAGCTCGGAACCTATGCCTCTAGTATGTTTTTCAAAAGAACCAATATAAGCATTCTTAGAGGAATTTGAAGACAACTGGAATGGTTTACCTCTTCCTCAAGCTGATACTTGACCAAGGCTTCTTTGGCAACAAAGAGCTGTGACTCCAACTCATGCATCCTTTTCATGTTCATATTTTCAATATGAATTTGCCTCTCCATTTCCTGTAGTCTGTCAGAAAGCAACTGCATCTCTTCCTTCATAGAATTCAATTGCTCTCTAAGTATGCCGCTCTTCCTTCCATCCTCATACATTTCTCTCACCTTCTCCATCATGATTAATAATTCTTGCTTCAAGTCTCCATAATAGAGTCTTGTGATGAAGCAGGAATTTGAGGATTCACTTGTAGAAGTTGTCATTATACCAATGAACAAAAGAACTTCAAACAAGATTAATAAAAGGCTTTATTAAGAAACCTTTTGCAACAAACCTCTTGTGCTTCAAGGATTGCTTTGAGATCCTTTGGAATAGAAGAATGCCTTCAGCCCTTCTTCCTTCTTGTCCTTCGTGGACTGAGCTATCAATATCTTTCCCTTCACTTCTGCAAACTCAAGCAATAGTCAGTCTGCAACAAGCATACCATCAATCAGGCAATCAATCCTTGACTGCCCAAACACCTTTCAGACAAGCAAACTTTGCTGCGTTAATCAAGCATTCTGATATAAACTCCTTTGAAGGTGGGTTTAATCAAACTTTGGCTCCGATACCACCTGATCTGAAAATGGGGCACTTAGGCTTCTTGTCTAACTTGCAAGAACCTCTCCCACATCCAAAGCTTAAATATCCACAAGTCTTATTGATTAACCAATGCGGAATTAAATATGTGCTTGAAAATAAGGTGTATGATTATGTTTATTGTTGGCTGTTTATGTGCTTTAAAATCTTTTGTTCATGCTGATATGTAGATACATATAATAATAACTAATGCGACAGCAAGCAAAACACATCGAACAACAACTTAATTAGGAGTTCACCCAAAACTCTTGAGCTACGTTTACATGAGCTCTAGTCAACTTGACTAGGCTCTCTGGGATTATGGAAAAGCCCTTTTCACAAGCTCTTGGCTCAACTCCTATTTTTACATAGAAACAGTGGGTTTAGACACCAGCTTATCCCTGGCTCTTGAAGCTCTCGGCGTTCGGGCTCTTGCTCTAGCTCTCAGCTCTAGCTATGGCTCTGGCTCTTGGCTTTGGCCCCTTTAGCTTTGGATTCTTTGTCTCTCTTGACTTACAACTCTCTGGCTTTTCACTTGGCCTACAAGTGACTCCCTTGGCTACTCTTTTTGCTTCTGCTCTACCTGCTTTCGCTAGCTGCTTCCCTCTCTGGCTTCTTTTCAACAACAACCCCTCTATCTCTGTCATTATGTGGCTTAAAAGCCAATCCGCACTATCTGTTCAAATTCCTCTTCTAGGCTCTCTGGCTTCCCGGCCTCTGTCCACTCGAATCTCACTCTGAGTGTTAGCAGTCATTACTAAACACCTTCAGGGATGGTGGCCACCTGTTCCATAATGAAATGGACCCATCAGCACTTGAATCCCCAAAAACAGTCGTTCTCTATTTACATAGAGAAACATTATAAAACACGGGAAAAATCCACCAAATATTTGTTTATTGGACTTCAAATATCCATAAACCTAGCCTATACTCCTATCGGGTCCACCTTTATGTCGCTTACCGCATCCCCACTATTGATTTAGGAGATCTGGATCCAACAGCTGAGGTTCATTTCAGGCGGCTCACTCGTACAAGGGTTAACAACCTAAAAAGGGTGTTTTTCTCTCTCTAGGGCCTGGACACGTGGCAGCCAGTGTGTGGGCTCTAGCGAAGCCCAACCAAAACCACTTACTGTCTACAGCCGCCCGAAATCTCGCTTGTTTCCTTTGTATAAAAAAATACATCAAACACTGAAATATCCCGTAAAAATGGCTTTTGACGGACTTGAAATATTATATATATTTTCATTCACAAACCCTTTCGGATCTGGTTTTCAATGCATCGATGCTTCCCTTTGTATTTCGTTTAATAAATGAAATATGTGAAAATACATAGAAATTGTCGTTTGACGGATCTAAAATTTTATGGAATATCGTTTATAGCTCTATCGGGTTCGGCTATTGCATCACGCATATATATATATATGTGTTTGTGTGTGTGTGTGTGTGTAGCCCCACTCCTTTGTGTAGTTCCGATGCGATATTTCAATGCGACTTATCGCAATCACATGTCGCATAAGCTCGAGGTCTTTCCATATTGTACGCTCTATGCCAACACCGATTGTGATCCGCCAATATTGGCGTTCACGATATCGCATCGGCCCGGTCCTATTGTATGTCTCCCTCCGATATCCTCTGCTTGCCACCGCCAATTGCGATATGCTGATCAGATATGGACCATTGATTAGCCAGATCCAATGACTCCTGTGCATTGTGCCTTTGACTGTCGATAAGCATGCTTTCCACTATTTCTTCATGTTTTTGCCTCCCAATAATGTTATCTGCCCTTTTTAAAGGTTCTCCCTTTTCTCTAGTTTTTGGATTTTTGAAGACTTAGAGGGTTTTTAAGACCCATTTTTAGGTGATTTTTCCCTTTTTCCAAGGATAAAGGGCAGCTTCATTTTATGATAACTTCCGCATCCTAAGTCCATTTTTGCCCATTCAAGTTGAAGTAGATTCATAATGAGACGATCTCTGCAATGGGGCTAGTTCTAGGAACTTCCTTGGATTTTCATTTTTCCTCTGTGAGGAACACTTAGACTTAGGAGTCTATCCAAAATCCATTTTACATCATTAAGAGACTGGTTTGTGGTTACCTCGGTCTTTTCCTTCTTCTGATAACTTCTAGGGGAAAATTCTGAGCGATAACAAAACCATTAATGGGTAATAAATATTTTGAAGAAAAAGAGGGAATAAGTCCTGGAAGGAGAGGATGGCAAGAAGGAACTCTAGTCATTTTGTGATATTTGGGTTTGTTAAAGTTTTGGGGAGAGAGGAGAGGAATAAAGTTGAAAGAGTTTGGATACTAAGGGTTCTCTAAGGAGGCTAAGAGAGGTGATAGGAACTTGATGATTTGAGCACATGGTTTGAAAACATTATGGGTGTCAAGTAGGGCTTTGGCTTAGAGGGTTAGGGAATTTTTCGAGATTCCCTATGGCTAGCATGTCAGAAAGGTTTTTCCTAGTTGGTTGGGTCACAAATTTAGTCAGGTGGGCTTGAAGGTCATGGGAAGGAAAGAAACTTCATGGAACTCACTAATTTCAATCTTCTTTCTTTGCATGCTTTTTTCATTGAAACGAACATATTCTGCAACAAGTGTTATTTGAAACTATGTTATAACAAGTATTATCTAAAAAATTACAAGTACTGGATTTGAATTACATGTACTAGAATTGAATTAGGCAAAGGAAAAGTTACTTTGAATCCTAACACACCAATAGATTTGGCATTGAGGGACAAGCTCAGAAACATTTGATTGTGGAAAAGAGAGATAATTTCACATTAGTCTCTAGGTTCATTCAATGTTGATATGAGCTTGGAGGAGTTGGAGAAAATATTCCCTCTAGAGAACTAGTGATCCTAGCCCTTCTAGGGATTCTAAAATCCAGACATAGCTATTGGCACTCTGTAAATGGAAGGGAAAAATTACCAAATTGGGAGAGACTTCGGTCTGATTTGGTGTAGGAAGAAATTCAATGGAATACTAGAGATGGAATAACATCCAAATTTGAGGGGGAAGATATTTTGCCTTGGTTGGAAATGGCAATAAGGGCGAGGGAAAGAAGGCCCAAAGAAAACTAGAGACTAGTCTAAACAATGGAAAGAAGAAGGACTTGAGCAAGATAAAATGTTTTTGCTGCCATGAATTTAGGCACTATGCAAGAAAGTGTTCGCACAAGAAGTATAAGAAGAAGCCTTCAATAGGAACAAGAGGTGAAGCACTTGCCTCACAATTTGAATTAGGCTTCACCCTGATTGCATGTATGGACACCACTATAATGGGGAGTGCATGGTATCTATATTCAAATGCCTTGTTCCATATGACATGATGTAAAGAATTCTTTAGTAGCCTAGAGGAGAATGATCTCCAGATGAACATAGAAATTGGGGATGATGGGTGGTACAATACCAAAGGAATTGGTATTGTAACCATCAAGAGGGAGTCAAACTCCCATCTTCATCTATAATATGTCATGTATGTAGCTGGGATGAAGAGGAACTTGCTCTAACTATAGTTGTATTGGAGGAACATGGCTATGATGTTGTTTTCAACAAGGGGAAATCATTTCTAAGACATGAAGCTACTAGGAAAGTGAAACAGATTGGATTTTGTGTAAATAACCTATACAAACATGAGGTTGAAGCTTACGCTACACTAAATAGCAAGGTAGGAGCAGTGTAAAGTTGGGATGTTGGAGAGCTCTGGCACAGAAACATGGGACACTTACACCATGGGAACTTAAAAATCATGCAACATATTACCACCGGTCTCTCAAAATGCAACCTTGACTAGCATGATGTCTGCAACAAATGCACATTCAAGAAATATGTCAAATATACCTTATAGGGCCAATATAACAAAGCTAGAGTAATATTGGAGTGAGTCCAATCTAATGTATGTGGACCATTTTCTACAACCTCTACAACAAAACACAAGTATTATATTATTTTTGTTAATGACTTTTCAAGAAAATGTTGGATCTTCTTCATGCGAAAGAAGGATGAATTTTTCTAAAAATTTGTTGAATTCAAAGCATTGGTTTAAAAGGACATTGGTCAGAAATTGAAATCCCCGAGAAGTGATAATGGAGGAGAATATGTATCTAACACCTTTAAGGACTTTTGTGCTAAAGATGGTATTAGAAGAGAACTAATAACACTCCATAACCCACAACAAAATGGGGTGTTTGAAAGGAGGAATAAAAGAATAGTGGGAGTAGAAAGAGCCATGTTGCATGATCAGGGTCTATCATTACACCTATGGGCATAAGCATGCAAAGAAAAATTTTATTTGAAAAACCAGAGTCCTCATAGAATACTTGGAATGATCACACCCGAATCTTTCTATGGGAGGAAGCCAACTTTATCTCATTTCAAATGTTTTGGAGCTACTATGTATTTTCACATCTCCAAGGATAGAAGGAAGAAACATGAGCTTGCAACTGAAATGGGACTCTTTGTAGGATACATAGAGACACCACATAACTATAGGGTGTATTTGTCGTCATCGAGGGTGATAGTAATGAGGAGAGATGTCAAATTTGATGAGAAGAAGCCTATGAGATGCTCTCTAGAGTGAATTATGCCTCACTGAATGCACATCATGAGATTGTGTTTAAGATATTTCTATTTTGAATCTTTAAGAATACTAGAGTGTAAGCAGAAGAGAGAAGCTAAACATATTGTGGGTTAAGAAGAGGGCCAAGAAGGCCCTTTCTAGTTCTTCCTCTTTTAGATTGGAGACACAAGATTTAAGAGTGTTATAAGGTAGTAGTAAAGATGAGATAGATTGTCAAGCATATGCTGACAGGGGTGTTGTTGGACTATCATAGTGGAAAAAATTAACTCTAATGGATAAAATGAATGCATGCTTCCAAAGAAAATTTCAATGTTGAGGAGCAACTTGGGAGGGGTAGCTGAAGGTTCCCTAATCTAGGTCAAGTGCTTGCAATGGATTAAAGATCAACTTCTACTGCAAAGTCTCACGAGGAAGATGACTATGCAATAAATGCACATGAAAAATTGGAAGTCAAAGTCTAGGAGTCATTACAAAGAAGTGGTTCAAACAGTCACCACTAAGTTTTGAATGGGATCTAAAATTTGACTTTCTCAAAATTGAATGAGGTTGGAACCACTCTGAAAAAACACAAAACAAGTAATGTTAATATTAAAAATTTAAGAAAAATTTGACATTATCCTTACCTTTCCTTTTCAAAAAGGAAAGATAAGGAGAATGTCAAATTTTACTTTAACTTTAAAAATTAAGTATTACCATTAATTACTAGGGTTAGGTTTTGTAGGGACTTAGGGTTAAAATAAATTTTTTCCTTTTTATTTTTTATTAAAAAAAAATATTTGGTCGTCATTAGCAATGTTGCACTACATTCTTCAGAATTGGTCAGTTTAGTAGAGAACTAGTCACTTTGGTGTTTTACGATTAGTTCAATACAAGACCAGCCTTAGCCAATCTGAACCACCAATTTGGACTAATGCAACTCTAAAACCATTGGGACAAGCCAATTCCACTAGTTCTAGGCTAGTTCCAATAAGAGTGCTCCCTTCTCATCTTCCTCTCAATTCGTTTTGTTGGATCCTTTCAAGAATAGTGATTTGGAGAGTGGCATAAACTGTCAGACTGTGGTGAGCACTTAAGATCATAAGTAGTTAAGCCTTGACAAACAAAAATTTGCAAGGAACTAGTATAGGCATCCCAAAGCATATTTAGTGAGGATGTGCATGCAAGGAACTATTACAGACCTCCCAAGATAGTTAATGAGGACGTGCATGATCAAAAAGCATAAAAAAAAAATTTCCACCCTCAAAAACCTGCCCAAACCATTGAAGTGTGGTGCAAAACAAATTGTTGGTAGGCTATTAATGCTCCCAACAATCATTCCCTCTCTAGTTTTACAAGAAGCTCCTACTCAAGCTACCTCCTCCACTATGGTTATAGTAAGTTCCTGCAACTATGTGA
The DNA here is from genome assembly GCA_031772625.1 of Pinus tabuliformis. Taxonomy (NCBI): domain Eukaryota; kingdom Viridiplantae; phylum Streptophyta; class Pinopsida; order Pinales; family Pinaceae; genus Pinus; species Pinus tabuliformis. The sequence continues at coordinate 1,062,418,151 of CM062807.1, read as the reverse complement.
GCTACAAGAAATTAAAACTACCTTGGAATCTCCACCAATCTTAGGGAACTCGACTTCTCTGAATGCCCTAACTATTTTGGGTTGATTGATCAATTAACTAGATTATCACTCAGGTTGATTGAAGTCCCACTGCTTAAATGACCTTCCACTAGTTCCTCCAAAAGTTAGAACTAGTTTAACTGACAATAACCTGAGATAATTGACCTTTATTGCTAAAAATTAGTGATCGCATATGCAAAACTGAACTCTAACTCCTCCAACTTGAATTTACTGAGTAAAATAGGTGACACAAGCCATGTCACACAAGTTAACAACATCCAAGTTGTTTGTTGATGTGGAAATTCAAATTTTTTCAATTTAATCAAGGAAAAATCAAATTTAGAATTTCTTGCTGCATTTTTCAACACATAGTTCACTAGAATGTCTTACTTTAACTATGAACTTGGCATAGTTCACATGCTAAGTTCATAAGGTTTTGGGATGATGTGGTTCTATGTGTTGTGTATATAAATAATAGGTGTCCATCTCATGCTATCAGAAACAAGACTCGCTATGAAATGTGGTATGGCCACATTCCTTTGGTGAGGCATCTTAGGGTTTTTGGTTCCTCCTGTTATGCATTCATACCTAAGGAACAAATAGAAAAAATCAGTGCAAGGAGTCACAAATGTATCTTCTTTGGGTACTCATACCTCCAAGGAATACCATCTCTATGATGAAGTGAATAAGAATTTTATAATATCTAGAGATGTGATCTTTCTTGAGTCTTCCAAGATTGATAATGTTGTTGAGTGGCATCTTAATCATTTTGATAGATTCAAACATCCAAATTATTTTCAAGAGTTTGATAGTGAGATTCCACATCTCCTTCTCTTAGCTCTATACTTTCTATGAAGAGCCTTGAAAAAATCAGTTTGAAGGAAATTCCTTCCCCTACTTTGTTAGGAAAGAGCTAAGGGACTATTAGCAGTAGGTAGCCAAATCTAACAAGCAGTGAGGGTACATGCAACATACAAAGCAAGAATTAATGCAAAGGAGTAATGCAAAGGAGTGTACTAACTATATACATATCATCAAACATCTTTCATCCCACTTAGGATGCCTTGCATCGTGCCTGGTTAATCATAAGATCATGTTGGTCACAACCTTCGTAGCTTAAATAAACAAGTGGTAATATTATTCATCTTCTAAGCTATGTAATGAACAAGTGAAAGGGAGCAAGACACATAGAGGAAACACATGGAATGAATTTCAGTTCTTGCAACCATTCATGTCATTGAAGACAAAATGATACGACAATGATAAGAAATATTTTAAGCTACACTAAGAGGTGTATTTCAAAAGATGTGCTTTGTTTTCCATACCTATCCTCCAAAGGGTTATGCATCACATGGAGTCTTCATGTTGTATTTATAGTCTATCATACCTTGGGTTCCTTGGTCTGCTTATTTTCCTCCTCATCTCCTTGAGAGTCATCTATCATGTCATCCTTCTTCGTGGCCTATGAGAGACATAATTGTGTAGTTTCAATGAGTAGTGACTGTTGTGATTTGAGGCCCTTGGAGGATACATTTACACAATTTTAGGATTCAAGGCACTACTATGAAATGAGGCCCTGGGAGGAAACATCTACGAAGTTTCAGGATGTAAGGCAGACAGGGTAGTCAAGGGACAAAGCTACAAAAAATCTAGAGACAGTGGGTTCCAGTTGAGGGAAGGAGATTAGAGGAAACCACTGCACAATGTTTAATGCTAATGGAGGTTTGGATTTCTGTGCATTTCACAATTCCAATAGGAAAGGGAAAATCTTCAGGGTTACATATGTGAAGTGCATAGTTCAGGAAAGTTGGATGAGGCTAGGTTGCTAAGGAAACTCCAAAATTTGGCTAAGTGTGGAATCAATGGAACTGATGTGAACAATAATAAAAATTTACTACGATCACACATTTGAAAACTTAGTGATATAACATAGACCATCCAGAACATATAACACATACTTCCCTTAATGCAACAACCTTTGTGGTAGCTTATGACGAGTGCGGCTCTGATGATATACTTTGGGAGGATAAAGGTGGCACTTGTGTAAGAGTGTGTGAAATGAGTGTGAAACATTTCTATGTGGTGAGGACATCCCATTCTCATAAAGATTCCCCTTGAAGCAAAAGAAACCTCCCTTTCCATGACAAGCGATAACCCCCATGCCCAAAGATGACACATTCTATGTCAATATAAAATCATGAACGACTCTTAAGATCGAAAAGGGGAGCTTGTGATCATGAACTTACCAATAAGTGACTAAGGAACGATCGATCACAATATCCATAGTAGGCTCTGAAATTTAAGTGCAGGCCAAAATTTTGGAGGGTGTTGCAGCTCCTACAACAGAGCCTTCACCTTCTTGCTAGCTTCTTTTTCAACCATTTTCTTGAATTCTATGATCTTGGAGAATTTATCATCTTTCTTCCACACGAGGAAGATCCAACACTTCTGTGAGAAGTCATCAATAAAAATGACAAAATATTTGTGTCTGACAGTGGAGGTTGTCGAGAAAGGTCCATAAACATGATAGTGGATCCTTTCTAGGACTGCATGTGCTTTGTTGTCCTGAACATGGAATGTGGATTTTATGTATTCCACAATGTACATCCTTTGCATAGATCCTACTTCTTAAGTGCTACTTTAGGGAGGCCAGTGATTATTTGTTGTATAATATTCGAGGTACCATGATGCAAATGGCCAAGTATTTTGTGCCAAAGTTCATCGACATCACGACCTAAACTTTCTCCACCTTAGTGCTTAATGCAACATAGTCTTCCACATCTAGATTATATAGGTTCTTCACATGAACACTGATCTTCTTCACCTATCCCATGTCTATGTGTCTCAGGAACACTTTTCTTGTGATGAATATCACTTCACAACCATGTTCTTCCAAAACTGTAACAAAGATGAGATTTTTCTTTAGGCCTAGAACAAATGTGACATCCTTGAGCATGAGAGGGTATCCTAACTCCCTTTGAAAGGTGATTGTCCCAATTCCAGTCACGTTGTAACTTTTTTCATCCCCTAGCTTAATGTGCATCTATAGATCTTTGTTCTCCAAGTCACTGAAAAAATATTTACACCCTGTCATGTGGAAAAATGCACTTGAGTCTAAGTACCACACACTCCCCATCATTATGCTAGACATGCATATGATAAGGGTAAATTCAAGCTCAAACTATGAAGCCAAGGTTTAACATGGCCCTCGTCCTAAGGTCTTCTTGCATGCATTTTTGTGTGGACACTTCATGGCATAGTGCCCACATTCATGATAATGGAAGCATTTAATTTTTGACACATATTTCTTCTTCCCGCCTTGACTGGATTCTAGTTTGGTTTGAGATTTATTCCCTTTTCCCTTATTTCCCTTTCAAACCAATCCAAATTTCTCTTTATTCTTGCCCTTGGATGAGGTCCCATCTCTGGTGTTATGCCTTATTTCCTCCTGTACCAAATCAAACCATAAGTGTTCCCAATTCAGTAGTTTCTCCCTTCCATTCACTGAATCTTGATAGTTATGCCAGCTCTTGGGAAGGCCTAGAGGGGCTAGGCTTACCAACTCATCCTCTGAAACAATAACACCAACTATTGCAAGGTCATAACGAAATTGTGTGAACCTACTCAAATACTATGGGATAGTGTCATTATTATACATCTTGATTTTTCAAAGTTTATCCTTGAGCTCCAGCTTCTTGTGGTCAGTACTATTCTGGAATAGATTTGTCAACATCTACCACATTACATAAGTATTTTATCTCCCATGGAGATTGGTGACAATGTGGTCTCATACTCCCTCAAATAGGTCTCGTACTCCCTCCAATATTATTCTCCTCTCCTTGGTTACATGTTTCTTACTCTGAGCAAGGTTTTCGGCATCATATTTTGTTGGTTTTGTAACATCTCCCTTAATGTATCCTAGAAATCCATTGTTATGGAATCCATCCTCCATGTGATCCTTCCATGCGATGAAATCAGAGTTGCATTCCAAGGGATACTCTATCCTCAACCCATTGAAGGTCATCTTCTCATCTCTTAAGAGATCCTGCTACACTGAACTACAAATTTGAATCTCCTGAGAAACAACTTTGAAATTCCTGCTCTAATGTGAATCCTATTCTAATACCATGTAGAAATTATGGTGTAGATTTTCAACTGCTCATGAAGTTTTAATCAAAATTACAAGACAAAAACCTAGTCTACTACACGATGGAAGTTAATTCCCAACTTAGAACAAAAATTTTAGACATGCAATAAGAAATAACACACATGCACATAGTATCTTTCTTGGGGAAAGAAATCTAGTAAAAACCCCAATGTATGCTTGCATTAATATGATGAACATAGATGTATTACAATTGCTTTGCTCAACTAGCACAACCTGAAAGTGAGTAACCTCTCCCTCTACTCATTGAGAAGCTCTAACCCAGACTTAGTCAATTTATGCCTTTTCTTGAGCCCCTATTTCATTACACAATTCCTCGAGAAATTATTCCCCTACTATTTAGGAAAATTTCCAAAATGGATTGCGAAATTCCCAAGGTTGACCATCTGATTCCATGCAACACTTGTACAATCAATACTAGTCTACATTTGATGTCACCCTATCTTGGAATCTCCACCACAACTGGGGAACTCGAATTCTTTGCACGCACTAGTTATTTTTCAATGATTGATCAATTAACTAGATGATCATTGAGTTTGACTGAAGTCCCACTGCACAACTGACCTTCCACGAGTTCCTCCAACAATTAGAGCTAGCTTACTTGAATACAACTTGAGATAACTGACTTTGATTGATACAAATTAGCAATAAGAAATGCTTAAATAAACTCTGACTCCTCTAACTCCAATTTACTCAGTAAACTGGGTGACACAAGGAATGTCACACAATTTAATTGCATCCAAGTTGTATGCTGATGTGGAAATTCATTTTTTCTCAATTTAATGAAGGAAAAATCAAATTAAGAATTTATTGTTGCATGTTTCAATAATCCTTCAAGTGAATCTAATCTATGTTGTCGATGACAGTCAATAGTTCTAGCACAGTAATATGTTGATAATAGCAAGCAACAGATAGAAGTAGCACTCAAAATAAACGAAATAGTAAAAAAACACATATTAAAGCAAAATTGATGGAGACCCTAAAAAGTACTCCAACTATGATACTACTTATCCACGTTCATCAAAAGTTCCTCCATCACTCCTCTCATGAAGAACACCTCTATTGTCGGCCTCCATCACCCTAAATCCCATAAGATTTTGTCAACCTCCATCACTCCAATTCATGAAGAACTCATCAACAACATAAACTCGAACCCCTAATCCTTTACCTTTACCTTTTTTACAAGTGCTTCGTATTGAAAATTTGAAGACAAAATATTTCTTTTCTCTTAAAACGTTGTCTTAAAATCCCCCTCTGTGTAGCAGTGCCGAATGCAATGATAGACAAGTTGTCTCTAATTGTATCAATAGATATGAAAGGGACAAAAGAGGAATTGATGTCCGATAAATCTTGTTAGTAAAAGTTGTTGCATTCTTCTTAGTTAACTACCCCCACAAAAAAAAGAGCCCAACAAATCGTTGTCTTTATATAAGATAACGTGAATGGTAAGTAAAATAACAACTTCGGTATAGCCGCAAGACAATAGTTGTGTACAAGATGGAAAACTTAGGGCGCACTGTCAAAGTCTATTTTGCAGTTGTTAGATAATATTGTCTTAAATTGATATGTTTGTGTCGTAATTGTTATTTGTATTAAATAGCTTTCATCTAAAGTGGCCAATGTCTTAAATATAAAGTTTTGTCTTAAAATATTTTTTTCTCAAGCTGTTTTTGTCTTAAATATAAAGTTTTGTCTTAAAATAATTTTGTCTTAAATTGTTTTTGTCTTAAATATAAAGTTTTGTCTTTAAATGTTTGTCTCAAACTACTTTTGTCTTAAATATAAAGTTTTGTCTCAAAATATTTTTGTCTTAAACTATTTTTGTCTTAAATATAAAGTTTTGTCTTAACATATTTTTGTCTCAAATTGCTTTTGTCTTAAAATATTTTTGTCATAGATATATAGTTTTGTCTTCAAATATTTTTGTCTTAAACTATTTTTCTCTTAAATATAAAGTTTTGTCTTAATTTTTTTTTGTCTCAAACTGTTTTTGTATTAAGGTTTATATTTAAGACAATTCATTTGATATTAAATTTTAATGTAAAATAACTAAAATAAAAAGTGATTTTTTAAGAAAAAAGATTTTTTTGTCTCGAAAAAATGTCTTAAAAGTGCCCTTGGTGTAGCAGTGCAGGTAGTCTTTCCTAGCTGAAGGACCTTCGCCACACTTAATGCAATAACTACTTGTTTATGTAGCACCATTTCCTCTAAATGATAACACACATAGGTTCGATTATGGTATTGCTTTCGAGGACCTACATTCACGACCCTTAACACTAGTTTCTCATCAATACTTATTTAAGATCATATATACGTATATGGTTTCAATCTTCATTACTAATCTATCAATTGTTATTTATATACTGAGAAAAGATCGTTTCAATATTCATTACTACACTACCAATGGTTTATATACCGAGAAAAAATCAATAGCAAACATCACAATCCAGCAAGGGTCAATAACATGTACTCCATATGAGTTAGTAGCATCATTATAACCACAACATAATTAATTATTTTATTACCGAACAATTTCACCAATCGACAAAGACCACTACAAGTAGTTCTGCTACAAATTTAAGTCCACAAAGGTATCAACTCTCTTTGCACTACTTTCTATTCAATAATAGTGATATGTTCAGAATTCAGTTGTTCTCATCTCTGATTAGAGATTGTACTAATTATCACTACTATGTCTTTATCTTCAATCAAATGGTTATGCATACTATAAGTTTTAGATGAGTAAAGTTTAGGATGACTTCTTTGCTTTGCCATCAGTCTAGTGATGTCTATCTGTCCAAGTAGCTTAATTATGTTCATCTTGGATTGTCCCCCTTTTTTGTCTAGTAATTAAATTATTTGGAATCCAATGCAAAACTAAGTCCGCATTGCAACCTACTTTCAGTTTTGGCTCTTTTCCCTGTCACATTGCAAGTGATGGATAAACATTGTACACAATTTGTTTCGATATATATCCATGGAACTTTTTATCTTTTTACATGAGTATGCCTATTAATTATCCCACACTTCCTCTTATAATATATCATAGAGTTTTTCTTACATATCAATTCATTAGCATGTTACTCAGTTCCTTCGGTCAGTCAATTACTTAATTCATGTAGCCTTTAGGTTCATGTGGTTTGGTAAAAGGATTAACATTCTTAACTCCATGTGGCATTGATTATCCATTTCACAATAGTCATTTTGTTGACATCCTCTTTTTTTTAAATGACTTATGTGGACATTATTTTGTCCACATTATTTATCAGCTCACCATTTCACATAGAAGTCTTAAAAGAACATAATAAGGCTAATGAAGTCACTATGGTGAGTTAAGAGCACTATGTGAAATAATATATTGTACTTAAAATCAATGAGTCTCACAGCAATACTTCTCAATAGTTTACCTTAGTGTGGTTATCTCCACATCTTATTTGTAAGAAACAGTTCTAATAAATCATTTAACCCAACTCCATTTGTATCCATAGGAGTCGTAATTGAGGTATTTATCCAGAAATAACATTGACTAGTGGCACGTTTCTCTTTCCATGTCAACAGGCATACGAACTAATTCTGCTAATGTGTGAAAAACATTCTTTGTTCTCAACTTTAATTTTTGTTAAAACTAGGTTACATATCCCTTACCTTATGTTACTCGGCTATCTATTCATTTGTAATCATCTTTTTACTTGAACCCAACATCCATTCCTTGAGGCATGTTAAGACAACAAAATGTTATATACCCTTTCATTCCTGTCTGTTCCTCACACCCTTATACTTGTACATATATGTATATTGCCCTTTCAAGTTTATGATAATAACCAAAATCTTAAGAAATGGCATCAAACCATCGAGGACTTAGTTAACAGTTCTCACCATAGTTACAATTGTATCATTTGATCTTGTTATATATTGTCCTACAATTTTACTAAATTTCCACTGAAATTTAATGTGCTTTTACTCTTGTTTACTTTATTACATCAACTTATCTCAAATTGTTAGTCATTCAAAAATTTAATTCACATTAGGACAATAGACTCCCATGCTTTCATTTTTACCAGGTTTAGTTTTTTTTTAACTTCCAATTCTAGCATTCGACCCCCCTTTTTTTAATTATTATTTCATGAACATTTCACGCAGTACTACATATTCCCCATGAAATCTAGCCTACATATTTTCTGTTAATCCTATTGCACTGATTGAAATGAAATATTTAGTTATTCGAGTTACAACTAGCACCATTTTAGCCAATCAAAATTATTTTGTCATTTGATTTTAACCCAACTTAACCTTTTCCACTCGCAAGGCGATTATAAATTAGACCAATAAGAAAATCATTTTTGTGATTTGGTGTTATGAATCCAAAATTAAAACCAATGTTGAACCTTTTGTGTCCATCGGGTATAGATGATTCAATGTTGACTCAATTCTTTCCTATATTCTAGGTCTATTACATTTTTTTCATACTAATTTTCCATATTATGGAAGTTCCTTTTGATCTTGCTCTCTTTTTACTTACTAAAATTATTGTGAATTTGGTGCCTTTTTTAGCATTAACAATGCTATTCGGATGTGCTTCCATGTTTCAGTTGATGTCTTGGAATAGCCAATGTACTAATATCAGGTCATTTCCAACTTAATAATTCTCTATTATGTTACATATTCTCTTCATGTTGGTCTACGAACAAGCAATTATTTTATGATAGATTACTTGCATTTCCATAAGGGAATTATTATTTTCCTTTATTCATTTCACGAGGTTGGACCTCAGTAGGGTTACTCTATACTTATACCACTTACTAATTTTCTTCTCAAAGATTGTATGGATACGATGATAGACATATATAAAACCAACAACAATAATCCTTCAACAAAACCTTCTGTCTTTCATTCCAATTGGTTCCTTGACCTTTAGTTAAACAATCCTTCCAAAAGAAAATTTACAAATGTCTCCATTTCAAGTTGTTACTCTTTTGCAATGGCCTACTATGGCTCTTGTCACCCTTGTCTCATGTCAAAGATACCTACTTTTGGATAGGCTCTAGCTATGGATGGAATACCTAATACTCAAATTCTTATTTTAAAGCATTCACTTAGTTAGGTTACTTAAGTTTTATTATGTGTCACTATTGTTAGGAAACCACTTCACCAATGTTTACATCCTTGAGAATTTATACTAGATTTTTAATATAAACATCACTATGAATATCAACCTTATAAATTCCAATCGTTACAAATTATGTATCATAATAATATTTTGTGCAAGTTAACAAAAGAGTCTCACAACAATTTTCAAGCACTCATCATACAGATGACTCTTTACTTTTTAGGGTAATTCACAATTGTTTTCAAGCACTCATCATACGGATGATTCTTTACTTTTCAGGGTAATTCCACATGCAACACGTCACTTTGTCTTACACATATATATCTGATGTTTCATTATAGGAATTGATACTTTCCTTCATTGACGCACGTGTACATCTTCTGATTTAACGATACATATACTAGATATCATTTTGGGATTCAACTGCGTTAAGTAAGTCATTCACGTATGATCATTTCCATGAGAGGTCGTCATAACTGACTAATTTCTCATGAATCGAATAGTTCACTTAGCACTCATTGCATCGGGTGATGCTCACAGGGGTGAAGAAGTGGAATTGAAACTAGTGAAATGAACCACATAGCGTCAATCATCACCTCCGAGGCTTGCACCCAGTAACTAGGACTTCCTGGGAGGTCACCCATCCCAAATCGCTTCTGGCTCAAGCGGGCTTAACTGTGGAGTTTTCCCCACAATCAAGCCCAATTAGCTTACTAACCCATTTGCAAAACCTTAGCAAGTATTGTGCCTGATGGACCATTCAAGTAGAGATCCCTTCACTCTTTTTTAATTTAATTATAGGGGGTTTACGTAGTGCATTATATTAGATATCATTTTGGGATTAAAATGCATTAAGTAAGTCATTCACATATAACCATTTCCATGAGAGGTAGTCATAACTGACTAATTTCTCATGATTTGAATAGTTCACTTAGCACTCATTGCATTGGGTGATGCTCACATGGGTGAAGAAGTGGGATTGAAACTAGTGAAATGAATCACATAGCATCAATCATCACTTTTGGGGCTTGCACCCAGTAACTAGGACTTCCCGGGTGGTCACCCATCCCATATTGCCTCTGGCTTAAGCATGCTTAATTGTGGAGTTTTCCCCACAATCAAGCCCACTTAGCATGCTACCCCATTTGCAAAACCTTAGCAAGTACTGTGCCTCATGAACCATTCAAGTAGAGATCCCTTCACTCTTTTTGAATTTAAGTATAGGGGGTTTATGTAGTGCATTATATTAGATATCATTTTGGGATTCAGTTGCACTAAGTAAGTCATTCACGTATGACCATTTCCATGAGAACTAGTCATAACTAACTAATTTCTCATGATTTGAATAGTTCACATAGCACTCATTGCATCGCGTGATGCTCACAGGGGTGAAGAAGTGGGATTGAAACTAGTGAAATGAATCACATAGCATCAACCATCACTTCCAAGGCTTACACCTGGTAACTAGGACTTCCCAGGAGGCCACCCATCCTAGATTGCCTCTGGCTCAAGTGCACTTAACTATGGAGTTTCCCCACAATCAGACCCACTTGGCTTGTACCCCATTTGCAAAATCTTAGCAAGTATTGTGCTTCATGAACCATTCAAGTAGAGATGCCTTCACTCTTCTTGAATTTAAGTATAGGGGGTTTACGCAGTGCATTATATTAGATATCATTTTGGGATTGAACTGCATCAAGTAAGTCATTCCCGTATGACCATTTCCAAGAGAGGTAGTCATAAGTAACTAATTTCTCATGATTTGAATAGTTCACTTAGCACTCATTGCATCGAGTGGTTCTCACATGGGTGAAGACGTGAGATTGAAACTAGTGAAATGAATCACATAGCGTCAATCATCACTTCCGTGGATTGCACCTGGTAACCAGGACTTCCCGGGAGGTCACCCATCCTAGATCGCCTCTGGCTCAAGCACGCTTAACTATGGAGTTTTCCCCACAATCAAGCCCACTTACCTTGCTACCCCATTTTCAAAACCTTAGCAAGTATTGTGCCTCATGAACCATTCAAGTAGAGATCCCTTCACTCTTTTTGAATTTAAGTATAGGGAATTTACGAAGCGCATTATATTAGATATCATTTTGGGAATCAACTACGTCAAGTAAATCATTCATGTATGACCATTTCCATGAGCGGTACTCATAACTGACTAATTTCTCATAATTTGAATAGATTACTTAGCACTCATTGCATCGGGTGATGCTCACAAGGGTGAAGAAGTGGGATTGAAACTAGTGAAATGAATCACATAGCATCAATCATCACTTCTTGGAAACGTTCATATGTCAATTACTTAATGCAGTTGAATCCCAAAATGATATCTAATATAATGCACGGCATAAACCCCCTATATTTATATTCAAAAAAAGTGAAGGGATCTCTACCTGAATGGTTCATAAGGCACAATACTTGTTAAGGTTCTTCAAATGGGGTAGCAAGCTAAGTGGGCTCGATTGTGGGGAAAACTCCACATTTAACCGTGCTTGAGCCAGAGGCAATCTGGGATGGGTTACGTCCTGGGAAGTCCTGGTTACCAGGTGCAAGCCCCGGAAGTGATTATTGACACTATGTGATTCATTTCACTAGTTTCAATCCCACTTCTTCACCCTTGTGAGCATCACCTGATGCAATGAGCGCTAAGTGAACTATTCAAATCATGAGAAATTAGTCAGTTATGACTACCTCTCATGAAAATGGTCATACGTGAATGACTTACTTAACGTAGTTGAATCCCAAAATGATATCTAATATAATGCACTATGTAATCCCCCTATAGTTAAATTCAAAAAGAGTGAAGGGATCTCTACTTGAATGGTTCATGAGGCACAATACTTGCTAAGGTTTTGCAAATGGGGTAGCACACTAAGTGGGCTTGATTGTGGGGAAAACTCCATAGTTAAGCGTGCTTGAGCTAGAGGCAATCTGGGATGGGTGACCTCCCAGGAAGTCCTGGTTACCGGGTGCAAGCCCCGGAAGTGATGATTGATGCTATGTGATTCATTTCACTAACTTCAATCCCACTTCTTCACCCCTGTGAGCATCACGTGATGCAATGAGTGTTAAGTGAACTATTCAAATCATGAGAAATTAGTCAATTATGACTACCTCTCATGGAAATGGTCATACGTGAATGACTTACTTAACGCAGTTGAATCCCAAAATGATATCTAATATAACGCACTGCGTAAACCCCCTATACTTAACTTCAAAAAGAGTGAAGGGATCTCTACTTGGATTGTTCATGAGGCACAATACTTGCTAAGGTTTTTCAAATGGGGTAGCAAGCTAAGTGGGCTTGATTGTGTGGAAAACTCCATAGGTAAGCACGCTTGAGCCAGGAGGGATCTGGGATGGGTGACCTCCCAGGAAGTCCTCGTTATCGGGTGCAATCCCCAGAAGTGATGATTAACACTATGTGATTCATTTCACTAGTTTCAATCCCACTTTTTCACCCCTATGAGCATCACCTGATGCGTTGAATGCTAAGTGAACTATTCAAATCATGAGAAATTAGTCAGTTGTGACTACCTCTCATGGAAATGGTCATACGTGAATGACTTACTTAACACAGTTGAATCCCAAAATTATATCTAATATAATGCACTGTGTAAACCCCCTATACTTAAATTCAAAAAGAGTGAAGGGATCTATACTTGAATGGTTCATGAGGCACAATACTTGCTAAGGTTTTGGAAATGGGGTAGCAAGCTAAGTGGGCTTGATTGTGGGGAAAACTTGACAGTTAAGCGCGCTTGAGCCAGAGGCGATCTGGGATGGGTGACCTCCCAGGAAGTCTTGGTTACCGGTTGTAAGCCCTGGAAGTGATGATTGACACTATGTGATTCATTTCACTAGTTTCAATCTCACTTATTCACCCCTGTAAGCATCACTCGATGCAATGAGTGCTAAGTGAACTTTTCAAATCATGAGAAATTAGTCAGTTATGACTACTCTCATGGAAATGGTCATACGTGAATGACTTGCTTAACACAGTTTAATCCCTAAATGATATCTAATATAATGCACTACGTAAACCCCCTATACTTAGATACATATACTTCTTCATCATTACTGCTCATAAACATTTCTCTATGTTCTCTATCAAATAGTGTTAATACTTGAGTTGTCCAATAACTATTGGCTCTGCAAGGTGCCAAAAATATTAGTTTCATAGGTAAAAGTATTCCAACAATAATCTGATTAGTATTTTGATAACTTTTAACTTGCATGCTAGAGTTCCTTTCAATGTACCCCTACTATGATTCTTTATTTTATTGGCTATATAACATTGTTCGTTCTCATAGACGCTCAATAAGTTAATTTTTGCAGGTAAGGGTGAAATTAGTCATAGTCTATTAATACTTGATAACTTATCTTATGTAATGAAATTACATTAATGTACTCTTTACAAGATTCTTTTAATATTTCCCTTAATCATGCCACAATGTTTAACCCTTCAACTTTGATACCACTTGTAACATCCCTCTAAACTAGAAACCTCTAAACCAACAACATTACCACAAGGTTAAAAAAAAAAATTATTTACTTGTGACTCTCTATTATCAAGGCATTGATTTTTACCATTAAATAGACTACTTTAACATGCATCTACCTTATCCTTTTACATTTAATTAACAAATGTAAAAACTATATGCATAAGAACATTATCATCAAACCATTGACATAAGTTTTGGACCATCCTTAAAAATTTATTGCGTCATGCTATATGTGCTTCATCTATGATCGATTACTTTCACTAGACTGGAAGGTGTGTTTCATAATTTGACATACTCTACACTATAAGGTTGAACATTAATGAACCTAGTCATCCTATGTGAATGGGAGCTGAGACCCTCTCGAAATTTCCATGGAGAAAAATTGTCTTACAATTCCCATGGATTTTTGCACCTAAGAGATCTCACGACCAGGGTAGCAGCATTCCGTTGAAGGCTTGGATTACACTCTTTCCAAATAAAGGGATGAGGTTAGATAAGGTGAGATTAGGTATTGTCACTCCCCCAAACCCTTGTTTTTGATTCCATTTATTGCTTTGACCGCCGATGACTGCTCTGCAACTAGAGTGCTTCCTTGAGGTCCAAGTGTGTTCCAGTTGAGTGCCACTTGTCCATAGGTATTACATAGGAATTCCTTATTTACTACTTACTTTGTAGATGCCTCGAAGTGGAACTGTGTTTATATGGAGTTCCTTAACAAGTATATAGGGTTTCAAATTCCATTTTCCTTTACGACTCATGTATGTCTTCCTTCAGGTACAAACTTTCTCATATTCTTTCCTTGGAGATGCAGACTTATGAGCATTATTCATCAATCACCACTGGATAAATTCATTAATTAAAAGATATTATCTAGATTACACAGACATGGTTTTCTCCTCTATTTTATGTTTCTTCTACCAAATAACTAGTCTTTGACCTCCCAGTGTGTGTGGCTGTATTATGGTCCTTTCCCTTTCATTTAATTGATTCTTTCCAAGATGATGGGGTTTCATTTCTTCATTGGTAACCAGGTATTCATCCTCTTCTAGGTTTCTGAGTCTCTACATGGTTTCAATGAAGATGTTGATGGTATGCTCAGTAGTTTCCCTCGTAGGTTTTTTCTTGTAGAGAGTGATTTTCTTTTATTTGGAAAGTAATAGAATATTGTTACCAACCCAAAATTGATGAAGAATTTAGACTTAATTATAATAATTGAGGTTTTGAATAACTGAGTTTTTGTCAAATCTATCAGTTCTTTTGATTAAAGGTTGTATTGTGTTATTCGAAGGATTCGGCCTACCAAAAGACACCACATACTGTATTTTTTGTTTTGTTTTTTTTACAATGATTGTTGTAAGATATATATGCAATTTAAATTACACCATGGTTTCACTTGTTTATAGAGAAATCGAAGGTAATTTTAGAATTTTATTTTTGTCTGTACAATTAGAGTTGTAATGGGTTTATTCTGACTAATATAATTCTACAATTTATGAGATTATTTTTCAGTTCCAATACATGTTCTTTCTAGTACTATTTTGATATTATTGAAAACTCGTTTCTGGTTACTATATTAATATTTTAGTTTGACTTCAGCCTATTCGTATGCTCATAATTTACTTCTATTCTTTATAGAATTGTTGTGTAATAATTTTACATGAATTTGGATATGCTACCCTTCTTCAACCTCGGGTCATAGGCGTTGAATCCCTAATGGGTTCTTTCTCAGCCCATGAGGTTTAACATAGATTACTGGTGAAAGGACTATTTAAACCCTCAGACTCAACTTGGGATTAAACTAACCTAGCCCTAGATGCCCAAGTTTTCTTGTTTAACTGTTTGTCGTCGTTCTATAGTTTTACAGTGACTCAATTCCTACAACATCCATCATATATTTTTCTTACAAAATAAATAACATGGTCCTTATCTGCTAACCTATTCCTAACATTCATTCACATATCACCATATACAGTATTTTATCTTTTTACTAGTACCTCCATTTAGATTTCTAGAATGAAATAAGTAAAATAAATCAATAATACAGTCTAGTTTGTCATAATCTATTTATCTGAGTCAAAAGTACTTATGTGGAAGAAAATTAATTAGTCTAGGAACTCTTTCAGAGAAATTCTTTCGATTCAATGCCTCAACCACTACTACATATCGTAGTATTCACACAAATAATTTTTGTTAGTGTGATTCAACTAATCAACATTATGCTTACAAAATACACTCATTGCACAATAATTACAATAAAAATAAATGTTCTAGAGAAATATGAAGAGAAACTTAGTTGTTTTGGTTTAGACTTCCAAGAGAATCCACAAGGAGCAAGAACACTCCTCCCGACGAATGAGAATGGTAGATTAAACTTAGTTGTTTTGGTTTAGACTTCCAAGAGAATCCACAAGGAGAAAGAACACTCCTCCCGACGAATGAGGATGGTAGATTTACTACTTCTCCCAGGTGCAAGTTTCCACTTCCAGACAATAGTAAACAAAGACCTCATTACAGACTCCAAGTCTGACTAGGTTTTCCGCTGGCAAAACAGCTCAAGAATACCCTATTTTGCAGTGTCTTGCCCTCCCTCATTAGCTTCCTCTTGAGGAATCCAACTAGTTTTCCATCTCCCTTATCAGATTCCTCAGGTTTTCCCCTTTCACCAAGCTAAGATTATTTATCTCTAGGGATGGGAGTATCTGTCTCTAACTATATAGTAAGGGAAACTTGCACATAGTATCTTTTCCTGTAAATTCCCTAGCAAGCCATAACGAATTTTAAAACAAAATAAAAATAAATTTATACATATCAAATTTACCACAGTTCACTGAATTACTACAATAAATGTAAATTAACTATTTACTTTTCACTGGGGGGTGTTTGTAGGTTTTAACCCCATACAAAATTACTTGCATATGAATTCTAAAACACAGAAATTAAATAATGTGAGAGCATAACACATAAAACACATATACACAGAGATTTTCCCCTAGATCCCAAAACTGAGACTACCAGCTTGATTTCTCATTATGTTCATTTCAATGTTACAATAAATTTATATACATGCCGAAGAATCCTATACAATGGACCGAAAACCATCGGGTCCAAAACCATGTGCGAAAACCGTGCACAAAACCATAGGTAGGTCCGCCCAACCTAATATAGGGTCCAAAAAAAATTTCCCCAAGGCATTGCCTAAACCTCGTAGAGGGGGGCTGCCCACACCACTCAAAAACTTTGGAGAGAGGGGGTTGCCATCCACCTTATGAGCCCCCCCACTATGCAATTGGAGCATCGAAGCGGGAGCTCCACCCCCCTCTAACCCTGGGTTAACTAGGGAAGATAGACGTGGAAAGAATATAACACAACCTAACATTCTCCCACTTGTTGTTTTCTTTCCATAGGGGGCCACAAGAGAGCTTAGTCATTTATCTAGCCCTACAATAGCCATTGTTTCTCTACATGAAGGAAACTTCTCAGAGCTCACAGATTTTGTAAATGCATCTGCAGTATTCTTCAAAGTGTCCACTTTTACCAGCAACACCTTTTCGTATTCTATCATATCTCTCACAAAGTCATACTGAACATCAATGTGCTTTGTCTTTGAATGATAAGCAGGGTTCTTTGCCAAGAAAATTTCACTTTGGATATCACAGTCTATCCTTAGAGCTCCCTGTACTAACCCCATACTTGAACACAATCTCTACAACCAAATGAATTCCTTTCTTGCATGAGTGGCTGCCACTAGAGGTTGTTTCATACTCATCAAACTGACTGTACCTTGAAATAGGTTAAACACATACCCACTTGTAGATCTTCTCTGATCCAGATCTCCAGCCTAGTTTACATCAACAAAGCCACAAATATCCAACACTCTGTCCAAACTTGGTCTTCCTTGGTAGCACAAACCATAATCACTAGTGCCACAAAAATACCTAAAAACCCGCTTCACTGTTGTCCAGTGCTCCTTGCCTGGTTTTGACATAAACCTGCTCAATAATCCCACTGTATGTGCAATGTCTGGTCTAGTATAGACCATTGCATACATCAAGCTACTGATTGCACTAGTATATGGAACGCAGGACATGTCCTCTTCCTCTTCTTGTGTCTTGGGACACTATTCAACAGATAACTTCACACGTACAGGAATAGGAACCTTTACTAGTTTATTATCCTACATATTAAACCTTTGTAGTATTGTCTCGACATACTTCCTCTGGTTTGACCAAAGATTCCTCTTTGCCCGATCTCTTTTAATTTCGATGCCCAAAATATATTTTGCAGCACCAAGATATTTCATGTCAAATTTAGAGGCCAATTGGGTCTTCAAATCCTGGATAATATCCTTGTCATTTCCAACAAAAACATATCATCCACATACAAGAGCAAATAAATAACATAGTCACCAATTAATTTAAAATAGACACAGTGATCTTCTTTGCTTTTGGTGAAGCCAAGTCCCCGTATAAATGTATCAAATTTCTGATACCACATTCTTGGTGATTGTTTTAACCCATACAAAGACTTCTTTAACTTGCATACTAGTTCTTTCTTACCCTTCACCACAAAGCCTTCAGGTTGCTTCATGTAGATCTCCTCTTCCACATCCCTGTGAAGAAATGTTTCCTTCACATCCATCTGTTCTACCTCAAAATCTAAAGCAACAACAACAGATAAAAGTAATCTAATAAAAAGCTACCTTGGCAACAGGAGAAACAATATCACCAAAATTAATTCCCGGCACCTAGGAATAACGTTTTGGTACCAACCGAGCTTTGTATTTCTCCACCTTTCCTTCTGAATTTGTCTTCTTTTTGGACACCCATTTCTTGCCAATTGGTTTCCTTCAAGCCACAAACTCCACTAGATCCCAAACTTCATTTTTGTGCAAAGATGCCATTTCATCAACCATGGCCTCTTTCCAAAGTTGGCCATCCTCTAAATCTACTACTTCCTTCAAAGTTCTACGATCATCATCAATAATAAATAAAGCAAAACTTGAACAGAAAGTAGATGGACTATACCTTTCTAGCTGTCTTCTTTCTCAAACTAATCTTCTCACACCCGGAGTTTGTGACACTTCATCTTCTAATTCCTCTTCTCCTGTAGAGTCTGATTCTTCCTCCTTTAGCTTAAAATCTATCTGGTCAGGTTCCTTTGAAGGGACTTCATGTTTAATAACATTTTTCACCTCTTTGAAAACCGCATCTCAGTTGTACACAATCTTCCTTGTTACTAGGTTCCAAAGCTTATAACCCTTTAAACCATCCATATACCCAATAAAGTTGCACTTTTCAGATTTACTATCCAACTTTATTCTTTTCTCCTTTCGAACATGTACATATGCATCACATCCAAATACCCTCAAATGTGAAAGAGAATGCTTCTTACCAGTCCATACCTCTTGTGGAGTCCTATCCTCCAACGCTGATGAAGGTGATCTGTTGACTAGGTAACATGTTGTCTCCATTGTATCTGCCCAGAATTTTTGTCCTAACCCGGCACCATTGAGCATGCTTCATTCCCTTTCCATCAACGTCTTGTTCATTCTTTCTGCAACTCCATTTTTCTCAAGTGTGTATGGAGTAGTCTTCTATCATGCTATACCACAATTCTTACATAATTCTTCAAATTCCTTGCTACAAAAATCTCCACCGTTCTCTGTCCTCAACACCTTTATCTTCTTCTCTATCTGGTTTTCCACCAGAGCCTTAAATTCTTTAAACCTGTCAAAGACTTCAGATTTCTTCTTGAGGAAATATATCCATGTATTCCTTGAGAAGTCGTCTATAAATGATACATAGTACATAGACTTACCCAATGATAGAACCTTCGCAGGTCCAAACACATCATTGTGCACAAGCTCTAATATATGTTTTGCCCTCTTACCACCAGAGGGGAAACTCACCCAATTCTGCTTCCCATATATACAATTTTCACAGAAATCAAAATCCAGAGAGCTATTAGTCACACCTTCTGCCATACTTTTACCATGAAGTATTCGAAGGCCCTTCTCTCAAATATGTCCAAGCCTTTGATGCCATAGCATGGCCTTCCCTCCAGAGACCGCTACATTTTCTTCTCCACTTTCAGGAACCACAGAACTATTGCACTGATCAACAACAATGCTACCTTGCAGCTTGTACAGAGTTCCAATCCAAACTCCCTGCATCAATACCAATGCTCCCCAAACCATCCTGAAGGTATCTTTCTCGAACATTGTTTTTACACCTGCATTATCTAGATTTCTTACGAAAATCAGATTTCTGGCCAACGCAGGAATATGCAGAACACCCGGAAGTGTTCTAACCCTTCCACCTTGCAACTTCAACTTTATTTTTCCGTGACCAATGATTCTAGCCTTCCTATCATCCCATAATAAGACATCACCACCATCGTAGTTCTCATACTTGGAGAACAACTCTCTATGGGGAGTGAAGTGAAAGGATGAACCTCAGTTAATCAACCATGCCTCATGATCTACATGTGTACATGAAGAACCCAATTATACATCCCCACCTTCATCTGATGTGGTTTTCGCCTCTGCAGAAGGAGCATCATCAGATCCCTTTCATTTCTAGAGAGCTTTAGATTTACACTCCATTTTGTAGTGCCCTTCCTTTCGGCATTTCCAGCACACCACGTTTTTAGGTTTACCTGGAGATTTAGATCTCCCTCTAGATTTATATCTCCAACTCGATGACTTATTTTTGTTTCTATTCTGGGACCGTCCTTGTATAGACAAGGCATCACCATTCTGGCTCTCCATATTTTTCTGACTCATCTCCTCCATCAGTAAGGATGAGATGATTTCATCAAACTGCAAGGAAATTGCATTTCTACCTTTCACAATAACTAAACTATCCCACAAATCTGGTAGAGAACACAACAAACTGATGCACTTATCTTCATATGAAATTTTAATATCAATAGATAATAAATGACTTACCATAGTATTAAATGCATTCAAATGCTCTGTTACTGAGTCTCCATCTTTCATCCTCAGGTTATACAACTTTTTCCGTAGGAACATTTTATTCAGCAAAGACTTAGATTGGTACAAAGTCCCTAACATGTCCCACAAAACCTTCACCGTAACTTCCCCTGATACATTCAGCAATACTGAATCTAAGACACACAATCGTATTGTGCTATTTTCCTTCCGATCCAACTTCTTTAATTCTTCATCAGACACTCCTGTTTGTTTAGTACCCAGATCTACCGAGATCCACTGATCTTTATCCACCAACAAATCCTCCATCTCGAGTTTCCACAACTCAAAACTCTGACCATTAAATTTCTCGATCTCTATCTGTCCACTTCTCGCCATCTTCTTTCACCACTAGAATCGATCCTGCAGATCTTCCATTGAACAGGGTCTACTACAGCCCCAAGTGAAACCCCTCAGCAACAAAGGCATCCCCCTGAAGCCAAAACAACTTTGATACCACATGTAGGTTTTAAACCCTTACAAAATTACCTACATACGAATTCTAAAACATAGAAAATAAACAATGCGAGAGCATAACACATAAAACACATATACATAGAGGTTTTCCCCTAGATCCCAAAATAGGGACTACTAGCTTTATTTTTCATTATAGATATATATACATGCTGAAGCATCCAATACATGGACCGAAAACCATCGCATCCAAAACCATGTGCAAAAACCATGCACAAAACCATAGGTAGGTCTGCCCAACCTAATATAGGGTCCAAAAAATATTTCCCTGGGGCGCTGCCTCGAACCCCATATAGGGGCACTACCTGCCCCCCTCAAACCCCGTGTGACCCCCCCACTGCCCAATTGGTGCAAGAAATGGGGGGCTCCAGCCCCCTCTAACGCCTCACTTTACTAGGGCAGATAGTTGTGGAAAGAATATAACACAACCCAACAATGTTATGTGCTCGTTATGCAAATTACCTTGAGACTGATTCGAGTACTGAAAATGGGATGTTGCTCATTTTCACCTATTGGGATGTGTTAATAGTTGTAACTTTTTAGTTTTTATGTAATTGTAAGTCTTATATCTAGAGTGTTTACATTATATGTAATTTGTATGTGTTTATATGGGGAAATAAGTAATTCGGTAAATAGTGCATTGCCTTCTAAAACTGAAATTTATAGGGATATATTAGAAATTTTAGATTGGTCTTTTATTAGGGAGGCCATAGATAAAAGTGCTTTCTTTTCAAAAGAGGCATGGGATAGCACACTTTATAATAGACTAAATAGAAAATATATATGTTAAAAAGAGGTCAGATTGAGGAGGAGAATGAACTAAATAATGATCTAGATAGTTATAATACAAAATAAACATGACCATAATAATGCTAATTTAAGGGATCAGAGTCACTTTCTGGGAGTGTTTCTTATTAGGGGAAGAATGCCAAGACATTTCTCAATGTGGGCCAATCGTTGATCCATATCCCTTGAGTGATGTGAAGGTTCTCTAGAGAGTGTAGAATGTCAGGGAGGTTCTAGAAGTGATCCATCAAAATTATGTCTAGGAAGAAATTCAAATGCCAATACAGATCAGTGGTATACATGTACTATTCAATTTTCCATGGGTATTCATAATAGTTGTTACCCAATTAACCAGATTAGCCAAAAATTCTATATATGTGAATCTTATTGTCATGGATATGCCCCATCTTGTTTCATGAACACCAATTCCTCTTGGATGGGCCCTGGGGTGATGTATAAACCTAGTTTCTAATTATTGAAACCTATGATACACACATGGTTGTCCCTTAGAGCCGCACTCCTAATAATAGGAAACCCTTTAATAGACACGTGATAACTGATGGGGAATGCCAAAATACAAAACCTATATACAAAAGTAGACATTTGAGACATTGAGAGGATAAGTGATGGACTCAGGAGGGTATTCGATAGAGTGGGGGGGTGGTTGTGATAGCACAGATTCAAATGGAACTAGAAGTCAATGATAAGAAAAATGAATAGCTTATCACCAGGATACAAAAAGGGTTTGAGAGCAGACATGGGAAAATTCTAAGCATGCCAAAGAGGTCAGAAATAGGTGTCCACAACTCATGGGATAAGGGCAAGGGGAAGGATACAAGGCTATTTGGTGTGACACTAAGAGAAATAGGAAAATAACAAGTTAAAGAGGGAGGTGTTTCAAATATGATATGAGAAACTACAATCAAAATAAGAGATACACTATTGTAGGGGTTTATACCCACAAGGCTTGGTGTCTAGCATGTAGCAAAAGCCTTCATGAGTAGACGAAGGAATTGTAGTTAAGGAGAATGGGTGTCATGTATCATCAAACAAGATAACCAAAACTAAGAGGACGACCATAAATAAGAATATGTTCAAACCAATGACCACACAAGAGTGTTATTTTTTAACCTTTTAATCATCTTGAAGGTTATTTGAGAGTCAAGTTTCACTAAATGTTTTTGGAATGTTGATTCCATGCAATTTCTAGTCAAAGAAAATATTCTAAGTTCCAATGCATTATTTTTGTTGATACCCAAGAGATTGAATAATATAGAGTGGTATCCTCCATGACCTCTGATGACACCCTCAAAGCCAATTTTTCCCGAATTTCGCTCGAATGTACCATAAAAATTGAGCTTCAGGAAAGCTGGAGGGGGAGGGGACCATAATGAAGGACTATTAAGTGAGGGAAGGGGGGAGAGGGAGGGGAGTGGAAGAGTTCAAAGGGAATGATATTCGAACATTTGAGGAGTTGGGATTCATATCCATGTGCTTGTCAATCAGAAGGAGATGAGGGAAAATCAAGGTTTATTTCTTTAATGTTGGCCAAGATAGAGTGCCAAATAGGGTCCACAAACATAGGTTAATATTTGAATATTCTTTGATTTCTCTCCTTCCAAATTTCATAGAGTATAAAATTAGGGGCGAGTATCCATATTTGATTGAGATCTAGGTTGCAAAAGGCACTGCCAAACCATTTGGAAATGGTTTTTAGGATGCTTTTGGGGTCTATTTTAGAGCAATAAAAACTATCCTCAAGATGACCCCAAATATTGGAGGCATAGGTACAATTGTTGAAGAAATGATCAAAAATTTCTAAGTGATTAAGGCATAGAGGGCATGTATATGGCCTTTGGTAACTTATTTTTAATAAAGCTTTATTTTGATACAAAAACCACAGAAAAAAAGTTACTTTTCGCCAAGAGTGGTGCTTCAAAAAAATTATCTAGACCTTCTTCTACAAGTAGTGAATGATGACCTACTTCTAAGTGATAAATCTCCTACATAATGAAGGTGCCTTTTGTGGTATATCCCCATCTAAGTTTGTCTTGTTAATTGGATATAGGGATTTTCTTTTATTGGAGGTTGCCACAAAACTACTACCAATGGTATTCCTATAGTTTGGAATTCCATGATTCGAGCAGTAGCCATTCACACCATTTATATGTAATCTTACTTTTGTGCCTCTAATCAACAAGTTTGGTGTAACCCAAAACTATCATTTTCTCTCGCATTCTAGTGAGTTGCTAGCTTTCACAGACTTTTGGTTTTAAAAAGTCATATTGGAATTAATAAATAAGAACCCAGTGGTCAGCTCTACGAAAGAGAGTCTGAAGCAGGAGAGTCCGGATCTGTAGAACACTCTTCATTTTTCATGTACATCACACATTATATAGTAATCACAAATTTAGGGAAGTTAGAACCATAACCTAAAAAATAGAAACTAATTCCTATCCTGAGGTCTCATGAACCAACTCACTATTCTAAGATATTCTCTATTATCTCTAGCACTCCCCCTTAATGGAGAAGGGGTTCACAAATATGCCTACATCTCCCTAAACATTTCAAACTTGATTTTTCCAAGCGGCTTAGTGAAACTGTCTACAACATTATCACATGTATTACAGTATACCAAATGGATTTATTTTGATTGCACTTTCTCCCTGGCAAAGTGGAATTGTGTATCAATGTGTTTAGTGTTTTTGTGAGACACTGATTATTAGCAAGTTTGATTGAACTTTGGTTGTTGCATCAAATTGTTGTTGCAACTTTCTATTCTTCCTCAACATCCCGGAGAAGTCTTTGCAACCAAACTGCCTCACATGTCACTGTGCACATGGCCTGATACTTTGCTTCCGTTGAAGACAAGGAAAATGTGTTTTGTTTCTTGCTGCTCCATGTAATCACCCTGGATGCAATGCTAAATGCATAGCCTGTTATGGATCTGGGGTCATCTACATTTCCATCCTAGTCTGAATCTATAAATCCTATCAATCTAACATCAGAGGAATCAATATAAATAATACCATAGTCTACAGTACCTTGTAGATACCTCGAAACACATTTCGCTACATTCCAATGACTCTCAAGTGGCTTGGA
Organism: Pinus tabuliformis; assembly: GCA_031772625.1. Taxonomy (NCBI): domain Eukaryota; kingdom Viridiplantae; phylum Streptophyta; class Pinopsida; order Pinales; family Pinaceae; genus Pinus; species Pinus tabuliformis. The sequence goes on along the minus strand of CM062807.1, from coordinate 1,062,392,970 downwards.
CATGTATTGACTTAGCATAGTAACTGCATAAGGCAAATCTGGTCTAGTAGTGGTTAGGTATATTAAGCCCCCAACCAGCTATTTGTAAAGTGTCGCATATGCCTCTTCAGTGACACCCTCACAATGCATTTTAATGTTCTGCTGCAATGGTACTGTTGCAGCCTTACACTGATCCATCCTGAATCTTTCTAGTAGACCTTTGACATACTTACCCTGGGACAGAAATGTTTGTCCTAAATCTCTCCAGATCTCAAGACGCAAACAATATATTAACTCACCAAGGTGTTTCATTTCAAACACATATGACATTTGTTGCTTGATATCTTTGATTAGAGAAATATCATCACCTGTAATAATTAAATCATCTACATACAAATAAATCAACACTATGTGCCCTTGTTCATATTGCATGGTATACAAATTAGGATCATTTTTAGTTCTGTTGTACCCAAATTGCAGAAAAATTGAATCAATCTTTTCATACCAAGACCTGGGTGCTTGCTTTAGTCCATAAAGAGATTTCTTTAATCTAGAAACGAAATATACTTTCCCTTTCTGGACAAACCCTTTAGGTTGATCTAGATAAACCTCTTCTTTCAATTCTCCATTTAAAAATGCAGACTTTACATCTAGTTGGTGAATCAACCAAAGTTTCTTAGTAGCTAAAGCAATCAACATTCTGATGCTATTTAGTTTACCTATAGGGGCAAAGGTTTCTTCATATTCAATGCCTTATTTTTGTGAATACCCCTTTGCTACCAATCTAGCTTTTAGTTTATCTATGGTTCCATCTGGATTAATCTTTGGTTTATACAACCATTTACAACCTATGGTTTGTTTCCCTATAGGAAGTTCAACCAGATCCCAAGTGTTGTTCCTGATTATAGATTCATATTCCTATTCCATAGCTATTTTCCATTCACTACATTCATTTTCTTCCTTATAACTAGAAGGTTCAACAAAAATCATCATACTAGTTATAAAAGCATTTTCCCTATATCTTGCAGGCAATTGATCCTTCCTACCTGATCTCCTAAGTGGTGGGGTAACTCCAAACCTTGTCTGATCGTTATTTTCTAGACTTGGCTTGATAGCTGCATCATCTTCTTTTCCTTCCTTCTTTTGTTGTTGTTGTTGCTATTGTTGTTGTTTCTGTTTCTACTCATCTTCTGCCTTTGTCTGTTGATCCTAATTGTTTCCTGTTTATTCGATTTCTTCTTCCACCAAGAATGGAATATCACATTCCTCATTGTGCTTATCAGATTCTTCATGAACCTACTCATGGAATATGACATATATACTAACAAAAATCTTGTGGGTAGAGAGATTAAATAATTTATAAGCTTTATATTGTGAACAATACCCTATAAAGGTACATCTGATGGCTTTTGAATCTAGTTTTATTCTATCTTCCTTTGGAATATGGGAAAACGCTTTAGACCCAAACACTCTTAAATGTTTTACTGCAAGTTTAAATCCATATAATGCTTCATAAGGAGTTTTAAACTCAATACTCTTTGTAGGACTCCTATTTTTCAAGTAAACTGTAGTATTCAATGATTCAACCCAAAAACCATTCGCAAGATCCTTACCTTTCAACATGCTCCTAGCACATTCCACCAATGTTCTATTCTTTCTTTCCATTACTCCATTCTATTGAGGAGTATGGGGTTTTGTGAATTGTTGTAATATTCCATGGTATTTACAATAATTGATAAGCTCATCCTTCCTATATTCTCCCCCTTGATCGGAGTGGAGAATTTTTATATGCTTCCCTATTTTCTTTTCAATCATGCTTCTAAACTGGTTAAAGTATTCAAATGTGTGACTTTTCTTACTCAAAAAATATACCCAAGAAAGCTTTATATAGTCATCAATAAATAGTAAAAAATACAGTGCACCTCCTAATGACTTTATTTGCATGGGTCCAGAAAGATCTTTGTGCACTAATTCAAGTATGTCTCTCTGTTTCTTCTCTACTCGAATAGGGAATTCTTCTCTATGCATCTTTCCAAATGTACAAGCATCACAGTCATTATGCACTTGTTTTAACTTAGGAAGATTACTTACCATTTCCTTTTTCTGAAGTAACAACAAATCATTGTAGTTGACATGGCCAAATCTCTGATGCCACGACTCTTCTGTAGTCAAAATCACTGTTGTTAAAGCTTGAACTAGTGCTAGTCTTACATCCAATTTGTACAGACCTCCTGTTCGAATTCCTGTAGCATTAGTCTTCATGGCATCTAACCGATATTTAATATAACAGTTAGATTTAAACAATTCAACTTTAAGATCATTATCTATAATTGTGGATATAGAAATCAAGTTCTTTGTTACACTGGGCACATACATGACATTATGAATTTGTCTTATAGTACCATCAGGTAAAATGACAAAACTTTTCCCACACCCTTTGATCTGATGACTTCTATCATCACCTAGGTAGATTTGTGCTTCGTCGTTGATTTCTTTAAAATCTTCAAACCGTTGCTTGTTGCTCGCCATATGTGTGGATTCTCCTGAATCTACATACCAGATGTCTGCATCAACATTCTCATCAATGTCCGCCATGAACAATCTGAAGTTATGCTCATGATTACCATTTGTGAGATGACCTGCATGTCTTTTCTGCTTCTGTTGTTCTTCATGATATTTTTTCTTCCTACACTCCGTAGTTATATGACCAAGTTTTCCACAATAAAAACATTTAATTTAAGAGTTTTTTCTATTCGGATGCATACCTTGAGTCTGATTTGGTATTTTCTGTGAGTTTCCTCTGTTTTGATGTTGCAGATTTCCTTTTCCTTTGAAGAAGTTTTTTTTCACCATCAATGCAAGATCGACACTCTGGGGCTTCAGAGTCGATCGTATTTCTTCTTCTTGCATCAGTATTCCTATCACTTCTTCAAAATTCAGGGTTTTCTCTCTCACATTTATCCTAGTGATGAACATTTAATAGTCATCGCTCACACCATTCATGGTAATGGTTACTAGATCTGTGTCTGCAACTGTATCACCAATGTCTGCCAATTTTTTCTTCAGATCTTTGATCCTTGCTATTAAGGCGACAATTGATTCATTTTCCTCCATCTTAAGGGATAAGATCTTGCTCTTCAGAAACAAAAGACGATTTGTATTACTGATCTCATACAAATCCTTCAATATTCCCCAAATTTTGCTTGTTGATTTACATTCTCTGATATGTGGTATGATGTAGTCTTTCACTGACATCTTTAGCAACATCCTTGCTTTACCTTCTCACTTCTCCCAGTCTGGGACTGATGCTAATCCAGCTGCTGGCTTCAACTCATCCCCATTTGCAATCATCCAAGCACTCTACACTTCTAACAGAGTCCACATCTTCAATTTCCAATTCACATAATTTGAGCCATCAAGCTTGTTATTCTCATTCAAGCATGGTACAAAAATTTGATTATTCAACTTGATCATTAAAAAATTTGACAGGTAAAAAAAAATATATGTTAGATTTACCCCAGATCTATGTTAAAGACAGAAATCGTTGATCTCCAATACTGTTTGATCCAGCAGTGCATACGCAAACCACTGTGGCTTCCTTAATGGCCTCTACCATGGCCTCCTCGGCAGACCTCGGACTTCTGGAAGCCTTCTGTCAGCAGCCACTACCAAGACGCAACCTTCTCTTAGCCTCCACGTAGGCCCTCTCCTGTTTTCACAGTCGACGCCAATTAACACCACGAACTCGCGAAGGTCTTCGTGACTGTACACTCCAGATCTGTGATGGTTGACAAAATAAAAACACGCATAGTGTTACAGTGGGATCGACTCGATTAGCCCTCCAAAACACGTGATGATTTTGCCTCAAGCACACCTTTCAAATCCTCCACTCAGCATATAGCTTCCTCCGTCCTGCAGCTCAGATACCATGTTAAGTGATGTTGGAATTAATGAAAAGGAACCCACTGGTCAACTCTACGAAAGAGAGTCTGAACTAGGAGAGTCTGGCTCTATAGAATGCTCTACATTATTCATGTATATCACAGATTGTATAGTAATCACAGATTTAGGGAAGTTAGAACCATAACCTAAGAAATAGAAACTAATTCCTATCCTGAGGTCTCATGAACCAATTCACTATTCTAGGATATTCTCCATTATCTCTAACATTTGGGAATTACTACAAGGGGTCCTCCCAAAACATGGATAAGTCCTTGACTTACCAAAAGCAATGTTGTTAGATCAAGTGGATAACGTTCTTAGCTAAAGGCCATATAGAGGAAACAACTACCGAGGTGCATAAATGGATTAGGACTTGTGATGGAGTATAAGGCGGATAGCTTCTATTCCATATGCATTTGTATAGATCAGGATGTGCCTGAATCCAATTCCACCATATTTTTGCACCTTAGTCTGTTGCCATATGGAAGGGTCGAACAAACCATGTTCTCCTTTGATTTTTAGTTTTCAAATCATGTCCCAAGCCACTGAAGAAAATTTACATTCCACATTCGATGCCCCCCAAATAATTTTGTTTTGAACACACTATAGTTCCTAAAGGATCGAGGATGGTTCCATTAGGATTAAACATAAGTAAATGGGAAGGGAGTGAGGCACAAATTTTAATAGGACTAATCTTCATGCAATGTTCAAAGCACATAAGGCCCATTCTTTCAACATTCTCTTGACATTACATATGAGACCCTCACATAAGTTCCAATTCAATGAAATATTTCCCAATGGGGCTCCAAGATATTTTTAGGGAATCTTTCCTTTATGAGAGCCCAATATTGGCTATACCATGTTGTATAGGGATAAGAGTGGTGGAGAAAACACATAGGACTTACATTTATTAACATCCATAATTGAGGCAAGAGATAAAATCTCTAGTATTTGAAGGAACTTGTTCCCACTGCCATATTGTCATCTAGAAACTGTTGATGAGGGAGAGGTAGACCATTATTAAAAATATGGAGGGCTTGGCATGGATTCATGATGACCTGTGATTTCAGAGTTTTCCCGAAGACCTCCATAGTGAAGATGAATAGAAAAAATGAGAGAGCATTTCCTTTCCTGATTCCATAAAAGGATTTGAATAGGGCGAAGGGGGATCCATTAATGAGAATGGAAAAGGAGGTGGAGGATATGACATTATTTATCCATCTTGGGGAGAATCCAATAGCTTGATGATGTGGAATAATATTTCTAGTTGAGCTTAACAAAATAACTATAGAGGTAGATATTGAGTAGCATCTAGGGTTTACACTGATCTGGTGAGTGGGTAACCTCATGTGCTACCAGGATACCATGAAGGATTTGGTGGACCTCCATGAAACTATTTTTCTCACGTGACATCAACTTGCGAAGGAGTGGATTGAGGCAACTGGAAATAAGTTTTTTATAGTATTATATATAACATTACACAGAGAATGGATTTGTGTCCATTTGTCTCCTTCACTCTTGCTTGCTTTGGAACTAAGCTAAGGAAGGTCACGATAAGAGCTTTGAGGTTATCCATCGAGAAAGGCTTCGTTTTATCCATGAGTAGTTCCATTGAGAAAGGCTTGATTTTTCTCATTAATGATTAGGAATGGTATGTGCATTGTAACACTTTTGATCATCTCCATATTGTTTTAGGGAAGCTCATATAGAATATTTTGATAATAGAAAAAAATCTCTTGGGTGATCTCCTGGAATTTAAGTATTTTTTCACTTGCAAGATTTTTTATGGAAGCTATTTAGTTATGGTGGCAATGTTAGAGAACCAATTTATGGAAAAGGGTTGTAGTCCTTTCCCCTTAAATGATTCAATGCACTCTTGATTTTTATTGTTATTAGAGTTCCTTCTATTTTTTTCTCTTCTCTAGATTGGTGAGGGTAGTGTACTCTTCCTTAACTGAAGCATTAAATCATCCATACAATATGGATTCTTGTTATATGGCATCTATTCTTTTCTCCAACTTATTTTTCTCATCAAAGATGTTGCCAAATTTGGATTTATTCCAACCTTTGAGGTTCGATGTAATGTATTTCGATTTTTTTTTGTAGCTTTTACATTGACAAACTTTATAGGCCCTCCATTTCTCCCCACCATTTCTTGATGATTTCCTAGAAATCATGATATCGAAGTCATAATATTTCAAAAATAAAAGGCCTATTACATTACATAGATTGAATGTCAATGATTGAACACAAAGGCTATTGGTTTGGGCCCCTGATTAGGATAACAAATTCTTGTAGGAAGATATCCCAAACAATTAAAGATTTTGTGGTTATAAAGTGATCCAATCTTGATGCAATTTTTTATGATTCTCCCTTATGTTTATTCCAAGTGAAATTTTTATTGATGTTAACATAATTGACCAGGTGCAGGCATTAGAAGAAATTTTAGCCTAAAATTGCGCATGAAAATTCCACGTAATTTCCATGTCAGAAATGTAAACCATTCAAAATCTTTTAGATTTAAAAAGTGGTGCATGTAAATATTTTGGAGATCTTTTAAATTTAAAAAGAGGGACATGTAAATATTTTGGAGGGAAAGGAAGAAAAACTGCTTTTTTAAAATGTATTTTTGTCTTATCTTCTTATAGGTTTACTCAAATTCAAGTGTAGAAATTTGTTAGATGCATAATTAAATTCAACATCCAATTAGTACCCATTATGCATACTTTTGAGAATACCTACATTCATAAAAATTGCAGATACATTAAAAAATTCTATTCAACATGCTTTTTAAATGTATCTTCAATTTTTATCAATGTGGTTCTTCTCAAAAGTATGCATAATGGGTACTCATTGGATGAAAAATTTAATTCTGCATCTAACAAGTGTGTACACTAGAAATTCGAGTAAAACTATAAGGAGATAAGCCAAAAATACAATTAAAAGAGTAGTTTTCTTCTTTTCCCTCCAAAATTCACAACTGTTATTTTATTATTTTAAATATTATTTTATTATTTTTCCTAAGGAGGCAACTTTTATGGTGAAATTTCCTCTAATGTCGATCATTAACTCCTATAATATAGGGGAATCTGCATCAAGTCATCTAATACCTCCATGATTTTCATCCAATTATTTGATAAGATTGAAGTCTCCACCAAGCTTCTGAGTAGTATGGGAAAGAATATAGTGCATTCTAGTGATTCAGTGGAGGAAATATGGCTTATACCTCAAGGATGCTAGGCCATATACATTTTAAATAAAACACGTTATATTAGATCCCCTTAGCTGAATTGGACAGTAAGCATACAAATGGTGGCAGAAATATTTAGAACATTAATCTCCTTGGCATTCCATATGATAGCTAGACATATAGAGTGCCCTTATACATCAATGGAAATCCCAGGACAATCAGTACCCCAATATTTGATGATGCTAGAGGGACACACTTCACGATTTGGTCTCGTGGATCATCATGAGTGTAAGGTTTTCAAATCTCTATTTTATTTTAAGAGACTAGGTTTACTTTTGCAGTTAAGGCTCCTAATATTTAATGAGATAATCTTAATTTCAGGGGTATTTGGTGGTGGGGAATACATTTTATATTGCTCTAATGCATCTTGAATTCACCAATACACTCCCTAATTTCTGCAAAAGTTGTAGATTTGTTTTCCATCACTTTTTCTTTTCCTCTTGATGAGGCTTTGTTAAGACTTTTAGGGGATGAGATTAGATGCTGTGCATGTCAAAGTTAGACTAAATTGTAGTATATTTTATCTGGCACTAACGTGATTTGGAAAACACCCTTCCTAGAAAATTAACTTAGTGTTAAAGGAGGGAAAAGGTGTTTTTCCCTTTCCACACCTTTTCTAGAATTTACAGGTTGAAGGAATCAAGCTTCATTTCAATTATGGGGTCAACGAATATTTTAGAGATATTAGAAAAATGGACCTACACCTAGAAATGATAAGGGAGGTTGTATAGGCCATGGAGTAAAGTGTTGGGTGTGGGATACCCCAAGGGACGTTTTGGGGCTTAAAGCCAAAATTTTGACTAAATCCAATGTAAAGACTCAGTGTTTGTGGGTGTGGAGCGCGAGCTTGTAAATGAGTCATAGGGTTGTCCACCCTCATTTTTGTAATGTAATGTCGGCTTTAGAGTTCTACCCATGGTCCACGGACTATGGGATTGTATAAATAGAGCGAGGCTCTAAGTTGTAAGAAAGTCAAGTATAAGAAAGGAAGTAATGAATGAAGGATGAATAATTGAGTCTTATCTAAGTGTGGAGTCGAGTCTTGGATCGTAGAGTAGGAGAAGGCCCTGCAACTGAGTGCATAGAGGCCTAGTAGTCTGCAGCTAAGTGTGCAGACCCCTGCAACTGAGTGCGTAGTGTGAGTCAAGTCTATAACCTTTGAAGAAGTAATAAAGAGAAGTTTCGCATCAATTCTGTGTATCTCTTTCCTATTTTATGCTTTGATTATATTGGGTATGAATTCCATTTTCACTATTTATATGGTCTGCGAACTTATATGATTATGTTGATTAAGTGAATATAAGATAAAGTATCTTTTTACGTGAAGTTAACTAATGGTTATAAGAAGATAAGTAGGATCTGTGGTATAACTTGGGAAATAGCATAGGTAATTTCCTTAATAAGCACAAAAGTATCTCAGCCTATGGCTAGGGCTATGCAAAGGGTGATTCTAACAGATCGTGAAGATCTCATAGGTCAGAATAGTGCGTGAAGCGACCTACATGAAGGTATTCACACTTGGACTAAATCAACCCCTCAGACATCTCGAGGGTGCGGAAACTTGGTTCCAACATCCTCCCATACTGCTTCGGGTGAGAATTCAGTCTGCACTCCGCAGGTTGATGCCTAATGGGCTAGTAGTGTAGGGATTTTTTTGGCTAATTAACTCTGTACCTGGGTCAGGCCCCCTCAAGCCAACAAATGGTTCTGTTGCCAGGACAAGAATCTACATAGATATGTCTGATGTCATATCATTGCAATCCAACTAAGAAGGAAATTGAAGGTTGGTTGGACAGGAGAATTCACGAGTTCGCGGTGCAGGAAAATAGTAATCCGTGACTGACAAAAGAAGAGTGGTTAGACTGGTACCTCTACACAGAGATCCATGAAATCTTCTTCGCGTCTTTCCCTACTGAGATGTATGAGTGGATCATGAAGCTAGTAGATAGCTAAGGAAGGTGGAAACTGGACAATCCTATTGTGTGGACCCCGAAGTCAGTGCGCAGATTGGAAGCATCGAAGGCTCAGATCGTTCGCACTATTGATCAATGGCTCAATCAAATTGTAGGAGGATTCATTACTGAGTTCACGATAGACACCTCAATTAGCTACATCGAGGCAAAAAACTACTTTATCAAAGGATTGCTAGGTAAGTACGTAAAGTCTTTGAATACTTGGATTAAAATGTTATTATGTGAGAAGAGGGTTATGCAGCTACCTTGATGTTCAGAGCTATGCGAAGTGGAAAAACCTACAAAAATGAAGGAGGTAAGGGACCAGAGAATAGTCCTCTGATTTCACCTCCATGAGGGGACGAGGAAGAGCTCGCGAAGGTCTCTTTGTGAAGTGTGATCCATTTGATAAGATAGAGGATTTCACCATACCACCCCCACCCACACCGCCACCAGCTTCACCACCATCACCTCCATCTTCACCCGTAACACCTCTGCCACCACCGTGAGTCAGTATGGAAAGAACTATAAAGTTGCATGTGTTCAAGGGATTGGGAAATGAAGATTTGGACCAGTTTTGGTTCATTGTAAAAGTTGTATGGGAAGCGCATGGAGTTACATATGATAATATCAGGAAAGCAACACTAGTTAGTGCTCTCTAGGATCGCACGCTAAACTGGTATATTAAGCACTCAAATGATAATCTAAATATGGGAATCGCAGATGTCCAAGCAGCATTAAACAAAGAATTTAGTAGACTGAAGTTTGAAGCACAGCCGATCATTTGGTTCAAAGAAATCCTAATGCTACCAGGCGAAACTCCTTGGGAGTTGGATCAGAGGTTGAAGTGTATGATTCGCGAAGCTAATATGAATCTGACAAATGGAGAACACCGCGAATGAATTGTAGCATCGCTATCACCACATCTGATGAACACGCTGTCGCAACAGAATTTAATGACTCAAGAAGAGGCCTTAGAGATCGCGATGAGGCTGCATGAAACCCTGATGCAAGAACCTAACTTGCGAGTTCAGCAGGTCCACGTACAATTAAAAAACTTATTCCTTGAGATGCAGAGTCTAAAATAGGACAGAACAACTTGACCAGAAGTGCACGAAGAGGTGTGGTGTGTAAAGTGCAAGGGTCAGGGTCATGATAAGGATCATTTCGTGGTGTTCACAAATTACCTCGCAGGAGGAGGACCGATGCCGTTAAGGCCAGAAGCACAAATAGGACTTAGCGCGGTGCTTTCTTTGTGGTGTGCAATTTGTCAAATAGGAGGGAAACACGCTACGGATAACTACCATTTGTTACAAAAGTATACAAAATATTCGTATTAATTGTTCTACAATTTTTGTAGGTCAGTGGGACACGATGAGCGCACTTGTGGAATCTATGAGCTGATGATGGATAGAACTCCCACCTATAGAGTTGAGGCTAAAATGCGGCCCTTGTACCAGAATGTAGGAGTGGTGCGAACAGGATTTCAAGTGCGCAGACGAGGCTCAGGTGGAGGAGGACCTAGAAGAGGTCACGTACAGCAAATATGCTACAATTGCGGAGGGCCAGGACATTATTCCAATGATTGTACGAACCCAACGCATCCATCATGACTGTATTGTACCTTGTTGATCATGAGACGGAAGATTGCCCTATGCTGATAGCTAGGATACACGAAAAAGGAGGGTTAACGCCTCCCTCAACTCAGAACTTGCATATGATGAGGTCTGAGCCGTGCAAGGAAGATCCAAATTTGAACATCATTCTCTGAAGTGGAAATGCGACAGGAGATGACAAAGGAAAACATCTAGAAGATAATAATTAGGTTTGCAAAGCTCCGGCGAGGTAAGCGGAGTTTGATTTGAAGCGCGCTCAAGAAACCTTCATGGAGGCTAAGAAGAGCTTCATTAATGCCTCCACTTCAGGAAGCAAACATAGGCCAGAGTCAGAGACGGACCCATCGATGCTTACAACATTCTTGGAAGCATGCATGAAGTTAATGCGTGACAGTAAGGCTATAAAAGGATTATAGGAACTCATTAATATATGTGTTGGGACTGTGGTAGGAACGACACATAGTCCGGAAGATCGAAAAGCACAAGACAAGAACCGGAAGAGAGATGGGGCTAACCATGCAGATTGGAAATATGAGATGGACCAAGTAATTTTGGATTTAGGATCGGATGCAAATGTTCTGCTGAAGCAGACATGGGAGCAAATGGGGAGACCTACGCTGCAATGGTCTCCTATTCAGCTGCGAGTGGCAAACTTTGAAATGATAGAGATTTTTTATGATAGCAATCCCTACCCCGTGCTCTTAGGAATTGGTTGGGCCACTGACATGAATGGGGTGATTAATTTGAAGAAGTGCAAAATGATTTTTGAGAAGAAGTCACTATGCGTGATTGTACCCTTGGACCCTGCTGAAGGATCACGCTATATAGAGACGATGCATGACTATGAAAGTGATGATGATTTGGAATGCATCTATAAGATAACAACATGATACTAGGATTGGGTGAACCCCACTGTGGATGGGCGAATTTCATGGGAGTGCAAGAGCTCTTGTACCTCGGATTCTGATGAAGAGATCGAGCGATGACAGAATCGATTACATGAGGTGACTACCCTAAATTGTAACATGATGAAAAGATCATAGTGCTGCGTATGAAAAGAAGTAAAAGATCTACCTATGTATGATGGGCTAAGTAAGGTAGATACCTTCTTGGATAGGTTTGAAAGAGAAGTGTCAGAAAAGCAACACTTCCAAGCCTTGAACTGGGTACTATGTGCTACGCCCATGAGATGGTGGGGCACGCACAAAGGGAGCTTTGACAACTGGCACGGATGTAGAAGAATGATGTGCACACAATTTGGGAAGCCTAAGGGGTGAGTGACAGACCAATACAATGGACGCGATGGTCTGTACGTGCATCTGTCCAGGTGGGTACAGGAATATGGAAAAAAACCTACGTGGATGCACATGAACTTCACGTTTGGAGATACGGTCAATAGGAATGCATTGGGGGTGCAAACGCACAACTGAATTTTCAAGTTGGAATGATAGAATGTGGAGGGAATGATCGTGCAAAGGGTCATCCACACAGAAGCATTTAACAAGGTGTGTAAAGCATTGAACAAGGTATGTAGTGCACAGCGAAGTGATTGAGACCTGCGCGTACCAACAGTTTTGTCGGCTTATAGGACAATGTGCAAGAAACTGATAGGATAGACACCTTCTAGGTTGGCCTATGGAGCGAACGCCATAATGCCGAGGGAATACATAGTGCCTAGTCTGCACATAGCAGTGCCCATGTATATGGCGGATCATAGAGCCTTGGAAGAAGGGATTAAGTAGTTGGAAGTGCTCAAAGAAGAATTCTTGGGACCACATGAAGGGATCCAGCAGGCTGATCTTAAGCTCCAAGAAATCATGAATGAAAGAGTTCGGCTGAGGGAGAAAAGTGTCATCACGGAAGAAGAAGTCAAGAAGCTTGAGGAAGGAATAAAGGAGAACTCTCTTGATAGAAAGATCATAGTGATAAAGCAGGACGAGCCCAATTACATTAATAGACTTAGGGAACACCACCGAGAGTTTCTCAATTTACTGCATAGGATGGGACTGTATGTTATTAAGGAAATCACAGATGGTGGCACGGTACAGTTGGAGGAGTTAAATAGCTAACTCTTCTTGGGTAAAGTAAATGGTAGTCATTTGAAGCTATACATAGGTGGCCCAACCAACTGACTACCTACAGGAAGCATAGTGTTAGTGCTCCAGGAAGTTGGAAGGAGGCGTGGGACTATAAACTACTCTGCCTGGGAGCTGCATGATGTCAGGATTGTGTGCAATAGTGAGGTGTCATAGGGTCCGCGTCAACGCAAGGGTAGTTGTGTAGTCGCGTGGTTTGGCTGGAAAGTGACCATTATCATCACTATTCATGATGTAATACTTGGTTTGAGACTAAATGGAGTGGGAAGCAGGAAATTAAGGAAGGATTTATGGGCTATATTTGGAGAATTTTCCACCAAGGGAGCATTAATGGACTGGATTTGGGGGAACGGTTGAATTCGAATTCAATAGGCGCTATAAATTGCAAAGGGCCACCCAGCAAACAACACTTGGCCATTTGAGAATTGAGCTATTGCGTGCCCAAAGATTCATGATTCCCGACTGGTTCAGTCTTTTGAAGTTGAAGGAATTGTTTGAGAATTTACCTGAGCAGTTGAGAGATTTGTGGAACAATGAGATGGCAGCGTCCGAAGAAGCCAGGGATATCAGACATATGACTTCTTAAGAGGCTGCAAAAGCCATGACAATAGGAAATCCCCCGGAAGGTGCTGGGATAGTTGCAGAAATTCCTAAACCGTCATGCATGCCAAGTCCCAAGAAGGATAAGTAGCCTAAGGTTCCAGTGCACTTGTCCCCTCGAAACCCGCTAAGAAATAAACTGACCATGGAAGAAAAGGGGAAAGCAGTTAATGTGGAAATCGATGAGGAGGAGGAAGATCTTGAAGTAATCCTGGTCGAAGAGGAGGAAGACGAAGAAATGGAGGAAGAAATTGAGGGTGCGAACGTTCTGACCAAACTACCTACATATTTTCCTCCATGTAAAGGGAAGGAAAGGGTGTGTAAGGATCTAGATGAGAACAAGAGCTCTCTACAAACTCCGCTACTACCTGATGATGTCATTTTCTAAGGAGTGCACTTGGGATGGGTGTCGGGTCTAAGTTTGAATATTGGGATCTCGTGGACCACGAAAAATTCCCACAATTGGCAAACACATAGCTCATGCGGCGAAAGAAAAACACCACGATAGGAGTCATAGAGTTGGAGCTGCACAAGTGGCTGTGTGGAGTAGAGAAAGCAGGGTTGTTAAACCTGCTCTGGGTGTTGCATTACCATCGCACCCCAGTAAATATCTTTGTCATCAGGTAGCTACTCTGCCTGGTGCATGATGGGTGCTTGTGGTTGGAGGAGCCCATCCCCATCATGGACCACCTAATTCATAGAATTACCCAACTCACTTTCAAGGGGGAGGACCCTGTAGATATTTCAGAGGGTAAGAGAAACTATTTGTCCATTGTGAAGGCCATGAAGAAAAAAATCAAACTAGAGAACAAGAAGAGAGGGTACGCAATCTCCAGTATGAACAATAATGCAGTCAAAGTTGTGACCAAAATACTAGCTGGCAAGGTTATGCAGAAGTGTCGCGCAGATGAGGTGCCTGTGTTGGTGGTAGAAGTTGTCGCACAGTGCGTATAGGAGGTCGAGCTTAACTGGTCGGAGTACTTGTGTAAGGTGTTCCTGGAAAATTGCTGTGAGGCATAGGAACAAAGGAAGACTTCCCACTATGCATGGCTTCTGCTGTCCATAGTTCTGGTGGCATGGGAATTGCTTGAGGAAAGCCAGTTCCCCATGATTGCGAAGGATCTTCCGGAGTCAGTGAAGAATGCTTTGTTATGGGTAACTAAAGATGCGCAGAGGATCAGAGACAACAAAATATTCTAGGTGTTCATGGAGATGAACATCAGAATGGGGATCAACCGCAAACCGCGGTTATCGCCCGCTGTCTATAACAGTCTGTAGAGCTTTGCAGAGTTCAAGGCAGACTTCCATCATATAAATATCCGGGTGCATAAACACCCCGTGAAGAAATGGAATGAGCTCCCCTACTTATCCACGGACGATGTGATATTTTCCATGCTTGAGTCATGGTCGCTGGAGTGGCACACTCCAACCAGCTCTGGGTGGAATTATAGAAGTCCACTACATTGAGTAAAAAAGAGGAGGCAAAACTACGGATGGCACTGTTAGCAGAGAAGAGGAGGAACGAAGCAACAGTAGCAAAGGTGCAGGAGGCGCAAGATGCTGTGAAGGCAGCAGAGGAGCATCTGAAGGCAACATAAAACGAGCATGAATGCTAGAGGTCACCTTCACCCAAACAGGAAATGGATACAGAGGATGGTGGCACAGACCCATAAACGGTGGCCACACAGCTGAAGTGCCAACGTTCGAAAGAGCAGGTGGGGCCGCAGAAGAACTAAAAAGCCTCCAAGACTTCTTTCGACCAGATCACCCTCACTAAGGGGGATCTACATGATATAGGGGAGACGGTGCGCGACATTACCTCGAAGGCCCTCTAGCAGTTCGTGGAGGAAAATCAAATGTTATTGGGGGCCCTCCGGGTGCATATACAAGAGTTGCAAGTGCACACTCCTCAGGCTGGTACTCTATCGACTAGCCTCACAGTAGGCACGACCGCAGCTAAGGAAATGATGCCCGCCCACATGACCAACACTATAGTGCTGCCAAAGGGGACACTCATTATAAAAATGAGGCAGCGAGGCCTATAGTCAATGCACTGAAGGGAGTTGGGATCAACATGGTTGCGCTCTATGTTTTGGAAGATGAAGTGACATTAGAACTGCGGGCTAGGGAGGGCCGCGCACTCCAGCCTGTAGAGCAATCAAACACTCTCCAGATATGCCTAACTATTTCACTTAGAAGGAGCACACAATTTTCCCTTAAACCTCCTAAGAGACCAAACATGGACCACATGAATTGAAATCAGATCTCCTAGGCACAAGGAAGATAATTTTGGTTTGCAGTCAACTAAGAGCATCCACAAAATCCCAATTTTATCATTATAATTCAAGCACTAAGAGACTACATAAAACTGACACCTCTTGCTATCCACTAGTCTCACCCCTTGGAAATTAACATAACAAGCAATGGAAATTTCCCAAACTAGAATTATGCTAGAACAACAAATATTTTTCATATCCCCCATAGAAGCAGAGGCTTCCTGTAACCTAGAAATGAATCTCCCAAACATAGTCTATACATTTAAATGTAAGACCCAAGAGGTTGGACGTAACAAGGATCTCTTCACCATTCAAGTCCATTAATACCCACCACCCTGAAGCCCTCAATAAAATAGGTACCAAGGGCAAAAAATAAGTTGCAAAACTTTTTGGATAATGAGCTTAGTACATGCCAGGGTTAAAGGGGCAAAAATATGGATGGAAAAAACTCCCTCTATTCAAGAGCATATCCATATAGATAGGCCCACAAAACAATTCATAAGCCTTATAATTTCCAATATAAGGGGAAGAGGGGCATTTAAGGGTGTTTACATTGATGCCCTTATGGTTTTCCTTTCCCTTTGTAGCATACACAAAGGCTCTAACCATTATAAAATGAGAAGGTGTTTGGAAGAAATAATTCATGGAATAGATTTCCATCTTAACATACCATTAATGATGGTTTCTACTTCTTCTAGAAGACAAGCCTGATTTTCCTGTGCATTTGGTTCCTTATTTTGACTTCCCAAGATGTGATACAAGAACTTGTGATGAAAATAATCCAGGATACTTTGAGTTCTGCATAGAAGAAGGTTGAGGTGATTATTCTTAGGAGGAGAGCCTCTTTGAAACATTTTAATGATGAGAAGTGAATCTTCAAAGTTTACTATCTTAGATATATTACTTTCTTTAGCTAAGAGAAGCCCAAGTAGGAGCTAGAGAGTCTCTTTGCAACTATTGAATGATGAGAAGTGAATCTCCCAAAATTACTATCCTAGATATATTACTTTCTTTAGGTAAGAGAAGCCAAGTAGGCCCATACATTTCACGAAGATTGTTTCTGCTGTTGGCAAGTCCTAGGAATATTTTAAACACTTATACTTTAAAAAAATATTTACCAAGATTATTCATTCACTTTATTAAGTAGATTCTTAATTTATAAATAGGCTTTGTTACAATATCATGGGCAAGTAATATAGCTTATCAAGGTCATATTCAAAAACACCATAAAATTCTTCACATGACAAATTTTCTAATTAATCAATTTAATTAAAAGGGAAAAAATCCAAACATAACTAATTTGGATATAAATTTCAACTTTTAATTTGTGAATACTACTTGAAAATTCTAGATGATTTTATGAATGTTAAATCCCTACTATTCATTTAATAATTATTGATAATTAAATTAAAATTTTGGAAACACTATTTCAAAATAAGCATTCATATTAAAATAGCCAGTAAATCTTATTTAATCCAAAATCAAATAAAAAATATCAAACTAAAAACTCCATTAACATATTCACTTAAAAAATTAGTAAAAAATATACCTTTATAATAAAATTGTCAAAATATTGATATCTTAATATTAAAATAATTATCTTCATAAAGAACATTAAACTCCATTAACATATTCACTTAAAATTTTAGTAAAAAATATACCTTTATAATAAAATTGTCAAAATATTGATATCTTAATATTAAAATAATTATCTTCATAAAGAACATTAAACTCCATTAACATATTCACTTAAAATTTTAGTAAAAAATATACCTTTATAATAAAATTGTCAAAACATTGATATCTTAATCTTAAAATAATTATCTTCCTAAAGAACATTAAGTATTAAATTTGTGGTATTTGGGCTTTAATGTTATAGGATAGTTTAATTAGGTAAATATGGTTAAATTTTCTCACAGCTTGATTATTCATTTTTAGCGTTTCTCTTTATTGAAATATATAATTTAAGTTACCAAATAATTTTTTTTTAAAGAATGTCTAGTACATTTGAATTACTAAATTGAAACCCCTAAAAATTTCTATATTTTTAAGAAAAATAATCTAAATGAGTTGACGAATTGAAAATTCAATTGAACCAACTAAAAATAAAAAGAGTGAAGTTTGGTGTATTGTTGGATAAATACATCCAAACTTGAAGTATCCTAATACCATAAAACAACCTGATTAGTGCTTACAACTATTCATAGATATATCATATAAATGGAGATCATTTTCAATATCTGTTATTTAATTTTTATAAAGTTTTTTTTAACCAATCCAAATAACTTTAGGTTAAATTGTGATTTTTTATTATTTTAAATAAGTTTTCATATAGGGTATTAGAATTGTGGAGGCCTCACCATTCAAAAATGTAATTTTAACCCAATAAATAAATAAATAAATAAATAAATAATTGGTAATTCACTTAAATTGCAGAGACCTCACAATTTAAAAATGTGGTAATTTTATTCAAATATGATTAAAAAATATAAAAAAATTCCAGATAAATATAAATATCCAATAATAACTAAAAGAATAGTTCTCATTTGATCTCATTTCTTCAGAAAAAATATATAATCCCATTAATAAAATTAATAGAAAAACAAATAGCCAATAGTTCACTCACTAAATGGTAATTATTATGCCCAATAACAAGTGCCCATATCTCATTAAACCAGATAAGGTATAATGAAAAGCTGCCGGCCATGCATCTTGACGGACCTAATTTTCCATAGCAGTAATCTCCATTCTGGTCAAGCACTGAGTGTTTTATATTTTATTATTAGTCCAGTTGAGCGTAATATGAGGAAATTTAAATAAGTATAAGCAAGTTGGAATAAATGTGTAAACACCCTATGAGACCTAAGCATTATAATGCTTTCAGAATATTAGCATTATTTTAATGATGGAGAAAGAATTTCTTGACTCAACTTCATGGTGGAGTCGATTGGAGGGCATTGCACTCATGTGATGGTATGAAATTTTCATGATAAATAAGATAGAGAGGCAAGTTCACAACTCAAAAGAGCCTCCTCTTCTTAGACCAGTAGCAGGTAGTTTGCAAGCTAGGTGTGTATCAATATCGTTTTCGTCTTGGCCTAAGAGAATTTTATTTTTGAATCTAGTTGCAGAATGAAGAGTTGTTTATATGGCAGAACTGCTTATGTTTTAATGTTTATGCTCCTGTATTGTTTGGTTCGTTCCTTCTCTTTAATTGAAGCTCGGGATCTCCGAGCTGAGTTAGTCGGTCGTGGAGGAATAGGGCTTGCGATTTCCACTTGTGAAAGCAAGACTTGCCATGATAAAGTCGGTGGTTTGAAGTTGCAACCTACAGCTGATATCCATGGCCGAAAGGTCTATGGATCTCCTCCTGTTCAAGTAATTGGTAGAAGTGCGAAAGAAAACATGATAGATGTTGTTTATCCGGTTCATAGCCCAGGTATAGGACACCCCGTTCCTCCAGATTAGCGCCATTGAATGTCATGATCAGTGATGTCTTTATCAGAACTAGGGTTTGGTAGGTAGTAATATGTATTTATGGAACTAGACGTTTAGATCGTGCATGATTTCTTCATAGTAGCCCACTCCATGAAGAAAGTATGTTTCTGCAGCACGCTGCATATCATATAGATTTCTGTTTGAATATCATCAGGATTTTCATAAGGAGCTAACGCTTCCGTATCATCATGTTCTGGTTTTAAGGGAGTTCATGTGACAAATTCAGCCGCAGTGATGGATGACAGCATCAGCGCTACTGTAAAAACTCGTGGAATATGCTACCAAATAAGACTGTTCAACTGTGTGTGTCAGGTGAAGCATGAACTTGCTTCGATATGTTTTAACTTTTTCTGGGTAAGTGTAAAGTATGAACTTTGGTTTGATGTGTAATCGTTATGTATTGTATCTTATATATAAAATAATGAAAAAGGAAGGATTGCATATAATTGATGTAGCATGTAAAATAAAATTGATTAAGCATATGTATGTTTTGATTTTTGTTTTGGAATATCATAAACGGGTAGTACCACAGTTGATAAAGTTGATCAAGCAGGTGTAGGTTTGATAAAAACTTTGAAAATAACATTATTTCATGCAAACAGATTACAAATAAAAAATTAATAATTAGGAATGCCCATTTTAATATTATTCTAACTTTATTCTAGCAACATTTATATTATTTTGAATGGGTTCTTTTTGGTTTTAAGATTATTTATGGCTAGAAATATTCATTTACTAAATTAAATGTTAAAGGCAATCATTTTGTAAAAGTAAACTGAATTGATGATGCAAACATCCCATAAATTTATGATAATCATGATTTAACTAACTTTTACAATAACGATTTAACTAACTTTTACAGATTAAAAGAGGAACGCTAAAGGTAAATGTTGGGACAATAGTATATGAAGTCTACGATAATATCTTTGTTTAATTTTCATTAATCTTCAAATTTAAATTTTATAAGAAAGAGTTGAAAATGGAACTTAGTAATGTAATTACTTTTTTCCCATTTAAGTTTCATTTAAATTTGTATATATATTTCTAATTTAAAATAATTTGATTACAATTAATAAAATAACAGATCAATTTATATTAATAAGTAGTATTCTTTTGAGAATAAAAAAAACTAATAATATTTTTATATATAATAGTCATTTTTTACTTATTTTTTTTATTTAATAATTTTTATTTATATTTTTTAATTATATATAAAAAAACAAATGAATGTAAGATTAAGTTGTAATATATAGGGTACAGAATAGTTTGTAAATGAGTATATTTTTCAGTAACTATTATGGGTTTGAAACTTCAATGAGTATATTTTTCCATAACTATTATGGGTTTGAAACTTCAATGAGTATATTTTTCAGTAACTATTATGGGTTTGAAATTTCATAGGTGTTTCTCCTAAGTGGAAATAAATTTATTTACTTATTTTTTAATTTAAAAAAAATAAAAATAAAATATTTTTTCATACTCAGTATCCATTGACATGATAATTCATTTAATAATATATATATATATAGGTTCTAGTAGGTAAGCACCACTATGGATTTGAACAAGTGACCAATCTATGCGAAGAGTGCCTTAACAGTGCACCCATTCACCGTCAATCCAAAGCTCCGTGGGCTATATATATATATATATATAATTTTATTTTATTTTTTAATTAAAATTTTAATTATTTTAAATAATTATTTCCTAATACAATTAGAATTATTTTTCTTCTTATTATTCAAATTTAATGGCAATAGTAAGGTAAGTCCATTATAGATATAATGTGTAAGGATTTCTTTTCATCACAATAATTAATTTAAATTTTTTGTATAGTCATTTAATTTTTTACACAAATTCAATGTATATGATAAAATAACTATTAAACACATAACGTAATTCTATTGTAACCTCTCTTTTTTTATCTTCGAAACCATTGAAAAATAACTACAATGTTTATTAGTTATTTTATCATATAGGTTGAATGTGAATGGATCATAAATTTATCTTCAAAATAATTTTTTACCACATTAAAATTCCAAACTAGTTAAACTTTTAAACATATTTAATCTTTACTAAAGTCAAGGTCATTTCTTAAAAGTGAAAAGGTTAATTCAGCACAAAAAAACTAAAAATCTTCTTCCAAAATATTTTAATATTTATTTTAATTAAATGTTTGTAAAAATAATATTTAAAAGGAAAACCATATCCTATGGATATATTAAAATCTCTAAAGACATAAATATTTCCATTTCAAAGTTGTAATATTTAAATTTTTGTTATCATGCCATGTAAAAAATATCATTAAATCTAATATTAATATATTATAATATTAATATTATAAATTTAATAACTTAGGTTTAATACAATACAAAATTTAATATAATATTAAACTCGTTATATTATAATATATATTAATATATCATGATATATACTAACTCTACATATGTATGGGGAAAACGAAGACATATGATAGAGGAGGAGAGGTACAGGGAGTGAGAGGAAGGGAGGGAAAGGGAGAGAGAGGAAGGATGGGAGAGGAGTAGGAGATACAAAGGGATAGAGAAATGGAGTTGCAAGGAAAGAGAGGGAGGGAAGAAGAAACAAATAGATAGAGAGAAGTTGAGAGAGAGTAAACAAGTGACAAGGGAGAGATGGAGAGCGAGTATATATGTTTTGGTGTGAGATAGAGTTATAAAGAAGGAGAGATAGAGAGAAGAATGGGAGAGAAGAAGAGATAGTGACATAGTTGGAGGGTGAAGAGAGAGAGTGATAGAGACAGAGACAGAGAAATGAAGGGGAGAGATAGAGGGAGGTGGGAGAGAAAGGGAGAGAGTGGAAGGAAATGAGTGAGGATTTTAGAGAGACAACGAGAGAGGAAGGGATAAAAGGAGAGAGCTAAGAAGAAAGACACAAACAAAGGAAGGTGGAGAGAGAGGATTCATAAAGGAGATGGAGAGAGAGGGAGAGAGGATAACAGGAGGGAAGAGAGATATAAGGGGAGAGAAAGGGAGAGAAGGGGAAGATAGAGAGGGGGAGAGGAAGAGGGAGGAAGAGATAGATAAATATTGAGAAACAATGTGTGTGTTTTGGGGAAAATAGAGAGAGACAGAAGAGAGACATAGAGTGATATATATATATAGATGGAAGGTGAAGAGACGGAAGAAGAGAGAGATAGAGAGAGGGAGAGATAGATAGAAATGGAGTGAGAAAGAATGAATTTTTGGGGGGGTGAGATAAAGAGGAAAATAAGGAGAGATGGAGGGAGATATAGATATAGATGAATGGGGGAGAGAGGGAAGGAGAATGCTTGCACTAGATGCATTAATTTCATTGTAGATGGTGATTTCTAATCATATTTCATTGCTTGCATTGAAGGAGATAAACTGGAGAGAGGAGATGAGGAATGAAGAGAGAGAAGGATAAGAGTGAGAGATGGAGAAAAGGGTAGGAGAGAGAGAAGGAGACACAAAGATTGAGGGGGGAGAGATGGGGAGACAGAGAAGGAGGGAGGGAGGGAGAGAGCGATAGGGCTGGAGAGGAGAGAGAGAGTGAGAGAGAAAGAGAGAGAAAGAGATGGGCGGTGACAAAGGGAGGGAAGAAGAAAGATATAGAGAGACAAAATAGGGGAGAGAGAGAGATGGAGTGAAAAGGAAGAGATGGAGAGAGTGTATATGTTTGGGGGTATGATAGAGAGACAAAGAAGGAGAGATGTAGGGAAGTATATATATATATATATATATATATATATATATGTGTGTGTGTGTGTGTATATATATATATATATATATGTGTGTGTGTGTGTGTGTGTGTATATAGATAGATATATATATATATATATATATATATATATATATAGAGAGAGAGAGAGAGAGAGAGAGAGAGAGAGAGGTGGCTGGGGAGAGCGAAGAATATTTCTTGTACTGCATGCAATGAATTCATGGTAGATGGTGATTTATAATGATATTTGATTGTGTGCACTAGATGCGTTGATTTCAGTGTAGTTTTTTTCTAATTCTACTTGATTGCTTGCAGTAAATACATTGATTTCGGTGTAGTTGTTAATCTCTAATTCTATATTATTTATTTCACTAGATGCATTGATTTTGGTGTACATGGTTATTTATAATGCTATTTGGTTGCTTGCACTAATGCATTGATTTCAACGTAGATGGTGATTTCTAATCCTATTTGATTTCTTGAAGTACATGCATTGATTTCAGTGTAGATGTTGATTTGTAATCCTAGTTGATTACTTGCACTAGATGCATTTTATTTCCATGTAGATGTTGATTTCTAATCCTACTTGATTGCTTGTATGAGATGCAATTATTTCAGTGTAGATTTTTTCTAATCGTATTTGATTCCATGCATTAGATGCATTTATTTCATTATAGATGATGATTTTTGATTTTATATAACTCAATGTATGATGGTACATTAATTAAAAGTGATTCGATTAACAGTCTCTATTGATTTTAGTGTAAGCACAAAAAATGATTGATAATGGCCATTGATTTTTATGTTATAGTAATTCAACCTATTAATATTGGGGAGAAAGAGAGACAAGGATGACATTTACTACAATAGTTCGAGTTAAAGAATTGAATAGCTTACGATCTAAATTGTCCTTTTCATATAACCGATATGAAAATATGGAAAAAATATCAAATAATGTAAAGGTTTTGTAAATCTAATCAATCATTAAAAAATTCAAAATTACATTATTTCTTGAGTGTGCAAAATAAACTATAGAAAAAAAAATAATCATCAAAATATTTTGAAGGAAATTAATTATTTCAAACATGAGCAATGAGACAAATTATTTCGAGAGTAATGTTGATGCACTAAATTATTAAAACTACTCTTCAAGATATATTTAGTAATTCATTGAGGGACACTATTAAGAATGAATTGATTGTGAAGAGTTGTGATATGTACAATTAAATGAAATAAATGTACAGTATAAATCCTCTTGCAAACTATTGACAAGATTGTCTCGCTTCTTCATCAACAACTAATTACTCACAAAATATTACATACACATATAGAAATACAACACAACAATTGTAACATTTAAAAACATTACTGTCCAAATACAAACACATAAACACACAAACTGTTATAATCCTATCTGATTGCTTGAACTAGATACATTAATTTCAATGTAAATGTTTATTTCTAATGAAATTTGATTTCTTACACTAGATGCATTGATTTCTAATGATATTTGATTTCTTACACCAGATGCATTGATTTCAGTCTAGTGGTTGATTTCTAATCCTATTTGATTGCTTGCACTAGATGTATTGATTTCAGTGTCGGTATTGTCTAATTATATTTGATTGCTTTCACTGAATACATTGATTTTAGTGTAGATGTTGATTTCTAATTCTATTTGATTGCTTTCCCTAGATGCATTGATTTTCGTGTAGATGGTTATTTCCAATTCTATTTTAGTTCTTATACTAGATGCATTGATTTCGATGTAGATGGCAATTTCTAATCCTATTTCATTTCTTACACTAGATGTATTGATTTTAGTGCAGATGTCGATTTCTAATCTTGTTTGATTTCTTGCACTAGATGCATTTATATTAGTGTAGTTGTCGATTTCTAATCTTATTCAATTGTTTTCATTAGATTCATTGATTTCAGCGTATATGTTTTCTAATCTTATTTGATTGCAGACATTATATGCATTGCTTTCAGTGTAGATGATGATTTCTAATTTGATGTAATCCAATGTATGATAGCATTAACTTAAAGTTGTTGGATTAACATGTGTATTTATTTCAGTGTAAGCACCAAAAAATGATTGAAAATGTGCATTGATTTTTGTGTTATAGTATTTCATCCTATTAATATTGGAGAGCAAGAGATATAAGGTATAATGTTCACTACAATAGTTCGAGTTAAATCATCAAATAACTTATGATATCAACTATCATTTTCATATAATCGATATGAAAAAATGGAAAAACTAACAAATAATGTTTTTGTAAATTTGACCACTCATTAAAAAAGAATCAAAATTACATTATTTATTGACTTTTGCAAAAAAAAGATTAGATTAAAAAAAATCATCAAAATATTTTGAAGCAAATAAATTATTTCAAACATTAGCAATGAAACAAATTATTTCAACAGTAATCTTGATCCAAGCATGAAACTGGTCGGCTCTCATTCTTGACAATTCAGCCTCAACCCTATTTATCAACTCATTTCTCTCTCTCCTTTATAAATCAAGTCCTGATGATGAGTCTTGGTCTAGACTCGAAACGTCGACAAAGAAAGAATGAAAACTATGGATTATCCGAGTTCAGATTATAAAAAACCAAACCACAGAAATCTGCAATCCATAATCTTGATCCAGTAAATTATTAAAACTACTCTTCAAGATATATTTAGTAATACCTGGAGGGACATTATTAAGAATTAATTAATTGTCAAAAGTTGTCATACCTAAAATTAAATTAAATAAATGTACATTATCAATCCGCTTACAAGCTATTTCTAAGATTGTCTCCTTTCTTCATCACCAACTAATTACTAACAAATAATTATATACACATATAAATATAACACAACAATTGTAGCATTCACAACCGTTCCTATTCCAATCCAAAGACATAAACACAAATCTCTCAAAGCATTTAAGCATAGACTTAAAAACCATTCAAGGCAAGCAACAAAAAAACTTAAAGAGAGTGATATAGTCATGTCAAACAAAGAAATCATATTGTAAATTTCATAGTATGAATTTTATCTCAAACATATACATAATAATGATAATCTAAAAATGTGCCATTGTTTCCCTCAACTGGAACCAACATAGATCCACCTAACTCTAGATCTATCATGCGCCGAGAGGGATCAAATCCCTTGAGGTGCAAACCTTAACTCAAATTATACACTGTGAGAAGAAGGTTTGTACCTCGAGGAATTTGATCCGTCTAGGCACATGATAGATCTGGAATTAGATAGATCTAGATTAGTGTGTAATCCATTATAAGAAGTATTTTCCGTCACAAGAGAAAAACCATTTTCATTGAACATCGAAGTTTTTAACATAAATCCATTGTGTATAGTCTAAAAACTAAATGAGTTAAAGTGATTTTTTTGTCTTTTTTTATTAAACTCAAAGTTTATAAGATTACGATTCATAGAATCGATAGCTAGGACTGAGAGACTATAATGGTAGGGTTTTTCCTGTGTAGTTAAATGATTTATTTTATCAGTTTTAATGTATGAGATGATTTATAAATAATTATCATGATTATGAATACAAACTATTACATTTATAATAAATAAGTGTTGTATTTATGTTTTACAGTAAGTGTTATTTTTTTTTGTTAAGTTGTATGTGATCCTCGAGGCTTGACCTATGGATAAAGGAGTTGCGACCTAGGGGCATCTAATCTGTCAGAGTCAGTAGGGGATTGCACCTGGCTAGGCCACACCAACCCTAACCTTATTGGATTTCTTGGTATGTCTTATCCCCCTAACATAGAGCATGACCACCCCCAGTGAGGTTTGATCCCAAGTCACCATATTAACGAGGGCTATCCTCCATTGGTTGTACTAGTGGAAACTGACTTAAATTATTAATCAGTCTAACCTAAACATATGTCATATTTTAAAGTAGTAAGTGTTATGTTAGTACAATAGTATCAATTAATTATTAAATGTTTCATTTTTTTAAATTGATGTTGGTATTTTTATTTTAAATTGGGAAGTTTTACTATTTAAAATATTTTTTTAATGTATAAATGAGTTTATATTTAAAATAATATAAATTATATAATTCAATTTCATAATTTCCTAAAATCCATATTGCAAATACTATAATTCTTTAATAGAAATGTCTAAAAGAATCAAAATATTAAAAAAATAAAGAATAAAAAAAATATTTTCAGGGTTGATTTATATTGGAATTGGGCTTGAAGAATTTATATTTTCAATAAAATGAATAGTTAACATTTCAAGCCAACGGAATATTCTTCCTCTAATACATGATTCACCAATATGAAAATATTTTCCAATTGTTTTTCATTTTCATAAGTGTGTTATTTAATTGAGTTGAGAGGTTCATTCTACATCCCAATGTTAAGGCGACTTGTAAGTCTGCCCATCACTCTTAAAATAAAAATAAAATATTATATAAATAGAAAAGCAATGCCACTATAATAATAAAAAAAATGTGCTATGCATACTTAATTAGTTTTCCATATGACCTAATATAATTTCATGTAAAGTAATTCCAATCAAAAAATATAAATATTTTAACACATGGCATCAACTTCATATATATCTATATATAGGCAAAAAAATTGTTGAATTGAGGCTTCTGTGATCCATAATAGTTATAAGAAGAACTTCGGCGTAAATCACATATAGAATTTCGAACCAACAACAGCTAATTCTGACTTAGGAACTAGAGTCAAAAAGTCATTTTGATAATTTAAAGGAAGTTAGCTACATTCGGTGACCATACCTTAAAATATATATAAATATATATATAAATAAAATAATTTTAATTGGTGTTTAAGTTAATAGTTAGTTAAAAAGATATCATTTAATAATTAAAATTGTAATTTAAATGGGATTTAGTTGTATGGAAGACCTTACTTTTTTTATATAAATATATATAAGATAATTTTAAGATAATAGTTAGTTAGAATAACTATATATTAGAACTAGAAATTAATTATAAGTTAAAATTAAATAAATAAACGACTCCAAATCGAGGGGGACTCAAAGCTGGTAATTGACATGGTCAAGAAGCTCCAGCAGCAAATCTCAGTGGAAAGAATCAGCAAAAGCTGGAGAACCGCTTGGCTGGTAAGTGAAATTGGAAAGCTCATTCTAAAAATTGACTATCTCCTCCTGACTCACACCAGGTGCGCAGGTAACAAGCCGGCAGATTGGCTTGCGAATTGGGGTTGCCGGAACCGGGGCAAGGAAATTGATAGCAAGGAATAGAACCAGCTCTGGAACTCGAGATAATGTGCAGGGGAAGGACGACAGGTGGCAACAGGAGTCAAGCTAGGATACGGCAAGAGCAACCGGATAGAGAAAGGAATGATGAAGCATGAAGTGGAAAGGACAATCCACGCCACTTTCTGAGATGAAAAAACCAGTTGGCGTGACGGAAAAATAAATGGACAAGCGGAGGCCGGAATTTCTATAAGCCAAGTGGCGGCATGCTCGACACAAAAACGAGTTAATAAACACAAGAAAACAGATGGCATGCTCATTCCACTCGGCAAGAAGAATGACAAAGAACGGAAAGATGCCTGCTCACCTTTGCGACCAGCCCTCCTCATCGACCTCAGCAAGAAAAGGTGGTATGTTTCCTTCTATCCTCGTCCCTCAGACATGTATGCTTGTTTCTCTGGTCTCTTGGTCTGGCTGGATATGCTTTGGCCCTGTAAGCAGACCCCCTGTCGCTGCGATGATAAGGGTCCCTCGGGCTCCTTCTGGTTTCCCCTTTCCCAGTCCCTGGATGGGGAAGATTTGATTTATGATAGTGCTACGTCCTCCTCCAAGAGTCATGCAGTTTGGGGAGCTTCGCCGGGCTTCGCCATGCTTCTGGAGGGTCCTAGCACCCCTGTTATTCTCTTCTCTCTGGATTTCTACCGTGGTTGGCTCCAATTCTGTTCCTCCCCTCCGCTGACCAAGGTCGTCTGGTCTCTTCGCTCTGTTGGTTGGGGGGTTCTCCGGACTCCTGTAAGAAGGTGGCGGGTCTTTAACCACCGTGAACATAATGGCACTGTTCTAATGTCACGTGAGACTACCCATGCTAAGCTCGTCGCCAAAATGGAACAGACCCCGACCAGGCTCTATATCTCTTACACTGACTCTCGGCTTTCTGCTGTGACAGGTAGGCCCAGAGGAAAAATGGCTCCAAGAAGGACCACTTCTAAACAGAAGAAGGAAGCCGACACCAGTAGTCACTCTAATAAAAGAGGCAGAAAGCCCGACTTTGACA
This sequence comes from Pinus tabuliformis, assembly GCA_031772625.1. Classification (NCBI taxonomy): domain Eukaryota; kingdom Viridiplantae; phylum Streptophyta; class Pinopsida; order Pinales; family Pinaceae; genus Pinus; species Pinus tabuliformis. The sequence goes on along the minus strand of CM062807.1, from coordinate 1,062,363,770 downwards.
AACTCCTTCACCTGATTGATGGTTACATGACTGGTATTTCTCCTGAGGTCCGCGCTCTCATCCATGAATGGGAACGCGAGCTGAGGGAAATAAGTGCGAACCAGGAGATTCCCCATGAGGACTGGGCTATAATCTCTGACCCGGGCACTTCCAGAGGCAGAAACTCGTTATTCAATAGAACGTTACAATTCTACTGGATCATGAAGCATGTGGTTGGCAGGGCCATGGAGGTTAACCAAGCGGTGTGCGAAGAGGAAGATGAAGAACGCAAGCAAGCGGAAGAACTCCTCAAACGCCAACTGACGGAAGAATCAGCCTCCATAAAGAACATTCTCTTAAAAGAACTTGCGGCTGTCCAAGTGCAAGTTTCCAGAAACCATCTGCTGCTAAAAAACATGGAGCAAATGACACTGGAGCTCAAATGGGCCATTGAGCAGAAGATCCTGAAGCCGGGTGCCAACGACTCTAAGCGTGCCCCAGTGAATTTGTCGAAAGAATATTAGTGGTGTGTTTTTTTTCTATATTGTTTTGTGAGGAATCTGAACTATATCTTGGTACCTTTCTCTGTTACAGTAGTTAGCCTCGCTTTGAATAAGCAGAACAATGGTTATGATAGGAAGAAGGAGTTAAACATTTTTAAATTTTGGTCCGGCTTTTAGGCCAAAAGGTGGCGGTCTGGTTTCCCTCGGGCAGGCTAACCACCCGAACTCTAGTTTAATTGTATTTTGATGTTTTATGGAATGAAGAATGCCTAACCTTACAATATATATGTATATATATATATATATATTAGGAAAAAAAAAAATTAATAAATAGAAAGAGCGACCTAAAATAAAAAGAAGGAGAAGGACCGGAAAAACACCATTAAAAAACCACAGAGCAAGAAGGATAAACCCTAGGAGGAAGGAAGGCTCCAGGGGGAACAACGAAAGCTAGAAAAGGATAAAAAGGGGTGGGAAGGAAAAGAAAGACTAGGACGAAAGGGCAGGGATCCAACAGCTACTGATCTTCCAGCCATCATCTCTATTGAGATTGTTAGGCCTTCTTTCAATCTCAATAGCTTCCCTGAATTTACGATGATGGAACTGAGCAACTTTGGAAACAACCTTGGCCTCCTCTATACAAACCTGATGTTTGCTCTTTTCCACATGTTCCGCTAATGCTGAAGACTTGGTTCTCCCATGTCTTAGGTCAACTGCATGTTCGCTGATCGTCTGATGGATGGAGCACCCTGTTTGCCCGATATAGGGGGTCCCACAATAACAAGGGATCAAGTAGACACCCTTCATGTCCTTAGGGTTAACGATATCTTTCACTGATCAGAGGGAATTATGAATGGTGTTGAGGGGCCTAAAGGTTGAGGGAATATCATAAGGATACCACGGATAAGATTGCTCAGACCCTTATGAGGTATGATATTCTCTCATCCTTTAGCCCCTCAACACCATTCGTAATTCCCTCCGATCGGTGAAAGATCCCGTTAACCCTAAGGACATGAAGGGTGTCTACTTGATCCCTTGTTCTTGTGGGACCCCCTATATTGGGGAAACAGGGCGCTCCATCCATCAGAGGATCAGTGAACATGCAACTGACCTAAGACATGGGAGAACCAAGTCTTCAGCATTAGCAGAACATGTGGAAAAGACCAACCATCAGGTTTGTATAGAGGAGGCCAAGGTTGTTGTCAAAGTTGCTCAGTTCCATCATCGTAAATTCAGGGAAGCTATTGAGATTGAAAGAAGGCCTAACAATCTCAATAGAGATGACGGCTGGAAGATCAGTAGCTGTTGGATCCCTCCCCTTTCGTCCTAGTCTTTCTTTTCCTTCCCCACCCCTTTTTATCCTTTTCTAGCTTTTGTTGTCCCCCCTGGAGCCTTCCTTCCTCCTAGGGTTTATCCTTCTTGCTCTGTGGCTTTTTAATGGTGTTTTTCCGGTCCTTCTCCTTCTTTTTATTTTAGGTCGCTCTTTCTATTTATTAATTTTTTTATTTTTTTTCCTGATAGATATTAATAAATATAATCTTAGCTAATATATATATATATATATATATATATATATATATATATATTTTGAAGGTATTCTTATTTATTTATTTATTGATATTTATATTTACTTATTTATTTTATATATATATCTATCTATATATATATATATATATATATATATATATATATATATATATATATATATATATATATATATATATATATATATATATATTTCTCTCTTTGACCTTTAACAGCTACGTTCTTAATTATATTTATTTATTTATGTGTTTTTCTTTATTTATTTTTAGTTATTTATTTATTTAATTTTAACTTATAATTAATTTCTCATTCTAATATATAGTTATTCTAAGTAACTATTATCTTAAAATTACCTTATATATATTTATATAAAAAAAGTAAGGTCTTCCATACAACTAAATCCCAATTACAATTTTTATTATTAAATGATACCTTTTTAACTAACTATTAACTTAAACACTAATTAAAATTATTTTATTTATATATTTTAAGTTATGGTCACCAAATGTAACTAACTTCCTTTAAATTATCAAAATGACTTTTTGACTCTGGTCCCTAAGTCAAAATTAGATGTTGGACAAGATAGCATAAAAATGACTTTTTGACTCTGGTCCCTAAGTCAAAATTAGATGTTGGACAAGATAGAAGTTGGAGGCTCTGCTCACACTATTTAACATGCAAAGAATTATCAAAATGACTTTTTGACTCTGGTCCCGAAGTCAAAATTAGATGTTGGACAAGATAGCAGTTGGAGGCTCTGCTCAGACTATTTAACATGCAAAGCTGGATCTGTTTTTTCAACTTGTCCTGAAGATGAACCACACTGGTTGGTTTGAAACGCGTTGACAAAGGTCTTTCTATATGTGATTTAGGCCAAAGTTCCTCTTATAAGAAAAAAAAATGTTAAAAGGAAATATTTTAATGTTGTATAGAGTAAAATATACAATACATAAAATAGTTTATATAGAAAAAAAATGTTAAAGGAAATACTTTAATGCTGTATAGAATAAAATATCCAATGCTACTTATGAATAAAATAGTTTAATATGAATTAATATTCACTTACACCAAAAAAATATATTAAAAACAAAAAACAAATTTAATGTATGTTGAATTACACATGTAATCTCTATAACATTCAAAAATACAATTTAAACAATAAATCATTACACATTATTTTTTACACTCACATAATATTTTACATTTCCATTAATTTGATATATCTTCACTCAATCTGTACTTCAAATAAGTTATATTGTTTTATTAAAAAATCATTTTGTGAAAGATGGTGGTAGTTTCTCAGATTAAAATCTAACCGCACTTCTCTCGGTTTCTACTCGAATGGATTAGCTTTCATGACCGCACTTCCCTACGTTTCCTTTCGAATGGATTAGCATTCAACCTATAATCAATTCATTCAATGGATAAATAATTATTCAATTGCTCAGTTTTTGTGTCGTCACCATTTCTCCCTTGCTATTATCGGTCAACAAGATTTTATTTAATTAATGTGATGCGATGCCTTGCATTTTTAGGTTCAGCCGACGAGTTTTTCCACAGAAAGAAGTTTTCCTGAATCCCAATTCTCTGAGAGGGTATGAATTCATTACTATACTAGAAGTGGCGTGCCCATGATAGCCCTCGCCATGGTAATTGCAGTGATCTCGGGGTTGTTCAATTAAGTGACCAAAATTTGTTCCGATAGTTGGAAAGACCGCATCATCGAGGAATAGTAAGGAAGTCAAATCTGCAGAGAAAGAGTTGCGCGTTTGAGAGGGGATGAGAATGTCTTGATCGACATCCCATTGGTTGGTTTCCCCACCTTTATCAAATACCTCGAGAAGGATAATGAAATTGTTTTATTTTATCCAAAGAAAATCTCATTGTTGACCATATGGATGGATCGATTTTGTAATCCGATGGAGTGAAAGAAGTGATACCGATCCGGCCAAGCACGATGAATTTATATCTACTAGGAGAGCCAGTATGATATCACCTATGTCTAATTAGGGAAAGCCATGTGAGCCTTATAAACTGAGGACAAAGAGAGTTTATGTTCAAGTCTAGTGTTATTCATAGTCCTTGTCTTTTTATTCATGTCGTTAGATTTATGTCAAATCTACATGTTTTATGTTAATTATTCAATGTGCGTTAATATATTCTGAACATTTTTTTGGTGAACCTCTTTGAGACTATTGTTGGCATGATCTTGTTCAATGTGCGTTGGGTATCTCTGTAATAGAAACCACAATAAAATTAAAGCGTTGATTTGGGAGGTAATAGGAACCTTAATGAAATGCAATTATTTGTATGGAAAGATCTTTTATAACAGTATTAATATTTATATTTATATTAATTTTAAATTAATAAATTAGTATTTAATTAAGTGATATGTAATTTATTTATTAATATTTAATACGATAATATGGAATCTTTAAATTTACACTATCAGATAAGAATTTTTAATTGACAAAATGATTAACTAAATGTGATTGGTTTCAACTGCGTTGGTTAATGTACAACCAATGTAATTGTGCTCGTTGTAGTACTTGTATCAATTATATCAATATAAGATAGGTAAAATCTGTTAAGTTCATAAATCTTCGTTGTGGTCAAGCACTCAGTATTTTAGATTTTATTACTATTCCAGTTGAGCGTAATATGAGGAAATTTAAATAAGTATAAGCAAGTTTGAATAAGTTTGTAAACGACCTATAAGATATAAGCATTATAATGCTTCTAGAATATAAGCATTATTTCAATGGTGGAGAAAGAATTTCTCGACTCAGCTTCATGGTGGAGTCGATTGGAGGGCATTGCACTGAGGATGGTATGAAATTTTCATGATAAATAAGATGGAGAGGCAAGTTCACAACTCAAAAGAGCCTCCTCCTCTTAGACTAGTAGCAGGTAGTTTGCAATCTAGGTGTGTATCAACATCGTTTTCGTCTTGGCCTAAGAGAATTTTTTTTTGAATCTAGTTGCAGGATGAAGAGTTGCTTATATGGGAGAACTGCTTATGTTTTAATGTTTATGCTCTTGTATTGTTTGGGTCGTTCCTTCTCTTTAATTGAAGCTCGGGATCTCCGAGCTGAGTTCGTCAGTCGTGCAGGAATAGGGCTTGCGATTTCCACTTGTGAAAGCAAGTCTTGCCATGATAAAGTCGGTGGTTGGAAGTTGCAACCGACAGCTGATATGCATATGGCCGAAAGGTCTGTGGATGTCCTTCTGTTAAAAACATGATAGATGTTGTTTATCCGATTCAAAGCCCAGGTATAACACACTCCATTCCTCCAGATTCGCGCCATTGAATGTCATGATCAGTGACGTCTTTATCAGAACTAGGGTTTGGTAAGTATCTATGGAACTAGACGTTTAGATCGTGCACGATTTCTTGACAGTAGCCCACTGGATGAAGAAAGAATGTTTCTGCAGCACGCTGCATATCACATAGATTTCTGTTTGAATATCATCAGGATTTTCAGAAGGAGCTAAGGCCTCCATATCGTCATGTTCTGGTTTCAAGGGAATTTATGTGACAAATTCAGCTACAGTGATGGATCGCAGCGTCGGCTCTACTGTAAAAACTTGTGGAATGTGCTACCAAATAAGATTGTTTAATTCTGTCTGTGTAAGGTGAAGCATGAACTTTGCTTCGATATGTTTTAACTTTTTGTGTGTAAGTTTAAAGCATGAACTTTGGTTTGATGTGTAATCGTTATGTATTGTATCTTATGCATAAAATAATGAAAAAGGAACGATGGCATATAATGGATGTAGCACGTAAAATAAAATTGATAAAACATATGTATATTTTGATTTTTGTTTTGAAATATCATAAACGGGGTACTAGTTATTAAGTTCGAATTCGAATTCGCATTCGGATTCGAATTCGATTCGATATCATAAAAAATTAATGAAAATTTTCTAATTCTGAAAAAATTTGATAGTATATATCATAAAGATTTGAATAGATATATTTTATTTTTTCTAATAATAAAATATTTTTATTATTTTTTTCTAATTCATCTTAAATTTTCAATAATTTTTAATAATTCTAGATTATATAATCACTTATAAAATTAAAAATACAATATTCATATTTCTTTCCACTAAAAACTTAAATCCAAAAAATATAATAGATAAATACATATTTAGAAAATCACTATTCTAAATTTATTTATTTAAAATCTGTTAAAATATAAATATATTTACAAAATAAATAATAACCATTTTTATAAAAAAAAAAAATAAGACTAAAATTAAAATATAAAACTTTTCCAATTTACACAGTTTTTTTCTATATCCTTTTTTTTTTCAAATAAACACAGATATGTGTCAAGCTTCAAACCTTAACCTTATATGTCCAAAAAGGCACTCACTAACACTAACTCCTCACTCCTTAAAAGACACTCACGTTTGGAAGCCAGATGTCGTGACCATGAAGTATTGCTTTCTTTGAAGAGGTTCAAATGAATAAAACCATAAACGAACCGACTCGAATTTCCTCGAATAATTCGCTTTACGAATCGAATTGTCCAATTTCCGAATATTTTTTCCCCATTCGGACTTCCCCATTCGGACGTATTTGGTAACTATGCTAGGACCACAGTTGATAAAGCTGATTAAGGAGGTGTAGGTTTGATAAAAACTTTGAAAATAGCATTATTTCATGAAAACAGATTACAAGTAAAAAATTAATAGTCAGGAATGCCCGTTTTAACATTATTCTAACATTTTTGTAGCAACATTTATATTATTTTGAATGGAAGCTTTTCGGTTTTAAGATTATTTATGTCAAATACCCTGCCAATTAATCTACAGCTTAATCAAATTTTTTTGTACATTTACACGTAAGCTACCAGCTCGCATGGTTCTGTACGTAGCTACTGATACCAATTTTATGACTCTTACACGTGGCATTCACAAAACAAAGGTTCATAATGGAATTCTCTGGATAACCTTAGTCTTATTTGGAAGTATCCGACGGAGGATAGAATAATGTTTGTGGATATAAATGCTGCCTACTGTTTCTGATCCACTTGGCCTATGGCATTCATGAAGACTGACTTGATCACGTGATGGGGGCTCCTCTGCCTTGGCGCCCTCGGGTCTCTCCCTGCATCGATGGTGGAGATGGGGAATTGCCCATCCGAGGGTGGGGCTGATTCGAGGCAAATCAATTGGGTTGGAGTAGTCTATCTAGGCGGTAGAATGGCCTGTTTTCCGTCACCGGCCGGAAAATCGTCCTGCTCCGGCCACCGGGAATGTCTCTGCCCTCCGCCACCCTCCCCTATCTCTGCCACCCTCCTTCTCCGCTTCTCCGCCACCCTCCCATGGCAATCTTGACATTCCCTGCCCCCGGCCTGACAAAAAATCGGATTCGGATCGCAGGGAATGGGGCCTGACATCCCCTGACAGACTACTCCGATTGGGGACGAGCTATTGCAGCCGCGGTGTATTGTTCCGGGGAGCTCCTTATTCCAGTTCCAATTCGAATTGTCACCCGCGCGCTCTGGTCATAAATTCTACAACAGCTAAAGTCTAGTTTCTGCATTTGCTGCACTATTTTGGCTTTGTTTCGACTGAGTTCAGACAGTCTCAGAATCCTCTGGTTCTTTGTGTTGAAATGGAAGGAAAAGAAGAAGACGTTAAGCTCGAGGCGAACAAGTATTCCGAGAGGCAGCCGCTGGGGACTGCGGCACAGACGAGGGAAAAGGATTACAAGGAGCCGGATCCCGCGCCATTGTTCGAACCCGGGGAGTTGGCATCATGGTCCTTCTAGAGGGCGGGTATTGCAGAGTTCATGGCGACTTTCTTGTTTCTTTACATCACGATCCTCACGGTCATGGGTGTCAAGAGGGCCGACAATGTTTGCACTAGATCTGTTGGAATTCAGGGGATTGCATGGGCCTTTGGGGGAATGATCTTCTGTCTCGTCTATTTCACAGCCGGTATTTCAGGTGGTCACATTAACCCAGCAGTGACCTTTGGGCTGTTCTTGGCCAGAAAGCTGTCTCTGCCCCGGGCTGTGTTCTACATGATATGTCAGTGCTTGGGAGCCATCTGTGGCGCTGGTGTTGTGAAGGGCTTCATGGAAGGCGAGTACCAAGCGGACGGTGGAGGTGCTAACTCTGTGGCTCATGGCTACACCAAGGGAGATGGCTTGGGTGCTGAAATTGTGGGAACCTTCGTTCTGGTCTACACCGTTTTCTCTACTACCGATGCCAAATGAAGCGCCCGTGATTCTCATGTTCCTCTGCTAGCACCACTTCCAATAGGGTTTGTAGTTTTTCTGGTTCACCTTGCCACAATTCCCATCACTGGAACTGGCATCAACCCTACCCGAAGCTTGGGAGCTGCCATCATCTACAAAATGTCTCATGTTTGGGATGACCATTGGATTTTCTGGGTTGGTCCATTCTTGGGCGCTGGCTTGGCAGCTATTTACCACCACATGATCATTCGTGCCATTCCCTTCAAAACTCGCTCCTAGAAACAGCCCAGCCTAGCCCAGCATATTGGAGAGGGGGCTTAAACTTTAAGGCTGAGAGGTCTGTTAACGCATGTGTATTGTCGTCTGATAAATGGTTTTATAGGATGGATGATATCCATATATTATGTTCTAAGTGTGATTTAGGCCAGTGGAAGCCACTGGCAGATTCTGCTCTCGTGGGCTTCGGTGGAGTGTATTATTCCTCTCACTGTAAAATAATGGACACTTTGGTTGTTGCACTCAGTGGGTCTGTCTGTAAATTTTGTCTTTATCTTCTTTTTTAATGGAAGTTATAGCTAGTGTGGTTGAAAAAATAGTCTAGTTTCTGGAACAACTAAATCTGGTTTCTGAAACGAATTTAACGAATAGAAGGCGTGAATTTAGTTAGGAATACCATCTTCTCTGGTTTCTTTTCATTTATATAACATACATTGTTATTGTTATTATCGTGCCTGAATGATATAGTGTGTTCATTCCTTACCATCTGTGAGTGATTTAATAGTTTTCATCGTTATCATCATCTTTGAATTTTATAAAATCTTTTGTTTCTGTCTTTATTGCATTCTTTCCTGATATCTGTAATGCAAAAGAAAAGTAAGGGAGCCATCAACAACAGGGGCTGTCATCAAATGTCATGCGCAGAAGAGGATTCAGGGTACTCCCCACTTGAGATAATATTTACAGGATGTACCCACTTTTGGAAATCCTCTTATGCATAACCAGTATTTTCGCCCCATTGAAGGTTTTTTTGACACTGAGAACGATATGGTAATGGAGGACATTGTTGTGGATATCTAGACAATGTCAAGGGAAACACAAGTACTATATCACAGAGCAGGGCCTCGGTCTGAGATACGTTTTAGCCCTGATGAAGTCCATGATGCCATTGTTACATGTGGGAGGTTATCACCTGGCGTTAACGCAGTCATCAGAGAGCTTGTAATTGGTCTCTAGTTTCAGTATGGAGTAAGGGATATAAGAGGGATCAGGTGAGGCTATCGTGGGTTTTATTCATCACTACTCCTTTTCATTATGAATCAACATGTCTCTAGTGGAATCATATCCACCAATAATGTTTCCTATTATGGTCTTTGCCAAGTCAATTGATTTAGAGAATGACCCCAGGTCATTTAGGACTACTATGAGAAAAAGCTTGAGCAAGTGAACTGCGATGACAAATTCATAAATGGCTAGTACTAACCTCCAAAGCCAAGGTGAGAATGTCGGTGCTTGATAAGAATGGAGCTACATTTGAGCCCTTGGCTTATGAGCTCAAAATTGAACTCAAATCATAAAGAGATTCTATTTAATGTCAATAGCATTCTTACAGATCCCCCCACACCTTGATGGCTATTAGTACTCTGCTTCTAGCAGCTAATGAGGCTAAGGCAACCAATGTTGTCGATAACTGGCATTCTGCTTGCTGGCTACTAGAAGGCCGTGGATGAACACTACCTATGGCATTGCTGCTAGCAACTAGCCCTCATCTAGTCAATTACGTACTTACCTCTAGTGATTCTAAAAAATGAGATGCAACTAATGCCCTTATTTGCCATTAACTCATCATTTACTCCTATTTTAGTTGATCCACATGGTACTTAATGGCTTTGCACAAGAATAACAATTAGTTCTTGACTCAATAGTTCTTGAATCTTCAAAGTATCAAGATTCACGTTAGCACATCCAAAAAGTCATTGTGACATGTCGCTGTCTTTGCCGTTGAACCTTGGTGTGTGGTCTAGCATGCCACATTCTTCACCGCTGAACCACAACCCCATTAGCCTTTTCATAGATAATGGCTAAATGCTTTAATGTAATTACAATATGATGGACTTAGAACCTTTAGACCTTCACGGATTATCAAGGGATTACTGGCCAGCCTGTTTTTATGTGGTTGACATGATTTATTAACTTGACTGGAGATGCTAAGTGAAATTTTCAGGATGCAATTTTTAATATGAACGCGATGAAGGGTATCCTATTTATTATTGTGAGTGTTTTATAGAAATCACATTTTCTGATATCTCCAAACTTCAAAGTGATTAACTGATTGTCTTGTCTTAACTTAAACAGGGTGCACAATTTGATTGATAACAGCTATAATATATGTGTGAAAGTAGCTCATCTGCAGAATAGGTACTATTGAAGGATGAGCATAAAGTAACAGGAATTGCCACAAGATCTGGGTAGGGCAGTGAACCTCTCCACTCATGTTTAGATTCCAACTCGGATGACAGTTAAAATGAATGATTTCATAACTTAAGCCTTCAAACCTAGCAATAATAATCATAAAGCATACATGTATCAAACCCAATTGGGCTATCAAGCATTATTGATTGATAAAGACCCCAAATCTCTATAAACTTCAAAGAGCTGTTGAAATAGTTCCCTATTAAGCAGATGTGAAATCACTACACATCAGAACTTGAAGTCCCTAGATTTATTAATGAAGTCTTCTTGTACGACTAATAAATTTATCTGAGCTCAGATATAGCTAGATTCCATGACGTTAGAATTAAGAGGGCATAGATATGCTTCATCTAGGTCATTAAGGGAATTGCTTCATCTAGGTCATTATCCATGTCTAACACAAACAAAGATTGATTTCAAAGGTGGTGCTTTCCAAGAATGTATATGAATAATGAAAAATGCACCTGTTTGAAGCTACTATGGCTTTGTTTAATTTAGCATTCCATGTAAACTGATAAAATAAACTAACAGTTGTTTATTCAAAGAAACTCAGTTAACGAGATTAATATGTTTCTAGAGGCACAAATATGACAATTATCGATAGTACATTACTATCGATAATTGTCATATTTGTGCCTCTGGAAACATATTAATCTCGTTAACTGAGTTTCTTTGAATAAACAACTGTTAGTTTATTTTATCAGTTTACATGGAATGCTAAATTAAACAAAGCCATAGTAGCTTCAAACAGGTGCATTTTTCATTATTCATATACATTCTTGGAAAGCACCACCTTTGAAATCAATCTCTGTTTGTGTTAGATATGGATAATGACCTAGACGAAGCAATTCCCTTAATGACCTAGATGAAGCATATCTATGCCCTCTTAATTATGACGTCATGGAATCTAGTTATATCTGAGCTCAGATAAATTTATTAGTCGTACAAGAAGACTTCATTAATAAATCTAGGGACTTCAAGTTCTGATGTGTAGTGATTTCACATTTGCTTAATAGGGAACTATTTCAACAGCTCTTTGAAGTTTACAGAGATTTGGTGTCTTTATCAATCAATAATACTTGATAGCCCAATTGGGTTTGATACATGTATGCTTTATGATTATTATTGCCAGGTCTGAAGGCTTAAGTTATGAAATCATTCATTTTAACTGTCATCCGAGTTGGAATCTAAACATGAGTGGAGAGGTTCACTGCCCTACTAAGATTTTGTGGCAAGTCCTGTTACTTTATGCTCATCCTTCAATAGTACCTATTCTGCAGATGAGCTACTTTCACACATATATTCTAGCTGTTATCAATCAAATTGTGCACCCTATTTAAGTTAAGACAAGACAATCAGTTAATCACTTTGAAGTTTGGAGATATCAGAAACCGTGATTTCTATAAAACACTCACAACAATAAATAGGATACCCTTCATGGGGTTCATATTAAAAATTGCATCCTGAAAATTTCACTTAGCATCTCTAGTCAAGTTAATAAATCATGTCAACCACATAAAAACAGGCTGGCCAGTAATCCCTTGATAATCCGTGAAGGTCTAAAGGTTCTAAGTCCATCAGATTGTAATTACATTAAAGCATTTAGCCATTATCTATGAAAAGGCTAATGGGGTTGTGGTTCAGCGGTGAAGAATGTGGCATGCCAGACCACACACCAAGGTTCAACGGCAAAGACAGCGACATGTCACAATGAATTTTTGGATGTGCTAACGTGTATCTTGATACTTTGAAGATTCAAGAACTATTGAGTCAAGACCTAATTGTTATTCTTGCGCAAAGCCATTAAATACTATGTGGATCAACTAAAATAGGAGCAAATGATGAGTTAATGGAAAATAAGGGCATTGGTTGCATCCCATTTTTTAGAATCACTAGAGGTAAGTAAGTAATTGACTGGATGAGGGCTAGTTGCTAGCAGCAATGCCATAGGTAGTGTTCATCCACGGCCTTCTAGTAGCCAGCAAGTAGAATGCCAGTTATCGACAACATTGGTTGCCTTAGCCTCATTAGCTGCTAGAAGCAGAGTACTAATAGCCATCAAGGTGTGGGGGGATCTGTAAGAATGCTATTGACATTAAATAGAATCTCTTTATGATTTGAGTTCAATTTTGAGCTCATAAGCCAAGGGCTCAAATGTAGCTCCATTCTTATCAAGCACCGACATTCTCACCTTGGCTTTGGAGGTCAGTACTAGCCATTTATGAATTTGTCATCGCAGTTCACTCGCTCAAGCTTTTGCTCATAGTAGTCCTAAATGGCCTGGGGTCATTCTCTAAATCAATTGACTTGGCAAAGACCATAATAGGAAACATTATTGGTGGATATGATTCCACTAGAGACATGTTGATTCATAATGAAAAGGAGTAGTGATGAATAAAACCCACGATAGCCTCACCTGATCCCTCTTATATCCCTTACTCGATACCGAAACCAGAGACCAATTACAAGCTCTCTGATGACTGCGTTAACTCCAGGTGATAACCTCCCACATGTAACAATGGCAGCATGGACTTCATTAGGGCTAAAACATATCTCAAACCGAGGCCCTGCTCTGTGATATAGTACTTGTGTTTCCTTTGACATTGTCTGGATATCCACAACAATGTCCTCGATTACCATATCGTTCTCAGCCACAACAAACCCTTCAATGGGGCGAAAATACTGGTTATGCATAAGAGGATTTCCAAAAGTGGGTACATCCTGTAAATATTCTCTCAAGTGGGGAGTACCCTGAATCCTCTTCTGCGCATGACATTTGATGACAGCCCCTGCTGTTGATGGTTCCCTTACTTTTCGTTTGCATTGCAGATATCAGGGAAGAATGCAATGAAGACAGATACAGAAGATTTTATAAAATTCAAAGATGATGATAATGATGAAAACTATTAAATCACTCACAGATGGTAAGGAATGAACACACTATATCATTTAGGCACGATAATAACAATAACAATGTATGTTATATAAATGAAAAGAAACCAGAGAAGATGGTATTCCTAACTTAAGTCATGCCTGCTGTTCGTTAAACTCGTTTCAGAAACCAGAATTAGCTGTTCCAGAAACTAGACTTTTTTTTCAACCACACTCGCTATAACTTCCATTAAAAAAGAAGATAAAGATGAAATTTACAGACAGACCCACTGAGTGCAACAACCAAAGTGTCCATTATTTTACAGTGAGAGGAATAATACACTCCACTGAAGCCCACGAGAGCAGAATCTGCCAGTGGCTTCTGCTGGCCTAAATCACACTTAAAACATAATATATGGATATCATCCATCTTGTAAAACCATTTATCAGACGAAACTACACATGCGTTAACAGACCTCTCAGCCTTAAAGTTTAAGCCCCCTCTCCAATATGCTGGGCTAGGCTGGGCTGTTTCTAGGAGCGAGTTTTGAAGGGAATGGCACGAATGATCATCTGCTGGTAAATAGCTGCCAAGCCAGTGCCCAAGAATGGACCGACCTAGAAAATCCAATGGTCATCCCAAACATGAGACTTCTTGTAGATGATGGCAGCTCCCAAGCTTCGGGCAGGGTTGATGTCAGTTCCAGTGATAGGAATTGTGGCAAGGTGAACCAGAAAAACTGCAAACCCTATTGGAAGTGGTGCTAGCAGAGGAACGTGAGAATCTCGGGCGCTTCGTTTGGCATCAGAAGCAGAGAAAATGATGTAGACCAGAACGAAGGTTCCCACAATCTCAGCACCCAAGCCATCTCCCTTGGTGTAGCCATGAGCCACAGAGTTAGCACCTCCACCGTCCGCTTGGTACTCGCCTTCCATGAAGCCCTTCACAACATCGGTGCCAAAGATGGCTCCCAAGCACTGACATATCATGTAGAACACAACCCGGGGCAGAGACAACTTTCTGGCCAAGAACAACCCAAAGGTCACTGCTGGGTTAATGTGACCACCTGAAATACCAACTGTGCAATAGACGAGATAGAAGATCATTCCCCCAAAGGCCCATGCAATCCCCTGAATTCCAACAGATCCAGTGCAAACATTGTCGGCCCTCTTGACACCCATGACCATGAGGATCGTGATGTAAAGAAACAAGAAAGTCGCCATGAACTCTGCAATACCCGCCCTCCAGAGGGACCATGACGCCAACTCCCCAGGTTTGAACAGTGGCGCGGGATCCGGCTCCTTGTAATCCTTTTCCCTCGTCTGTGCCGCAGTCCCCAGCGGCTGCCTCTCGGAATACTTGTTCGCCCCGAGCTTAACGTCTTCTTATTTTCCTTCCATTTCAACACAAAGAACCAGAGGATTCTGAGATTGTCTGAACTCAGTCGAAACAAAGCCAAAATAGTGCAGAAAATGCAGAAACTAGACTTTAGCTGTTGTAGAATTTATGACCAGAGCGCGCGGGTGACAAATCGAATTGGAACTGGAATAAGGAGCTCCCCGGAACAATACACCGCGGCTTCAATAGCTCATCCCCGATCGGAGTAGTCTGTCAAGGGATGTCACGGGATGTCAGGCCCCATTCCCTGCGATCCGAATCCAATTTTTTGTCAGGCCGGGGGCAAGGAATGTCAGGATTGCCAGGGGAGGGTGGCGGAGAAGCGGAGAAGGAGGGTGGCGGAGATAGGGGAGGGTGGCGGAGGGCGGAGACATTCCCGGTGGCCGGAGCCGGACGATTTTCTGGCCGGTGATGGAAACAGGCCATTCTACCGCCTAGGTAGACTACTCCAATTGGGTTTATTACTTCAACATGACTTTTCACAAAACATTTGGATCAGCTCAGCATTACTCCATTTCCTCCACAGCCTTGAGGAGGCTCAAAGTCCAGGCGAGAGGGGTACGTTCTGCTACCTAACCGCGCTACCAGGTCGGCTTGAAGTTATTTCCTTCCATGGCAGAGGTGCTTAGTGAGTGTTTTCCACATGGTTATCGTCTAAAAATTACCGTTTTCTTTTTTTAATTCTAGCTCAGGGTTATGGTCTCTAACATACCGCAGGTTTGCGTTACTGTCTATAGGTGTGGATTCTGATTCTTATTTCCCATGAAATAGACATGGGCGCGAATGTGGCCATCTTCACGACAGACAGGTATGCTCCATACACCTTCTGCGTCCTCTTGTTATAAACTTCAGCAAGTCATGAGGGTTCTTCTGCATAAGTAGGGCTGCTTATTGCCTTTGTTGGCTAGAGAAGCCCTCTTTCTCATTGCTTACAGTTTGTTTCCTTGTTCATGTAATGGCAGAGTACTTACAGGATTCGAAACCTGATGAACTAGTCCGACTCACACAGTGTTATGAATCCCTCCTTCGAGAGGGTTATATCTTTAAATTGTAGGTTGTATTTTGGACGAGCCCTCGAGCTTTGCTACACTATTTTTTATGTAATGAATATTCTGTTAAATAATTTTACTGGGGTTCTTACCCTAGAGAATACCTTGATTCTTGAGTTTATGGCTATTCACGCTCCATGTATAAACCAGTTTTCCGTTTTATTCTCCATCTACTAGTCTGGTTTTTCTATGGGTTGCATTCAGTCAGTTTAGTGGGTAGTTGCCTACCTGGTGTTTACGAACCTCTGGTTTAATGTAAGTTATGGAATTTTATTGATTATACTGTTGTAGTAGTGTAATTTTCCATTGATAATATGATGTATATTGCCGCTCCATGCTCCTCTGTTGCCAGCGGGATTCTATTTTTCATAATGAACAATGTTCTATTTTTCATATTGTAAAATGTTTTGTATAATGTGCATCGCACAATAGCAAGGGTTTTTGTTTCCACCCTAGTTTAATTTTCTTACGAGACATAAAATGATGTACGACCCCTGCATGCCACAATCTGAGTATATCCTACAGGGTTATTCCTTAAGTTCACCATAGTTATGCATTTACTCTGAGATGATCAATTTTGTATGGGTCGAACTCTAAAGAATTTTTTTACAGTCTTTCTTTATGTACATGGGTGATTTTACTTGAATCATTATCTTACTGTCCTCTCGAATGAGGTTTGCATGCGGAAAAGGGGTCACTGACCTTGACTGTATAGTCTGCATCTCCCCACAGTTGTGGCTATGCCGTTTAGTAATTTTTTTGTTTATATGCACACCATTGCCCACATTGTTCAGGGTTCTGAACTGTTCATTATATTTTCTACACGTTGTTTTGGTGTTACGTGTAATATCAGATTTAAAGAATGAGTTCCATTTATCTCCTTTTAAATAAACGTTATTTCTTTTTCCTCTTTATTGTAAGAGCAGTTTTATAGACTCAGAACCCTTGAATTTATGGTTCTGGTTTGCTGTGTTTCTAACTATAGCAATTTCTAAGAGAGAATATCCCCGTAGACCGATTCCCACAAATATCTCTCAGAACCTTATTTTTAAAAGAAACATGTTACAGATTTATCACATGAAACAAACACTATCATTAATATAAATTCCCTGGAAGAACAGCCATTTGCTCTCCCAGCTTCCGCTCTGTTTCCTATAAGCAAGCTTCTAACACTCCCTTTCCACAATGCACAGAGAAAATAATAAAGCCAAGAATGTGGAAACAGAATTAACGTCATACAGACTTCCAATATAATCCTAATACATAGTTTCTTACATACTTGGAGTCTTCTGGTTGATATGTTTCTTCTGACAGTCACCCGAGTCAAGGTCTGTTGTCCTTTCCTGGAGTCTTCTGGCTGATAAGTTGCTTCTGACAGTCACTTGAGTCAGGGTCTACTGTTCTCAATCCACCCAACCTTGAGATTCATCCTTCAGGACCCGAATCTCCCCCCTTGCTTCTTGCTAGACCGCAGTATTCTGCAAGTGTTCATTAGCAAGCGTGGCTATCTGGTCATCACCAGACTTAGCCACCTTCTTCCTTTTTTTTCCTTTTCTCTATGCCCGTCTCTACAGCGCAGACCCACCTCCTTTTCCCCCTTTTCCTCGGGAACACTTCCGCGTTAGGGGAGGTGGTTAGGGTTGCAGTTCACTGCAACTCTTTTTCCTCCAACTTCCCTCTTAGAAGTTGACAGCACTTTTTTTTTTTAACAGGAAAACATTTTCTTATCATATTAAAGAAAAATAATAATACCATTAAATTCCAAAACAATTTAATAATGTGAAATTCAGTTTTTTTTAACCACAGTAAAGTAAAATATTTACATTTTCCTGGGGCATTACATCTCCCCCTCCTGAAATTGTACATCTTCCTGATGTCCGTTGACTAAGAACGGCTCCGAGTAAGCCTTTCTCATGAGCTCTTCATCTTCCCAAGTGGCCTCGTCAGGCCCAAAGTGCTACCATTGCACTTTAACTTGGGTAATAGCTCGCTTCCGCAGCTATACTTCTCTCTGGTCGAGAATGATCAGCGGCTCGACCAAGACTTCTCCTTCTGATTCGACCTGCAACATGCAATATTCTAAATCAGTTTCTTATGAAGAAAACTTTAGACTGGTCTACTAGAATTAATCCTCACCTGTATATCCTACCATCTCATCACGTGTTTAGGGTCATAAACGTATTTTTTTAACACAGAAACATGGAAGACATTGTGGACCCAGATGTGACTTGGCAGGGTGAGCTGGTAAGCCACCGGCCCGATTCTTGCCAAGACTTGGAATGGTCCAAGATATCTGGGTGCGAACTTGGCACACCCGCTCCATTGCAGTGTACTCTTTTTGGCTTGAATCATGATATAAACATGGTCACCAACTTGGTATTCCTTGAACCTCCTCTTCTAATCATCAAAACTCTTTTTCCTGTCCTGAGCAGCTTTCAAATTAGAACGCACCCTTTTCACCATATCCTCCATTTCCTTAAGCATTTCTGGCCCTAATTTTAGTTTGTCTTCAGGTCCACCCCAGCTTGAGGGTGTGCGGCATTTCCGTCCGTATAGGACCTCAAAGGGACTCATTTGTGTCGAGGTATGATACCCATTGTTGTATGCAAATTCAACCAGGTGCAAATACTCCTCCCACTGCGTTGGTTGCTGCATTACATAGGCTCTCAACATGTCCTCTACCACTTGGTTCACTCGCTCTGTTTGTCCGTCGGTCTGGGGGTGATATGTTGTACTGAAGTTCAGCTGAGTCCCCAAGTCCGCGAGTAATGTCCTCAGAAAGGCTGATGTGAATTTCACATCACGATCTCAAATTACCGTCTTCGGAAGTCCATGTAATTTGAACACATTCTGCATGAAGATATGGGCAATCTGTGCAGCCCTGTAGGTGGATTGCACAGGTATAAAATGTGTGGCTTTACTCAACTTGTCTACCACCACCATAATGGAATCATTATTCTTCTTTGTTCTAGGCAGTCCGGTGATAAAATCCATAGAAATGGTTTCCCATTTCCATTCCGGAATGGGTAATGGTTGCAGTAGCCCCGCTGGATGCTGATGTTCTGCCTTAATTTGTTGACACTCTAAGCACCGTGCCAAATACTCAGCCACATTCCTCTTCATTCCTGGCCAATAGTAATCCTTCCGAATCGCAGTGATCATTTTCTGGTAACCTGGGTGTCCAGCATAATGACTGATGTGGAATTCATCCAAAATCAGATTTTTAATGCTGTTTTGATCAGGTACATATAGCCTTTTTTTGTAGTACAACATTCCAGCATCATCCATCTCATATCCTTGCTGATTCTTCTCGCTGGTAGACTGTTGTACTTGCTGTTTTATTTGCTGATATTCAACATCTTGTCCTGCTGCCTTCCTTATCATTTCCTCGAAGGGACTTTTCCATTCGCTAAAGGAAATTTCGTACAGACATTGTACCTTCTGGCTTAAGGCATCTGCCACCCGGTTTTCTTTCCCCTTCAAATGTTTGATTTCAAAGTCAAAACTGCTTAGGAAGTCCACCCACCGCGCTTGCCTAGCATTTAAAGTGGGCTGGCTGAAATAATTAGTCAGACTGTGGTGGTCGGTCAGCAACAGAAATTTCCTGCCCATAAGATAATGCCGCCACATCTTTAAAGCATGTATGATGGCCGCCAACTCTAGGTCGTAAGCAGAGTACTTTTGCTCATGCTCCTTTAGCTTCCTGGACTCATATGCAATCACTTTACCTTCTTGCATCAACACACCTCCCATGCCCTCCTTGCTCGTGTCAGTACACACCACATAGTCCTTATTAGGATCAGATATGCTCAAAATGGGTGTTGTGGTGAGCAGATGCTTTAACTGCTCAAAGCTTCTTTGACATTCTGGGGTCCATTTGAATGCTCTTCCCTTTTTCTGTAAGGAGGTGATGGGATACGCTACTCTGGAAAAGCCTTCCACAAATCGTTTGTAATAAATAGCTAACCCCATAAAGGACCTGATGTCCGCTATATCTTTGGGTACGGGCCACTCCATTATGGTTCTTATCTTTTCAGGGTCCATGCCAATCCCTTCCCTTGTGATTATGTGGCCCATATACTGTATTTCTTCCTTAAATAAGTCGCACTTGCTGAACTTAGCGTATAACTGGTGTTCTCAGAGGGTTTGTAGAACCAATCTGAGATGCTCTTTGTGCTCTTCCATATTGCGGGAGTATATCAGGATATCATCTATAAATATCAGCACAAATCTATCCAAATATCGATAAAATATGATGATCATCAAGCACATGAAAGTTGCAGGGGCGTTAATTAACCCAAAGGGTAGCACCACAAATTCGTAATGGCCATACCTTGTTCTAAAAGTTTTTTTAACTATGTCTTCCTCCTTAATCCTGATCTGGTGGTAACCTGATCGCAAATCGATCTTGGAAAACACTGTTGCCCCCTTCACTTGATCGAAAAGTTCATCAATCCTAGGTAGAGGATACTTGTTTTTGATTGTCAGCTTGTTCAGCTGATGATAATCTATACACATGCGAAGGGTTCCATCTTTTTTCTTGACGAATAACATTGGGGCTCCCCACGGAGACACACTGGGGCGAATATAATTTTTATCTAGCGGTTCCTGTAACTGCATTTTTAATTCTGTCAACTCAGGTACACTCATTTTATAGGGTGGTCGTGACACCGGTGTTGCCCCTAGTACCAATTCGTTTGTAAGGCCAGGATCTGCTACCAGCAGAACAAACAGAAAGGAGAAGCTTCTAGCAGAAGATGGAATGAGAAAAGAGGCCATAAGCCAGCTAGAAACAGTAAAGGGAATCGTAGTGGTGGAAGCAAGGGAATTGGCAAGGGACAGAACAGCAGAACTGCACCGAGAATTTCACCCAAATTCAAGACAGCCAGTGAGTCCAGAGTCAGCGAGCAGCTTGCAAGATTGGACAGTGAAGGGGCAGCAAGGCCCCCAGTACAGTGTTGGGGCTGTGGAGGGCCTCATTACGTCAAAAACTGTCCACAGCGTAAGGGAACTGAACAGTTATCCCAAATCCATGAAGCATCGACAGTCAGCGATGTAGGACATAGCGTACCAAGGATTAATGCAGCCCTGGATGATCGCCAGGCGGAGTACCAGCTGACCATGGTCGAATTTGAAGGTAAAATCTCAGACCTTACTGTAGCTGTTTTAATTGACCCTGGGGCCACATTAAGTTATATTAGTCCAAAGATAGTGGAACATTGTAAATTGCAACCTGTTAAATTCAAAAATCCATGGCTAGTACAGCTGGCTACAGGGGCCAAGAGGCGAGTATTGGCAAAAGTCAATAACTGCCCTTTCACAATAGCAGGACAGCCAGTAATGGCTGATCTAAATGTGCTTCCCCTTGGTTCATATGACATTCTGATCGGTATGGACTAGTTAGAAAAGCTCTGGTCATTGGTTGGCTGAAAGACAAAGATTATTTACTATCGGAATGAACATGGAGCTAGGAAAGAGATGCAAGGAATTAAGTGGCCAGTGCAGGTTCAACCAATTACTGCATCCCAGCTAGCAAAATGCATCAGAAAGGGGTGTTAGATTTATGCCATCCAAGTGGGTTATGCTAATTCGAAAGATAAAACAACCACATTGGATAACATCCCTGTAATACAAGAATTTGCAGATGTCTTTCGAGAATAGATTCCCGGACTGCCGCCTAAGAGGGATATAGACTTTACCATCCTCGTCCATCATTTTCGGATTGTCAAACTCAATCCTTTCCCGCATATATTGTGGCAAGCTGCTAACAAATCTTTGCACCTTAGCTTTTTCCTCTCTAGTATATGGCACATAACGAAGCAAGGAAGTAAAACGGGTGATAAATTCGTCCATGGTCTACTGCCCCAACCATAGGTCATGGAGTTCTCTTGCCTTTTCGTCGTAGAAGCACTCGGTCAGATATCTTTCTTTGAAGTACCTTTGGAAATTTTCCCAAGTTATGGTCTGCTCGGTCACTCCCTTCACAATCTTAACTTCTTCCCACCATAGGGTAGCTTTTCCCTGTAGTTGGAAAATGGCCAGCCGTGCCTTAAGGTTATGATCGTACTCGTATAACTGAAAATATTTGTTCATATTAATTAACCAAGCTTCAGCTGCTTCTTCTTGTTCCCCATCAAAGTGTGGTAGTTTAATCTTACGAAACTCTCCTTGCAGCTCTACCCATTTCCTTTTTGAGGTCTGCTGCTCAGATGCATTGTCAGAATGTTCCTCCCTCTCTTCCGACCTTTCAGGTGCTATATGATGGTTCTGTTCTTCCGACATTCTCTGCTGTTCCATACTGGGATTAGCTGGTCGCTGATTCTGTCTGTCAGACAAAGTTTTTAGAATTCTTTCTTGCTCCATAGTTAGCCATGCGTTATCTTTGCGTAACCGGTCCATTTCGTTTTTTAGTTCCTGCATTGTCTCCAAGATAGCCTGATTTGTATTACGGGCCTCCTCCCCGAGCTGCACCCATAACTCGGGATTACCCTCAGGGCCAGGTACAGGTCCCTGACCCATTGCATACCTGCGTGATGCACTGTCCCCTCTTCTCATACTGTTTGTCGTCTGGTTTCCTGTCTTTCACATAAAAGAAAATAAATCAATTTTTTCTTCTTCTTTTTTTAATTTGGAATTGCTCAAATAGGGACAAAAATAAATTGTATGGGCTATTTGTTGTCTTCAGTTTGCAATTGCAACTTTCAATTTCGACTTCAATTTCAACTCCCAGAGGCCTCAGTTTTGTAACTCGGATCTGATACCATTTGTCAAATACCCTACCAATTAATCTACAGCTTAATCAAATTTTTCTGTACATTTACACGTAAGCTACTAGCTCCCATGGTTTTGTACGTAGCTACTGATACAAGTTTTATGACTCCTACACGTGGCATTCACAAAACAAAGGTTCATAATGGAATTCTCTGGATAACCTTAGTCTTATTTGGAAGTATCCGACGGAGGATAGAATAATGTCTATGGATATAAATGCCACCTACAGTTTCTGGTCCACCTGGCCTATGGCATTCATGAAGACTGACTTGGTCCCGTGAAGACTGACTTGATCACGTGAATCCCTCCTTCGAGAGGTTTATATCTTTAAACTATAGGCTGTATTTTGGACGAGCCCTCGAGCTCTGCTACACTATTGTTTATGTAATGACTGTTCTGTTAAATAATTTTACTGGGGTTCTTACCCTAGAGAATACTTTGATTCTTGAGTTTATGGCTATTCGTGCTCCACGTATAAACCAGTTTTCCTTTTTATTCTCCATCTACTAGTATGGTTTTTCTATGGGTTACATTCAGTCAGTTTAATGGGTAGTTTCCTACCTGGTGTTTACAAACCTCTGGTTTAATGTAAGTTATGGAATTTTATTGATTATACTATTGTAGTAGTGTAATTTTCCGTTGATAATATGACGCATATTTCCGCTCCATGCTCCTCTGTTGCCAACGGGATTCTGTTTTTCATAATGAACAATGTTCTATTTTTCATATTGTAAAATGTTTTGTATAATGTGCATCGCACGATAGCAAGGGTTTTTGTTTCCACCCTAGTTTAATTTTCTTACGAGACATAAAATGATGTACGACCCCTGCATGCCACAATCTAAGTATATCCTACAGGGTTATTCCTTAAGTTCACCATAGTTATGCATTTACTCTAAGATGATCAATTTTGTATGGGCCAAACTCTAAAGAATTTGTTTACGGTCTTTCTTTATGTACATGGGTGATTTTACTTGAATCATTATCTTACTGTCCTCCTGAATGATTTTTGCATGCGGAAAAGGCATCACTGACCCTGACTGTATAGTCTGCATCTCCCCAGTGTTGCGGTTATGTCGTTCAGTAATTTTTTTGTTTATATGCACACCGTTGCCCGCATTGTTCAGGGTTCTAAACCGTTCATTAGATTTTCTACACGTTGTTTTGGTGTTACGTGTAATATCATATTTAAAGAACGAGTTCCATTTATCTCCTTTTAAATAAACGTTACTTCTTTTTCCTCTTTATTGCAAGAGCAGTTTTATAGACTCAGAACCCATGAATTTATGGTTTTGGTTTGCTGTGTTTCTACTTAAAACAATTTCTAAGAGAGAATATCCCCGTAGACCAATTCCCGCAAATATCTCTCAGAACCTTTTTTTTAAAAGAAACAAGTTACAGATTTATCACATGAAACAAACACTATCTTTAATATAAATTCCCTGGAAGAACAACCATTTTCTCTCTCAGCTTCCGCTCTGTTTCCTATAAGCAAGCTTCTAACACTCCCTTTCCACAATGCACAGAGAAAATAATAAAGCCAAGAATGTGGAAACAAAATTAACGTCATACAGACTTCCACTATAATCCTAACACATAGTTTCTTACAAACCTGAAGTCTTCTGGTTGATATGTTGCTTCTGACAGTCACCTGAGTCAGGGTCTGCTATCCTTTCCTGGAGTGTAACTACCTGCTAGGAATGAATTTTTTTTTTTTATTTAACCTTATTATTATCAGCACTTTACATGCACTTTTACACATGGTAACATTATTCTTAGTAACAGCACTTTATAAGTATTTTACCCATGGTAACATTAAGCGTAAGCATGTTAACATTAAGCGTATGCATGTTACATTGGACTATGGTAACAGTATGATGTTCGGATAATTATTAGGCTTGACCCTATCCTCGATCTCGAGAAGCATCCGGCGGTTTGCAAAGATATTCTTTACCTTTATGGTTTGAATGATTTAAATCTTAATTAAGTATTCATCCTGCAGATTCTGCAATTGTTATTTATGATTTTCATATGTGGACAATGGCTATCCACATCAACATTTATTTAGACAGGCCTAGGTTTTCGCGATGCTGGAGAGCTTGCTTCGGTTATCGTTTTTTCGACCCCACGTTTTTGGTGCATGATGACTTGGACTTCCATATGTCGTCCACCTGGCATGTAGGGCGTGCAACCTGCTAGCTAGCTTAAGCTACAGCATGCCGGTTATTACTCTGGTTACCAACGCTGAAGACGGAACTTAATGCGCCTGGTACATGGCACGAGCAAGCCCATATGACAGCTTCCCTCCTGAAATCCCGCGCCCATTCCCACGGTGGAGATGAGTCCTTCTAGATCGACGGTTGGAAACGATCCAGGTATGGTAATATGACTTGAGGGTTTTTCAATGCTACATTTGAGCCCTTGCAGTTCATTCTCGCGGTAACTCTCGACTTCTACAGGTCTCTAGCGATTAGTATTTCTTGCACAGCGTAGACTACCCAACATGCCTATCCATGGTGGAGATAGTGTTCCCGCATACCAGCCATGGTCACGGCAATCATGCGCTTCCTTGCTCACAGTGAATGCTACTGTGTTTACTGTTTTGAATTCTTTTGCTTTGTTACAGTTCTGGTATTGACTCTTTCCCTTGTTTTCTGGCAACCCCTCTGTCACAGGTGCGGAATACAGGTGCCATGACCAGCGTATGGTGGAAGACCAGCTCCGTCCATCCTCATTCCGCTTTCCTGGTACGAGGAACCTGTCGCCATAGATTTTAAAAGTTAAGAGAAGATCCCGAGAGTAGGTCCGGGCCAACTCTCTTCTTGGTAGGCTGCCTGAACCTATGTTTGAGCTATGGTGTTTTTTTTGGTTTTGAGTCATTCCCTTAATGTGGGAAAACAGCAACCCGCTCTGGTTTCTCTATAACAAATTTGGGTTCTGCCCAGAACTGGTTTGGCGGTGATGCCCAAACCGGGTTGCGCACGCTACATGGCTTTTATTATGTATTTTAATACAGGGCCGAGGGTTAACCCTGCAGTGAACATTCATGTAATACTTAGCGGTTACAGTTGTTGTAATTTCTCTTTGACTGGATAATGAATTGTATATATATTCCATGGTAACGTGTTACTGCTTATTATGGTTCTGAGTTTTCTGTTGGGTTAATACCGATATTCTCATTTGGTTTGTGGTTACGGTTGCTCACTGTGGAACATTTGCTACATTTGTCTGCTCCGAAGATTTCTTGTAAATTTCAATTTCAATTAGGATAATTAATCCCAATGTTTTGCTTGCTGTTATTTGCTTGTTGAATGAGGGTTACCGGTTTCGACTTGGTGGCTTTCGCTGGCTTCCCTACCCTGTTCACACCGGCTACGGCCGCCCATTTTACAGTGGTGTTCCACGATTATTCGGAATGTTTGATACAGGGGTAGGACAAGTTCATGGCATGGGCGCAAGCCCTCCCTAGCCCCTTAAGACTGAGGTATCTCGCTATCGTATGGCACATCTATAATACTACATTTTAAAGGAAGAAGTCTTGCGGTCACTGTTGCTGCTTTCTTTCGTTTCGTCGGTATTGTCTATGGATCTATATGTACATATACTTCTATAATATTTTTCGATTTAGATTCATATGCCGAGATAGATGTTCACAGAATTCTATTCCATTTAGCCGTTACTTAATTTATTCAGGATTCTTTTCCAGAAGAAAATCAGTGAACCTAACTCTATTCTGGGTTTTGTTCTTTTTCTTTTGGCTGTTCTTTCTTTATGGCAGACGTACAGGAATTTCATTCTTTTAAAAGATTAATGTCTATACATATCTCATGTCTTTTATTACTTGCATTATTTCAGAAAATGTTTCCCATATACCATTCACAGTTTCCTGCTCTATCATAAATTCTAATTAATTCTACAGCATATATAGACTATCAAATTCTCGGTTATTCCATACCTGTTCAGAGGCAAACCTCTTAATGCGCTTGTCAAACCTCCCGACCTTAGGAGGGTCCTCCTCGACCTTCCACCCCCAAGCACTCTTGCAAGATTCTTGTTGTCTGCAAACCCTCTGGCACTACCAGAGTTACGCTATCTGGTCCTTACCAGACGTAGCAGTTTCAGGGAGTTTTTGCTTCCCAACATACACTATTTGGTCCTTACCAGACTTAGCGTTCGCTTCCAAATTGCAACCTTTCGAGCCTTGCTATCTGGTCCTTACTAGACATAGCAGTTTCTCTTTTTTTTTTTTGACATTAAGTATCCTTCTTCTATGAGGGTCTCAACCGTCATCTGAAGGTAGTTAGTTTTTTTTTTCTTTCTGACAGATGTCATATTTTAATTTTAATACCCCTCTGATGAGGAAGCACTATAACCATTAACAGTTGCTTTTCTTCCAACCACACTTAATGGCAACCAATAACAATTTATCAACATAATTAATTAAAACAGTAACAGCAATAATAATTACTCAGTTTCACCAAACATAACCATAATCAACAATTAAATTTACCGCCTTTAATTTAAACACTAACGATTAACTAGGGGCATTACATCTCCCCCTCCTGAAGTTCAACATCGTCCCGATGTTGTTCACCCATAAACAATTTGGGATAATTTTCTTTCATGCTCTGTTCATCCTCCCAGGTGGCCTCTTCTGGCCCAAAGTGCTGCCATTGCACTTTAACCTGGGTGATGACTCGTTTCCGCAGCATGACCCTTCTCCGATCTAGTATGTTCACCGGCTCGACTAGGAATTCTCTTTCTGGTTCCACCTGTATGTCCTGCCAGCTAATTATGTGTTTAGGGTCATAGACATATTTTTTTTTAAACTGACACGTGGAAGACGTTATGGACCCGGATGTGGCTAGGTAGGGCTAGCTGATAAGCTACCAGCCCCACTCGTGCTAAAATCTGAAAGGGTCCACAAAAACAAGGTGCCAATTTGGCACAACCATTCCATTGTAGAGCACTTCTCCTTGCCCGAATCCTGACATATACATGTTCTCCCACTTGGTACTCCCTAAAGGTCCTTTTTAGATCTGCAAAACTCTTTTGTCTGTCTTGAGCTACTTTTAAATTAGCCCGCACTCTCTTAACCATTGCCTCCATCTCTTTTAACATTTCAGGACCCAGCATGAGTCTGTCTTCCGGTCCACTCCAACTGGATGGCGTGCGGCATTTTCGGCCGTAAAGTACTTCGAATGGGCTCATCCGCAAGGATGCATGATATCCATTGTTATAAGCAAACTCCACAAGATGTAAATACTCTTCCCACCGAGTGGGTTGTTGCATCACATAAGACCTCAGCATGTCCTCCACCACTTGATTCACCCGCTCAGTCTGTCCGTCAGTCTGCGGATGATATGCGGTGCTAAAATTCAATTGAGTTCCCAGACCTTCAAACAAGGTCCTCCAAAAAGCTGATGTGAATTTAACATCGCGATCGGATATTATAGTTTTTGGCAGCCCATGGAGCTTAAATATGTTCTGCATAAAAACATTTTCAATTTGGGCTGCACGATACGTAGATTGAGCTGGTATGAAGTGGGCTGTCTTACTGAGTTTGTCCACTACAACCATAATAGAGTCATTGTTCCTCTTGGACTTTGGTAACCCTGTAATAAAATCCATGGTGATAATCTCCCACTTCCATTCTGGTATAGGTAATGGTTGTAGCAAACCCGCGGGGTGTTGATGTTCAGCTTTAATCTGTTGACATTCTATGCATCGTGCCAGATATTCCATTACATCCCTTTTCATGCCTGGCCAGTGATATTCCTTCCGAAGCGAAGTGATTAACTTTTGATAACCCGGATGTCCTGCATAAGGACTTTTATGATTTTCATCCAGAATTTTTTTCTTAATATCGCTCTGATTGGGTACACATATTCTTTTCTTGTAGCATAAAATGCCTGCTGCGTTCAATTGATAACCTTGTTGCATGATGTGGATGTTTAAGTTTTGCACAAGTTGTTTCTTTTGCTGGTAGATTTGATCTTGCTCAGCAGCCTCTATAATTTCTTTGCTAAAGGTAGACCGTCCTTCACTAAGGCCAATTTCATAGAGACAATGCGCTTTTTGGCTTAATGCATCCGCCACCCGGTTTTCTTTTCCTTTTAAGTGTTTGATTTCAAAATCAAAACTGCCCAAAAAGTCCACCCACCTAGCTTGCCTAACGTTTAAAGTTGGTTGACTTAAGTAGCTAGTTAAGCTGTGATGATATGTCATCAATAAAAATTTTCTTCCCACCAAATAATGGCGCCACATTTTCAGTTCATGTACTACAGTAGTGAGTTCCAGATCATAGGTTGAATACTTCTGTTCATGTTCTTTCAATTTTCTGGATTCATACGCGATCACCCTCCCCTCTTGCATCAGCACCCCTCCTACACCCTCTTTGCTTGCATCTGTGCAGACTACGTAATCTTTTTCCGGGTCTGCAATGCTCAGCACAGGTGCAGTGGTGAGCAGGTGTTTGAGTTGTTCAAAACTCTGTTGACACTCCGCTGTCCACTTAAATATTTTTCCTTTCTTTTGCAAGGAGGTGATGGGGTATGCAACCCTGGAAAAACTTTCCACGAACTGCCTATAATATCCAGCCAGCCCCATGAAAGACCTGATATCTGCCACGTCCTTTGGTGTTGGCCATTCCATTATGGTTTTAATCTTTTCAGGGTCCACAACAATGCCTTCCTTGGTGATGATATGCCCCAAATACTGGAACTGCTCTTTATAAAAGTCGCATTTGCTAAATTTACCATATAGCTGATGTTCCCGTAGAGTCTGTAGCACGAGTCTGAGATGCTCCTCATGCTCTTTAATATTCCGAGAGTATATCAGTATATCATCAATAAAAATTAACACGAATTTATCCAAGTACTGATGAAATACACCTTTCATCAGGCACATAAACGTCGCAGGTGCATTGGTCAACCCGAAAGGCAGTACGACGAACTCATAGTGCCCATAATGGGTTCGAAAAGCAGTTTTGGCTATGTCCTCCTCCTTAATTCTGATTTGATGATAACGAGATCTCAAATCGATCTTTGAAAATATCGTCGCCCCTTTCACTTGATCGAACAGTTCATCGATACGGGGTAGTGGGTATTTATTTTTCACTTTCAATTTATTCAGCTGTCGATAATCTATGCACATACAGAGAGTTCCATCCTTTTTCCTGACAAACAGTACAGGGGCTCCCCAGGGTGATACGCTGGGACGGATGTACTTCTTGTCCAACAGCTCTTGCAGCTGCATCTTTAATTCTGTCAATTCCGGCACACTCATCCGGTACGGTGCTCGGGACACTGGGGCTGCACCAGGTACCAGCTCTATGGTAAAATCCAAATCTCTTTTAGGGGGCAGTCCTGGTATTTCTTCGGGAAACACATCTGCAAATTCTTGCACTACTGGTATGCTTCCCAATGCATTATCTTTATCTTCAGACTTGGCATGACCCACTTGAACTGCATATACTTGACACTTTTTCCAGATGCATTTAGCCAGTTGTGAGGCAGTAATTGGCCGGATCTGTACTGGCTTCAGGATACCCTGAATTTCCTGTTCATTTCCCAGTTCATCCCGGTAAGAAATTGTCTTTGTTTTGCAATTTATTATGGACCACCGCCTTTCCAGCCAGTCCATTCCAATTAGCACATCATAAGAGCCGAGAGGAAGTACATTTAATTCTGCCGTCACTATCTGACCTGCTATCTTCAATGGGCAGTTGTTGACCTTGGCCAGCACCCGCCTTTTGGCCCCGGTAGCTAGCTGAACTAACCATGGACTCTTAAACTTAACAGATTGTAAATTACAGCTTTCCACTACTTTGGGGCTAACATAACTTAATGTAGCTCCTGGGTCTACTAAAACAGAAACAGTTCGATCAAAAATCTTACCTTCGAACTCTACCATCGTCGGCTGGTAATTAGCTTGACGGTCCTCGAGAGCGGCATTTATTCTTGGTATGGACCGAGCTATGTCTCCCACTATAGAGGCTTCATAAACCTGGGACACCTGATCACTACCCTTTCGGTGAGGAGAGTTCTTAATATAGTGTGGCCTGCCACAACCCCAACACTGTACTGGCGATCTAGCTGTCCCCTCATTATCAACTCTACCTGGCTGCTCGCTATATTTGGATTCATTAGGTGGTTTTATTCTAAGCTGATTTCTAGACTGGTTCCTATTGCTGGGCCCTTTTGAGACTCCCTTGCTGAAACTGCCACGAGCTCCCTTAACTCCCATAGTGGTTCTGCCGCCCTTTTTATCTGCCCAACGCTTCCCAAAACTTTCTCCCTTTTGTTTATTCTGCTGATAGCATATTCTAGCTTTCTGAATCGCTTCATCCATGGTCTTCGGGTTATCAAATTCGATCCTTTCCCGCATTGTTTGCGGTAGACTCCTAACAAAATGCTGCACTTTTTCCTTTTCCTCCCGAATATATGGTACATAGCGGAGTAGAGAAGTAAATTTAGTAATGAATTCATCCATGGTCTGCTGCCCAAGCCGCAGATCATGAAATTCCCGTGCTTTTTCATCGTAGAAGCGTTCAGTCAAGTATTTCTCCTTGAAGTACCTCTGAAAAATTTCCCAAGTTATATCTTGTTCACTCACTCCCCGCACCATCTTGACTTCCTCCCACCATAATGTAGCTTTGGCCTGCAGCTGGAAAATAGCCAGCCATGCCTTAAGATGGTGATCATACTCGTAAACTTGGAAATATTTGTTCATGTTAATTAACCAAGCTTCCGCAGCTTCCTCGGACTCCCCATCAAAATGCGGCGGTTTAATCTTCCGAAACTCCCCTTGCAGTTCTATCCACTGTCTTTTTGAGGTTTGATGTTCAGAGGCGTTGACAGATTTCTCTCCTCAAACCTCTGCCCTTCCTTCTGTTTCTTCTTGATCAGTATGGCAATCTTGTTCTTCTGATACACGCTTTTGCTCTGGACTGGGATTAGGCTGGTGCTGGTTTTGTTTATCTGATAAACTTTTCAGGATCCTTTCGTGTTCCATGGTTAATCTGGTGTTGTCCTCACGTAAACGGGCCATCTCGTTCTTCAATTCCTGGACTGTCTCCAATATGGTCAAATTGGTGCTGCGTGCCTCCTCCCCTAGCTGCACCCAAATCTCAGGATTCCCTTGAGGGTGGGTGACGTTGTCTGGTCTGTCCACATTCCCATGAGGAGCGCTGCTCGTTCTCCTCATTCTGCTGTCACCTGTTCAGAAGATTAGTTCATTTTCAACAGATATTATATGCAATACATTGTTGGATGACCCCTACTTGCTTATTAATTCAATTATTTATATCAGTTTCTCAGTTATGGTTAACCCGAGGTCACAGAGTTGCAACCTCGCTCTGATACCACTTGTAACTACCTGCTAGGAATGATTTTTTCTTTTTTATTTAACCTTATTATTATCAGCACTTTACATGCACTTTTACACATGGTAACATTATTCTTAGTAACAGCACTTTATAAGTATTTTACCCATGGTAACATTAAGCGTAAGCATGTTAACATTAAGCGTATGCATGTTACATTGGACTATGGTAACAGTATGATGTTCGGATAATTATTAGGCTTGACCCTATCCTCGATCTCGAGAAGCATCCGGCGGTTTGCAAAGATATTCTTTACCTTTATGGTTTGAATGATTTGAAACTTAATTAAGTATTCGTCCTGCGGATTCTGCAATTGCTATTTATGATTTTCATATGTGAACGATGGCTATCCATATCAACATTTATTTAGACAGGCCTGGGTTTTCGCGATGCTGGAGAGCTTGCTCCGGTTATCGTTTTCCGACCAAACGTTTTTGGTGCACGATGACTTGGACTTCCATATGACGTCCACCTGGCGTGTAAGGCGTGTAACCTGCCAGCTGGCTTAAGCTACAGCATGCCGGTTATTACTCCGGTTACCAACGCTGAAGACGGAACTTAATGCGCCTGGTACACGGCACGAGCAAGCCCATGTGACAGCTTCCCTCCTGAAAATCCCGCGCCCATTTCTACGGTGGAGATGAGTCCTCCTAGATCGACGGTTGGAAACAATCCAGGTATGGGTAATATGACTTGAGGGTTTTTCAATGCTGCATTTGAGCCCTTGCAGTTCATTCTCGCGGTAACTCTCGACTTCTACAGGTCTCTGGCGATTAGTATTTCTCGCACAGCGCAGACTACCAACATGCCTATCCATGGTGGAGATAGTGTTTCCGCCTACCAGCCATGGTCACGGTAATCATGCGCTTCCTTGCTCACAGTGAATGCTACCCTGTTTACTGTTTTGAATTCTTTTGCTTTGTTACAGTTCTGGTACTCACTCTTTTCCTTGTTTTCTGGCAACCCCTCTGTCACAGGTGCGGAATACAGGTGCCGTGACCAGCGTATGGTGGAAGACCAGCTCCGTCCATCCTCATTCCGCTTTCCTGGTAAGAGGAACCTGTCGCCATAGATTTTAAAAGTTAAGAGAAGATTCCGAGAGTAGGTCCGGGCCAACTCTCTTCTTGGCAGGCTGCCTGAACCTATGTTTGAGCTACGGTGTTTTTTGTTGTTTTGAGTCATTCCCTTAATGTGGGAAAACGACAACCCGCTCTGGTTTCTCTGTAACAAATTTGGGTTCTGCCCAGAACTGGTTTGGCGGCGATGCCCAAACCGGGTTGCGCACGCTACATGGCTTTTATTATGTATTTTAATACAGGGCCGAGGGTTAACCCTGCGGTGAACATTCATGTAATACTTAGCGGTTACAGTTGTTGTAATTTCTCTTTGACTGGATAATGAATTTTATATATATTCCATGGTAACGTGTTACTGCTTATTATGGTTCTGAGTTTTCTGTTGGGTTAATACCGATATTCTCATTTGGTTTGTGGTTACGGTTGCTCACTGTGGAACATTTGCTACATTTGTCTGCTCCGAAGATTTCTTGTAAATTTCAATTTCAATTAGGATAATTAATCCCAATGTTTTGCTTGCTGTTATTTGCTTGTTGAATGAGGGTTACCGGTTTCGACTTGGTGGCTTTCACTGGCTTCCCTACCTTGTTCACACCAGCTACGGCCGCCCATTTTACAGTGGTGTTCCACGATTGTTCAGAATGTTTGATACAGGGATAGGACAAGTTCATGGCATGGGCTCAAGCCCTCCCTAGTCCCTTAAGACTGAGGTGTCTCGCTATCGTATTGTACTTCTATAAAACTACATTTTTAAGGAAGAAGTCTTGCGGTCATTGTTGCTGCTTTTTTTCGTTTCGTCGGTATCGTCTATGGATCTTTATGTACATATACTTCTATAATATTTTTTGATTTAGATTCATATGCCGAGATAGATGTTCACATAATTCTATTCCATTTAGTCGTTACTTAATTTATTCAGGATTCATTTCCAGAAGAAAATCAGTGAACCTAACTCTATTCTGGGTTTTGTTCTTTTTCTTTTTGTTGTTCTTTCTTTATGGCAGACGTACAGGAATTTCATTCTTTTAAAAGATTAATGTCTATACATATCTCATGTCTTTTATTACTTGCATTATTTCAGAAAATGTTTCCCATATACCATTCACAGTTTCCTGCTCTGTCATAAATTTTAATTAATTCTACAGCATATACAGACTATCAAATTCTCGGTCATTCCATACCTGTTCAGAGGCAAACCTCTTAATGCGCTTGTCAAACCTCCCGACCTTAGGAGGGTCCTCCTCGACCTTCCACCCCCAAGCACTCCTGCAAGATTCTTGCTGTCTGCAAACCCTCTGGCACTACCAGAGTTACGCTATCTGGTCCTTACCAGACGTAGCAGTTTCAGGGAGTTCTCTGCTTCCCAACATACGCTATCTGGTCCTTACCAGACTTAGCGTTCGCTGCCAAATTGCAACTTTTCGAGCCTTGCTATCTGGTCCTTACCAGACGTAGCAGTTTCTCTTTTTTTTTTTGACATTAAGTATCCTTCCTCTATGAGGGTCTCAACCGTCATCTGAAGGTAGTTAGGTTTTTTTTCCTTTCTGACAGATGTCATATTTTAATTCTAATACCCCTCTGATGAGGAAGCACTATAACCATTAACAGTTGTTTTTCTTCCAACCACACTTAATGGCAACCAATAACAATTTATCAACATAATTAATTAAAACAGTAACAGCAATAATAATTACTCAGTTTCACCAAACATAACCATAATCAACAGTTAAATTTACTGCCTTTAATTTAAACACTAACGATTAACTAGGGGCATTACATGGAGTCTTCTGGGTGATAAGTTGCTTCTGACAGTTACCCAAGTCAGGGTCTGCTGTCCTCGATCCATCCAACCTGGAGATTCATCCTTCAGGACCCGAACCTCCCCCCTTGCTTCTTGCTAGACCGCAGTCTTCTGCAAGTGTTCATTAGCGAGCAGGGCTATTTGGTCATCACCAGACTTAGCCACCTTCTTCCTTTTTTTCCTTTTTCTCTCTGTTTGTCTCTACAATGCAGACCCACCTCTTTTCCTCCTTTTCCTCAGGAACACTTCCCAGTTAGGGGAGGTGGTTAGGGTCGCAGTTCACTGCAACTGTTTTCCTCCAACTTCCCTCTCAGAAGTTGACAACACTTTTTTTTTACAAGAAAACATGTTCTTATCATATTAAAGAAAAATAATAATACCATTAAATTCCAAAACAATTTATAATAACATATTCAGTTTTTTTTTAACCATAATAAAGTAAAATATTTACATTTTCCTTGGGCATTACAATTTAGAAGTAAAAATATTCATTTAGTAATTTTAAATGTCAAAAACAATCATGATTTAACCAACTTTTAGAGATTCAAAGAATGCTGATGGTAAATGTTGGGACAATAGTATATGAAGTCAAGGTTAATTTCTTTGTTCAAATTTCATTAATCTTCGAATTTAAATTTTATAAGAAAGAGTTGAAAATGGAAGTAAGGTAATTATTTTTTTCTCGATTTAAGTTTCATTTATATTTGTATATATATATTTCTAATTTAAAATAATTTGATTGCTATGGATAAAATAACAGATAAATTTATATTGGTAAGTAGTATTTTTTTTAAATAAAATAAAATAATATTATTCTTATATATAATAGTAATTTTTGACTTCGCTTTTTTATTTAATAATTTAAAATAAATATATATATATATATATATATTTATATATATATAACAATTGAATTATATATATGTGAGTGATAGTTTGTAAATGAGTGTATTTTTAGCAACTATTGTGGATTTGAAAATTGATAGGTGTTTCACCTACATGACATATGGAAACAAATTTAATTATTCATCTTTCAATTTAAAAATTAAAAATAAATTAATTTTTTTCATACACAACATCCATTGACATGATAATTCATTTAATAAAAAATAACATAGGGAAACAATTTTAATTACCCATTTTTTAATTTAAAAAAATAAAATAAATTAGTTTTTTTCATACTCAACATTCATTTACATGATAATTCATTTAATACTATAACTATCTATATATATATATATATATATATATATATATATATAACTTAATTTTAGTTAAAATTGAAATTATTTTAAATAATTATTTCCTAATACAATTAGCATTCTTCTTTTTATTATTAATAAAATTTAATAGCAAGAGTAAGGTAAGTCCATTATAGAGATAATGTGTAAGGATGTCCTTTCATCATCAAAATTGAAATACAAATAATTAATTTAAATGTTTTGTATAGTCATTTATCTTTTTACTCAAATTCAATGTTTATGATAAAATAACTATTAAACACATAAGGTAATTCTATTTTAATTTTTTTTTATCTTGGAAACCATTGAAAAAAATCTACAAGAAAATTATCTTATGTGTTTAATAGTTATTTTATCTCATATATTGAATGTGTACGGTTCATAAATTTACCTTCAACAAAAAAAAATTACCACATTAAAATTCCACTTTAGGTAAACTTCTAAACATCTTTACTCTTTACTAAAGTCAATATATTTTCTTAAAAGTAAAAAAATTAATTCAACACAAAGAATCTAAAAATCTTGCCCTAGAATATTTTAATATCTATTTTAATTAAATATTTGTAAAAAATAATCTTTAAAAGGAAAACCATATCTTATGGATATATTCAAATCTCTAAAGACATAAATATTTCCATGTCAAAGTTGTAATATTTATAAATTTTGTTATCATGCCATGTAAAAAATATCATTAAATCTAATATTAATATTATAAATTTAATAACTTAGGTTTAATACAATATTAAATTTAATATAATATTCAACTCATTATATTATAATATATGTTAATGCAGAATCTTTGGACTGCCATCTCATATCACAGATACAATTGGCCTTAGAATATTATGGATTGGATTTGGCTTCCTAGTTGGCCCAAAACTGGTATCTCATCTATCTGGAAGGCACTTCTTCACTCACTGCCTCTCATCAGGGATAATCTAGTCTGGAGAATAAACGATGGATCTATGGCTCACATCGGTTTATATCCATGGATTGGAAGCAGTGGTAGACATTAGTTATCCAGAAATCTTATTCAACATCTACATTCCCATGAGCTTAAGGTCCTAGCTAACATTGCGGACCCTCATAATTCTACCATTTTTGCACAAAGATGGAAATCCGCACAACAGATTGATCTACCACAATGTTGGCACCAAGAATGGCATGACTATATTACTTCTCTTTCTGAATCTCACATTAGGATCAAAGAGGGCCTGGATGAACTCATATGGCATCATTCTAACAACAGTTTATACACTCCAAAGTCGGGTTATTTAACACTGATTTCACACAAAGTTCGCGATTTGATTGCTTTCTGGTGGAAGGCAATTTAGAATCTCACAGCGCCTCCTCGGGTTAGACTATTTTTCTGGTCTATGTTAAAAGACAAAGTCCCCACTGTTGAAAATATTATGCACCGATCTATCCATGGGCCTACTTGGTCTACACTATGCAAAAGAGTAGTAGAATCGACATCACATCTTTTTCTGAAGTGTACAACCCTGATGGACCTGTGGCAAAATATTTCTTCTTCTATTCGTTTCACAGGCTCATGGGAAGGTGGAAACATTAACAGGGCTTGGGAAAGTTGGTATCACCGCCATAAATTATCAAGAATACAATGTCTCCCTTAGATTATCTGTTGGTATCTCTGGTTGGCCCAGAATCGCAACATCTATGACAGCAAACCTGTGTGCTGGCTGCACACTGCAGCATGTATTATATCGACTTTTAATGAGATGCTTGAGCCTCCCCAACCTCGAACCCGCAGGCCACATGCCCCTCCGCATATTAATAAAAATACCCCTTGGGCATATTTTGATGGCCCAGCTCAACAATAGGGTTGCGGAGGTGGATTTATCCTATACATTAGAGAGCATCATTATTACAAAGTCAAGATGGGATTGGGGGTTGGCACAAACAATTTTGCTGAACTCATCACTCTTCCTCACCTCATGCATTTTTCTTTGGGGCATAACTACATGAGCATTAATATATATGGAGACTCAAAGATCATTATAGATTGGTTCAATAATATTACTGCTTGTCACACTCACACACTCAGTAATATTTTGGATGAAATAAATATTTTTAAGGCTCATTTTAATGATATCACCTGGAATCATATTTACAAGGAACATAAGTTCAATGCTGACAAGCTATCCAAGGCAGCCACGATACTTCCCAGAGAAGAGTGGATGATCCAGGAACAGCATGGGTCAATTGCATACCAATACTATCACCGCCCTTACATAGACACACATTACCACAGGGCTGATAGCCCATGAACTGAATATCTGATATATTATTGGAATTTTGCACAGCTTTTTGATTATATTTGGATACAATATATATATGGCCCCGCGTGGCATGCATACACACTAAATAGAAGGACTGATTATGAACATCCTGCGTGATGATTCTGGTAAATATACTAATATTTTTTTGAACTTCTTCTGAGCCCTCAGAGGCTTACAGATACTAGCATATGCATCCTGCATCTACAATATGTAATTTTTCAAAAGCTAATGAAATATTACGATTTTTCCAGTGGAAAATAATATATATTAATATATCATGATATATTTTAACTCTAGATATATATGGGGGGGAATGAAGACATGTATTGATAGAGGTGGAGAGATAGAGGGAGTGAGACGAAGGGAGGGAAACAAAGAGAGAGGAAGGATGAGAGAGGAGGAGACAGAGAGGAGGAGAGATGGAGGGATAGAGAAATCGAGTTGGAAGGAAAGAGAGGGAGGGGAGAAGAAACAAATAGAGAGATTAAAGTTGAGAGAGAGTAAATGAGTGACAAGAGATAGATGGAGAGAGAGTATATATGTTTTGGTGTAAGATAGGGATATAAAGAAGGAGAGATAGAGAGAATAAGAGATAATGACAGAGTTGGAGGGCGGAGAGGGAGAGAGATAGAGAGAGAGAGAGAGAAATTAAGGGGAGAGATAAAGGGAGGTGGGAGGGAAAGAGAAAGAGAGGAAGGAAGTGAGTGAGGATTTGAGAGAGACAACGAGAGAGGAAGGGAGAAAAGGAGAGAGGTAAGAAGAGAGACACAGACAAATAAAGGTGGAGGGAGAGGAGTGATAAGGGAGAGGGAGACAGAGGGAGAGAGGATAACAGGAGGGAAGAGAGATATAAGGAGAGAGAAAGGGAGAGAAGGGAAATATAGAGAGAGGGAGAGGAAGTGGGAGGAAGAGATACATAAATATGGAGAAACAATGTGTATGCTTTGGGGATGATATAGAGATACATAGAGTGATAGATATATAGATGGAAGGAAGAAGAAAGAGATAGAGATAGGGAGAGATAAATAGATATATTGAGAGAAAGCATGTGTGTTTGGGGGGGGGGGGGGGA
Organism: Pinus tabuliformis; assembly: GCA_031772625.1. Lineage (NCBI taxonomy): Eukaryota > Viridiplantae > Streptophyta > Pinopsida > Pinales > Pinaceae > Pinus > Pinus tabuliformis. The sequence goes on along the minus strand of CM062807.1, from coordinate 1,062,324,092 downwards.
GGAGGGCAGTTGAGATAAAGAGGAAAATAAGGAGAGATGGAGGGATATATAGATATAGATCAAGGGGGGAGAGAGGGAAGAAGAATACTTGCACTAGATGCACTAATTTCATTGTATGTGGTGATTTCTAATCATATTTGATTTCCTCCATTGAAGGAGATGAACTGAAGGAGAGAGGAGATGAGGAATGAAGAGAGAGAGAAGGATAAGAGGGAGAGGGAGAAATGAGTAAAAGAGAGAGAATGAGATACAAAGATTGGGGGGGTAGATATAGGAAGAGAGAGGGTGGGAGATAGTGACAGGGTTGGAGAGCAGTGAGAGAGTGAGAGAGATAGAGAGAGAGAGAGAGAGATAAAGAGATGGGGGCGAGAGAGGGAGGTAGGATAGAAAGGGAGAGAGGGAACTTGAGAAAGAGGAGGAGAGCATGAGGGAGAGAGGGGAGGAGAGGGGGAGGAAGACGAGATGGATTTGGAAGCGGAGAGAGGGAGGGAAGAAGAAAGACATAGAGAGACAAAATAGGAGAGAGAGAGAGAGGGAGAGAGAGAGATGGAGAGAGAGTGTGTTGCTTTGGTGTAAGATATAGATACAAAGAAGGATAAATGTGTGTGTGTGTGTGTGTGTGTGTGTGAGGATATTTCTTGTGCTACATACATTGAATTCATTGTAGACATTGATTTATAATACTATTTAATTTCTAGCACTAAATGCATTTATTTCAGTGTAGATGTTGATTTATAATGATATTTGATTGTTTGCACTAGATGTGTTGATTTCAGTGTAGATGTTAATTTATAATTCTATATTATTGCTTGCACTAGATGCATTGACTTTAGTGTAGATGATTATTTATAATGCTATTTGATTTCTTGCACTCGATGCATTGATTTCGACGTAGATGGTGATTTCTAATCCTATTTGATTGCTTGAACTAAATGTATTGATTTCAATGTAGATGTTGATTTCTAATCCTATTTGATTGCTTATACAAGATGCAATGATTTCAGTGTAGATTTTTTCTAATCTTACCTGAATGCATGCATTAAATGCATTTATTTCATTATAGATGATGATTTTTTATTTTATGTAACTCAATTTATGATGGTACACTAACTTAAAGTGATTCGATTAACAATCTGTATTGATTTTAGTGTAAGCACAAAAATGATTGATAATGGCCATTGATGTTTTTGTTATAGTAATTCAACCTATTAATAATGGAGAGAAAGAGAGACAAGGATGGCATTCACTACAATACTTCGAGTTAAATAATTGAATAGATTACGATCTGAACTATCATTTTCATATGATCAATATGAAAATATGGAAAAACTATCAAATAATATAAATATTTTGTAAATATATACAATCATTAAAAAAATAATTGAAAATTACATTATTTCTTGACTGTATGAAGCAAACTATAGATAGAAAAGAACATCATCAAAATATTTTGAAGGAAATAAATTATTTCAAACATGACCGATGAGCCAAATTATTTCAAGAGTAATGTTGATGCAATAAATTGTTAAAACTACTCTTCAAGATATATTTAGTAATACCTAGAGGGACACTAGTAAGAATGAATTGATTGTCAAGAGTTGTAATACCTAAATTAAATGAAACAAATGTGAAGTATCAATCCTCTTGCAAACTAGTGACAACATTGTCTCACTTCTTCATCACCAACTAATTACTCAGAAAAAATTACATACACATATAGAAATATAACACCACAATTATCACATTCACAAATATTATCTTCTAAATAATAACACATAAACAGTTCTAATCCTATTTGATTGCTTGTACTAACACATTTATTTCAATGTAAATGTTGATTTCTAATGATATTGGTTTTCTTGCACTAGATGCATTGATTTCAGTCTAGTAGCTGATTTTGGATCCTATTTGATTGCTTGTCCTAGATGTATTGATTTTAGTGTGGATATCTTCTAATTATATTTGATTGCTTTCACTAAATACATTGATTTTAGTGTATATTTTGATTTCTAATTCTATTTGATTTCTTTCACTAGATCCATTGATTTTGCTGTATATGGTTATTTCTAATTCTATCTTAATTCTTTCACTAGATGCATTGATTTCGATGTAGATGGCGATTTCTAATCCTATTTGATTTCTTGCACTAGATATATTGATTTTAGTGTAGATGTTGATTTCTAATCTTGTTTGATTGCTTGCACTAGATACATTGACATTAGTGTAAATGTCGATTTCTAATCTTATTTGATTGTTTGCATTAGATTCATTGATTTCAATGTATATGTTTTCTAATCTTATTTGATTGCATGCATTATATGCATTGATTTCAGTTTAGATGATGATTTCTAATTTGATGTAATCCAATTTATGATAGCACTAACTTAAATTGATTGGATTAAAAATGAATATTTATTTAAGTGTAAGCACAAAAAATGATCCAAGACGTGCATAGGTTTTTGTGTTATAGTAATTCATCCTATTAATATTGGAGAGAAATAGATACAAGGTATAATGTTTACTACAATAGTTCGAGTTAAATAATTCAATAACTTAGATCTCGACTATCCTTTTCATATAATCGATACGAAAATATGGAAAATCTAACAAATAATGTAAAGATTTTGTAAATCTAACTACTCATTAAAAAAATCAAAATTACATTATTTCTTGACTTTTGGAAAAAAAAAAAATTGATTAAAAAAAAGCATCAAAAATTTTTGAAGGAAATGAAGGAAACTAACACACATAAAATAAACTCAAGAAAATAAACCCTCAGAAATATAGAAACTAGACATGGCGAAAAAGGCCTCAACCTTACAGCATTCCTCGCATTCTCATTATTAATCAATCCAATGTACAAAGAATGATAATAGTACACATAAATACATGAGGAGGTTGGTCTCAAGATAGTACATCTATCTTGGACACTATGGTTGAGATATTTTCTCAACAAAAAACTAATATATGAGAACTAGTTGGAGAGAATCTCTCATCCTAACTAAACTCCCTAGTTTGAGGAAAAACTCCTAATTCTCAAGATTTGATTTATTTAATTATGATTTTCGGATTTATAATTGTTTTGTTATGAGAGTGAGGCTAACATTCCCCCACTGAATGATAAATCCAAAATAAGAACAAGGAACCCTCTTCCAAGTTCTCAAGTTGATCGTCAAAAAAAAATTTGCCTAAAAAACCACCAAAGCTAGATGCTGAAGAAACTGCCATATGAAGAGACCATGAATAAGCTAAAAGTCTGAGTCATCTCTGAAATTCTGCTTGACACTCCATCACCTCTCAATATGCAAAAGGATCCAACTATCCTTTGCTTGAAATCAACATCCTGTGTCCACTGACAAAATGTGATGAATTCCCACTGGTGTATCTGTTGATGATGATTGCCCATTGGCTGAAAAACAACTCATTGTTGCTTTTGCTTTGTTTGAAAACTACTCACTACTTACTTTGCTATCGATCGCCTACTAGCGAATTTGTTTATGCTCACTCGCTGATGAAAATGCCCAATGGCTGCTTTGTTGATGTTGTCGAAACTTTCAGTCTGACAACCATTGTCAATTTCATTGACACTTTCCCCCCTTTGTCAGCTTAAAGGAGAGATCATTTTATGCAAATTACTTCTAGATTTTGAACTCCCCCCTTCAGGTGTAGGAGATCTTCACTATTGTACTCCCACTTTCAGGTGCATGAGATTACCATCTTTAATGGACTATTGGCCACAAAATGTGTGAGTGAATTCGATTGTAAAACTTATACAATCTTCTGACCATGGATGACCATTCCTAGGGATCAATCCATGAATAATCGATCTTCAAACTGCTTTATTGTTATTGTTTGTAGCATTGTTCTGACGAATGATTTAACTTGCCACAATGGTGACAAGGATGGAGATCAAAACACTGATCTTCCATATGACTGGTTCTTTGACAATGAAGGCATTTTGGTTGGACTGCAAGTTCAATTTACGAACATGTTTGTTTGTCTGCAACTTTCTCATGGTTTGTTGATGTTATTTGATCAAGAAACCCTGCACTGATGAACTTGATCAGGTTAGAATAATCGAGGAAATGCAAGTTGTTTTCATCTTTGTCATATCCTAATCCTCGTCGACTTTGTTACTTTAAAGTTCATCCCATGCCTTGATGATTGGTTTGGAAGAAAGTTGTACTGGATCAGGGACCACTTCGGCACTTGAAGTTGGTTGGATCAATGACTTGGAATCATCAAATGTATTTGTATTGTTCAAAAGACTTGGAAGCATCACTATTCTCTAGCAACGCAGTTCTTTATAGTTGCGACTCTAGTTGAAGGAACTCAATAATTTCATGTGTATGTTGAAGATGCACTAAAATATCAACAAGAGTTCATTTACTGATTTGTACCATGTCTTCAGTAGTTGAGAGGATCAAATTGTTAAGAATATTTAATAACTTAATGCTTTTTGCCATGTGAACTTGTTGGAACTAACGCTCGCTTGCTTTCAATACTTGCTAGATTTGTCGAACTCACTCGCTTGATGTTTGATTGATTGTTTCAAGCTCCCTTGAACTTGTTTTAAAAATTGATTGTTTGAGCTCACACTTTCTTGCTTTCATGCGCGCTTGATGCTTACTTATTGCTGATGATTTAAACACTTGCTAGAGTTTTATAACTTGGTCGCTTGAACTCTTGATTTCACACTTGCTTGATGATGATCACTTTTGCTTGAATGCTTCACTGACACTTTGTGCTTTCTTGAATGTACCCACTGAATGTGTTGATTTAAAAAAATAAAGGGCGTTGAACACTATTGAAAATGCAGCCAAGAGACAAATGAAAAGTTCAATCTTGATGACTCAGTTGAAGACTTACTTGACTTAATGCATTCACCTTAACAATTCAAATTAGGGTGTCGGTTACAATCGAGAATGCACTCGTACAATTCAGTTAAAAAATGTTTGTCTACAAGTGATATAAAAAGCGTTGATGATGTTGATGTCATCTTGGCTTGAAATGCTTGATTTTGTAGCGTCCTTAACTTGATCGCTTTGATTACATGATGTGAAATGTGCTTGCTTGGAAGATCATCTTATCAAGTTGATGATGTGACGCTCTGTGCTTGTGTACTTAAGCTTGATTACAGGAGCTTGATTAAGTGTTCTTATACTTAAGCTTGCTTATGTGCATGTAGTTGTTTAAGCATAACACAAAGACATAATTTGAACACAAGTCATGCACATGCATTCATTACACAGAGTGCACCTAAGATCCCCTTATTCAGCTTCAGGTAGATCTAGGACACAAGCACCACAAAAAATTATGATTTTATTAATTACTGGAGTACATCATTCTTCAACATCACAACTTTGTAGTGTAAACTTCTCAATGAGAATGTCACACTTGTAAGCAAATTGTCTTCAAAAAACTACCTGCACTGACTCAATTGCTCTCAAAGTAAAAGATTACTTTGGATTGCAATAATGTCTTTCATCCAAACAAATTCACTTATTGCTCCAAATTTACAAAATATGCACCTTATGACTTCACAAAATCTCTTATTAATCCATTACATAAATAATTAGAAATACTCGTTATCTCTCCAAAATGTACAAAAAGATAATTTTTTACTTCTCACTCCAAACAAAACTTATCACTCCAAAAACAAAAAATGTCTTGTCTGTCCCAAAAATATGCACCTCTATAAGAAAATTTCGTTATTACTCCTCCAACATTACTTATCTCTACAATAAAAAAAACTTTAATGCCCCTTATTTCTCCAAAACATTTAATACACCTTATCTCTCAATTGAAAAAGATTCACTTTACTTCAAACAATTTATGAGTTCGTTGTAGGAGGGATCTATGTAGCCTCATGGCTTCAATAGATGGGGGGAGCCAAAGCAATAATAGTAAGTTGCAAAAAGCAATGTTTCAGCCTTTGTTGTTAGATTCCGAGGTGCTACATTTACATGATATGCAATTGTACGACCCCATTAATCATTCTCAGATGCCACAGACATGAGGTTAGTTGTTTCACCAATGACACTTGCTCTCTTAGAGGATAGTGGGTGGTATTGGGCAAATTATAACATGGTTGAATGACTAGAATGGGGGCGACATCAAGGAATCAACTCTCTTACTTCTCCCTAGGACCAATGGAAGGGGGCTTTTCATTGGAATTCTACACATTCCTCGAGCTACACCTATAATAGGGAGGTTGAAGGTTACTGCCCTATTGTGAGTTACAATGGCGACTTGCCCCAATGGGCTAGCTACTTTCCACAACTTAACAAAGGTGGACAATCTTCTTTAGCAGATTATTGTGCATATTTTGTAGCATATTTAGATCGATCATGTACTGACACAAACAGTGCATGATTACCTGACCGCATGTTGGGTGAAATCCGTGGACCTGATTCCAGGTGTATGCCATCATCATTAGTTCGAACGGGCTTTGTACGAGGGACTTGAACAGCAAAGCAATGGAAGTTATCAGCATCATTGTCGAAACAAAATATTGGAGGTTGACGTCAGCGTCATTTTACTGCAACTGAGCTAAGACGTTGCAAGATTCGAATAACCGATCATAAAATGGTACTGTCTTTTGGATTTAGCATTTAAAAGGTGGATGAACTCGAACCAATATTGAAATTGCAAGTATTTGCTTTCATGACAGAGATGGAACACCATATGGGCAATGAGCTGTCCCAAAATAGTTGGCTATTGATGAAGCCTAAACTAGGTAAAGTGAATTGAATGGGGGATTACACTCATTGCATGATCATAAAAAGGAAGTACGATCAACCAAGCAGTCTCTTCGTTGTTCTCATGGCTACATTTGACAATGTATGACTAAAACGGCCATCATTTCCAAGTACCCATAAGTAAATTCAACTATGAACGAAGAATTGATAGCTTTACATTAAACTAAACATTACCAATCATCATTTTGATAGGATGTAAACTAATGTCTTTAATTTCAGATATTTGCTCCAATTGTCCACGAATTCATGAACTGCTGAATAATTCACACCAATGTCATCCATAAGTCCAACTGCCAAATACTTTTTTGTGCAAAGACTTGGCCCACAGTTATATGCATTCAAAATTCCACAATCCAATCTTTTTTTATCAGTGATAGAAAGCAGGGCTCTTCAACAGTTGCACGTCTTAATCCCCAGTGCTATAAACCATAAATCTGTGTGATGCTCCAATCTCACACATTGTTGCACACAATATTCAGACGTCGAATATATAGGTTGTGATGTTTGAATTTTTCTTCTTCAAATATGGCACATAATGATAAAGAAATAAAAACTAGATTTCTTGATATTCATTGTCTAAGTGCAGAACTTCAAAAATGACAAGAGAACATGGATTCATATTACTGCTGAAGTAAACTAACTGACACATAAAATTTAGTAATATCAATCTTTAGTAAGGAAGCACATCATTTGAGCATATAGAGGAACCTGACTTCTTTTAGAAGTATGAAAGGGTCTTCAAAATGAGAGAAAATATACACCAGTATTTAGGACGCCTTCTAGCAGAGACCACATATACCCATGAACCATAACCATACACTCCAAGTATGTCCAGCAGAGCTATAAGGGACAATGTTTACCTTCCATCCAGTAAGAAATATAACAAGTAACTTGTGGTGCCACAGTAGCAAAAAAGGAACTAACAATTTCAGATTTCTGGTGGTCAAAAAATTCTTTCAAATCTAGATGATTAGCGGAGTGGGTTGGAAACAAAATGCACTTATGCCATGGTTTATCAAGTCCAATGACTTGCTATCAAATTCAATCAACTTCCCTTCCAAATCCACTATCTCCTTTCTTGTAAATGAAACAGAAAAAATCAAATCCCAAAATGGACTACGTGAATAGACAGGAGATGAAGTAGAAAACTTTACACATGAAAAAACAGAATAGGAGAGAGAGAGAGGGAGAGAGAGAGATGGAGAGAGAGTGTGTTGCTTCGGTGTAAGATATAGAGACAAAGAAGGATAAATGTGTGTGCGTGTGTGTGTGAGGATATTTCTTGTGCTACATACATTGAATTCATTGTAGACATTGATTTATAATACTATTTAATTTCTAGCACTAAATGCATTTATTTCAGTGTAGATGTTGATTTATAATGATATTTGATTGTTTTCACTAGATGTGTTGATTTCAGTGTAGATGCTTTCTAATTCTATTTGATTGCCTGCACTAAATACATTGATTTCAGTGTAGATGTTAATTTATAATTCTATATTATTGCTTGCACTAGATGCATTGACTTTAGTGTATATGGTTATTTATAATGCTATTTGATTTCTTGCACTCGATGCATTGATTTCGACGTAGATGGTGATTTCTAATCCTATTTGATTGCTTCAACTAAAGGTATTGATTTCAATGTAGATGTTGATTTCTAATCCTATTTGATTGCTTATACAAGATGCAATGATTTCAGTGTAGATTTTTTCTAATCCTACTTGAATGCATGCATTAGATGCATTTATTTCATTATAGATGATGATTTTTTATTTTATGTAACTCAATTTATGATGGTACACTAACTTAAAGTGATTCGATTAACAATCTGTATTGATTTTAGTGTAAGCACAAAAACGATTGATAATGGCCATTGATGTTTTATTCATAGTAATTCAACCTATTAATAATGGAGAGAAAGAGAGGCAAGGATGACATTTACTACAATAGTTCGAGTTAAATAATTGAATAGATTACGATCTGAACTATCATTTTCATATGATCAATATGAAAATATGGAAAAACTATCAAATAATGTAAATATTTTGTAAATATATGCAATCATTAAAAAAAAATCAAAATTACATTATTTCTTGACTATATGAAACAAACTATAGATAAAAAAGAACATCATCAAAATATTTTGAAAGAAATAAATTATTTCAAACATGACCGATGAGACAAATTATTTCAAGAGTAATGTTGATGCAATAAATTATTAAAACTACTCTTCAAGATATATTTAGTAATACCTAGAGGGACACTAGTAAGAATGAATTGATTGTCAAGAGTTGTAATACCTAAAATTAAATGAAATAAATGTGCAGTATCAATCCTCTTGCAAACTAGTGACAACATTGTCTCACTTCTTCATCACCAACTAATTACTCACAAAAAATTACATACACATATAGAAATATAACACCACAATTATCACATTCACAAATATTACCTTCTAAATAAAAACAAATAAACACAAAAATAGTTCTAATCCTATTTGATTGCTTGTACTAACACATTTATTTCAATGTAAATGTCGATTTCTAATGATATTGGATTTCTTACACTAGATGCATTGATTTCAGTCTAGTAGCTGATTTTGGATCCTATTTGATTGCTTGTCCTAGATGTATTGATTTTAGTGTGGATATCTTCTAATTATATTTGATTGCTTTCACTAAATACATTGATTTTAGTGTATATTTTGATTTCTAATTCTATTTGATTTCTTTCACTAGATGCATTGATTTTGCTGTATATGGTTATTTCTAATTCTATTTTAATTCTTTCACTAGATGCATTGATTTTGATGTAGATGGCGATTTCTAATCCTATTTGATTTCTTGCACTAGATATATTGATTTTAGTGTAGATGTTGATTTCTAATCTTGTTTGATTGCTTGCACTAGATACATTGACATTAGTGTAAATGTCGATTTCTAATCTTATTTGATTGTTTGCATTAGATTCATTGATTTCAATGTATATGTTTTCTACTCTTATTTGATTGCATGCATTATATGCATTGATTTCAGTGTAGATGATGATTTCTAATTTGATGTAATCCAATTTATGATAGCACTAACTTAAATTGATTGGATTAAAAATGCATATTTATTTAAGTGTAAGCACAAAAAATGATCCAAAATGTGCATTGGTTTTTGTGTTATAGTAATTCATCCTATTAATATTGGAGAGCAATAGATACAAGGTATAATGTTTACTACAATAGTTCGAGTTAAATAATTCAATAACTTAGATCTCAACTATCCTTTTCATATAATCGATACGAAAATATGGAAAATCTAACAAATAATGTAAAGATTTTGTAAATCTAACTACTCATTAAAAAAATCAAAATTACATTATTTCTTGACTTTTGGAAAAAAAAAAAAAAATAGATTAAAAAAAAGCATCAAAATTTTTTGAAGGAAATGAAGGAAACTAACACACATAAAATAAACTCAAGAAAATAAACCCTCTGAAATATAGAAACTAGACATGGCGGAAAAGGCCTCAACCTTACAACATTCCTCGCATTCTCATTATTAATCAATCCAATGTACAAAGAATGATAATAGTACACATAAATACATGAGGAGGTTGGTCTCAAGATAGTACATCTATCTTGGACACTATGGTTGAGATATTTTCTCAACAAAAAACTAATATAAGAGAACTAGTTGGAGAGAATCTCTCATCCTAACTAAACTCCCTAGTTTGAGGAAAAACTCCTAATTCTCAGGATTTGATTTATTTAATTATGATTTTTGGATTTATAATTGTTTTGTTATGAGAGTTAGGCTAACATTCCCCCACTGAATGATAAATCCAAAATAAGAACAAGGAACCCTCTTCCAAGTTCTCAACTTGATCCTCAAAAAAACATTTGCCTGAAAAACCACCAAACCTAGATGCTGAAGAAACTGCCATATCAAGAGACCATGAATAAGCTAAAAGTCTGAGTCATCTCTGAAATTCTGCTTGACACTCCATCACCTCTCAATATGCAAAAGGATCCAACTATCCTTTGCTTGAAATCAACATCCTGTGTCCACTGACAAAATGTGATGAATTCCCACTGGTGTATCTGTTGATGATGATTGCCCACTGGCTGAAAAACAACTCATTGTTGCTTTTGCTTTGTTTGAAAACTACTCACTACTTACTTTGCTATCGATCGCCCACTAGTGATTTTGTTTATGCTCACTCACTGATGAAAATGCCCAATGGCTGCTTTGCTGATGTTGTCGAAACTTTCAGTCTGACAACCGTTGTCAATTTCATTGACACTTTCCCCCCTTTGTCAACTGAAAGGAGAGATCGTTTTATGCAAATTACTTCTAAATTCTAAACTCCCCCCTTCAGTTGTAGGAGATCTTCACTGTTGTACTCAAGCTTTCAGGTGCATGAGATTACCATCTTTAATGGACTATTGGCTGCAAAATGTGTGAGTGAATTCGATTGTAAAACTTATACAATCTTTTGACCATGGATGACCATTCCTAGGGATCAATCCATGAATAATCGATCTTCAATCTGCTTGATTGTTGTTGTTTGTAGCATTGTTCTGACGAATGATTTGACTTGCCACAATGGTGACAAGGATGGAGATCAAAACAATGATCTTCCAGATGACTGGTTCTTTGACAATGAAGGCATTTTGGTTTGACTGCAAGTTCAATTTACGCAGATGTTTGTTTGTCTGCAACTTTCTCATGGCTTGTTGATGTTATTTGATCAAGAAACCCTTCACTGATGAACTTGATCAGGTTAGAATAATCATGGAAATGCAAGTTGTTTTCATCTTTGTCATATCCTAATCCTCATCGATTTTTGTTACTTTAAAGTTCATCCCATGCCTTGATGATTGGTTTGGAAGAAAGTTGAACTGGATCAGGGACCACTTCGGCACTTGAAGTTGGTTGGATCAATGACTTGGAATCATCAAATGTATCTGTATTGTTCAAAAGACTTGGAAGCATCAATATTCTCTTGCAACGCAGTTCTTTATAGTTGCGACTCTAGTTGAAGGAACTCAATAATTTCATGTGTATGTTGAAGATGCACTAAAATATCAACAAGAGTTGATTCGCTGATTTGTACCATGTCTTCAGCAGTTGAGAGGATCAAATTGTTAAGAATCTTTAATAACTTAATGCTTTTTGCCATGCGAACTTGTTGGAACTGACGCTCGATTTCTTTCAATACTTGCTAGATTTGTAGAACTCACTTGCTTGACGTTTGATTAATTGTTTCACGCTCACTTGAACTTGTTTTAACAATTGATTGTTTGAACTCACACTTTCTTGCTTTCATGCTCGCTTGATGCTTGCTTATTGCTGATGATTTAAACACTTGCTAGAGTTTTATAACTTGGACACTTGAACTCTTGATTTCACACTTGCTTGATGATGATCACTTTTGCTTGAATGCTTCACTGACACTTTGTGCTTTCTTGAATGTACACACTGAATGCATTGATTTAGAAAAAGAAATGGTGTTGAACACTATTGAAAATGCAGCCAAGAGACAAATGAAAAGTTCCATCTTGATGACTCAGTTGAAGACTTACTTGACATAATGTATTCACCTTAACAATTCAAATTAGGGTGTCGGTTACAATCGAGAATGCACTCGTACAATTCAATTAAAAAATGTTTGTCTGCAAGTGATATAAGAAGTGTTGATGATGTTGATGTCATCTTGCCTTGAAATGCTTGATTTTGTAGCGTCCTTAACTTGATTGCTTTGATTACATGATGTGAAATGTTCTTGTTTGGAATATCATCTTATCAAGTTGATGATGTGACACTCTGTGCTTGTGTACTTAAGATTGATTAAGGAGCTTGATTAAGTGTTCGTATACTTAAGCTTGCTTATGTGCATGTAGTTGTTTAAGCATAACACAAAGACATAATTTGAACACAAGTCATGCACATGCATTCATTACACAGAGTGTACCTAAGATCCCCTTATTCAGTTTAAGGTAGATCTAGGACACAAGCACCACAAAAAATTATGATTTTATTAATTACTGGAGTACATCATTCTTCAATGTCACAACTTTGTAGTGTAAACTTCTCAATGAGAATGTCACACTTGTAAGAAAATTGTCTTCAAAAAACTACCTGCACTGACTCAATCGCTCTCAAAGTAAAAGATTACTTTGGATTGCAATAATGTCTTTCACCCAAACAAATTCACTTATTGCTCCAAATTTACAAAATATGCACCTTATGACTCCACAAAATCTCTTATTACTCCATTACATAAATAATTAGAAATACTCGTTATCTCTCCAAAATGTACAAAAAGATAATTTTTTACTTCCCACTCCAAAGAAAACTTATCACTCCAAAAACAAAAAATGTCATGTCCGTCCCAAAAATATACACCTCTATAAGAAAATTTCGTTATTACTCCTCCAACATTACTTATCTCTGCAACAAAAAAAACTTTAATGCCCCTTATTTCTCCAAAACATTTAATACACCTTATCTCTCAATTGAAAAAGATTCACTTTACTTCAAACAATTTATGAATTCGTCGGAGGGATCTATGTAGCCTAATGGCTTCAATAGATGGGGGGAGCCGAAGTAATAATAGTAAGTTGCAAAAAGCAATTTTCAGCGTCTGTTGTTAGATGCCGAGGTGTTACATTTACATGATCTGCAATTGTACGACCCCATTAATCATTCTCAGATGCCACAGACATGAGGTCAGTTGTTTCACCAATGACACTTGCTCTCTTAGAGGATAGTGGGTGGTATTGGGAAAATTATAGCATGGTTGAATGACTAGAATGGGGGCGACATCAAGGAATAACTTTCTTACTTCTCCCTGTGACCAATGGAAGGGGGCTTATCATTGCAATTCTACACATTCCTCGGGCTGCACCTATAATAGGGAGGTTGAAGGTTACTGCCCTATTGTGAGTTACAATGGCGACTTGCCCCAATGGGCTAGCTACTTTCCACAACTTAACAAAGGTGGAAAATCTTCTTTAGCAGATTATTGTGCATATTTTGTAGCATATTTAGATGGATCATGTACTGACACAAACAGTGCATGATTACCTGACCGCATGTTGGGTGAAATCCGTGGACCTGATTCCAGGTGTATGCCATCATCATTAGTTCGAACGGGCTTTGTACGAGGGACTTGAACACCAAGGCAATGGATGTTATCAGCATCGTTGTCGAAACAAAACATTGGAGGTTGATGTCAGCGTCATTTTACTGCAACTGAGCTAAGACGTTGCAAGATTCAAATAACCGATCACAAAATGGTACTGTCTTTTGGATTTAGCATTTAAAAGGTGGATGAACTGGAACCAATTTTGAAATTGCAAGTATTTGCTTTCATGACAGAGACGGAACACCATATGGGCAATGAGCTGTCCCAAAACAGTTGGCTATTGATGAAGCCTCAACTAGGTAGAGTGAATTGAATGGGAGATTACACTCATTGCATGATCATAAAAAGGAAGTACGATCACCCAAGCAGTCTCTTTGTTGTTCTCATGGCTACATTTGACGATGTGTGACTAAAACGGCCATCATTTCGACGTACCCATAAGTAAATTCAACTATAAATGAAGAATCGATAGCTTTACATTAAACTAAACATTACCAATCACCATTTTGATAGGATGTAAACTAATGTTTTTAATTTCAGATATTTGCTCCAATTGTCCACGAATTCATGAACTCCTGAAGAATTCACACCAACGTCATCCATAAGTCCAACTCCCAAATACTTTTTTGTGTAAAGACTTGGCCCACAGTTATTTGCATTCAAAATTCTACAATCCAATCTTTTTTTTATCAGTGATGTAAAGCAGGGCTCTTCAACAGTTGCACGTCTTAATCCCCAGCGCTATAAACCATAAATCTATGTGATGCTCCAATCTCACACATTTTTGCACACAATATTCACACGTCGAATATATAGGTTGTGATGTTTGAATTTTTCTTCTTCAAATATGGCACACAATGATAAAGAAATAAAAACTAGATTTCTTGATATTCACTGTCTAAATGCAGAACTTCAAAAATGACAAGAGAACATGGATTCATATTACTGCTGAGGTAAACTAGCTGACACATGCAATTTAGTAATATCAATCTTTAGTAATGAAGCGCATCATTTGAGCATATTGAGGAACCTGACTTCTTTTAGAAGTACGAAAGGGTCTTCAAAATGAGAGCAAATATACACCAGTATTTAGGACTCCTTCCAGTAGATACCACGTATACCCATGAACCATACCCATACACTCCAAGTATGTCCAGCAGAGCTATAAGGGACAATGTTTACCTTCCATTCATTAAGAAATCTAACAAGTAACTTGTGGTGCCACAGTAGCAAAAAAGGAACTAACATTTTCAGATTTCTGGTGGTCAACAAATTCTTTCAAATCTAGATGATTAGCGGAGTGGGTTGGAAACAAAATGCACTTATGCCATGGTTTATCAAGTCCAATGACTTGCTATCAAATTCAATCAACTTCCCTTCCAAATCCAGTATCTCCTTTCTTGTAAATGAAACAGAAAATTCAAATCCCAAAATGGACTACGTGAATAGACAGGAGATGAAGCAGAAAACTTTACACATGAAAAAACACCAGATCAATATGGAGTAATGTAAAAACACCAGATGATGTGGAAAATGTTACAGATGAAGCCACAGTTCACGCTGATCATTGTCGTGCCTCTCAATGTTTCCACTACAACGTAGTCAATTCACACGACACTTACTCTGGCGGGGTGAAACACATGAGCCAACAAACCAACCTCCCACCAAGCAGT
Organism: Pinus tabuliformis; assembly: GCA_031772625.1. NCBI lineage: Eukaryota > Viridiplantae > Streptophyta > Pinopsida > Pinales > Pinaceae > Pinus > Pinus tabuliformis. The sequence goes on along the minus strand of CM062807.1, from coordinate 1,062,308,515 downwards.
TGGGGAAATTCTACGATCACGACACTATCATCCCTGGCTCCCCATCAAATGCCAAACTGCTATCAGTTAGTGTTTGCAACCACCGTTCACCATTTTTGGAAGGCTTCTCCGTTATCTAGTGATCAGGCTCACTCCAGTTTGACTATCAAGCCCTTAAGCTCATGTTCAACTCTAACTAATTTCTCCGTAGCTCTGATACTACATGAAAGAAACTAACACACATAAAATAAACTCAATAAAATAAACACTCAGAAATATAGAAACTAGACATGGCGGAAAGCCTTACAGCATTCCTCACATTCTCTTTATTAATCAATCCAATCTACAAAGAATGATAATAGTACACATAAATTCATGAGAAGGTTGGACTCAAGATAGAATGTCTATCTTGGATACTATGGTTGAGATATTTTCTCAACAAAACAGTAATCTAGGAGAACTAGTTGGAGAGAATCACTCATCCTAACTAAACTCCCTAGACTAAGGAACTAACTCTTAATTCTCAATATTTGATTTATTTAATTCTGAATTTTGGATTTATAATTGTTTTATTATGAGAGTGAGGCTAACAGGAAATAAGTTATTTCAAACATTAGCAATGAAACAAATTATTTCAAGAGTAATCTTGATGCAGTAAATTATTAAAAGTACTCTTCAAAATATATTTATTAATACCTGGAGGCACACTATTAAGAATTAATTAATTTTCAAAAGTTGTGATACCTAAAATTAAATTAGATTAATTTGTAGTATCAATCCTCTTACAAGCTATTGACAATATTATCTCCTTTCTTCATCACTAACTAATTACGAACAAACAATTATATACACATATAGAAATATAACACAACAATTGTAGCATTCACAACCATTCCTATCCAAATCCAAAGACATAAACACACAAACCACTCAAAGCATCCATGCATAGATTTACAAACCATTCAAGGCAAGTGACAAAAAATGTTAAAGGAAAGGAAACGCCGTAAGTCGGTAGTGTATATGGAAGAAGAACATAGATGAAAAGGGATGCAATATGTTACATGATCTAACTATAGCTGAATTTGAGTGAAAAAGAAATGTTAATGTTAAATGTAATACAATCAAACAATCTACTCAAAAAAGAGGCAGGAGAAACTTCCTTCCTAAGTGCTCAATCTAAGAGTTTATTTTCATTGACAATTCTAAGAGTTTATTTTCATTGATAATTGCATCCCAGACCAAACCTCCTTTGTCTTTCATAGTCTAAGCCAGATTGAACCCTTACCCTCATATGGTAATGGTTCCAGATCAAATTTCTTTGTGAGTAATCTCTAGAGGTGTTTCCATTTATATGTGTCTCCATTTATACATAGTTTTCCTAAAACATTCACCAATCTCCAAAAAGAGAAGTTAAATATGTGTGTCGAAATTGAATGGAGCAAGTTAATCATTCTTTCTTCTTTGCAACTTCAAATACAATATCCTTGAGTGTGTAGTAAAAATTAAGCACATGTAACCTAGGAAGTTCTTCATGAAAGGGTGCCTCATGGGGCTAATATTTATGAAATGGACCAATGTAATATTTCCCCCTTAAGATAGATATACTATAAAATCTCTACATTAGGCAGGAGGGCATCTAATACATTACTCAACATTCTTCCATTATTTGCACAGTTCTACACCTAGTTCTGCACCTATGTCTCTATGCTAACCTAAACAACCCATAAGATATGAGTGACATATAGAAACATTAAAAGTACCAATAAAAAAAGAACTTAAAAATTCAAGAAAGTGAGATCGTGTATTATAGATTCAAACATTAAACATACAATAAATCCTAGGGAATTCCACTTCATATAAATTATCCAAAGTTTTTTTTATATAAATTCATATTATCAAAAAAATTATTTTATAATTCAATATAAATAAAAACAACTTAAAACATAAAGAAAGTGACATCATAACCCATAAGATATGGGTGACATATAGAAACATTAAAAATAATAATAAAAAAAACTTAAAAATTCAAGAAAGTGAGATCATGTATTATAGATTCAAACATTAAACATACAATAAATCCTCAAGGGAATTCCACTTCATATAAATTTTCCAAAGTTTTATTTTATAATTGAATATAAATAAAAACAACTTAAAACCTAAAGAAAGTGACATCATATATTTTATATTCAAACATTAAACATACATTAAATTCTTAAGGGAGTTACACTTCATAAAAAAATTCCAAAGCTTCTTTATCTAAATTCTTATTTTTTATTTTACTATTCAATAAAAAAAAAAAACTTAAAACTTCAAAAAAGTGTGATTAAACACTATAGATTCAAAGAGTAAATTATAATTAATCCTTAAAAGAATTCTATTCACATAAAAATTCCAAAGTTACATAAATTCATATTTTCAAAATTTTTATTATAAAATTCAATATATATAACATAAATATTAAAATAAAAATAAAAATATGCATCCCATTATAATTTTTTTAATAGACAAATTTACAAATAAGTAAAATATTAAGAATATATCAATAAAGAGATTCAATTTATTGCTTTTATTAAAGAATTATTTACTTGATACATATAAAAATAAAAAACAATATTTAATATTTAAACAAAAATATAATAAGCATAATTATCTTTAATATTTTAATATGAAAGGAAAATATACCCTGAAACCAAAAAAATCAATTAACGAGAATTACAATTAAATATATTTTAAATTTCATTAATATTTAATATAAAATTGTTATAATATATTTTTTACAAAATATATTATTGTTTATTTGATATTGAATTAAAAAAAAAAAAAAATTACAATTGAATATATTTTAAATTTCATTAATATTTAATATAAAATTGTTATAATATATTTTTTACAAAATATAATATTGTTTATTTGATATTGAATTAAAAAAAAAGATGATATACCAGCCTACCGCTTAATTACGCACCATTTAATATAACAATTTGCATATAACTCTCGAGAAATATATGGGAACAGTTAAATAAATACCAACATAGTATAAGTTTGAAATTTAGTTGGGGTAATCATTTTGAAAAATGGATCATAAAAAGAGAGTTGGACATCATGAACAACACAAATGGAAATAGAGTTTGGTGGTTTAGTTTCATAATCATCTAGTATAAATAAAGTTATGGCTTTAGGATTTCTTTAATTATTAAAAAACATTTAAAGTAAAAAGGTAAAAATGAGAAAGTTGAATAAGAACCAAAAAAATATTCCCATGTAAAAACTCTTACTAATTACACTCCATAAAAAAAATATTACTTTCATACCTATGAAATCATTCAAAATCATCGCATCAGTTTATTCATAATCGAATTTTCTTTTAATACATATGAAATTAAATAAGTCAAGAGTTTTACCGCACAAGTGGACCCTAGTCACGTTTTTGGATAGTGAAACAAATTTATTTATCTTATTAAGTTTTGTAAATTGTAAGGTTGACCATTATTTAATTTAATGGTCCTCTCGTTGCCTTAACCTACCATTGATGGTAACCCTGCACCCAGCTTACACAGAACCTTCTCGAATCAGGGTCCTCACTCGCCAAGTGTCAGTTGCATGGTCGAGGGTTCACTATAAGCGTTGTATCACCGAGATGAACATCACATGGTCACAGGCTACCGAGAGTTTGTTAGGGTAACGAAACCCTACGCCCTTCAATTCACTCGCAGTTCATTTGCATTTGGACACTGCGGTGCTGAGCTCTACAAATTCGCCAACCTCGCCAACCCTCACCTGCTGGCAGCTTCAAACACAGGTAAATTCACACATGTAAATTCTTGCTACAGGCATTCTGATTACTAGAATTAGTATTTCTCTCATGTTGCAGGGTACTATTCATTACTTCTTTTGTGTACAGGGTTTCATTGTCTCCTTACATAGGATATAATGGAAAATCCAAACTTCCCTGTTTATATCATGCTGGAGAGATTAGTCGCACGATACCCTTCACAGACTATAGTGATGGATTCACTGGAGTTTCGATTCCCTGTTTCACATAATTTCCCTACAGGTATAGCCTTTATCATGCCCTGAGGTGTTTAATTTATATTTTAGCTCAATTTCCCATGTCTAATCTGAGTTAAATTTACTGTGATGTGTAGGGTTCCTCCCAGGTTGACTGAATCCATCACGCAGACGACTTCCCTGCTGAATCCGAAGACCCCACAGGAAAATTTCTCTTGTAATGCGGAGCGTAAACCCTGGTAAGTGACGACTGACAATTGAAAGAATTCGATTTGTTCTCCAGTTAGGGTTTTACAATAATTTCCTTATTTCTACTCTTGGTTGATCTGCAGGGTGTTATTCCATGATTGACTCGCAGTTCATTTGCATCAAGACACTGCGGTGCCGAGCTCTGCAAATTCGCCAACCTCGGCAACCCTCACCTACTGGCAGCTTCAAACACAGGTAAATTCACACATGTAAATTCTTGCTACAGGCATTTTGATTACTAGAATCAATATTTCTCTCATGCTGGAGGGTACTATTCATTACTTCTTTTGTGTACATGGTTTCACTGTCTCCTTACATAGGGTATAACGGATAATGCAAACCTCCCTGTTTATCACACGCTAAAGAGATTACCCACTCGATACCTTTCACAAACAGTAGTGATGGCTTTGCTGGAGTTTCGATTCCCTGTTTCACATAATTTCCCTACAGGTATAGCCTTTATCATGCCCTGAGGTGTTTAATTTATATTTTAGCTCAATTTCCCATGTCTAATCTGAGTTAAATTTACTGTGATGTGTAGGGTTCCTCCCAGGTTACCCGAATCCATCACAGACGACTTCCCTGCTGAATCCGAAGACCCCACAGTAAAATTTATGTTGTAATGCGGAGAGTAAACCCTGGTAAGTGATGACTGACAATTGAAAGAATTTGATTTGTTCTTCGGTTAGGGTTTTACAATAGTTTCCTTATTTCTGCTCTTGGTTGATCTGCATGGTGTTATTTCTGCTCTTGGTTGATCTGCAAGGTGTTAGGCCCTCTACCGCGAAGGCTAATTTTAGCCACAAGAACAAGGTTGCCTAAGGAATAACTTGGGAATCTGGTCTTTTATGTCCTTCACCATTTCAGGTGCTTGCTCACATTCTGCTCTTTCAGGATGTAGAGCAAGGCTTTTGTGAGGGTTTGGCATAATTTTGTGTCTGATTTTGAACTAAGATCATACTGATTGTGTAAATACTTTGGACTACGTCTTCCTTTGGTTATTAAATTAGTTTGTATGATAAAGGAACCCATCAATTTCTATGCTCTCCGGTTAGATTGTTTTATATATATGCATATTGCAGGTCTTGCATTAAACTCATCTCCTCTGTTGATATTATATACATTGAAACTTTGATATTACAGGAACATCACTACTGTTTCTCATACTAATGATAAAATTCAACTATTTTGATTCATTGTAATGTATGGTTCAAAATGATGGTATGAAAACTACATGACAAAATACACTTAGAAATTGATTCATTGTAATGTACGGTTCAAAATGATGGTATGAAAACTACATGACAAAATACACATGAAAAATGAATACACATAAAAATTGTTACAGATGTATAGTAAAGGACTGGAATTTGCCTTTAGATTCAATTTATTGTTTTTATTAAATAATTTTTTACTTTATGCATATAAAAAGAAAAAACAATGTTTAATCTTTAATTTTTAAACAAAAATATAATAAATTTAATTATTTTAAACATTTTCACGGCACTTGTGTAGAAAATCCAATTCCCTTAGGTTTGGGCAGAACCTTCACCTACTAGAGGAAAGCTTGCTTGTTGGCTTCTTAGGCATATCCCTTACAAAGAAATAAGTCATGTTTTGCTACATAAATATTGTCTTTACTTGAAGAGACTTAGCATTTCGATTCCGGCACCATATCTAGTGGCTTCGTTCGAGGCTGCTGAGGGCGGAAAATCTGGTGGGAGAATGCATATACAACCTCCACTGGGAGAAAGCATACAATTAAAACCTCCTACAAAGAGTGGAGCCATCTCACTAGTGCTATGTAAATACCCCAAAATTAGTAGAAGTGTTATGGAAATACCTGAAAATTAGTAGAACAAAGAGTAGAAGAAATATTAGTATAGTTTCAACGCTTACTTTTTCGAGGACTCGGGGGCCCATCCCAGAGCATTTCTTCATCGGAGACGGCATATATTTGTTGAGATTGATTTTATTTGAAATTTGAAAACATTTGAAAACTGCACAGGCGTGGCCGATGGACGGATAAATGGTGTAGTAGCCGACGTTGATGGACGGATAAATGGTGTGGGAGCCGACGTTGGGGCTGTGGCCGACTGGAAGCTTTAAAGGGCTTTGTTTTAGCAGAGCATTTCTTTGTCCCATGGCAGTACGTTTGGTTATTCCATTATGTTTCGTAGCTGACACATAACTGTTAACTGTGACACATAACTGTTTTCAAGAAGAAGTTCGCAAACCGTTTCGACAACGAATTGTAACCACTTTGATCGAACGGCTGAAATTTTGGCAATTGTCTAACATATCATCCTATGGCCCATAAAGATGACAGGTGGGCAAAGAGAGGAGTTAATTTAAGAGGGAACATCTTACGGCGTAAATAAAATTTCATGTCAAGTAATTACAATAAAAAAAATATATGTGAATATTTTTCAAAAATATTTGAAGGTATGGTATGAACTTGATATATATATCTATATATAGAAAAATGTTAAAATGATATATTTTAATGTTGTATAGAATAAAATATCCAATGCTATTTATAAAAAAATAGTTTAATATCAATTAATATTGAAATATACTTAAAAATATATTAATAACAAAAAACTAATTTAATGTATGTTGAATTATACATGTAATCTCTATAACATTCAAAAATACAATTTAAACAATAAAGCATTACACATTAATAGGTAATATTCATCAGCTCATATCTTCTACTCTGATTGCTCTCATTCTGAAAAATCTGGATGCATCCTCCTTCCAGGAATTTAGACCTATGTCACTATGCAATATTTCTTTCAAAATTATTTCAAAAATCATTGCTAGGAGAATTAAGGACACCCTATCTAGATTCTTAACCAAGGACCAGCATGGTTTTCTTAAAGGTAGAGATATTCTGGATGTTGTTGCAAATACACAAGAAGGTTTATTTTCTATGCAAAGAAATAAAAGTGAAGTTGTTATCCTGAATATTGATCTTAGAAAGGCATATGACTGCCTTGACTGGGGATTCATGAGATGTCTTCTTGCAAAAATTGGTCTAAATTCCAAAATGATTAACTGGATCATGGCATGCGTGGATAATGTAAATTATGCTGTCATTATAAATGGTTTGCCATCCTCATATTTCTCGGTTGCAAGAGGTCTTCGCCAGGGATGTTCCTTATCTCCATTATTATTTATATTGGTCATGGATGCATTAAATCTCCGCATCAACGAAGCTGTCTTGGAAGATATATGTCGGCCTCTGAAGATATGCAAGAAGATCTTTATATCCCACAATTTATTTGTGGATGACATACTTATTCTTGGAATGCTATGCAAACTTACTTGGACATGTCTCTCTGACATATAAATTCAATTTTAAAAAGCTACAGGTCTGCATATAAATGAATCCAAATAATCCTTTTATCATAATTATGCTAACATAGAACTTATTGCATTTTTAACTTCTCTATATGGGATTGAAGCTAGATCCATCAAGATGGGATGAAATACCTTGGATTTCAATTAAAGGCTAAGGGATATTCAAAATCGGGTTGGCCCTGGATTCTAGACAAATAGTATAAAAGGATCTCTTGGTGGGAATATAAATGTCTTTCCATGGCAGGCAGAGTTGCGCTAACTCAATTAGTGTTGGTTCAATTAGCAGTGTACTGGGCTATCTATTCTACATCCTTGCAAGCATTATCCAAATGATGAACATGCTTACTACTAATTTTATTTGGGGAGGGCAATCGGAGAAAAGGAAATATCATTTAACTAACTTATCTGATATTTCTTTTCGAAAGAAGTTAGGTGGATGGGGTATTCTAGACTTGAGGTCTTTCAGAAAGGCGTTAATTTGCAAGTCTCTTTAGAGGGGTGTTTTTGGGGATGGGACATGGAGGATGACTATAAAGAAAAAATACATGGCAAACAAAGATATTTCATTCTGGTTCAGAATGGGAAAGATTGGGGCTAGTTATGGTTCTGCAATCTAGATGAGTTTCCGTAAATTTGAATCTATTTTCTTAAGAAATTTGATCTGGAGTTTACAATCTGGGAATAAGATCTATATAGGTATTGACCTGATCATGGGAGATGAAGATTACATTGATATATCTTAGAATCTTGTACACTTTTTTCATATAAAGGTTTTCTTCACTTGGAATACGCTTATTGAAGCATGTCAGGGCCCTATTCCTATTTGGAAGTTTGGTGCATTGGCGCATCAGTCGGAGCATGTAAGGGGTTGTTTGAGGAACTATGGTTTCTGCCGAATTTTGGATGATGATGTCCTCATTTGGAAAGGAAAATGTGGTATGGAGCCTGTAAGTGTTAAGGAGATATATACAAACCTTATCAGTATTAAATGTGATCAATCACATCTCATTTTTCTAGTAACCTATTGGAAGTCCGGTTGTCCTCAAAAATCCATCTTATTTTCATGGTTGGTATTCCATAATAAAAACTTGACATGGGACAATTTACAGAAGAGAAGTTGGCATGGTCCTGGATATTGTTATGCATGTAAGTCTGCTGGAGAAAACAATTTTCATATGTTTTTTCAATGTCATTCATCTCAGGAACTCTGGCATCGCCTTGCTGCTCATTTTGGATTCCCCTATATTTCTCATTCTTCTATTATAGAGGCTTATCTTTGGTGGAGCAGTCAAAAAGATACATGGAGGCCTGTCATCATTCTTGTCATTTGGTTCATATGGAAGTGGAGGAATCATATCATCTTTCAGGACAGGAAGGAACCATTCATGGCAGTGTTCGATATTATAATATCATCCATGGACTATATCCATGCAAATCCTACACAGAGTATCAAGTCAAATTCCGTAGATCCTTATCCAGAACATTCGGTTTATCCAAGGGCATATTTTGACGGAGCAGCTCAAAATGAAATCTGTGGATGTGGCGTATATATCATTATGGAAGATAATATGCAATATCAAATTTGCTGGAATGGCGGTAGGGGCTCTAATATAAAAGCAGAGGCTATGGCTCTGGCTGGCCTTCTTTCCATAAGTCATTTTCTAAATATTCAATCTCTTCAGATTTATGGAGATTCCAAAGTCATTATTGACCATGTCTCTGAGAATAGAATCATGGATATGTGGAGGGAGATGGAGGACTATTCTATTCTTCATATTTATAGATCTCAAAATGTCCAAGCAGATATTCTATCTAAGAAGGGTCTTCTCACTCAACCGGGCATCTGGAATATGGAGGTAATTTTTGAAGCAGAGAGATTTCCTATTTAGGAATTCTCTCTCCCTGGTACATAGCACATTTTCCATTCAAACGCCCAGGTATGTTTTTCCTATTTTCTATACTTTTGTATATTGTATATGCCAATGTTTTGTCTTGCAGGTGGAAAACCGAACCTATGTCTTTTTTAATTTTGATGATGTGGCATATTCTCCTACATCACACTTTCATCATGTTGTATCTTCATATAATGTATAATGTTGCATACAAACTATAGGCATATTGAGAATATATTGGATCAGTTCTATTTGGAGTTTATTATTTTCAGATTGGGCAAACTTATTTCTCAGCTATGATGTAATTATTGGCAGTTATATATTTTATATAATACTATTGACCATTTTCTTCGGAAAAAAAAATAAATTCAATTTGATCCCTCTCCACTCATATCAAATTTGTACTTGAAATAATCTATATTAATTTATTAGAAAAACATTTGTAAAAGAATGATTGTAGTTTTTTCAGATTAAAATCTAACGGCACTTCTCTCCGTTTCCACTCGAATGGATTAGCATTGAAGTCCGCCTTCCCTCCGTTTCCATTCGAATGGATTAGCATTCAACGGATAATCAATTCAATGGATAAATAATTCTTCAATTGCTCAGTTTTTGTGTCATCACCATTTCTCCCTTGCCATTTTTGGTCAACAAAACTTTATTTAATTAAAGTGATGCTATGCCTTGCATTTTTAGGTTCAGCAAACGAGTTTTTTCCGAGAAAGAAGTTTTCCTAAATTCCAATTCTCTGAGAGGGTATGAATTCATTACTATACTAGAAGTGGCGTGCCCTCTCACCATCTCATGGGATGATATGATCACCTTAAGCCCTCGCCATGGTAATTGCACTGATCTTGGGTTTGTTCAATTAAGTGATCAAAATTTGTTCCCAAAGTTAGAAAGACTGCGTCATCGAGGAAGGGCAAGGAAGTCAAATCTGCGGAGAAAGAGTTGCGTGTTTTAGAGGCGACGAGAATGTCTTGATTGACATCCCATTGGTTGGTTTCCCACGTCTATCAAAGGCCTCGAGAAGAATAATGAAATTGTTTTATTTTATCGAATGAAAATCTCATTGTTGACCATATGGATGGATCGATTTTGTAGATCCGATGGAGTGAAGGAAGTGATGCCCGATCCGGCCAAGCAAGATGAATTTATATCTACTAGGAGAGCCAGTATGATATCGCCAGTTATTGCTAATTATGGAAAGCCATGCGAGCCTTACAAACTGAGGACAGAAAGAGTTTGTGTTCAAGTCTAGTGTTATTCGTATCCTTGTCTTTTTATTCATGTCGTTAGATTTATGTCAAATCTACATGTTTTATGTTAATTATTCAATGTGCATTAATGTATTCTGAAGATTTTTTGGTGAATCTCTTTGAGAGGTGAATTTATATCTACTAGGAGAGCCAGTATGATATCACCTCTTATTGCTAATTATGGAAAGCCATGCGAGCCTTATAATCTGAGGACAGAGAAAGTTTATGTTCAAGTCTAGTGTTATTCATAGTCCTCGTCTTTTTATTCATGTCCTTAGATTTATGTCAAATCTACATGTTTTATGTTAATTATTGAATGTGCATTAATATATTCTGAACATTTTTTGGTGAATCTCCTTGAGACTATTGTTGGCATCATCTTGTTCAATGTGGGTTGGATATCTCTGTAATAGAAACCACAATGAAATTAAAGCGTTGATTTGGAATGTAATAGGAACCTTAATGAAATGCAATTATTTGTATGGAAAGATTTTTTATAAGAGTATTAATATTTTTACTTATATTAATTTTAAATTAATAAATTTACTAAGAGCTTGATAAGTATAAGGGTCACTATCATAGTGAATGTTTGGGATATTGAAACCATGGGGAATATTAAATTAATTGATATCTAATTTATATATTAATATTTAATACGATAATATGGCATCTTTAAATTTACACTATCAGATAAGAATTTTAAATTGACAAAATGATTAGCTAAGTGTTATGGGTTCCAACTACATTGGTTAATGTAATTGTGCTAGTCTTAATAGTTATATCAATTATATCAATATAAGATAGGTAAACTCTGTGAAGTTCATAAATTTTCTGGCAATGAACTATAGCCCTGCAATTCCTTGAAGTTGATGTTTTCAGTGACGAATTGAGGGCAACTATAGTACGTTTATATTTACCAAAATGCTTACTGTTGGTTACTCGAGCCCCCACCGTGTGCGACCATTCAATAATGGTTGATTTTGAGCTGGCCCTTGTAGCGTTACGGAGATTTTCGTGGATGGTATGGTCACTTTTTACCTGAACGTTTTAATCCATACTACCATACGTCAACTATGAAAATTCATTTATTTTGGCCATTATCGAGATGACAAAGAACCCATAAGTACGTATACACTTGTGCATTGATGTTGATGAGGACGCAGACGATGTTGACGAGCCGTAGGGAATCAATGGCTCCTGGACAGAGCTGAATTTCCCCATACGTTCGACAGTGTTTACGCCGATTCAGAACAAAGGGACGAATTTGTTACTCTCTGGCCTGAAACAACCTAAGGGTCCGATATTGCTAATCAGAGAAATCATATTCTATGTTCAGCCGCTAAGAATGATTCGAGGATGGGAGCGACATGATGCTCGTGTCTACATGTAATTGGACTGTGCTAATTGCTCCCACCCTTCGTACAGACTTTATATAGTTTACCTTGAGCTTGCTTCTAGTACCGAAAACGGTACGCTGCTCGTTATGTAGTTTATATTGAGGCTGCTGCGAGTACCTAAAATGGGATGCTGCTCATTTGCACCTGTTGGGATGTGTTACTTATTATGACTTTTCAGTTTTTACGTTTTTGCATGTCTTATATCTAGAGTGTTTACATTATATGTAATGTGCATGCGTTTCTATTGGGGAATAACTAATTTTGTAAATAGTGTGTTGTTTTTTAACATTGTAATTTACATTGACATGCTAGAAATCTAAGATTAGTCTTTTATTACGAGACCTAATCGTAGATATAGGAAACCCCGTGCTTCCAGGTTCGCGCCATTGAATGTCATGATCAGTGAAGTCCTAACCGGCAACCCTTATCCCGATTGCAGATTCTCTTCAATTACCTACGGGGTTGTTTGGACCCACTTCTCGTCTCCGTTTCCAGAAGCGGACGTTGACCTTCCTCACTGAATTGTTTATGGTCGGAAAACTTTTGCAGTCTTATCATTTACAAATGTGGTACGTATGTCAACAATCGGGTGGGAGGAGCTCGAGATTCGAGATATGGAATTCATTTCAACCTGCTGAGCTACACAGTCCCCGCGGGTCCTACCCTGTGAGGACCACGAGCTGCAGGGCGCGCGGATGGGCGAGCTGAGGCCACGATGGAAGGTCACCCGAGTGGAAAATGACTTGTGCGATGAGTTTTGGACATGGCAAAATATATATCCGTCACGCCGACCCGAGTGCCCTGATGGATGGGCGGGCCGATGGGTGGACGATGAGCGGATCGGGCAGCCAAACAATGGAATGGGCAGGCTGATAGAGTGTTTATGTGTTAAGCCTATGGACAAACGATGAAGTGGAAGGTCAGCTGAGCACATGAAGGAAGGGCGAGCTAGTGTATAAGTTAGCGAACGCATGGAGTTGAAGAGAATCAAGCAACCTAGACGCAGATCACTTAGAGGAGCTAAGTAGAGCAAAGAAGTGCGAGGGTGAGCCGCAGGTGTCGCAGTTGAAACAGAGGCGCTAGTTGTGCAGAGCGCGCCCGAGTAGGGCGTAGGCGACATGGTCATGCAGAGCGCGCCCGAGTTGGGCGTGGGTGACACGGTCGTGTAGAGCGCGCTTAGGTTGGGCGACATGGACACCGAGGGCGGGCACCCAAGTTGGGCAGGTGACACGGCGAGCCGAACAAAGGGTGAACTGGAGGGCGTGAACGGGAGTTTTGTAGGCGGTACTACGTGCGGCCCACCGAACGAAAGGAGGTCAAGATCGTGAACAGGAGTTCGGGTGAGAGGCAACACGGGTGTGTGTGCGCCCACCGAACGAAGGCACGGTTGAGCTAAATGATAATGTCAGGTGGGGTAACACGGTTTGGGCATTTGCTAAACAAATGGTGAGCGAGCCGGGTGAAGAAGTGTGATGAGTTGTGAATGAAGGCGACCAATGTGCGAACGTGCCGGGTAGGCGTCCAAGTTGGGCAAACGGCGCGACGAGCTGAACGAGCGTGTTCATGGGTGAACAAAGAGTTGGGCAGAGCATTCGGCGACCATTCAGAGGTGTCGACGAGGCTGGGCAATCGAGTTTGCCGAAGTTGTAAAATTGGCCAAGTGTAAATTTGGAGTTTCCTCCAAGATTTAACTTGTACATGTGTTAAGTTATGGTATGTTCTATGCTTATAACAGTTTACTTCTTTTTCTTATTATATTCCACCGATTAACAATCACATGTAGATAAAGTAAAGTGCAGATAGAACCTTAAACGATCGACAGAAAACAAGCCAAGACGAGAGACACAAGATGTGGCGGCTAGCCAGGGACAAACCCCACAATGTGTGGGGAAACCCTTTGATCAAATCTTCTTTTATCTTCAATAATTCAGCAGAGAGAAATAGTACAATAAATCTGATTCATATCAGCAGTAGCAAACCCTAGATCAGCAGTATCAGCGTTAGCGGCTTCATTATCAAACTAGCGCAGACCATATCTCACAAATCGACCGTCCGATTGATTTCATTCCACTACCAAAAGTTTCGGCTTCCAGAGGAGGTTCAGATGAACCTACAGCGCAGTTCAGATGAAGAGATCTTCTAGGCCACACAAGTCAATCTTTACTTCTGTAGTTGCAGCTTCAGTTTCAATAGTTTCCGGCTTCAAACTAGGGCAGTCGATATCTTGCAAACCGTTCGTCGGATTGAATTCATTCCACCACCAAAAGTTCGGCTTTTAGAGGAGGTTCAGATGAACCTACAACGTAGTTCAGATGAGGAGATCTTCTAGGCCACGCAAGTCAATATTTACTTCTGCAGTTACAGCTTCAAATTCAACAGCTTCCGGCTTCACATGTGTGAGAGAGAGACCCATTTCAGCGCAGTAGAGAAGAGACTCATTTCTGCGCAGTAGAGAGAGAGAGAGATGTGATGAGATGAGTGAGTTCAAATGAGGAAAAGTCCTCTTATATTTATACACAACGTTGGTGGGTGAATAGATGCGACTATTGGGCTTCTGAGCCTACATGAGTTGTAGGGTGGCTTGATAATAATTCCATAATCAAAATAAATTCATATCTCCATGAATACATATCGGAATCGGATGATCTTTATATCAATCCTACACCTCTCGACGAGAGGAATCTAATAAAAATATTATCAGACATGAATAAGATGACCCACATGAAGTTTTGCCCTGGTTTCCAATTTTAACATTCCCTCTCAACCATGAAGAACTTCATCTGCAATCTGTCTATTAGTCATTACTATTCATACATCAAATACACTGCCCTATACAGCCTGACCCTTACCCTGCTCTGCTCTATTCTGCCTGTTCTACTTTGTCTTGTTCTGCCCTGCACTGATCTGTACTGTTTTGCTCTGTTCTGCTCTGCTCTTGCATTGTTCTGTTCTGCTCTGCTTTTGTCTGAATTATGAAGAAGAAGAAATGATCGAGGATGTATCATACTGACTCAAAGTGAGTCTCAGAGTATGTACCACTCGTCCTAGACCAGTCTCAACCAACCCGAAGTCAGCGTCATAGTGAGTACAAGTCCACTGGTCCTAGACCAGTATCATCCTCCACTGACTCAAAGTCAGTCTCAAAGTGTGTACCACTGGTCCCAGACCAGTCTCACCCAACCCGAAGTCAGCTTCATAGTATGTACCACTCCTACCACTGGTCCCAGACCAGTATCGTAGTCTCAGAGAGCGTACCACTGGTCCCAAACCAGTCTCAACCGACCCGTAGTCAGCGTCATAGTATGTACCACTCTCACTGGTCCCAGACCAATATTGCACTGACACGAAGTCAGTCTCGGAGTATGTACCACTGGTCCCAGACCAGTCTCAACCGACCTGAAGTCAGCGTCATATTATGGTACAACTCCTACCACTGGTCCCAGACCAGTATCGCAGTCTCAGAGAGTGTACCACTGGTCCCAGACTAGTCTAAACCGACCCGAAGTCAGCGTCATAGTATGTACCACTCCCACTGGTCCCAGACCAATACTGCACTGACACGAAGTCAGTCTCGGAGTATGTACCATTGGTCCCAGACCAGTATCATTGATCCTAGATCAATGGAGGTCATCTTAGCATAGGGAGTATAGTAGATACAACGATGCGTCCATCAGTACTACTATGGTCCCTAACTTCATTTCGATGCTCATTGATCAGATGAGAGGTACTTCCCATGAGTCCCAGACTGCATGGGTAGGATGCCTCGACAGGATAACTAATCAATCCTGTCCTCACAGGAGAACACATCAATCCTGCTACAATCGCTGTGGAGAACACATCAATCCAGGCTACCATGGAGAACACATCAATCTAGGCCTCACAGGAGAACTAATCATCCTGCTACATAGGAGAGCGAATCATCCTATTCCACAAGAGAGCGAATCATCTTGTCCCACAAGAGAGTGAATCATCGTGTTCCATTGTGCACCACCAAGGGAGGGTGAGTCACCCTGTGGTCATATGTTGCTCCAGTAGGAACCGCAAGCCCTCAGAGCTCCCAGAGCTCAATGTATGCAACATGCAGGACCCTTGTACAAAGGTTTCTTGCCGACTCCAAGTCGTTTGGGAAAATCATAGATTAGATCTTTCCTCGGGGCTTTGACAAGGTGTATCAACTTATACATCATCTTAATGTGATGGAGCTTCCTTGCTCATCGACTTACCATATCCCAGATGATGTCTATCTGCTGGAGCAATTGACAAATACGGGATTCCTCAATAATCGAATCCCACCTCTGCTGTTACAGAGAATCACAGTGGTATCCAATGTAAATCCAAACAGCTCACTGAAGAGCTTTTGCAACCAGACTTCCTCACATGAGGTTATGCTAGCAACAATATATCCTGCTTCGGCGGTGCTCAAAGCCACCGACTTCTGCTTCCTGCTCATTCGGGATATTGAAGCAGATCCCAAGGTGAAATAGTACCCAAAATTGCTCTTACGGTCCACCACACTGCCTGCCCAATCAACATCAGTATATCCAAGTAGTCTCACATCTCCGGCAATGTATCTTAATCCATGAGAGATTGTGTCTTGAAGACATCTCAAAAGATTCCTCGCATCAATCCAGTGAGGCTCAACCAAATATGAGCTCACAATGCTAACTGCAAAACATATGTTTGGACGAAGGTTCACCAAGAACATCAATGCGAATGAGTTTTTGAAACTCAGAGGCATTTCCCAAGTCTGGTGCGACATCACTACCATATAACTTCTAAAAGTTAAGATCCTCGAGGTAGTCACAGGCTTGCAGTCCATCATATCGAATCTTTCCAATATATTTACCACATATTTTCCTTGAGATAGGAAAATTTCCCTTGGCTTCTGCCACACTTCAAGTCCTTTGTCCTTCATTTCAAATTCAGAAGCCATCTCCCTCTTACATTTGTGAATGAGAGGGTTTGCACCTATTAGAAAGAGGTCATCCACATACAACACCAGTATGAGAGGCTTGTCATCTTCAACCTTAAAGTAAAGGTTAGGATCAGCTTCACTCCTAGTGAATCCCAACTTCATCAAGTAGCTATCGATCCTCTCATACCATGCTCGGCGTGCTTGCTTCAGCCCATAGAGAGCCTTCTTCAACTTGCATACATGAGATTTTCAATCAAAAATCTCAAATCCTTCAGGTTGCTCCACATAGACCTCTTCTTTGATAGAACCATGCAAGAACGCGGTCTTAACATCCATCTGATGTAGGTTCCATCCTTGTGAAGCCAGAAGGGCTATGATCAAGAGGATGGTCGTATATCTGGCAACAGGTGCAAATATCATAGTCTATACCTCCCTTCTGGGATAAACCATGAGCAACAAAATGAACCTTATACTTTTCCATACTTCCATTTGCTGCATGCTTTATCTTGTAAAGCCATTTTGAAGTAACAATTGTCTTGTCCAGGGTCTGGGAACTACTTTCCAGACATCATTCTCCATAATAGACTCATATTTTATGGTCATAGCATCCTTCCATAGTTAATGCTTGATGACATCTGAGAATGATGAAGGTTCATTTTGTATGATCGTGCTCATGATGGTCAGGTATCCTTGATACATGTTAAGTTTCTTACTTTGATGGAAGGTTCCTCAGGGTGCAGCATGTCCTTGAGCATCATCAAGTATCCCCCTAATCCATGAAGGCCTCTTCCTAGAAGAGGAAGGCTCATGTGGATGAGGATCAATCAGATCCATGGGTTCTTCTACATCAGGCATTGATTCATCATCCTTTTCTTTCGGTTCCCTGGTGTCAGCTTCATGAGAGCTACTCAAAGTCAGCAGATTGTCCACCTTGCTGAGAGCCATATCTTTGTCAAAGGTGACGTCATGACTAATCACGACTTCCCTTTGATCAGTGGTGAACATTTCTTCAGGAGTTTAGGAACCCAATGCTTGATGAGGGCATCGATTTTGTACATATACGGCGGTGATTGTAGTTTCAGCCCATAGAAACTTTGGAAGTCTTTGATCATGTAGCATGGCCCGGACAACTTCCATCATCGTGTGGTTCTTCCTTCCCACCACACCATTCTGCTCAGGAGTATGTGGTGTAGTAGTCTCCCTCTTAATGCCAACCTTAGGTATGCCTGCGTAAACCAATTGTAATATATCGGAGGTCTTGCTTTGGCTTGAGGGGAATGGTCCCCTTTTGAGCTTTCCTTTGGCACATCCCGGACATACACCTTCTTTCTCTACTTGGAATTTGGGCATCCATGTTACCATTTGTCTTACATCAGGTAGAGCTTTGTAAAGAATGTGGGCAAACCTCTTATGCCAAAGTTCGGACTAAGAGTTGTGTCACAAGACATGACACCTAGTGGACTTTCATCGACCTGATATAATGAATCAACACTAAACCCAAGAGTAAAGGCATCTTTAACATTATTTTTCCATATACATACCTTGCCATTGCTGAAGGTTACCTTGTAGCCTCTATCTTCCATTGCCAAGATGGACACTAGGTTCCTTTTGAGGTCAGGTGCATTTAATACATCCTAGAATTTCTAGCCTTCTTGAATTCTTGTCCTCTTCCTTGATTCCCAACTCTCCTCTTACCTTTGCTGTTGAATTTGTCATTCCTTTGATTTCCATCAGAGGGATTTCGAGTTGCACCACTGCATAATGTACCATGCTTCTCTAATCATGATTATCATCATGCTGCCCATGTCCATGATTTTATCCATCATAATGCTGCTCAAACTAGTGTGCATCATCATAATGCTATCCTATATGTCCATGATCTCATGTTGCCCTTTATGTCCATGATCTCATTCATCATGATGCTCATGATCTCATACATGGTGACTTGCTTTATCGCAAATGTAACATCGTCATTTTCTTCTAGCCGTAGGTCTAGCCTTTCCTTTTGATTTAGTCCCGGAATTATTTCTTTTCTTTGCATGACAAGAAAATGCAGCAGGAGGACCTTTAGGCATGGGCATTTCTTACACTTCTTCCCTTGTTTCTTCCTTAATGCATCTAGCCATTAATTCCTTGAAACCAGGAATTACATTATAGTTCAAAAGAGTAGTCCTAAACACATACCATTCAAATGGCAATCCTCCAAGAGTTGTGAGTGACATTTCTCTGTCAGTAATAGTTTCCCCAATAGATAGGAGATCGTTCTTGATCTTGGTGATTCTTAAGAAGTATGCTTGCATACTTTCATCTTTACCCTTCTTGATTTCCCTCAGCTTATTTCTAAGAAACAAAACTTGATTTGCATCATTAACTTTAAATAAACTCATAAATCTATCGTAGATTTCCTTGGAGGTGTCCAGTTCAGAGATATAGGACAGCAAGTGCTTTTCGATAGAGTCCCGGATGATCTTCTATTGTTTTCACATCTCCATTTTTTCATTTGTTCCAGGCAGCAGCAGATGTATTTGATGGAGGCTCAACAATATTGCCTCTCACATGATCCAACACTCCTTGATTCTCAAGGGTTAGATCGATAGACATCTTCCATCTGTGATAGTCAGCTTTCTCACGGAGCTTGTCTTCAGCAGGAAAGAGTGTTGAGGACCCCATAGTTCTTTTAGGATAGCCTTGCCAATATTCTCTTCGATGATTTCTCTTGCTCTTGCTCGGGCTTTTTCTTCACCTCAGCTTTGATACCATGTTAAGTTATGGTATGTTCTATGCTTATAACAGTTTACTTCTTTCTCTTATTATATTCCACCGATTAGTAATCGCATGTAAATAAAGTAAAGTGCAGATAGAACATTAAACGATTAACAGAAAACAAGCTAAGACAAGAGACACAAGATGTGGCGGCTAGCCAGGGACAAACCCCACAATGTGTTGGGAAACCCTTTGATCAAATATTCTTTTATCTTCAATAATTCAGCAGAGAGAAATAGTACAATAAATCTGATTCATATCAGCAGTAGCAAACCCTAGATCAACAGCATCAGCATTAGCGGCTTCATTATCAAACTAGGGCAGACCATATCTCACAAACCGACCGTCGGATTGACTTCATTCCACCACCAAAAGTTTCGGCTTCCAGAGGAGGTTTAGATGAACTATAGTGCAGTTCAGATGAGGAGATCTTCTAGGCCACGCAAGTCAATCTTTACTTCTGCAGTTGCAGCTTTAGTTTCAGCAGTTTCCGGCTTCAAACTAGGGCAGTCAATATCTTGCAAACCGTTCGTCGGATTGACTTCATTCCACCACCAAAAGTTGCGGCTTTAGAGGAGGTTCAGATGAACCCACAATGTAGTTCAGATGAGGAGATCTTCTAGGCCATGGAAGGCAATCTTTACTTCTGCAGTTACAACTTCAAATTCAATAGCTTCCGGCTTCACATGTGTGAGAGAGAGACCCATTTCAGCACAGTAGAGAAGAGACTCATTTCTATGTAGTAGAGAGAGAGAGAGATGTGATGAGATGAGTGAGTTCAAATAAGGAAAAGTCCTCTTGTATTTATACACAATGTTGGTGGGTGAATAGATGCGACTGTTGGGCTTCTGAGCCTACATGAGTTGTAGGTCGGCTTGAGAATAATTCCATAATCAAAATAAATTCATATCTCCATGAATACTTATCGGAATCGGATGATCTTTATATCAATCCTACACCTCTCGATGAGAGGAATCTAATAAAAATATTATCAGCCATGAATAAGATGACCCACATGAAGTTTTGCCCTGGTTTCCAATTTTAACAACATGAAATATTATGGATTATATATTGATATACAGGCAGACTTACATTGCAGGGAGTTGCCCCTCCCTTTATATTGTTGTGCATTTCTCTATGTTAATGCTCTTATCATGAATGTTCATGATTTTCATATTGTATAAAGGACAAAGAAAATATTTGGTAGCGAAAAATAAACTAAGTATGAATGTTAGGCGTAGTCCATGACCGTGAGTGTTCGTGAAAAGAAAAGGGTCGGTGGTGCCACACCTTGCTATAAAGTGGTTGAAAGACTACCGCCAGTGTAGGGGCGTGACAGATGGTATCAGAGCTGATTCAGGTGAAGTGCAAGTGAAGGAAGCTGATTTCACTGACAAGTAGAATCAAGAGCTGGTTCAGTTTTGTGGGAAGAACCTAGTGAATGGTGAAGAAATCTAAAGGATGATTTAGGTTGCAGGAAGGTGGATGGCCGAGATGGTAGAAGGACCTATGGCAGGTGAATCTAGCCATGATGTAGGTGAAGCTTTCCAGTACAAGGTATTGGAACATATGAGTAGATGGAGTTCTGAATGGGCTTCGATGAAGGCCGAGAACATGATGATTCGGGAATGCTGCGTGAAGATAAAAAAAGAACTTGAAGAACTAAAGGGCCAATACGAGGATGTTGTAGATATGACAATGATGGAGGATGAACTTGAGATTGCTCAAGTTGGACCAGGATCGTATGGTTTGCATACATGGGTGGATGAGGATACTCACATGGAGGAACCTCATGATGAAGAAGTAAGTACTATTGATACTTGTGTTTCAGTTGAGCATTTGGTAGATGAACCGTATGCAGGGAAGGGCAAAATCAGTCTGCCGATGCAAGGGGGTATCTTACCATGGATTTCTATGATGAGACCTTGTATGGAGAGGCAAGAATCATTAATTGTTGCAGGACTTGTTGAGGTTGTTTGTGACCTTATGGTAGAAGGTACAAAGGCCCATGACAAGGGAGGAATGTGATGATCGTTGCGGAGGAATGGGTCATGCTTTAGCCACATGGAGAATTGGCTAAGTGCCCGGCATGACTCATGGACAAATTGGAGGGCACACACTTGAGTATGATGATACTTGGGTGGACTTCTCATGGTCGAGACCAAGAGGAAGCCTTGGCAGAACCTTTAGTGGGGGAGCTATGATGGAAGAGACTCGTGATGATGATATGGTTGGGTAACCGAGTTCACTAGACCAGATTAGCAGACTTGGATAAAGATGACCGATTGTTGTGATGGGTCTACTTGGTTGGACAACATGGGCAACTTAGTCATGGACATCAGGTTGGAGACATGGAGCATGATAGTCTATGCAGGGACATTGTGTAGGAGCACTTATAGAGGTGTCACTTATGGGAATCTAATGAGGAGTGCCAAGCTAGGGATGTTTTGCAGGTGGATTTGCTAGTGTGACATGGAGATGGTTTATTTATGAGCCGATGGAGAGGTTGTGCACTCTTGTACAACAAGGCCATGGACTTGGATGGAATTGTGAGCAGGCTATGGAGCATTCCTACTACATGGAGCACTGAGGCATCTTGCAGAGACCTTTGGGTAGAGACTTGTATGCTTGTTGAATGCTGGTTGGAGATGACTCGTGGAGCTCATGATGAGATGAGGTTCTGAATTTTGGGGACTTCATATATGGTGGACTTAGAGGATCTGATGCATTGAGGAGCCGAGGTTAGAGACTTTGATGCAGCATGGGCTGCATACTTTTGAGTACATATGGGTGTGCTTGAAAGAGTGACTTGATGTGGAGGATCGATATGAGACACTTTGGAGTGATGCAGTTACAATGATGATGATGCCTTGGTGGCAACACTTGGGCATGGGTTGAGCCAAGACTTAACCACTTTTGACACATGGGAGCTGATTGATCTATGATCATGGGCAGCACATGGATAGATGAAACAGGTGTATACTTGTTACTATGGCAGAGTTGAGGGATGGCACATTTCAGAGATGATGGAGGATACTTCATCGACCTGGATGTGGCACATCGAGAGTCGGGTTTGATGAGAGGATCTCTTCACTTTGAGGAGATGGATATTTTGCAGATGGATGATGATGTTGGGGTTTATGTGGCTAATTTCATGCAGCACATGGGTACCAAACATCATGGACAACATGTTGCAGATGAGATGACGACTACTTCATGGACCTGGACATGGCTTACTTGGATGGAGATGGATTCTTGATCGAGTTGAGGATGTGATAGGATGTTCTGAGAAACGACTGATGATGGCATGAAGATCTTCATTCTCATGGTTTGAACGTGATAGTTGGACTGATCACCCGACTAGTTCAAGTCATGAGGGGCGTTAGTGTACATATATGTGTTCGCATTATGTTGGAGTGGAAATGTAGCTTGAGATGGAAGGGCCAACCTTCCACAATGGGAGTAGCATGTGGAGATCGTGATGAGGTGGTTGATGATCATGGATTGAGGAGACTTTCTGATGTATGACATACCGATGGGGTATATGCCTTGGCATGGATATCTTGGTGACAAATGGTTGCCAAAATGAGAGATTGTTGAGGACCATGAGCTACAGGGTGCGCTGATGGGTGAGCTGTGGCCATGGTGGAAGGTCACACGAGTGGAAAATGACTTGTGCGATGAGTTTTGGACATGGGAAAATATATATCCGTGAGGCGGTCTTAGGTGCCCCGATAGATGGGCAGGATGATGGGTGGACGACGAGTGGATGGGGTGGCCGAACAATGGAATGGGTGGGCCAACAGAGTGTTTATGTGATAAGTCGATGGACAAATGATGAAGTGGAAGGTCGGCCAAGCACATGAAGGAAGGGTGAGCTAGTGTATAAGTTAGTGGATGCATGGAGTTGGAGAGAATCAAGCAACTTGGATGCATATCACTTAGACGAGCTAAGTGAAGAGCGAAGAAGTGCGAGGGTGAGCCGCAGGTGTCGCAGTTCAAATGGAGGCACTGGTCATGCAGAGCATGCTCGAGTACGGCATTGGCGACACAGTCGTGCAGAGCCCACCCGAGTAGGGTGTCAGTGACATGGTCGTGCAGAGCATGCCCGAGTTGGGTGTGGGTGACACTGTCGTGCAGAGGACACCCAGGTTGGGCGACATGAACACGGAGGGCAGGTGCCCGAGTTAGGCAAGTGACACGGCGAGCCGAATGAAGGGTGAAATGGAGGGCATGAACAGGAGTTTTGTAGGCGGTACTTGATGTGGCCCATCGAATGAAGGGAGGTCGAGATCGGGAATGGGAGATCGGGTGAGAGGCAACACGGGTGTGTGTGTGTGTCTATCGAATGAAGGCATGGTTGGGCTGAATGATAATGTCAGGTGGAGTAAGATGG
Organism: Pinus tabuliformis; assembly: GCA_031772625.1. Taxonomy (NCBI): domain Eukaryota; kingdom Viridiplantae; phylum Streptophyta; class Pinopsida; order Pinales; family Pinaceae; genus Pinus; species Pinus tabuliformis. Next base: position 1,062,284,291 of record CM062807.1, on the reverse strand, counting down.
TTTAGGTGTTTTCTAAACAAATGGTGAGCGAGCAAGGTGAAGAAGTGCGATGGGTTGTGAACTAAGGCGATTAATGTGCGAACGTGCCGGGTAGGCGTGCACAGTGACACAGGTGGGTGCCCAAGTTGGGAAAACGACGCAACAAGTTGAACGAGCACGTTCAGGGGGGAACGAAGAGTTGGGTAGAACGTGTGGTGACCGTTCAGAGGTGCGGATGAGGTTGTGCAACCGAGTTTGCCGAAGTTGTAAAATTGGCTAAGTGTAAATTTGGGGTTTCCTCCAAGATCTAACATGTACATGGAATATTATGGATTATATATATTGATATACGGGTAGACTCATATTGCAGGGAGTTTCCCCTCCTTTTATACTGTTGTGCATTTCTCTATGTTAATGTTGTTATGATGAATGTTGATGGCTTTCATATTGTATAAAGGACAAATATAATACTTGGTAACGAAAAATAAACTAAGTACGAATGTTAGGCATATTCCATGACCGTGAGTATTAGTGAAAAGAAAAGGGTCAGTGGTGCCGCATCTCACTATAGAGCGGTTGAAAGACTACCGCCAGTGTAGGGGCGTGACAAAGCCTGTGCATAGAAACACAGAGAAATGGTTGGTTTCCGCACTTGTGCTCTTTCTAACTCAATTTATTTTTAAGTGTTGGAATTTTTTATTTAAAATTTATAAAATGATTAGTTTAGATTTATGAAAAAGTTGGTACTATTTATAAATAAAATTGTTATTAATATTCTTGTGGTTGTTAATAATTATTTTAACATATATATATATATATATATATATATATATATATATATATATATATATATATATATATCTTTAATTTCATAAATATTTTTAAATTTAAAAAAATAATATTAATTTTAATATTAAATTTTCATAAAATTTGATTTTTTTTTTCTCAATTTCCTAAAAGTTGTTTGTGATTATGAGGTAAATGTGTAATAGGTTCAAGTTTGAGTTGACTAGTTCTGAAATAAAGATAAAATATTTTCTAAATAAAAAATGTTGATAGTAATTAAAAACAAAAATGAATGTATTTATTTAATTAGTAGTTAGTTTTAATTACAAGAATTAGTACCATTAGAAGATGTAGTAAGATGTAGGAAGAACTCTTATATTCATTCCAATAAAATATTTCAATGTTAATGTAAAATAATATAATTTTATATTAATTTTAAAATGGATAAAGGTAATTAAAAGTAAAAAAGAAATTAATGTGGAGAATTCTACAATCAAGTTGACACATGTACCTTATAAAATAAAAATAAAATTTTTTTAAATAAAAAATAATATTCACTATATTTAAAATCAAAAGTGAATATATTTATTTGGTTAGATTTAATTAAAAACATTATTTTGCGAGGTTATTCAGTCCAATATGACAGAGATGTTGTAATTTTAACATTTTGACTAAATGAGTTAGGATCTCTTTCGGCACTTGGTGAGTTAAGATGTATCTAGGTTGGTAAAATATCAATAATCATACTCTCACCTCGATTTATTATTGACATTACAAGGTAGAAAATGTGGTAAAAATATTTCACAATACAAGATTTAGGTAAACTATTTAAATGCACAGAGAGAATAAATAATTGAAAGTAAAAAAAATCAATTATTTCCTACCAGAATAATAAAAAAGAGGTTATGTTTTTAATATAAAATTAACATGTGGCATTTAAAATATATTAATAATAAATAAATAAATGGGATATAAATAAAATATTTCAAGAAAAAATGGTTATAACATTTTAATTAATCTTACTATTATACATTTTGGTTTCATTGGCATATATTTTTGGGTCATTTGAAATCTAGTAAAGATTTGTTGGAATTGTAAGTTTAAGTTGTGTAATCAAAGTGATAAAAGAGATTTTCAAGGTGTTGAATCCATTTATACATTAAAAATGCAATTTAAAGAATGAAAAAATTTATACTACACTCTAAAAGAAATTACCACATAAAGGATTTAATCCCTCTTGAAAATGAATCTATACTAGTGAATATTGAACCTATTTTATCATGGAGAATATATCAACTATTTTCTAAATTTTCTAACAAATCCATTAAAAACATTGATATTTAATATATAGACGCATTATTTTAAATATGTAAACATTATACACTTAACTCTATTTAATTTAAAAAAGAAAAAATTATACATCTTTCATAGCTTTATGGGAAACCTCTTTAGATTTAAACCTTTTACTTCGTAGGAAGAAACACATGTTCTTAACCAATGGTCACTTTTGGTTAATATGTAATAATAATTAGTTATAGAAAAATTACAACATGATGTTTTTTTATTACATTATGATAATATATCTAATAATATATAGTAGGTATACTATAGAATTCTTCCTCAAATTTGAGAAGATTGCTTAAAGTAGTTAGAGTTTTTTTGAAATGGCTAGGAAGAATGCGTCCTTTTGTACCTTTTTTTTTTATTAAAAAGTGTTTGTTATCATAGGCATGCCTCCTATTAAGATTTTATCCTTAAATTTGAAGGGTTTCCTAGATTTTCGAATGTTTATCCACATAAAATCTCTTTGAGGAGGTTGTTCGAAATTGATTTTTGAGAAGGATATTTAAAATACATTTTGTGACACCACCTATTCCTAAATTTGGAGAAGGTTCCTAAAATTTGAAGTGTTTATCCACATTAAATTTGAGGAACCTTACATTATAGTAACCTATTTTGATTTGAGGAGGTTGCTCAAAGTTGATTGTAAACAACCTCATTTAGTTTCAAAAGGTTATTCTCAAGAAATTTAGTTACTTAAATTCCATTATATTCTATTGTCAATATGTGGTCATAAACTTATAAACACCAACATTGTATGTGTGGAACTAGTACATATTCTCATAGCTAGGAAAGAACTCTTACAATCTAATGCTCTAAGGCATTAACTAGTAATAAAATTCTACCAGACAAAAAATTAAAGGTCTAGAGAGTTTTGTTGGATCACTGAGTTTATGTTTTCAGTAGCACTTTGTTTGGCATTGAGGCATTAAATGATTCTATGATTCCTTAAGAAGCACTTCCGTTCTTGAACCTTTAATTCCTAACTTTTATAGGGGGGATCCACACTTTACACTTAAAAGATAAAATCTAATCAGGAAGAAAGTTAAATGCTACACATTTGCATGATCATTAGGATTATGTTTACAAAAGAATTTTATGAGATTTGATCACAATACTTTGTTTTGTATAGGCATCAAATAGTTTCACAATTCCTCAAAAAACACTTTCATTCTTCAACCTTTAGTGCCTAACATCTATTGGGAATCCACACTTTTTCAATGAAGAACATGTGAATGTTCAAGAACTAAAATTATAGAGAATTAAAATATTAATCTACATAATATAAATATAAATATAAATTTATCTAATTACCTAATCTAACTAAGAAATCAATGAATTTGCAACACAAATCAGGTAGGGGGCATACCTACTGAATTGTGCTACAAAGGAAAACTATAGTATAAGTAATTTTCTATGAAATAAAGCTCAGAATAGCATCACTTATGTTAAAAGAGGAATACACAAATTCACATTACAATCGTAAAGAAAATTTTCATAGACTTATCATGGATCCACATATTCCTTGTCATCAATTTGCAATATACACCAACATATGGCCTTCATATTGGACCATTTGAACAATTTTGTAATACACAAATAAACTACTTTGTTGACCAATACTTTAATATTACAAACGTTGACCTTTGACCTTTACTTATTATAGATGTTATATAATATAGGGAGGGTATATTGAATGATGAATAACTCCCGAGGACACACACACTTGTTAATTGTTTGCATCTGACAAAAAGAGTAGGGCATAATTCCATTGACAAATATAGCTCTTGCTAACATGTGAAATTTCTTGTATTTCAGATAAGACATTTTCATGACATGGCATGCATGAAAATATCCATACCACTTTCCAAAACCTTGAAATTGATTAATTATTCCATTGTTGTTGTGTTGTATGCATTACTACCTTGCATTTGATTAGAGCATTAATTGTGGATTGGTGCCTTCCTTGTATGAAAGAGGAGCAATCCAACCAAATTTGATCTATCCCAACCCACATAACAATGAAAAGCATGTGACATATTTCACCCTGGGCTGCATAGATATGACAACTAACGATTTTGGTTACTAGATCATTACTACGGTTACAAGATTTGATACTAATATTAAAAAAGGAAAGCTCTAGCTCAAATAACTCATTAAAAGTCAGGGAAGAGCATTGAATTTAATAGCATCACACCTCATCAAAATGTGATGACCATAATGAAACTAATTGTGATAAAATTGGAATGATAATTGGCTACAAAAGGGAGTAGAAAAGGAAAAACTCAAACATTTTATAGTGGCAAAGGCCTCAAAATGAAAGCCCAATCTTTCCCCTATACTAAGACTTTGCAAGTCCTCATGCAATCTTCAGTGAATAGCCAAAACTAGGTATATGTGTATGTATATATACCGATATATATATATATATATATATATATATATATATATATATATATATATATATATATATATATATATATATATATATATATATATATATATTGATATTATGTTGATATACATGTCAGAATATATATACCAATATATGTACAGGTATATATACACGAAAATGATATTATATAGATATCATATATTATATATAACAACATATTATGACAGTATATATACCAATATATATACTCACATATTATGTTTATATTTATACTAGTATACATAACAACATATGTGTAGTAGTAGTATATTTATTAAATACATATTTCATTGGTATAGTGGTGGTGGTCCTCATTAGGTAAGAACAGTACATAGATAGATTAAGAGATTAATACTTTAGTTTAGGGTTGTATTGTAGTAAAACAACAACCCCCCATTTTGTACTTAATCCATAAAAAATGGGGACCCTTTTAAGTTTGCATATCCTACTTATATATATAATTTTCTCTTTGTAAAATTGCAATGGATTTCCACCTTGTACATATTTCATAGACAAATCACTTACAAAATCTTCAACAATACAAAAAATTCCTAACTTTTTAAGTGTGTCGTCAATTAACAGTACTTGTCCCCATCTCTTGAGACATGAATATCTCGGATAGTGCTCTCTTTTATTGGAATTGTTTTGGCAAAACCCCAATATGTGACAGAATCTTGTTCGTCAATTAACAATCTTTGTCCCCATCTTGGCTCTCATTTATCAAGTGGACCCTTCCACATTCACTTCTTAATCATCCCACGAAGGGACAAACATTTTCTTGACAAATTATGGATGTTTTTTTGGAAAATTTTATGTCAGTATCACCTTGACCCATTCACTTCTCAAGTGTTTTACCTTACGCGAAGCCCCACAGTGGGATGAAAATTTTTCTAACAAATCTCTTCAAATATTTTGTCTTTCAGATTCCATTAGTTCTCGTACCTTGACCCTTTTTAAATGTTGAGACCTAAGTTTTTCTCAAGAAATCCTTCCTGGGATGACATGACCATTGTTTCTACATGGAATGCTTTACACACAATCTTATTAGATGCTTCCATGTGTCTAGGAAAATATTTGAATTTTATTAATGTGTTTAGGAAAATATTTAATTGGAAAAGTCAATGGAGAATTCAATTATGAGGGGATACCATCGTCGCTTAACATATCTAATGAGAGGAAGTGAGAATTGATGGAGAGTTGAAGGAGAGAGCTCGACAGGAAGGCGGATAATAGAAACTAAAGGGGAAGGGGGGAATAGGTCATTTACAATTGGTATCAGGTTGGACGTAGGGATGACTCCTTCTGACGAGAAATTGAAAATATTTAGAGACCTTGAACCTGATCCCATTGGTGCTAGAGAAAGGTACTCCATCAATTCCTTGGAGACACCATTGTTTGATAAGGGAAGGGATGTGTGTACCAAAGAGACTGCCTAATAGGGACAACAGGCATACCCTTTGGTGTATCTCACTCCAAATCGATGGGGACATTGATGACAATCATTGGATGATATCCGAGGGGACTTATGTGCATGTCTCACTGCCACATTATTTGCATTCACAACAGAGTTGGGTGATTTCCCTCGATGCCTTCATCACGAGCAACAAGATGCGAGAGGCTCACTCGAGATAGGTAGTTAGGACATAAAGTATCATGAGAGAGACTTCTCAATGGTGGCATTTGATCAAGGCACGAGCTAACAGGTACATGCTTTGCGAGTGCATGGTTTGCTACAGAGGTAGCATATGCTCCACCCCTAAGTTCCCACCTAGGGATGTGACCGTGAGTGAGCTATAGGCTGCACTTTATGTGGGACAACCCAAGGCTTTATGTGAGCATGAAGTATAGGGGATGATAGTCCTCATTAGCAAGAGGATGCGCAGGTTCCAGGAAGTAACTGGGTACATCATCAGGAGACGGGATAACAAATTTCGCTGTGTGGTTTGGTAGGAGTAGAATAGTTTTTCATACGTGGGACAAATTATTAATTTGGATGCCCATCCATTGGATACATACAAGGGTCAAAGACGAGGCACAAAGGGGTCCCAATAGCTAATATCATGTCACAACAACAGGTAGTGAGGATTGGGAGTTTTGGACTTCCAGTATGGTTATTGGATCCAGAGATCCAGTTGATTGGTGGGACACTCCATTACTTAGTGAATAAAATCCAAATAGTAGGTGATCTGGTTCATTATCAGGTTAAGACATGGGGGACCACTGAGGTCTTCATCATATGGTGAGGTATGTGATTGTTCAGGATTACAGTCAGCCATGGAGTGATAGGCGTGAGCGTTGTTGATTCATATTAGCACGTTGAGCTTGGCCTCAATCATCACATATATTATGGCTGAGAGTTACAGGAGAGGAGTTTCTGGTATGAGCACAATAGGCAATTTGTCATGACCACAGTGTTACAAGTTCAACAGGACAATATCTTTTTGTGATAAGCATGGGACCCAGACATCATATTACTTAACCGCTCAATGACCTTTATGGAAGAGCTAGCTACTATAGGAGGAGAACACTCAAATATTCCCTGAGGCTTTAGCAACTTGTTGATAGCATGGGAGACTTCCTCAGCATGGAAGGTTGGTTGGCAAGAGGATACTAGGGGAATTTCATGCAGGAATGACTTCATCCCCACAGGGATTGTGTTGTGTCATCAAGAATTTACTCTTGGAGTGAATAAGGTGGACTACTCGGTAGGGCAGCTTCATGTGGAGTTGGACAGAGTCCTACATTATCACGATGCTCTACTTATTGATAGTATGAAGAGGGATTTTGGTACTTGTATCTAGTTGGATGACTAATGGAGTAAGGTTTGATTCACATTGATCAAGATGGCTTCGGATCCTAGTATCAAGGGATTCCTTCATGTCAAGACAATGTTGAGATTGGGGATGACTCAGTGGCACATTTGGGAACCTGGTATTATTCGTGGTTAAAATGGTGATCAACAGTCAAAGAGGGAACTTGTTCAAGCATTGCTTGAGGACAAGAAATTTCTGGCGGGGAGGACTCTCATATCCCCAATAAGTAATAATTTTGTTAATGGAAATTCCCAATTTTACAGTTTTGGAGAATAATAAATATTTTTGGCAAATAAACTTAGGAGTTATGATGGCTCAATATAATCTTTAGAGAGAAAAAAAAGGCAAAACTTAGGATAAAAGAAAAATTAAAGTAAAGATCAGTTGTGGAGGTTACCAAAATGGAAATTGAACCATGAGAAGAGTCAAACCATAGTATAAAAGCATAGTGCAAGAGAAATTGACCCATGGTGTGAGGAAGGGAAATAAATAATAAAGGGAAGGCTAGATCCTCTCTTTGATAATTTTATTTGGCATTTAATTTCAGAATTGGAGAGTTTTCTTAAGCTGCTTAGCCAAGTCAACCAGTGTTGTTTAGCACAAGGAATTTCCATGCAGAATTCCACCCTCATTTCGAAGAAATTCGAGTGTCTCTGTAGCGAGGTAGTTTGGGGAGTCCAGTTCAACATTTCCACAGAGCTTTATTGCAAGTATTCACTCAGTTTTCCACTCCTTGGGCATAGAGGTTGTCCAAATTGCTCATTGGAGGATCAACTATTGTGGGTTGGATTTCTAGCTATTTTGCAGTGGTTGAGCAATAGTGTTTTGTCAGGTATTAGAGCTTATTTTGGACAAAAGTTTGAGGAAGGAATTTTGATGGGATTTGGAAGAGATTCCCTTTAGTGAAATCATGCATTCTTTTAGTAGTTTCATTTATGTAGCTCACTAGTAGACTGTGAAGGGTTGCACACTGATTTTGGGGTTTCAGTGACTGGTGGATTCAATTTGAGGATTTTCTGAGTTTTTGTGGGTTTGGTGAGAGGAGACTCCAGTCAATTTTACAAAAGAAATCCGGTAATATTCAGGCCCACAATCCTCATTCTTATAGTAGGGTGAATTGTTGGTTTAACAAGGATTTTCACATTATTTTGGGCATCTGGGTCAACTGGAATTAGCTCAAAATAATTATGGGTTTTATTGGTTAGGGTGTGAGGAGCCTCCCTATAATTTTTTAGAAATTTTGAAGCGGTTTCGAGTGTTCATTTCACAGTTTGGCTCTAGCAGCAGCAACAACAACAACAATTTATGGGCAATGCATTTGGATAGATTGAGCCATTTTAGTTGGATATTTCACTTAGTTTCCCACCTAGGTATTGCATGCTTGTAGTAGCAAGCACATGTTCTATATATTCACTCCATTGTATTTAGTTACAACTTTAAAATCAATAAAATGGCTCAGTTATATGGCTGTTATTTTATGGTTCTCTGATCTATTTATGCTTGTGTAAATTTATGCATGCATGTGTGAAAATTCTTGGCTACAATTTAGTGTATGTTTTGATATTCACTATATTTTCTAGTTTGGAACATTACATATACACAAAAAAAATTCCACTAGATCCAAAAACCAGGAATACCATATTGATTTTTCATTATATTTCTTTTAACGTTATAATACACATATATACATGTTGAAGTATTCATAAACCCAATCCACCAACCATGGATTAGAACATACTTGTAGTTCCCTTTACTGGATCTACAAATACCATGGAAAAAACCCATTGTGCCCAAAAACCTTGTGCAAAAACATGGGTAGGTCCGCCCACCATATTTAGGTTTGACCCCCATCCTTGGGTTTGCCTAAATATTATTTGGTCCACATAAAATAAAGCATATCACACCCAACACCAGATGTTCTCATATTGACAAATTTCTCTAAGAAAAGGTTCACCATTTATCATCAACATTAGCATCATTCTATTACCATAATCCTAGTCAGCAACTCTAACTCACGGTAAATCAAGAACATCACTTTGTTACCATAATTATGGTTGGTATCTCTGACCTATGTTGTATTATCTCCATAATCTCAGTCAGTACTTCTGACCCATGATACATCACTTGCATCAACTAGTCATCATAATTCTAGTCGCTACCTCGGACCTACGGCGTATCATCACCATCATCCTGGTCAATAATCTTGACTGAGATTACTCTTGGTTAACCATCAAACTATTTAATATCTTTGGCTCATGGTGAATCTCGAAAGACCTCACTTTTCATGAGTAATTCTAGGCCTAATGCTAAATATTCTCTCTCAACCTCTCTAGAGAGTTTGAGCCCGATGTTAAAGGGCACCCACTCAACTAAGTGATTCAAGGCCTCTAGGATAGTTCTTCCTAATTCTAGTCAGCATAATTGACACAAGAAGAATGACTTTCCTTTGTCAGACCATTCTCCCTAATTCTTGACCTAGAGGGAATGATTGTTCTTGAATAAGATATCTATGTTGATGTGTCAATCCACTACCTATGGAAAGCATCATGCATCAACATCATGCTCAACAAATGATCACTGGGAACAATTCACCAATTATCAAAGTTGTCTCTTGGAACCTAGTCAACACCTATGAACTATGGTGAAACCCTGGGATATTACCATTACTACATGTTAATTGAATGGTAAATTTCTTGTCTAATGCTAGAGGCACTCACTCACCCATTTGGGGAGCACTTTGTGACTTTTTTCTCTCCGGTTCATTCTCCCTAGCCACATTTTGTGGCCCCTGGTCAATACTTTGACTTGATTATATTCTAACCTAGGGAGAATGTCTAACCCTTGATGCAATGACATCAGCATGAGGTTCCAAAGACAGAGCAACCATCTAGGATAGCTTTAGAGAGGGTATCTAGGAGGAAATCAATAGATCTTTGTTGATTAGATGATGGACTTCTATTACTCCACTGCACCACTGGTTGTGATATCCTTCCTTGATGACCATATCTTTGAGACTTTAATGTAATGGGTAGCAATGCGTTACGTTACAAAGCATGCCTTTCATCTAAAAGGGATTGGATCACAATCAAACTTTTAACTCGAAACATGTCATTCAAAATTTTATGTTTGCTAAAATTTCCTTATTGAAGTCCATGTATACACATCCATGCATATGTTGCAATACATTAGCACTTCACCTAATGAATTTCAAATAAAATACAACTAAAGCATTTCCACTATCTCTTAGAAAATTATAAATGTAGAGGGAGGTTAAGCAAGCTTACGTAGATGAGCATCGTGGAGAAGGAGTTCAAAGAGGGGTAAAAAATTGGAGTCTAGAGTTTCATGTAGAGATCAAAGTTTCCCTAGAACTGTTAACAAAAGTTCAAGTTTCAGTATTTGTATTCAAATATGTTAAACACTATTGTGAAAAATCCCTTGGTGCAAGATATATATATGTATATGTTTCTTCCTTATTTCTAATTTCCATGTAGGAAATCTGAATCATAGATTTGCAAGCTTTAGACTATAAATTATTGAATTTACAAATCAATCCATTCTCTTTATAAAATATTAATGATTATGATACATTCTTTTCTATGAATATAATAAATGTTAATGCTTCATTAATCATACAAATTATTTGAACTCTAATAGAATCCACTAAAATTACTTTTTATAACATATTCATGAAACACAAACTAAAAATCTCCACTTTTAAAAATCAAATCAAAACAATATATATATATATATACACACACGCACCCAAATAAAAAGGTAACCCAAAACAATGATAGAGAACGAAATAGAAAACTTGATGGGGGTCATATGGCATAATGGCTAAAAGGTCAAATTGAAATGGTCATCAGCCAAAAATTGGAAAGTCATTTTATTTTTAATAATAAAATAATATCGTAACTTTTAAAAAGTTATTAATTTCATTAATATTTTTAGGTGTAGAAAATGTCTTTAAAATTCAAACAAATTATTGAATTTTAAAATTAAAGCATAGGAAATGGTTATTATAATGCTACCTGTTATATAAAAATATATAAAATGATGATGTATTTGATTACGATCCCTCTCACGTACATGATTAGAATACATCTAATGCAACAAATAATACACATCCATAAACCTGACTCACTCACTCAATGAGATATGACATAGTAACCCACCTTTTGGACATGTTAGAATGAAATATTCACCGCACATTGCTAGCATTGTGAACCCCATCACCTAGTCGAGGTGTAGGGAATGCAAGTAACTCCAAATCCTTACTCCATGTTGAAATCAGCCTGGCCCTTTGGAAGAGACCAGTCGAACGCGTCCACAAGAAGGGATACAATGTGGTGCATCTTGATGTACGTCGTGTTAGCCACTAGGCACTTCCTCCTCCCAGAGGAGAAGGGAAGGAATCTAAAGTCATTCCCACCGATATTTATATTGGTTTTTGATCCGTCCTCGAATCTTTCTGGCCTGAATCAGAAAGGCTCGTCCCACAATTTGGGTCATGTGCAAAACCCCATATGTTGACAAACATAATGCTTTTAGAGGGGATTCTGTAGCCTGCAACATCCACGATCTTTTCATTTAAATGGGGATCCGTCAACAGAACCAACGGATGGAGACGAAGAGCTTCCATCACGACGTAATCCAGTTATGGAATCTACCATGTCATATTCATCCACCAGCCGACCATCGCCCACAACTTTGTCTATTTGTCCTTGCAGTTTTTTCAAAACCCTCTGGTTTTGTATCAGCTCTGCCATTTCCCATTCAATTCTAGTCGCCATAATATCTACATCGAACAACTGCAAGTTAAAAATAATGGAGAAATGGTTATATGGTTGTAATGTATCTCCTTAGTTTAGGATTAGTTCCTAGAGTTTAGGAGGTTGTTTACAACTACCTATTTTTCAGTGATGTATTTAATATTGTAATATTCATTTGATGTAATGTAGAGTGAACGAGAGTGAGAGTCTCCTCTTTGTTTTGAGTGCAGTCTCCCAGGTGCTGTACACACCTGTGAGCTGCAACTCCTTCATTTAATTCAAAGTGTGATTTTTATCTTGGTATCAGAGCTTAGGATAGAGATAGCCTCAATTTTTTTTTTTTTAGGGATGTATCATTAGTTACATTTCTGTAGTTGTAGGAGTACATGTAAATGTGTCTGTGTGATCAGGTGGAACTGCGGTAACACCTGGAGTGAAGGGTCTCAGATGACTGATCATCTCAGAGCCGAAGAAAGGGTTGAGCAATTGGCGCAGATTTTTTGAAGACAGTCGCGCCAATCCAATACAAAACAGAAAGGTGCGATTTTTTAAAGAACAGAAGTGCCCATTGGTGCGGGTTTGGGGCTGATAAGTGCACCAACAAAATTATAACTAAATTGGCGCGGATCCATGGCTGCTAAGCGTGCCAATTTCCATGGACACTGTGAATTTTTCTTTTCTGCAATTGGCGCGGATTTGTAGCTGTTCAGAGCGCCATAGAGCCAACCTTTTTCTCTCTGGAAATATGCAATTGTTTTTTTGTTGCAGATCAGAGTTGCCCGGTGGTGACACGTGGAGATTTCTTCTCGGTGGTAGCAGATTTGATTTGCCCAGTGGTGGTGAATTGAGGTTCCTTGATCCGCTCAGATCGTACCTACCTGGTGGTGGCGAATTGGGGTTTCGTGATCCGCTCGGAGGTAGCAGATCGGACCTGCCTGGTGGTGGCGAATCAGAGCTCTGTGATCTGCTCGGTGGAAGCAGATCAGTTTTTTGCCCGGTGGTGGCATAGTGCAGCTCCTTGATCTATTCGGTGGAAGCAGATCATCTTTGCCCGGTGGTGGCATGTTGGAGCTTGCTTGTTGATCTGTTTGGTGGTAGAAGATTGGTTTTGCCTGGTGGTGGCACAGTGAAGTCCCTGATCTTTTCGGTGGCAGCAGATTGGACTTGCCCGGTGGTGGCACAGTGAAGTTCTTGATCTATTCGGTGGAAGCAGATTAGACTTGCCTGGTGGTGGCCGATTGGAGTGTTCAGTTAGGCAAAAATGAACAACAGTATAGAATCATACCTCCACGAGTCTGGCAAACTCGATGGAACGAATTTCTCCAACTGGAAATTCAAAATGCAAACTTTGCTGGAGAGCGTAAATGCATGGGCGATCGTTGAAGGAAATGAGCTGAGATCTGAAACAACGACCCAAGAACAAGACTGGGATAAAAGAGAAGCAAAAGAAAAAGTTATACTGAAGATGTCCGTTAAGGACAATATTATCCCACGTATCAGAGATTCCAAGTCAGCCGCTGATCTATGGACAACGATCAAGAACCTGTACGAGACTCAGAATACAAATCGTGTTCTGGCACTCAAGGGAAAATTGTTTGCATTGAAGATGGATGAGAATGAGTCCGTTGGTGGATTCATGGCCAGAGTCAAGGATCTGAGAGACAAACTGGGAGCTATTGGAGAAAAGGTGTCCGACTCAAATCTATTTACACTCACATTGAACAGAATGACTGATGAATATCAGACATTCATCACAGGAATGTCAGCGAGGGAGAAAGCCCCTTCATTTGATGAGCTGACAGCGATTCTGCTCCAGGAGGAGGAGCGAAGACAGAATCTGAAAACTCAGAGCAATGACCTAGCTCTGATGGCGAAGAGGCAACAGTACAGAGGAAAGCAGCACCAGCACCAACATCAGCACCAACAACCGCAGTAGCAGCAGCAGAAGGGGGCCAGCTCTTTTCAAAAGAGACCATTAAGAGGTATGACTGATAATTATGTTAAGAGATGTTTTTATTGTGGGAAACTTGGTCATCAGATTAAATAATGCTATAAGAGGCAGGTGGATGAAAGAAAAGGCAAACATAGGAAACACCAGGGCTATTTTGCTGGAGAAAAGGAGGACCACAGCCATGATCTTCGACTATTCACAGTCGGTTGTGCTCTTTCAGCATCAAAGGGAGATGAGGACGACATATGGTATGTCGACTCTGGCGCATCCTCACACATGACTGGTAAGAAGGACTGTTTTGAATTTCTTGAAGAATCTGCATGTGGATCAAAAATTTATCTAGGAGATTACAGTGGGTATGAGATCAAAGGTTATGGAGATATTCCTGTGAAGCTACCTAGTGGTGACATTAAACATCTTAAAAATGTATTATATGTTCTAGGAATTAAGAAAAACTTGATCTATGTCTCAATGATTACAGACCAGGACATGCAGGTGCAATTCTTTAAGAATGGTTGTGTCATTAAGAATAGCCAGATGGAAATAGTTGCAACAGGAGTGAGCGTGGGGAATTTATATAGATTGGATGCAAAGAATATCCCACGACAAGCAATGGTTGCAGCTAGATCAACAGTCGAAAATCTCTGGCATCAGAGATTTGGACATCTCAATTTGCAAGACCTCATCTTACTTCAGAAGAAAGGTATGGTCGAAGGACTCCCTGTTTTTCATAATGTGAAGCTGGAATGTGATGGATGTGCATTAGGGAAAATGCATATAGAAGAGTTCCCTTTGCATGTCAACAGAAAGGAAAGAGACATCCTAGAACTAGTGCATACAGATATTTGTGGACCTATGCAAACTAGGTCCCTAGGAGGTGCATATTATTTTTTGCTGTTTACAGATGACTGCACTAGGTTTTCATGGGTGTATTTTTTAAGTAAAAAGAGTCAAGCCTTTCGGTACTTTAAAGAGTTTAAATCTATGATAGAGAACCAAACAGGAAAAAGGATAAAGATTCTCTGCTCGGACCAAGGGGGAGAATACAGGTTAGGAGAGTTCATGAACTTCTGCAAGCAGCATGGGATTATGCATCAATTTACAGTGCCACATACTCCACAGTAGAATGGAGTAGCAGAATGCAAGAATCGAACTCTTGTGGAGTGCGTGAGAAGTATGCTTCAAGGTAAAGGTATATCAAATGGTCTTTGGGCAGAAGCCATTAATACTGCTATTTATTTAAAGAATAGGAGTCCTACTAAATGTCTAGGCTTCAAAACCCCCTTTGAAGCATTGTTTGGACTCAAACCAGCAGTTAGTCATCTAAGAATATTTGGATCTAAAGCTTATGCTCATATACCAAAAGCAGATAGAAAGAAGTTAGACCCGAAATCCTTGAAATGTATATTTGTAGGATATGGCACAGAGTATAAGGCATACAAGTTATATAATCTTGTGACTCATAAAGTTTTTGAAAGCAGAGATGTTGTTTTTCATGAACAGACTGATGATGGAAAGGAAGACTCTAGCAATGACAGCCACATTCCATTGCTGATAGAGATGAATAGTGACGAAGATGAAGAGCAGGAGCAGGAGCAGAAACAGGAAGAAGTAGCAGCAGATAGTGTAATAAGTGATGATGCAGGCCCATAAAGTGCTGAAACAGATAGAGTTGAGGTAAGTCCTCTACCTAGAAGATCAGGTAGGAAGACTATACTACCTGAAAGATTGAAAGGCTATGCTTTAATGTCCAAAATTTTAAACATTGTAGAACCTTCAAACTATGAAGAAGCAAGTAAATCAGATGAATGGAGGGCTACAATGCATGAGGAAATTGAATCAATATATAGAAATCATACTTGGGATTTAGTTGAGTTTCCTAAAGGAAAAACCCCTATAGGTTGTAAGTGGCTGTATAAACCTAAGATAAATGCAGATGGGAGTGTAGAAAAATAAAAAGCTAGACTGGTAGCAAAGGTTTATTCATAGCAAGAAGGCATAGATTTCGATGACACCTTTGCCCCTGTAGCTAAACTAAATACAATTAGAATGATAATCTCTTTAGCAAAAGAAAATAAATGGAAGCTACACCAGCTAGATGTTAAGTCTGCATTTATGAATGGAGAATTAAAGGAAGAAATTTATTTAGTACAGCCTCCTGGTTTTGTGAAAAAGGGGCAGGAGCATTTAGTGTGTAAATTGCATAAGGCACTTTACGGTTTGAAACAAGCACCCAGGTCGTGGTATGAGAAAATTGATTCATTTTTTATACAGCATGGTTTTCATAGGAGCCTCAACGACCCAAAACTATATACCAAGATAAATAAACAGAGGAAAATCATTTTGATTTCTTTATATGTGGATGACATGATTATAACAGGAAATGCAAATAATTTGATCAAAGAAATCAAGTAGCAAATGTCACAGGTATTTGAAATGAAAGACCTTGGAGATCTTCATTATTGCCTAGGTTTGGAGGTGTGGAAAGATTCTGGTCAAACTTTTCTAACTAAAGGAAAGTATGCCAAAACCCTGTTGGAAAGATTCAGAATGGAACAATGCAAAACAACAGCAACACCATTGTAGCGAAATCTCAATTTAAGCAGTGATGATGGCACAAAACAGGTGGATGCCATTTTTTATAGACAGCTAGTGGGAAGTTTGATATATCTCAAGACAACTAGACCTGATCTGGCATATTCTGTTAGTGTGTTGAGCCACTTTATGTCCAAACCACTTGAAAGTCACTGGATTGCAGCAAAATGTCTGTTGAGGTACCTTAGTGGTACTTGTAATTATGGTATTTTATACACTGACATTTTTGATGTTACTTTAGCAGGTTATTCAGATTCTGATTGGGCAGGTGACCTGGATGATCGTAGATCCATCACAGGTTATGCATTTAGTATTGGATCCGGGGTTATTTCGTGGAGTAGCAAAATGCAAATTAGTGTAGCATGATCATCATGTGAAGCTAAGTACCAGGCGTTGTGTGCAGCAACATGCGAAGCCATCTGGTTGAGGAGATTGCTTAGCGATGCAGGCGAAGGGCAGAAAGAAGAAACCAGCATCAAAACTGACAACCATAGCACAATAAAGCTTGCATACAATCCAGTTTTCCATAAAAATACTAAACATATTGACACTCAGTTTTATTTTGTTCGAGAAAAGATACAGTCAAAAGAAATATGTGTGGAGTATTGTAACACTTGTGATAATTTAGCTGATATTTTTACTAAGCCTCTAGGGCGAGTAAAGTTTGAATTATTTAGAGGGATGTTAGGAGTGCATAATAACCCTTTCTCCATTAAGGGGGGGAGTTAAAAATAATGGGGAAATGGTTATATGGTTGTAACGTATCTCCTTAGTTTAGGATTAGTTCCTAGAGTTTAGGAGGTTGTTTACAACTACCTATTTTTCAGTGATGTATTTAATATTGTAATATTCATTTGATGTAATGGAGAGTGAGCGAGAGTGAGAGTCTCCTCTTTGTTTTGAGTGCAGTCTCCCAGGTGTTGTACACACCTGTGAGCTGCAACTCCTTCATTTAATTCAAAGTGTGATTTTTATCTCGGCACATCCTGACGCACACAAACATAGATTCAAACTGATTTGTAAATTGCAAAGTTTGAAACAAATTGAAGAAGCATATCGTTATTAATCCCATAAGGTATTTTTCTGAGGGCTATTCTTGGCCTTGGAGGGACAACAAAATATGCACAAAATCCTTGGTATCCTCGCTCATACTCCCGTATGATTATTTTTCCAGGTCATGCGTATGGTTCTCTATAATGAGCCTGTACACTTTCTCTGGATTTTTTCTTACTCTTTTGACTCTTCGATCATAGTGCTACAAATCCAACCAGTCCAAAAGAGGAACAAGGTCGCTAACAATTAAGGTGTCGATGTTAACCATAACATATTTCACATCCTCCATGAATGATTCCATTTCCTTAGCTATCAGAGGCTGGGACTCAATATATTTGCTTCCACATAGAATTCCAGATAAGAAAATGAAATAGGGAGCAATCTCATCCCTGTTGAACAACCTGTCAGAGAAATTTTGTGCTCAAATTTTCAATGTGAAATCCCCAGCACCGACGTATTTGAAATCCATGGTGCAGATGTATCATTGAATGCATTTAAGTTCATGTAGTTCAAGGAGTCAGAGTTGTGGATGCACTCTAAATGAGGAGAGTTGTCAAATTGCCGAAATATTGAAAGTATTAATGGAACCAACAACGGAGACAGATGGCCCCTACTGGCCACGTAAACCAGCTTGAGAAACACACCGTGTTCCTCTAGGTTTGCGCCATCGAATGTCATCATCGGTGAAGTCATTCTCAGAACTAGGTTTTGGTAAGTAGAAATATGAAACTATGGAACTCGACGTTTATATCGTGCATGATTTCTTGACACTAGCCCACTCCATGAAGAAAGAATTTTTTTGTAGCAAGTATCATATAGATTTCTGTTTGAATATCATTTAGATTTTCATAAGGAGTTAAGTCTTCCCTATCATCATTTTCTGGTTTCAAGGGAATTCATGTGAAAAATTCAGCTGTAGTGACGGATAATAGAAGCCCTACTGTAAAAGCTCATGGAACGCGCTACCGATAGTTGAACTCTATCTGTGTAAGGTGAAGCATAACTTTTCTTCAATATAGTTTAGCTTTTTCCGGCTATGTTGATGTATGAATTTTGCTTTGATGTGTAATCGTTATGCCTAGTATTGTATCTTATGTATAAAACAAGCGCTGAGACTACGGTAGTCCCTGCCGTGCAATTCAAAGGAGAAATTGGAGAAATTGGTGCAGTAATAATGCATTGATAGCAGTGGCAGTCCCTCAGCAAAATTCTGCCAGTAGAAAGCTAAATAGTTAAAAATTGTCAAGTTTTTTTATAAAAGGTCGTAATCATCCTTAAAAGTAAATCAACTTATTGATTCTGCTTCTAAGCAGAATAGTTAAAAATTTCCAATTTTTTTTATAAAAGGTTGTAATCATCCTTAAAGTAAATTAACTTGTGGAATTTTCCTAAAAACATATATACATATATAAACACAAGAACTAAAAGTCCAGTCGATCACCAAATAATTAATTTATTTATCAATGAACTATCTTGTTGCGTTTTTCGGAAACTAGTATCTCCACTATATCTCTTGAATAAATAAATTTGCAAAAGAGAATGGAGACAGACACTGTCGCTTCCAATATAATATTGGATCCATACATATGTATAATATAAGATATGCGGCAATTTCTAATTGCGTTCAACTTGTGGATGAAAATTCTCTTAGTTTTCTGATGTGCATTATGCATTTTCCCTTTGAAAACCCGTTCTAATCAGTGTAACAAAAAAACAAACAGCTTCGCTAACACTTTACCCTGTGTTTGTATTGCTTAAATAGCATGTCAGTGTTCATAGAAATATTTGATTCCGATGATTTAAATACTACGAAGCTAAAGTGTTAGGATTATTTTATTTCTCAAGGTAAGACAACTTCTTGTGTTCATCCTTTCGTAATTGTATTTTTTGGAATAAACTTTAATGGATTATAAGAACTCTTTTGAGTGTAGCCTCCATTAATATTACAATGCTGGAATGTGAGTAAATGGGTTAGCTAAATTTTCTGCCACTAAAGATTTTAATGGTCAAATACAAAAGCATTTCCCTGATTTGCTACTAAATATTTTAATTTTCAAATACAACTTAAACATTTCTTTGATTGTCCCCTTCGCATCATCCCAAAACCATCCAATGAAGAGGTTTAAACTGTTTACAGTTCAAAATTTCTAATTCAGATTGCTTCCAAATTCCCACTATGATTGAAGGCTCTTTCAAGCTCTGGATTTTCGTTTGAATGTAACCTTTGACAATCTAGTCTATATTTCTAGAAGCTCAGCCAATTGTGGTCACATTTACTTGGTAGTTCCAAAGCGAGTAAGATGGATAATGAACTCACTCACTGCCCCTCTATGCTTCTCGGTCTGTGTAATATCAAAGATACACGTACAAAATGTGAGGTTATTGGTTAGATCTCATGCGTTAAATATAGAGGCCACACGTTATTATAGAGTCATGGATCAAAATGTGTTTGTAGATTGTTCTTTTAAATCTTTGACTTTCCACACTATGAAAACTATCACTATCATCACGCAAGAGGTTTCAGATTGTTCCCATAAATACTTTCTCTATAAACTGCTCTTGAGATTTGTCCATTATATGATGATCAAGAAAAGTATCTCCATACCATTCCTATGAGTACCTCTTACCAGGCCACGTCTCTTACCACATTGTTCCCCTTTAGTTACTCGGCCATTTCGCCTATCACTTCCTCTTAACAGCTTGAATTCCCCACTTTCTAGAGCTCGAAGTGATCAATCATGGAGGCCTTAGTGGTGTTTTGGATGCCATGTTGTAGACGAATATTGGACCCCCACTCATCAAAAGTTTTTCAAACACCAACTGTTCTAAAGTTTTAGCATCCTCAACCTCTGATATGTCGACCTCCGATATGACATCATCACTCCATGTGGCACTTCAGGAGTGGTGACACATGTCATCTAAATTTCTCCCCTTAAGACCCTTAAAATACCAAAATTTCCTGTCGAGTGTCTTGTCCTACCACCATGTCATGTTAACATCAGATGCTATTGTAGCTTTATTGGAGGCAATCATATGTTGCCATGTGTCCCTCTAGAGGAGAGACAAAAGGGCCCTTCAAAGTTTGGTTTTGCAATGAAATACTTCATTAATACGTTATCAGCATTCCCTAACACTTTCAAATACTATCGACACTTTATGATATTGAAACTTTTAAAGGTTCTCACTTTCTTAAGTTCCAATTCTGTGATAAACTAATGTTCTGATGGGTCAATGCTCCTCCAACCTCAGATAGAGTTTGCTTCGATGTATCGAACCTCCGATATTGTGATCTTTGATATTCTAGTCCTCCAGTATTGCGAAGCATCGGTATGATGGACCTTCGATATTGCAATCTCTTATATTCTGGACCTCTGATATTTGGATCTTCGATATTCCTTCTTTCCTAAGTCTTCAAATCCTTGAAACTTCAGCAAACCATATATTTTGATCCAAGAGTCCATTTTTGGACTTCCAAATATCATTGGAAAGCTTGTTTAGAACACTTTCCACTCAAGGGGGTCTAATGTGGGCTTTGATTCATTCTTCTTCTTGGAAGATGACTACAGAATTCTCGTCTCGTTGACTTTTTGGATAGATGAAATCACACCCACCATGATGATCCTCCACATGAAGTGTTATCACCAAAAATTGATAATCTAGCCATAATTTACTAGATGGATCAAAGTAAACCATGTAGGGCCAATTTTACCATAGAAAAATTACTTTCACTTTAAGAAATTACTTAATAAACCAGATTTCTTAAATCATTTATGATTAAGCCCATGAAGAATAATTAAATAAAGCACTATTTATTTAATTATCTTCTAGGAATAATTAATTAAACCATTGTTTAACTAACATTCTTAGTCATATTTGACCAAGTTATGAGAAATAAATAGATAAATCATTAAATATCTTTTTTTTCTCTAGGAACAATCAATTAATCGCTAATTAGTTATTATTCCATCTCAAGTTTGACGAAATCCCTTAGGAAGACTTAAATAAATCATTATATGTTTGTTATTCCTTAACCACATTCCTTGAGATGACAAATAAATAATTTATTTATTTATTATTCTAAATAAAAGTATTTAACCAATTTAAATACTTTTTCCCTCGAACCAAATATAATAAAATATTCCAAATGTTTAACTCTAGAATTTGGTTAATAATATTTTATTATTTTCCATTATTCGAGCATAACCTAATATTTTGTTATAAATTGGAGGGTTTTACATCCATTCTTCACTTTTGATCATTTTCATTGTTGCACTCATTGTTGTAACCTTGATTATTATCATTGTCACACACCATTTTCTTTTCCATTTGAGTTCCCATTGAGCTTAAACATATTGTTTGCTAGGTTTTACACATTCTAGAGGAGAGAGACTCTACAATATCTGAAGACATTGAGGATGGCCAAGAACCCATCCCATAGAGGGGGATTGGCAGCATTATTTGTTCCCTTAACAAGTGTCATTTAATAAAATATATTCTTTATATATCTGGTTTCCATTGGATTATTTGAGTTACATATGTTTATTTTCTTATTCCATTTTGTTGTTTAACTATTTGTGTTGCATAGATCAAGGCTTTGGTAGATTTTGTTTATATCATTTGCTGTAGATTTACACTATTTAACAACCAATTTTACTGTTGACATTGTTTTTCATCCACAGTCTAAAGTGGTTTCTTTTCGTACACCTTCGAGAAGAAAAAACCCCAACATGAAGCCTACAACTACCATATGAATCTTTTTGAGCCATGCATTTGTTGTAGTACACATTCTTGCTAGTTTGGTCGACATCAGTGCCTTGCTAACAAGGTGTTGAGAACTTGTAGACTAGTAGCCTTCTATCCATTGGTCATGGAGTCATTTTATTCAAGTATATAAAAACAAAAAAATAAACATAAAGAACCAAAAGTATTACTGACATTTTATAGTGGCTCACCGTTATGTACAACAGGTGAGAAATTGACCTCTTAGCAGTGGAAGTAAAGCTTGAGGATCTGCCCATTTATTATCAGTCAAGCATTTCACCCTCCAAATTTTCCAACAAGAAACTATTCTTTCCTTTTGGCTCAGTAATCTTGAAGGATCCAAACCATAAGGGATCAAATTTACCATGTTTCCCTTTTTCCTCTCTTCTTACATCTCACCTCAAACCTAGATCTCCTAGCCAGAGAGTTTGTCCTTAGCCTTCTTATCAAAAAAAAGATTCATTTTTTGTTGGTAGTTGATTAACTTGTGGTTTACCTCCTCTTTGTTCTTCTAGAAGTCCGCTAGTTGATTTATCCTTCAAGTTAGGGAGTTTGGTTCTTCTTCCAAATATTGCAATATTTGGTAACCGAAATGGTGAGCTATATAGGGAATATAGCTTCTTTTCCATAGACCAATTCGAAAGAATATTTCCCCGTGGATATTTTAAGAGTGACCCTATTAGCCTATAGGGAAAAGTTTAGTTGGGAGTCCCAATTTCTTTGGCTTTCTGCAATTGTTTTCTTCATGATCCTTACTACCATTTTTTTGGAAGACTTAGCTATTCTATTTCCCTATGGATAGTAGGTAGTAGAGTGGCCAACTGTAATGATGAATTTCTGACAAAAGCTTATAAATTTTGCAGACTTAAAAACCTTAGCGTTATTAGTCACAATTTTCATAGGACACCCAAGCCTTTATGACCACACTGTCAGTTTCATTTCCGGTTGGAATTGCTTCCACCCATTTTATGAAATATTCTATGGCTATGAGTATCCACTTGTGTTGGTTACTAGAAGGGGGTTGTATCTCTCTGATAAAGTCCAATCCCCATTTCCTGAAAGGCTCTTCTATACAAATAGAGATTAATGTGAGTGGGGCAAATTTCAACTTCTCGATGAACATTTGAAACTACTGGTAGGCCCGAGCATAAGAGTGAACTTGCCCGAATATTTTAGTCTAATAGAAACTTTCTTTGAATATATTTGCAGTAGTCTTCAGGTTGTAGCGTCCCCCACAAACACTACTATGGAAAACATCAATTACTATTTGCATTTATGTTTCTTCCGAAAACAAAAGTAGTAGTCCAACTGGGTCTTTCCATTATAGCTTACCATTTGATATAATAAACTTATGGGCTTGTAATGTTAATTCTTTATACTTGGATTTACCCATCTTCACTGGGCACCTTAAGACTAATAGATAGTGGATGACATCTTTATATCAGGTAGATGTTTCATATTTGATATAAATTTTTTGGATGAATGCCTTGATCATGGGTTGTTGTGTCACTTCTTCATCTTCTTGTGTTAATAATTTAATCCCCAAGGCTTGGAAATTAAACTCTGATAGGATTTTGGCCAATCCTTCTCGTTTTATGAGTTTCGTGGGCTTGATATCCATGTCATACTCTTGGTTTTTGGTAATCCACTTAAATATGTTTCCATCACTATCCCCTTGCACTAGGATGTCTTTAACAACCACTATTGGAGCATAAAATACAATGTTAGATTGTAAAACATAAACCCTGAAGGCCTTTAATGATTTGACCAGGGAATAAGCCTATTTTTCCAAGAAAGTATATTTCAATTCAGTCTCCTACACCACCTGGTTGAAGGAAGCTGGAGGTTGCTCATAACCTTCATTATTCTTCTGAAATAACACAATGTCTATAGTATGAGGGGAGGAAAAAGAAAAGATGTAAAATGGTATTTAATAATTTGTGCTAAATAACACAGGAGCCTCTACAAAATCTCTCTTGATCCTAGAGAAGGATTCTAGGGAATTTGAATTCCACTTCCCTTAATTCTCCTTCTTCAACATCTCTGTGATTCCTTTCACTATCTTTGCATAGTTGGGTATAAATATCCTCAAGAAGTTGATCCTTACCAAGAACACTTGGACCTCTTCCTTATTTCTAGGTAGGGAAAGGTGGTTGATGGCTTCCACATGCTTGGGATTGATATTCACACCCTCATGTGCTACTATATGTCCCAACAACCTACCTTCGCTAAGAGAAAACTGATATTTCTTTATATTTAGAGACATCTCATACTTCCTGCATTTCTCAAAAGTGATTTTCAAATGGACAATATGCTCCTCATCTGTTTTAGAAAAAACTATGATATCATCTAAGTAGACCACTACGAATTTGTCCCGTTCTCCCACAAATGTTATATCCATGGTCATTTGGAAGGTTTATCCTACACTTGTATGGCCAAATGACATTCTTTCATACTTGAAGGTTCCCCAGGGTGTAGTGAATGCAATTTTCTTTTGATCATCGGGATCCACAACTACCTTATTATACCCTAAAAATACATCCATCATGGACATTCGAGCTGAACCAACTACCTTATGTAATATATAATCCATTTTTGGCAATGGGTAGTTGTATTTTAATGAATATTTTTTGAGGTTTTTTAAATCCACACACAATCTTATCTCTCCAATCTTATTCCTAACAGGAACTAGGTTTTCCACCCACTCCGAGTACCTCAAGGGTACAATGATCTTCGGCTGAAATAACTCCCTTCCTTCCTTCTCAATGGATGGGAGTAAAAGGGGATTGATCTATCTGAGTTTTTTCTTACAAAGCGTTTTTCCATTCTTTAATGGAATCTTATGTTGAATAACATTTGTATCGAAAGTCCTTAAATAATTATATGGCCAAGAAAATACATCTTTATAAGTTCTAAAGAGTTTTAGGTACCTTTGTTTATATTGATAGGGGATCCCTTTTTACAACTCGATCATCTGTGGTTCATTCTCCAAACCAATGTTGCAATCCTCCAGCTATTCATCGACTCCCTGCTTTGCAGGTTTTGAGGCCACACTGTTGGATTTGAATAATCTCTCCAAAGGAATTAGGCCATGGATAATATTGTTTCCCTTTATCTATAAAAATCCATGCCCTGTGATAGTTTCCTCCCAACCGGCTGGTTGTTCTTTTGTCAATTTTTGTTCTTCTTAGTTGATCATAGAATTCAAGAATTCCCTAATGACTTCCATAAAGCGCTTGATTTTTTTCATAATACTAGGACACCTACCAGTGTCTCTTATTATCAGGCACTGAGGGTTTGTACCTAACTTTAACTTCATATCTAAGAGGTGGATTTTTTGGTGGCTTAAAATTAATGGTAGCTATAGCAAAGGAGTCGACCATTCGATTTCATTCTTGGGGTAATAAGTGGACACTAAAAGCCAAGAATAATTTGTGCATTAAATCCAAAACCTCATTTTTCTAATCCTTAACTTGGGGTGCTTAGTTTGACATTGGTTCTTGATTTTCTTTACCACCAATTCAGAGTCTCCAAAAATAGTCAAGCATTCAATGTTCAAATTCCTCACTACTTGCAAGCCTAATAGTAATGCCTCATACTATGCTACATTATTTGTTGCTTAAAATTCCAATTTAAAGAGAGAGGGACCAAGCTACCCTCTAGGGATATCAACAACACCCCTACTTCATTACCTTCCTTAGAATTAGCACCATCAAAATACAACTTCCAGACTTTTCTACAATCTTTGAGCTATTGATCTAATTTGGCTACTGGTTGTACATATGCTTCTTCTAAAATAAAATCATCTTCTTCTAGCAGTAAGTAGGAGAGATCCCTTTATTTCCCATAATAAGGAGCATTATTTGGGAAATCATCTTTTGTAATTTTTTTAACGAATCTTTATTCCCTACATAGGCACCCTTATTCTCCACCAAAGATAGGGATGGTAGCATAGGTAAGATCCCACTTGATGGAACCTCTGATATTCAACACCAAGATCTAGAAAAAACAATACAAAATCTTATAGGGATATCAACTACTGAAATGTCCATTACTACACTATTTAGTGGGATCTAGGCCAAATTCACCATTAAGTCCTTTATCATTCCCAAGCACTCTACTCTCCTAGAGTCAAAAGAGTAGAGATATTTGTATGGTATGGTTATCTGCAAACGTAGTTTCTCCATTACTGACAGTGGCATCAAGTTATAGGAAGTTCCTGAGTCCAACATGCAGTTATGGAGTAGGAGGTCATGTACTACTAGAGTAATGTAAAACTGTGTTGTGGAGGGATGTTTCTCTTCAACATGGGGTCCGAAGACAACCATTGGACTTTCTTCTCTGAGGTTTAAACTATCATGTGATTGGACTGAAGTAGATGAAAGCATGAAATGGGAAACATGGGGCTTATATGTGGGTTTCTTCAAGAGCTCAGATAACGAGCCCAATATTTTTACTTTCTCAAACTCTTTTTGAATATTAAAGATAATAGGGACTTTTTATGTAGTGCTAACCTCTAGCAGATCTTTTTCTTTTTCCTGAATGGTTCTAGAGGGGGGAGGGGACTTCGCTTCATTGAGAACTTTGGAATTATGGAAGTTTGGATATGAGGACTCCTTTTTTTGAATAATTGGATCTAAAGTCTCCTTCCCCTTGTCATTTGGCGTAGGAGGATCTTGGAAGGAAGTGCCTTCATTTTGGTCTTGTCCCCTTGATCTCTCTCTAGATGATCAAAGATCATATTTCTTATGCAACTCAGCCTACATGAAATTAATGAACTGCTTATAGTAATCATCAATCTCACCATCGTTTAGCATTACATCGATATTATCGCCCTCTCCTTCATACGTTTTGAATTCTTTTTATTCATCAGAGAAAGAGGAATACAGGTTCCCGTGAAGTTCATTGAAATCTTGTATCTGCTCCTCCATATCATCTTCTATATATATGGAGGATGGATGTGATGTTGGTGTACTTTCCTCTCCCTTTGCAATATATGTAGTCGAGGCCTTCTTTATTGGGGATTGAAACCTCGATTACAAGCCTAGGAGTTCTGTCATGGAATTTTTTTATTTTCTAGCTATAGTCTTATTAGTTTATTTGATAAGTTCATTATTAACTTATCCATCTCCTCCATCTTCTATTCTTGGGATTCTCTTTCATGACATGAGGAAGTTGCCTCCTCTTTCCCCTTTTTCTTCTCTCTAAGGCCAATTTTGCTTCTTGACTTCCATGTTGATGTAAACTTTTACTCTACCTTGAGAGCATTGATTTGAATTTGGTCCAAGCTATGGGACTTCCTCTCTCTCTGTGTGAAGTCAAACTTTGATTCAAAGGCCCCAAAAAAACATACTTGGGTAGCAGCCTATGGAGGTTTATTCTAAGTAGGTAAACTATTGTACAATTTATTAAACAATTTTATAAACCTAGAGATATCCTCATTGGGTTTCTTCTTCATAACGTTGAACTAAGTAAGAATACATCCATGATCTCTCTTCTCTCCCCATTTTTGCATAAAATAATTTTCCATATCTTACAAAGTGTCAATGGAAGAATCTGACAAAGACTTGACCCATTTTCTAGCCTCCCCATCGATATATTATACGAAGAGTCTCAGTACCACATCCAGTTTCTTGGCGTTTAAATTTTTTGGAAAGGCACAAAAAGCTTTTAGGTGTCTCTGCACTAATGTGTCATCTTCTCCATTAAACCTGGGAAAGAGTTTGAGATAGTCCTATGGCATAGCACTTAAAGTTTGAGGTATGTCTAAGGGAGATTTTTTTTAACAAGAAACCTAGAACAACTGTTGGAGCAGAGGTGGTGGTGCTAGGCTTATTAGGGGTCTCTTAGTGATGACCAATTTTGAGACAATTGACTGACCATGACTTGAGAAGCTGTTCACGCTATGGGTAGGACTGCTCTTGAGGATATCTTTACTCTCCTCAACCTCAAGGAGGGGAGGGAATGAGAAAGAAAGAGTGTTGATAGAAACTTCTTCTTCTTTGACTTCTAGGGAGGCGGTACTGAGTAGTGAGCTACTTTCTGAAGGATATACCAAGACTCTAGGAGAAAAATCAGACCAATTAATTATGGAATTTTGTGAGCTGGATGGGGATGTTTCAGGAAACAAGGAGATAATAACATAAATATTGGGGGATCTTTCCTTCCAAATCCTTCTGGATATTAGTCTTTCTAGATCATATATAGTTGGCATTGTTTCCTAAGAGGTATCAGAGTGAGTATGGGGCCTCCTAAAAGCCAGGGTGATGAACTTATGATTTGACAGTGGAGTCACCAAGTTGATAAATCTACAACCCACACATATTTTTTCACCTTATCAAAGAGTGTATGAATGTCATATCCAACGGAAAATTTCTCTAATTTGTTCCCTAACAACAATGCTAGAAATATGTTGTCACTTGTCGAGACTGTCTCTAGGTTGATACAAGGCCAGTTCCTAGGACATCCTAATTAGTGTTGTCAAATTTGTCTTAAGAACTTGTAGCATAATATTTTTTCATGTAATTCGAATAACATTGATTCATAACCATTCATAAAGATAGAATGTTTGAACCAGGATAAACATGGGAACACACAAGAAATGATCCTCGACCGGTGGTGGCCAAATCAGAGTGAGAGTTTGGAGCAATTCAGTTGTGAAGACAGATGTAATTATAGAAGACATTAGAGGAGAAATCCATCATAGAGAGCTTAAACCTTGATAATTATGTATTTATGGATTTATAGAGAAATGAGAGAAAGGAAATGTTTATGGAATGCTAAGATACATGGAGCACTTTTTAAAGAATTAATTTCTACATCCATACAGACATTATCCATCAATAACTTGATATAAATGATTCTATGTCTAATGAGAAATATATCTGGTAGCTAATTGACATGAAATCTGAGAAGAATATTCAACATATATAAAAAAACAAAGGGAGATGAACATACTAAAATTGAATAAGTTGGAATCACCAAAAATCTCGCATTAAGTTTCTAAGCAACATACATACATCGAGATTCACAACATTGTCTTCATGAAAACAAGAATAGGTCCTTTACAAGAGTTATTTCCAATCATTTTGAACCATCTTTAAGTGTTTCTTCCCTCTTTTTATAAGGAGAGGGGGAGCTTGAGAAATAAGTACAAAACATCTCCACGAAGCTCTAGTTGTATAATCCATTAGCTGTCTCTGTGTGTGAAGGTGCTCCTAGCGAAATCATTAAAAAAAAAATTATTCCTTTCCTTAAAATACATAAAATTGTAGAAATAAAACAATGGAACAACTAAATGATGGCCGAGAAAAATATCTCCATGCCATGCCTGTGAGTGCCTCTGATCAAACCACGTCTTTTACTACAATGTTCCTCTTCAGTTACTCGACTAGTTGGCCTGTTGCTTTCCCCTTAACCACTTAAATTCGCAACTTTCTAGAGCTGCGAGTGATCAAATGTGGTGGCCTTAGTGGTGTTCTAGATGCCATGTTCCCTCCTAGTATCGGAGCCCCACTCATAAAAAGTTTTTCACACACCAACTGTTCTAAAGTTCTAACTTCGTCAACCTCCGATATGACATCATCACTCCATGTTGCACCTCATGAGTGGTGACACGTGTCATCCAAATATTTCCACTAAGGCCCCTCAAAATACCAAAACTACCTACCACATGTCTTATCGTACCGCCACATCATGCTGACATCAGATGCCATTGTAGCTTTATTAGAACCAATAGTATGCTACGATGTGTCCCACTAGGGAGAGAAAAGTGCTCGTCAACCTTGGTTTTGCAATGAACTCCTTCATTAATCATTTATCGATGTTACCTAATGCTTTCAAATACTATTGACATTTTATGATATCGTAACTTTTTAAAGGTTCTCACTTTAAGAAGTTTTGATTTTGTGATACACCGATGTTCTGATGTGTTGATGCTCCACCAACCTCTGATACCAACTGCTTTAATGTATCGGACCTCCGATATTGCATTTTCTGATATTATGGTCCTCCAGTATTATGATGAGTTGGTATGTTGGACCTCTGATATTGTGATCTTCAATATTATTGACCTCTCATATTGTGGTCTTTGATATTCCTTCCTTCCTATGGTTTCAAATCCTTGAAACTTCAGCAGACCATATATTTTGATATAGGAGTGAATTTTTGGACTTCCACATTGTTATCGAGAAATCTAGTGTCTATGCAGAGCTGCTAGTCCCACTAAGATGGGTAGCTAACTTAGAAACAAATAGATTAAAGTTACTTTCGTTTTCCTTTATGAGAAGTAGATAGGAGAGGATCAAAGAATACCAACCTCGATCTTTCGCTCAGTTCTTCGCTTGTCCCTTCTCCTCACCGACAAGTCTTTGCCGCTTCTCCCTTGACCACTCCGCTTCAAAGAGTACCTGTAAAGTCAAAGCAACATAATACCTTCAAAGTGCAGAGATCTACAATCATAAACAATATAGGACCAGATATATATTGACCACACAAATGCATATACTATTAGACATAAAGAATGTGGAGGAAAACTTGAATAGATTTATTGATATAAAGATTAGAAGAGAGGATGACAACCCATTGATCTAACCCAGCATCATCCTCCCAGCATGAAAGCCCTTCTTCACCTCATGAAAATCTTAGATCACCAAACACTATGATATTCCACCAAGAAACCAACAACACTTCCTTACAAGATACAAAATTCCAGCCTCTGGATCTCTGTGATGAGGGATCCATATATAGATGATTGTAGGGGGGTGAGTCAGCTTCTGGGATTTTGATTGGTGTCCTCTCTCTGATAGTTCTTGATTCCACTTGGAGATTGATGATCTCTTACTCATCCCTGGGCGAATTCAGAGAGGCAAGTGTCATAGGAGAAGTTTCTGGAAGATTCCATGACGATCCACCTTGCAAATTGTCTCTGCCATTTGTCTACTCTCGCCCATCACACCCTACAAAAGAGCTTTCCAGTATGCATCACACCCTTTACACTGAGCAGGTGAGATGCATTGCACCCTCTGCACTGGGCAGTCTATATGGTCCAGCTTTGACTAGTTCTGAGTAGTTTTCTGTGGAGAACTTCTGGGACATGATGTAATCAGCTGACCTTATTCCTTTAGGGTGTGAAGCAACAGTTTTAGGGACTTAGGAGCCCTTGGTTTATGGAGATGTATGATTGGGGTTGCAGTGCCCAAAAATGTCTATAACACACATATCATTGGAAACCTTTTTCAAAGCACTTTCTAATGGAGTTGGTCTAATGTAGGCTTTGTGATCTATATCTTAGGGGGAGGCTCCCAATATATAAAAAAATGAAATGGATCTTGGGGAGTGAGGCCCCCAAGATCTGAAAAATTAAAATGATAGAAGGAAAAGGAGAGAACATGATAAATAAAACAACAAAGAAACATTTTTTTATTAAAAAAGAGAATAAATATAAAGGCTACATTGTGGTGGACAATTAGTCCTTTTAAAAAATGTGACTTGTTACTTATAACCCTTTTTTGTTACAGTACAACAGGTAAATTCCATGTGTGGGCAAATAGCATGGGTGAATGAATACCATGGGTGGATGTCACTTACAATAGCATGGGTAAATTCCATGAGTGGATAAATACCATGGGAGGATGAATACACAAGGCAGATGCCACTTACAATACCATGGAAAACTACCACGGGTGGATGCCACTTACAATATTATGGGTAAATTCCATGGGTGGATGAATACTATGGGTGGATGAATACCATGGGTGGATGCTATTTTCCATTCGGATCATTCCTCCCTCCTTAAGAAGCAATGGTCCCCATTGCGTGAAGTTCCCTCCTTATATGCCTTTGTTGAATATGAAGAGCCACTGAAGAGAAGGATTTTCTATAGTTAACGCATAATCATGATGAACAAAGATCCTAGGATAGAGATACCATGTAACTCTTGTGACCAACTCTGATATTGACAGTCTGCAGCCTAGTAAATGGAATTCGATGAACTGTGGGTTTGTGGATGTTGCATAACCATAACAAATGAAGATCCAAAAATAGAGATACCCTCTAATGCTTGTGACAAACTATGGTGCTATCAGTGTGTGACCTAGAAAATGGACTTTCATTAAGTGTGGGTTTGTGGATGACCAATAATCATGAAAAACAAAGATCCGAGGATAGAGATACCTTGTAATGCTTGTGACCATCTATGATACTAACAGTGTGCAACCTAGCAAATGGAATTCTATGACAAAGATTTTTTGTGGTTGACCCATAACTGTGATGCTAACTATTGATGAAGTTGGAGGTGCCTACGTAGCCTAGGGTGGGAGGAAATGTCTCCAAAGAACCCAAGCTGGATGTTGATGAATGTGAAGCAGGTGCCTACTAAAGTGAGGTGGGAGGACATGTCTCTAAAGGGAACCCACTTTGAATGCTGCTCCAAATTTAAAATGGGCATAACTCGATCAATATAACTCAAAATATTTATTATAACCCATTTTTGCAAATAGAACAATCATTATAGATCTTCCCATGTGATTGAAATCCCTATCTGGACACTTTGGAAACTCATATTCGCACTAGAACTGTCCCACTATTAGAAAAGTTTTGAAAAATAACTGATTTTAAATCAGTGATATCTCACCCATCTGAACTCTGATTCAGTCGTTTTTTTTTTTTTAATTTTGGTATTTTTTAGCAAGGAATCAAGATATTTATTTTATTTTATTTTATTTTGATTTTGCACCAAAATTTTCACATTTGATATTCAAACTCGTCACTGAAAAAAATTCTTGCAAAAAAATATGAAAAAAATATCCCCTTCGTGGAGGTCATACCACGTGCATGAAGTTTGTTTAATATTGCTACAAAATTTTGAAATTGGAATATGCATCAAACCCTCATTTGCATGGAAACATAACCTATCTCTGATACCACTGATCCAGATCTTGGGAGCAAGCCGCCAAGATCTAAAAAATTGAAATGGATCTTGCGGGGGCAGGCCCCCAATATATAAAAATTTGAAATGTCAGGAGAAAATGGGAGAACACCCAGTAAACAAAACCACAAAGATTCTTTTTTTTATTACTAAAATAGAGAATAATTGTGAAAGCTACATTGTGGTGGAAAATCAGTCCTCTTATGAAAAGTGACTTGTTACTTATAACCTTTTTTTGTTACAATACCATAGGTAAATTCCATGAGTGGGTAAATCTCATGGGTTAATGAATACCATGGGTGGATGTCACTTACAATACCATGGGTAAATTCTATGAGTGGATAGATACCATGGGAGGATGAATACTAAGGGTGGATTAAACTTACAATACCATAGAAAAATACCATGGGTGAATGAATTCCATTGGTGGATGCCACTTACAATGAATGAATACCATGGGTGGATGCCACTTACAATGAATTAATACCACGGGTGGATTCCTCTTACAATATTATGGGTAAATTCCATGGGTGGATAAATTCCATGGGTGGAATCCACTTACAATATTATGGGTAAATTCCATGGGTGGTTAAATATAGTGCATGGATGAATACCATGGGTGGATTCCACTTACAACACAATGGGTAAATTCCATGGGTGGATGAATACTATGGGCGGGTGAATATGATGGGTGGATGAATAACATGGGTGGATGCCATTTTCCATTTGGATCACTTTGAGTCCTTATGTTGCATGGAAGATGGCTACAAATTTATCTACTCATTGAATTTTTAGAAGATGAAATCATACTCACCATGACGATCCTTCACATGAATCCTGCATCTAACATAGGAATCCTTCTAAGCCATGCATTTTCTGTAGAACAGATTCATGGCAGCCTAGTTGACATGAGTGCCAACACTAATGAAGGTTGGTACCTAGTGTTGTGGGCCATAATTAGCCTGACATTTTGATAAGTAGTAGGCATTCGGATTGAAACCTACTAGATAACAAGCAACAAGTCTTGATAATAGCTTAGCTACATGAAACCAGCTAGCACCATCACTAAAATGGGATTTGCAATTCCTTCCATAATCTTAAAGTGAGGACCATCAACACTTGATAAAGGACAATCGAATTGAAGGCAACTTTGAATCTATTGGCTAGTGTATGGATTTATAGCTAGATCGTTACGTAGAAGCTTAGTTGTAAACCATCATAATCACATAGCTTCCCATGATGAGAGTGATTATTTGGCCATTATTATAGCTAGTGGATCACCAGAGTGTTAAGGAATGACTATTCAGAGTGGCAAATCAGCAATTCTTTGGTCTGACTAACCACGAGGGAGTTCAAGAATGTGTGGTGAGAGTGATTACAGGACAAATTTTGCAACCATAGTGGAGCACTAATAAATGATCTAACCCTTGCTACCCAAGTCACCATAAAGGATCTATATTGAATGGGATCACATGCTATATATTATAGAAGTTGGTATGTTCTAAATGTATAATTGCAATTCTATATCTCTCTCAGCTTTAGGGTGAAGAAGGATTTAAGGGTGGGAAAGATGTTGGAGGGCCTAGTTGACAATATCTACTAGACCCAAAATTGGAAAGAAAGTTAGTTGACTGTGAGAATAAGTAAAATATGCAATATAAGTTGGTTGACCTAACCTAACAATTGACTGATCAGGGTAGTTAAATCAATTATAACTACTTTCCAACTAACTCAAGGTATAAATACAAGATATTGTGACTTTAAATGTAGTATAAATTTGTGTGGTATTCATCATAATAAAGACATACTTGTTGCTGGCCTCATGATTACTTGTCTCTTCCTTCTCTTCTTCTATGTTTTCTTGTGTGTATTGCTATATATTTTTCTTTGTATATTATTTTGTGTGAATATCTATTGGTAACATTTTGTGTAATCCCTTAGATTGCAACAAAGAGATTTCGTACAACTTTAAGATATTTTTTAGAGACTTTGTACTCAAATGAAATCCTACAATTCACACAATGAATAAAATATTGGAAACCCTACTTTTAGAAGTGCATGTATTATCTTTGGGTACATATAATTTAGTACAGATACTTGGTCTTTCGAAACTTGAAAACCCAATCAACAACTTCCAACTTTCAACAACCCAAACAAATTAGATAAACATTATTAATAACAAATATTATAGTAAAAGGATCCTTAAGAGTGATATGGAAGCTCTTCAAAGAACTAGGACCACAATTTTTTAATGTTAATATCAATAGATAAACACTTGCAAACCATAGATTATGTTAAAATTGACTTCTTTATATAAGTCCTTTACACCCACCCATTTCACTAGGTCAAAGTGCATATCAATATATTATTGTAAGGATGGAATTTCTCTCGTAGGTGATCGACAACCTAGGGCTAGGGAGATCCCATTTCATCTGCCTCCTTGAAAACAATGTTTATTAAATATTATTTAATGGTCAAAAAATATGAACGCTTACACCCTAGATTTTGAGATTTGCAGTTCAAGATTTTGTTTCTATTCCACTTGATGGTTTATTGATTTTGGAATAAAATGCATCAATACTAGCCTGAAATTTAAAGGGACAATTATGTGCTAAGAGATAAAAGTACATAGTAGTAAAATCCATCAAATTATGTACACTAGAAATTAAGTATAGCCTGATCTAGGCTAAAAGTATATAAAGTTATTATACATAGTTGATGATTATAAAACTTATTGGATTGTTGGTATCCAACCATCAATATGGAAGATAACATATTTTAGGTAATCCACCCTCTCTCATGAAATGGAGGAGAATCAATGTGTATATTAATGATTTCATTGTGTTCAAAATTGATAGTGTAAAATACCCTGAAACTAAGGAGGAGGAATTGGGTTCATGAACCTAACCAACATGTATATGCATCTATTTTCTTATATTCCAGTTCCCATGGAACCTAGTTGTTTTAAATAGGTATAGAACCTGGAAGCAACAAAACATCTCAGAGAACATGTAACACCCCCTCCCAGGTCTACCCAAAGTAACCATGCCAATCAGGGTAAACATTAGAAAAAAGGTTACTATGATGGGATTCAACCACCTATGTGTCCTTAAGGAAGTGGAATCGATAGAACATCAAACATAGTCATTCAACACCATCAGCATACCCCTTAGGAGACAAGTCAACCACTCAGACAACCTGTCCCTGAGTTTCACTATTGTTTGAGCAACTTAGGGTAGAGTAATCCACCCTAGCAATAGCCCAGGTGAGTTATAATGCAAGGCTTAAGCCAACAACGTTAGGCTCTATGGTAACACTTTGTGGGCTAGAAATCCCAGAAATTGGGCCATTTTCTAGCCTGGACTTCCTGACCTCTGCCCAGAACTTGTTGGAACCTTCAAGAATCATTAAAAACATGATAAAAATGCTAATGATTCAAACTCAACCTCAGGATTAGGCTTAAGCATCCCCAACCTAGACTGACATTCTATCAAACACTTGACATCAATACCACCAATAGGTCTAGGATACAAGACAAAGCATAAATGACTAAAATAACTTATGAAAAATAACCAGAAGGATTACCTCCTTCTCCAATGAACTATTATATCATCAATGAGGTCTTGCATATATTCATTTAACAATTACAAGTAAATACATAAAATAACCATGACATGAACCATTCATTTAACCATGCTTATAACTAGCATAGAACCATATAAATATCAGAAGTACGATACTCATTTAATACACATATACACAAGTGAAAAAGAAAGAGAACTTAGCTTTTATTAATCATAGGCAAATCTGACTAGGTTCAAGACTTCCACGTACCACCTGACCTTAGTCATGGCTGAACCAAATCTATCTTTCATCTAGTCACCCCCGTGCCATATTCCAAGCATGAATGCGAGATCTCATAGAACAACCAATACAAGAATAACCAAGGGAATGTAGAGGTTAAACCACTTCCACGTTCATCAAATCATGATCACAACAAAACTGGTGCTCTGATCACAACCAAACAAAACTTGGAATGCCATCCGAAATCCATCACTATCCTTGAGGAATTTTCCATCTTCTTGTCTCTTAGGCTTTACTGAAATCCAAATAGGATCACTAGGCCCTAAACCAAGACCAATCTCATAGGCTTTATTGCAATCCAAAATCGGATCACTAGGCCCTAAACCAAGACTTCTCCCTCATGCTTTACCATGTATCCTAACAAAGTCGGTCAAGGGATTCCTTGCCCTTTGGGAATGGAACCTGAGACCACCTCTGCCCTGGATTTCGAAATCCATTTGGCAAATGAAATATCAAAAACCAAAATAAGTATCCTAACATACCATGGCATCCGGAAAAAGGCAAGGCTAGGCTAAAAACCATTGTCATAACCCAACAAAACCATGCCACTGACAACAACATAACCATTATACACCAACATGAAAATCCATGCATGTCTAAACAAGCTAGGAAATCACACATGAAAAAAGTGACCTGCAATTGTTCATGTTGAAGTTGCTTTATCCTGCATTCCTTCCTCTATCCTTTGCTTTGTTTCATTTCCCTTTTCTCTCTTTTCCTTCCTTGATCTAAAGCTATAGTGCTCCAAGAAAACTCTAAGTGACAAAGAGTGAGAGAGAGAGAGTAATGAGAGAGCTCTAAATCTAAATTGATAAAAGGTTACCAACTGATTTTGAGAAGCTGTTTTATGAATGAGGCCTATATTTTCTTCATTTTCCATTATTTTCCTTCATTTCCCTCCTCACATGCAACCTATGACCTTTCACCTTCCTTTTCTCCTAATTTTCATTATTTTCATGAATAAATGTGCCAAAAATGTCTTTTTTCCTTTTAATGCCTTTCCCTTAGCCTTTGCTAATTTTCTTAGTTAAGAACACACGTTCAGTGATGCCCACTAGTATATCTTTTCCCAACATTTATCTTAGAATAATTGTCCCTTAACCATGGTCTTAGTTTGCATGAAATATTCACTAGGGATGTTACAAAACCCTCCCCCTTGGTGAAAGTTGCCCTATGTGTTAAACCACACCATGAACTCATCAAAACTACTAAAAGAAAAACATATTGCCCATGGAGCTTTATAACTTAGCTCGATGCAATATTTACAAAGAAATATCTGGTCAAAGAAAAACATCATGACAACATGAAAATATAACAACCATAATAACATGACACTCATACCACTTATTGGAGCCTTATAACTTAGCTCACGATGGTGTTTACATTCATATACATATACATACATATACTTCAACATCAGCAAAACATATGCGAACATATACCAATATCAAACCAAAACTTATTTGCCTCAACCATAAGATAATGAAGGATACATGGCTTGCAACTGATCTTCCATCGCCAATGTAGCTCCTTCAAGCCCAAACTTCTTGCACTATACTTTCAATTTCTCTATGGCTATGCTGCTGAGCATGATATGTTTCTACTACAATATGCACCGAGGGTTTGGCTGGAACACTCCTTCTTGCTCCACCTGTAGTACAAACCAATCAATAACAAGATCAACATTCTTTATATACTTCTTAAGCAATGAAATATGGAAATATTAGGGAATTTCACTGTTGGAGGTAGCGCAAGTTGATATGCCACTGGTCCAATCCTCTCAAGGATCTCGAATGGCCCGCAATATTGTGGTGCCAACTTAGCAAATGAACAAATCGTCAAAGAGCTTTTCTTGGGCTTGATGCACAAATATACATGCTCCCAAACTTGAAACTTCTTGAATACCATGTGCTGATCTGCATAACTCTTCTTTCTATCCTATCCTGCCTTTAGATTCCACTTATAACCTTCATTTCCTACTGCAAGTTTTCCAACATGTCTGATCCAATAAGTACCATGTTCACTGGATCACTCCAGTTGATGGGAGTGTTACAACTCCATCCATACATTCCTCAAAAGGACTCATCCTCAATGACTCTTGATAACTATTGGCTTAAGGGGGCCTAACCCAGCTTCAGAGTTTTTTGCACCAACCAAGAAAACCTTAATTGTTGGCCCTTTCGGAAACCACGTGCATAGCACAGGTTGTAGTCTCACCCGAAGTAGTATTGGGGGATGCTAGAACCAAGTTTCGACATCTAGGTACATGTGATAAGTGGTTCTTAAGCTCTAACAGTTCAGATTTTCCTTCGCGTAGATCAATATCCTTCTAGGGCTCACTACTATAACTCGGGTAAAATGGCTTCTATACCATCACAAAGGCCTATGAT
The DNA here is from genome assembly GCA_031772625.1 of Pinus tabuliformis. NCBI lineage: Eukaryota > Viridiplantae > Streptophyta > Pinopsida > Pinales > Pinaceae > Pinus > Pinus tabuliformis. The sequence continues at coordinate 1,062,244,622 of CM062807.1, read as the reverse complement.
TATTCCTTGCCGACCCTAAACAGGAAAATTATCCACTTTCAGGCATTAATCAATAAACCTATATTTGTCTTCACACATATCTATTCTTTCCCCCTACACACTTAGTTGTAGGGGTCCATGCACTTTGTTGTGGACTTACCAATTCCTCCTACGCACTCAGCTATATGAGCCTTCCCCTATTGCCTATGTACTTCACTATTATTCATTTTTCTTAGTTACCTCTTAGACTCGCTATGACTCAACTATATATAGCTTTCTTCAATACAATACAATGGTCTACAGACCATGGGTGAGTCTTCAAACTGACCTCTTTACCTACACAAATAAATGGCTAGGACCCCTTTGACTCCTATCTACCTACATGCTCTACATCCATATTTCACAAAGACTTTACATCTTTTACAAAAACTTATACAAAATTTGGGTTAACTAACCCAAAAAATGACCCTAGGGACCCCATCCCAACAGGACCCCAACATAAAGATCGTGACTCGCTCTCAAGTCACTCAGCTAGCGTCTCAACCTTCTATGGATACCACCTAGTTTGACCTGTAATATTGCAACTTCAGCATTGCTCTATGCCATGGCTTGCTATACTTCTTCTACTAGATTCTTTGTTGTAACACCTTCTACTGCTAGGCGCATTATATTTTGTGTCTACTGCAACGCCTTTATCTTTTCCTGAAATTATAGAGTAAGCTGGCATGCTTCCTCTATCCATGGTTGTAATCTGGCCTTTACAAGGGCCTCTTTACTCTGTAATTCCTTCGTGTGTGCTTGTAGTTGCTTATCTTTGTGTAAGTGCGCGTAGTGGATCGAATTTCATCATACTGGTGCTGTGCCTCCTTGACATCTGTGTTCCACTTCTACAGGTTCAGGTCTTCCTGAAAGTTCTTCCACAACTCCATGGCTTGGTCAAACAGCATTGCGCAGTCTATGACTACGATATCCAATGTGTTCATATTCTTTGTGATCATTGCTCCTGAACCTCTAGCTGAGTCGTTGGATGAAACTTCAACTGCAACTTTGATATCTTCATTTGGAAGTCAAAAGTAATCATGTCGACTTCATCCTTTGATGGAGATACCGCAGCAGCAAATTTCCTTACTTTTACTGAAGCTTCAACATCCTCTGGGATGTTCAATTCTAGCACTGTCTTGCAGGCCTTCTCTATTGTTGTGTCTAGGCTCTGAGCTCGTGTCTACATCTCCTCCTTTGCCTTCAACACCTAATTTTTGTCCATGAACATATCTTCATTGTTGAACTTAAACTCACTTATGACTATGAGGACGCGTTGCTCTCAGATCCTAATCTCATCTGAAACCCCCTAATGCAGTGCATGGAGGGTTTGGAGTGGCGTCACGGCCAAATTCATGGCCATTTCCTTCACTGTAATGATCACAACATGATCCTCAGCTGACTCTACACAAACAAACCCTTCTAGGAATGGTATGAATCTGAGGTCCATAGTCCATTCCAACTCGGTGAATGTTCCACTTCCTTGTGTTAGTGTTATAGACATTTTTGTTCCTTACAGCTCTAAACATGAAATGTCCATAAACCAAGGGATCCTAAGTCTCTAAAAGTGTTGTTCCAGCTCCTAAATAAACAAGGTCAACAAATTACAGCTTCTCCCAGAAGTTCTCCACCAGAAACTGCTCAGAACTAGTCAAATCAGGATCATTTCAGCTGCTCCACTAGCTAGCTGCATTGCAAAGCACCCAAATACACTGGCTAGGTGCGTTGCAATGCACTTGAATGCCCTACCAGGGTGCGTTTAGTGGGAAATGACAAGTGGCAGAGTCATTCCACGAGGTAGAGAGACAATGGAAGCTTCCAGAATCTTCTCCAATGACACTTTCCTCACTGAATTCGACCAGTGATGAGTAAGAGGCTCTCAGTCTCCAAGTGGAAGCAAGAACTGACAGAGGGAAGCCACTAATCAATTCATGAGCTGACTCATCCTCTTTGCATACATCTATATATGGATCCCTCACCAACAGATCCAGAGGCTGGAATTTTGTACATTGCAGAGAATTGTTGTTGGTTTTGAGATAGATATCAGAGTATTGGGTGATTTATGCTTTGTTGAAGGTGAAGAGGGGATTCTATGCTGGGAGGTTGATGCTGGATCAGGAATCATCGGTTATAACTCCTCCTGGATCTTCTTGTTTTATCAATAAAGTTATTTGAGTTTCTCCTACATGCTTATATGTCATTGATGTTTGTTATATTTGTATGTTTAGCTTAAATCTGATCCTAAGCTATTTATGAACATAAATCCATGTCTTTGTGTAGTTTCTTTCTTGTGTGATCTTACAGGAACTTGGTGAAGCTGGGCAAGTAAGGGAGCAGGTAGCTGGAAGCTATCAAAGAGGAGAGAGATGGGATCAAAGGACTAGCGCAAGACACAGGTTGGTTCATCCTATTCCTCTTAGTTTATAGTTCATAAAGGAGAATACAAGAGTAGTTTTCCTTGTTTGTTTCTGAGGTCACTGTCACACCTCAGTGGGATAGGGTCGTTCTGAATAGACACTTTTCCCGTTGACAGTTAGGATTTCTTGCACCCTGCTCACTTGCCCGATTCCTGCCTCAATCCTACTAGTTTGCATATACTGTTTCCCAAACTAATTCAATAACTCATTTTTCGTGTCTCTAACTTTGTCATCGATCTCTTCGAGATCATCTTCTATAAGCACCATTAGGTCAATGTGCATTTTCTTATCAAACTTATGATTTTTTTTGTTGTCCACCAGTCTCCTCCTTTCTGTGCCTCTTCAAGGTGAAGGGAATCCTTTGCTTCTCTCCATCGCCTCCTTCATGTCCTAAAAGTTCCTCCTCATCTATCTGTTGTGAAGCTGACCATTTGAATTCTTCTATATCCAGGCATTCTTTCTCAGCCTGCTCTTTTGTAGCGTGCTCTACCTCAGTGAGTTCCTCTTTTGCATGTTCTTTATCCACAACTTCCTTAGCAAAAAAATCGTTCTGCTTCTACTCAGCTAGAGTGCGCGCAACCTTCTGAGCTGCATCGTTATGCTTCTGCACAATAAAAATTTCCACACCTGCTAGTGCCTACATCAAGCTCTGTGGATTCACGCCACTCTACTAGTCAACTCCCCACTATCTCTTACATGTCTGTCTCAGGTACCAAATATGGAAACTTGTTCCACATGTGATTTGGGCCCTTCCACGCTCTGATTGACACACTAAGGAAATCAGCCTTGAACTCCGTGAAGGCCATCAATTGCATGAACAAGGTCGAGAACAACGTTGGCCTTTGAATGATAACCATGTGAAGGTCCATCTCTATCAGGATCCAAAAACTTTTCGACTCCTTGATCCTTTCCTAATCCTTTGATGTCCATAGTGAAGTGAACATCACTACTTCGGGAAAATCATCTGGCTACGAGGGAAACTGGATGTCCTCCGATAATCTCCAAGCTACTAAAACAATAGACAACAAAAGCCACACGTAGAGGAACAACTTTATTTCTTCCTAAGCTTCCTGACAGTTTGCGAGGAACTCCTTGCATAGATATTTTTACCGGTTATATTGAACACCCTTCATGCATTGGGCTGCTAGTGATACTACAAATATCGGAACTTCGTTTGTGCAACATTTCCTCATGATTTTTCTAGTAAGAATCTAGGCGGTGAACTGAACCACTGGTCTTGAATAGAATGGATAGAATATCTACCCAACTGCTTAACAAGCACATATTTGGCCTTCATCTTATCTACAAATTCTTTTTCCCCACTTTTCCCTCTAAATTCCGTGGTAGGGCCTCCTCCTTTATTAGGAAGCTTCGTTATCTGATGAATTAAAATGTCGGTGATCCGGATAGGATCCCCAAGCCATAGGTACCCATCATGCAATAGAACAAGGAGATGGTGCACACACACCGTGTTGATTGTTGATCTATGAAAATCTGGTACACATAGCATGTGCAGCAATCTGCTTGCTCGACACCTCTGACCCATTTGATGGGTTCCAACTATGTAACCCCAGTCTCTTCATAGTATATATTTGTCATATACTTGCTCATTGCCAAATGTGGCAACCTCTCGTGGTCTGCGAGGTCCTGTTGTGGTATTCAACAGCCCCCCATTTATTAATAATAGTAGTTAACATTACATTAACTCAATTCGGACCCTTTAAAATTTTTTTCAAAAAACAAAAACTTGGCATTTAGTCATTTCTTTTTTTTTTGAATAAAGAAAAATAATAATCAAGACCCTTTTGGAAACTACTAAAAACTCACGTTTTCATATATAGCAAGTCTGAAAAACCCACTAAAGAGATTTCTAAAAAAACCTCCAAAGTCAAGCAAAGCGTTTAAGATAAGGCCTCCATGGTCTAAATTATCATAAAATCCGACAAAAAATAGAAGTCCTTAAACTTTTTAGGCTTAAGTCTCGCATCGCATAACACGACCCATAAAGAGTTTTCTCTTAAATATGATATAGCAAAGTTTGCGAGTTGCGAAATCGTGATGGCACTTTGGCTTTTATCGCATCACATTTTGGGTATTCAAGCAAACACTTTGCACCTAACATAAGTTGATATTGCGATATGTGATTTGTGCCCGGACCCACACTATAGAGTATTAAAAGAAAATATTTCGAGTTTGTCATGTCTATTCCCTAAGATGAGCCTAGTAAGTAACCATACATGAGACAACTAATGCACAACTCGCATCTTGCATCTTGTAGACACACAACAGGAGGTAAGAATGCTAAAAGGCACACCTTGTGATATTGTGATCTGCGATATTGCTTCAAAAATTGCACAATCGCTATCATCGCAATATAATGGCTCACTACCCTAAAAAAACTTTCATCCCATTTTTTGACGCAAACATTTATGAGCAATAAAGTTAAGGGATAATGAATCATTATTGGGCATTAGTGAGAAATAACTGCATTTATGTATGAAAATCCATTAAGCTTGGTACGATATCTTGTTACGTGCATTCAAATAATGCTTCTTTTACTACCTTTACAAGCTATATGCATTATTTTATTTTTACGTTCATCTTTGATTGTCAAATAACTTTTGTTCTTCAGTTCAGGAAAAAACCCGTAGAACGGAGGGTTGAGAAGAATGGGGAAGACAGGCAAGGCTGTAGCCTCTGAGAAGATAGAGATGACTCCGCTTTTCACAGACACCGCATGCAGCAAAGAGGGAGGAACCTCTACATGGGGGACTATGTACAACATACTGGAGGAGGAACAACCAAGTATTATGGAAACAAATATTACAGCTGATGGTCAAGATTCCTCAGACAATTCCATGCTAGAGATAGCTTTCTCATTTTTGCATAGCATAGCTACTCGGCTGAAGATAATTCCTTATACTGATATGGTAAAATGGGTTATCGATGAAGTAGATATTTTAGACAGACAATTCAGGACAAGAAGCCAAGGGGCCATTGGATATTTCACCCCGGACAATTTACGGCTTATGTACCACCTACCAGAGCCATAGGTCATCTACAATAGGAAATTCATGGAAAATTTTGTTAAATAGGATAGCAACCCAGTGGATTACACCCATGTTTGGTCGAATAATGAAGAAAAGATCAAGAAAGACAAAAATGGTATGTACACCACTGCATCTATTTGTCCCCCTTATAGTTTTGCTGAGGCTATCTTATGTCGACTGTTTGCTAGACCTGATAGTACCAAGTTCTCCCTATATTTGTTGCCATTAATTGAAGCAGTTGGTAATGCAACATTCATGAATTGGGCCCAAATCCTGTCAGATAATTTAGCAAAAACAATTATCGAGTATAGAAGGAGAAGAAGCATTGCTTCGAGGGTTTACCCTACATTTTTTATGAGTACCTATGTTATGGATGCTATTTGTTTTAGTTCAAATTTCCCCATCCTGGGATGGAAATGGATTGTTCAGGATCCACTTCCCATTGACGTCTACCACAAGGTCAGGTAGGAATCCAATTTTCAACCACATTTTTTCAAGATTTTCCATGGAGTTATGCTCCCTATTTATAAGCAGTTGTATAATTGAGATGCCCCTAGATTTCCCCAAGAAGCTGAAGTTGACATCCTCTCAGTGGCTAGATGGTTTAGAGAGGAGACATTTACATATATCAAAATTTTTGGTAGCATCACCTCCCCCCACATCTTCCCATATTATGTTCTAGATAAATTGACAGCTAAGGAAATAGCCTACCAAACAGCTACTAAGGAAGGAATGAGCCATACTTTGAAAGAGTCAAAGAAGTCCATTTGGCCTGCATTCCCTGTATAGTGTGGAGCATTTTCACTACACGACCTAGGACATGCGATAAAAGAAGCAGAGAACATGCTATCTCTACAATTACCCAAATTCCCTAGATGACAGTATGACCTATTTGGAACAGTCAAGAATTTCACCACCATGGTGAAAATAAAAGTATCCACCAATGAGGAGGATGCTTTTGATGGTATAATTTTTCATAAAAAACACGTTTTCAAAGGTGAAACATATGGCCCAACTACTTTTTGACCATGAAGATCTAGAATTTTTTTATAGTTACAGAGAAAGAAGGTTCACAACAGTCCCATTGGACCAACTGTTAATTGAACCAATAAGGGAGCCTACTCCGAGCATGAATATAGAAGGTGACTCCAAAGAAAACTCCAAATCTGACTCTGGAGCAGAGTCTCAAGAAAAATATATTAGAGAATCGGGACATTCATCACAAAACGGCAAAAGTAGGAGCATCGAGGATACAACCCAATGTACACAGAAGATAGGTGAACAAGCTTTGGCTAGCAAGCAAGTTGAAATCCCTACTACCTCTTCACAACCAATAAAACCCATGGTAATTGATTTAGAGGAAGAGGGATAATTCTAATAAAAGTATTAATATAGAGGAACAGGTGTGAGAGCTACAAACATTAAAACACAAGACAACTCTGGAAATTACAGTGGAAGAAACTACAAATGAACCAGAAGTAGAGCATACCCTTGTCACCCCCACCTCCAAGCCAATTCTAAAAATTGAAGAAATGCCACTTCTTGATGTATTCTATAGCTCACAACATAAGGCAGTGGTGAAAAGGCAAAGAAAGGAAAGAAAATTGGACTCTATAGCTGCTACTACCCCCGAAAACGAACTAATGGATGTTCTATGGAAGGACTTGCCAGTTGATCCATTAGCCAACTTAACTAGACTCTCATAGTTTGCGGGTGCTTATGCTACAACGACCATAGATAAAGCAATAAAAGTCCAAACATTGCTTAGAGATAAGGAAAACAAAATAACGCCATTCAAGCAACAGTTACAACAAGTTAAATCTGACCTATAGGAAGGGATATAGTTGGCCAAGGTTCAACAGGAATTTCGAAAGATGCAAATAGAACATCAAATTAGCTTACCAGAGAAGGAATCACACATGCAGGGGATAAATGATCTTCATGAAGACGATCCAAAAATTGATCAATTTATCACTGAAACACTCACACTTAATTCCCAGTTGACACATCAGAAAGAATTACTGTGCCAGAAGATTTCACACTGGAAATCTTATTGCGAAACAAGTGATAAACTAATAAGTCAAGTCATAGAAATGTGGCTTGAATATGATGAGATCTTTAAAAATGTCTCTGATCACATCGCCTAGAAAAATACAGAGGGGGTAAGCAAAGTCAACCTGCCCAAACTAGAAGAATCACATAAGGAAATTATGTTTGCAAGCTGGGATTCTCAGCTAAAAGAAGCAGAAAAGGCAACAGTGGATGTGACAGCAACAACAAACATTATCATAGGAAATATAAATGAAAATTTGCATGTTGCCAATCTAGTAGCAGAGTCCATTCCAGGGTTGCTTCCAGATGCAAAACAGCTTGATCAACAATGGAAACAGGCAGTGAAAGACAAAGAAGAAGTGATAAGGCAGACGACTAGGATAGAGTGGGAGGCATATTGGCAAGATTTGGTCAAGCCTCATAGCCAATGGGTGATCCTGCGATGACTAACCACCTCTGAAGAGAAGATGGTGACAACACTAATCGATGATGTATTCGATGGACAGTTTAAAGCTGAAGTCGATCAGCCTACACAGTTGAAGCCTATGGTAGATATCTGCAACCTGAAGGATCGAATGGAACATAGTTAGTCACCCTGTTTGCTTTAATTTTGATTTTATTTTTGCATAAATTGAGGGAGGTTGTTTAAACCTCCTCAACTATTTTTGTAATAATCTATTTTTACCATTATATTTTTATTATTTAATCCCCTCTCATCCATTCAGAGAGGGGTCTGAGAATTTTATTAGAAAAATTCTTCAGAACATACACTTATGCCCCTTTGAGGAAGTTCTGGTGGAATTAATGGAACATGATTTATTTTCTACTTGATTTAACATCTACTGAAATTGCACTTCTGTACTCTTATATGATGTTGGGTGACTTGAAAGTATATCAATATTGTTGTAGCATATGAGTAGGACGTATTATTAATGACACTTTTATCTCTTAATTCTTTTTACTTAAAGGTCAAGCAATAACTTATATTCAAGTTGTTTATGTATGAAAAATTGAATTGCTGATTGCCATTATTGCACTTTTGTATGATGATGATCTATAGTTTATGCTAAGTGCATGAATGATTTTTATGTGATATATCTCTCACAATCATTTTGGCTAACCTTTTATACGAAACGATTAATATTAAATGGATTCACTTCTCATCGCAATTGAGTAATATTTATTATCAATTTCTTTTAGACATTATTGTAGATCACATATATTACATTACTCCTAGGATAGTTATATTTAGATAATAAAATGTACATGATTGTTAGTTTAAATTAGAATAGTTTTAGGATAAGAATTATTCCAAATCTCAAACATCACCCTATTTGCACAATCATAAAAATAGATTGGGAAACTGGTCCCATCATTCTTAGTTGGAGCCATTACTCCAAACAGAAAAGGAGTTGCCAACCAAGGTCCGGATCGGGTGGTTATCACCCAATGTTGATGCAATGATTTTCGGGCCTTCAACAGGTCCCAATCCTCCATTTTCAACACAGGAATGCACACTATGGTGTCCCTTCAGACTCCACTTGTTCAGGCAAAGCGGCGTCAAAATTGAGAATTTCCTGGAATCTGGGTTTTTGGTAACCTTGGTTTTTCCCTTCCCTAGAGGGATATATGCAAGGAAGCATGAGACAGGCTCGACTTCTTTGACATATAATTACTCTATGCCTTGGTATTCCTCCTCCTCCTAATCAACCACTTTATCTAATTGTTTGTCTTTTTTCTCCTTTTATGGCACCTCCAGATTCTTCCTCAGTGACTATCTCACCGATATCGACTTCTTATTATTTCATTTGGTAGCAGATTTTTTCGGCCTAGGTGACCTTGGCACGATAGGCACAAGGGTTGACAATTCCATACTTGAACTCTCAAGGCCCGGCATGTCAGAAACAAAAGTTTAAAAACTTACTACTTCATCAGGGTTTATGACAATCATCCATTCTATGAACAACTCTCGGGCTCCTGCGGTGTAATTTGCAAATGAGGGGTGCATCATGAACTCCTCCCACAATTGAAAATTCATAAGCTTCAATAAAAAAGTGCCCAGATAACTCTCAGAATGAAAACTACTCTTCGGCGGATCAACACGGGTAATTTATAGGAATTTTTGAATTCAAATCTGACTGTTCCCCCAAATGATGATAATAAATGCATCTTTGGTGGCATATCTCCAAATATAGTCACCATAAATAGCAACTAACCGCTCCTCTTAACTTATTTTTGGCCATCAAATCATGAATAGTAACTCCAACGGCTACTTTTGGACCCATGTACACGACACCATCCTCCATGGCACAACTCATCCAACGTAGCTTCATGTGTTATACCCTTGTCGTCTGTCACATAACCTACCTACCATGTTATTCACTTAGTCGGGAAATGTAGTTTATAGTCCCGCAATCCCTTGCAACTGCCTGGATTACTAAGATTGTCCTACTTCCATATAGTCATTGCGTAGGGGTAGGATCCCCTATGTATATCTTCAACCTACTTCTATTCACTTTTCCAGGGAATGGTTCCCCATTCAGCTTCGCGTGCTAAACCGTGCCACCATTTGTGATCTCCTTAATAACACATGGTCCCAACTAGTGCATTTGAAACTTTCGTAGAAATTTCGTGAACTTGCTGTCATACAAAAACAATAAATCATCTAACTTGAACGTGCATAGCTTAATATGTTGACCATGCCATGCCTTCTCGTACTCCTTTTCCACTTGCTGGTGAAATCTTGGAAGGAATCAATCTTCTTCTAACTCCATCATATGTGGGAGCCATTCCTCCAAGGTCTCATGATCCAAAATCTCTGTCAATGCTACAAGATATAAGCTTGGCACATTATATTCCATAGGCATGACTACTTTAATCCCATAGACTAGTCTAAAGGGTGTTTGGCCTATCAACTTCCTACAGGTTTTCCTATAAGCCCAAAAAATAATAGGTACATGCATACCATAGTCATTCCTTTGTGCACTGCAGACCTTTGTCAATGCATCTTCCAAAATATTATTAAAAGCTTCCACCGTGCCATTCACATGTGGGTGATAGGGTGTGCTCTTCTGATGATACACTTGGAATTCTTAAGCATTGTGCTGATCATTTCATTGAAGAAATGTGTACCCTGATCACTCATCAATATCCTAAGACACCCAAACCTTGTTAAGACATATTCGAATGGAAACATTTTGGTAGTGGTCGTTGTACAATCCTTCACTGGCTATGCTTCCACTAACCTAGTTAAATACTCAGTTGTAGTAATGATATATCGCGCACCCATCTTCTTTCCTCGTGGTTGTATTGGACCTATAAAGTCAATGGCCCATTTATCGAATACCTACACTGAGACTTGAGTATTTAAAGGCAATTCATCCCTTCGCGAAGGCTTCCACATCCTTCGGCAAGCATTGCACACCTTGCAATATTCCTTAGAATCCTTGTGCAATGTCGGCCACCATAACCAAACATGAAAAATCTTTTGCGTGGTCGCTTTTCCTCAACTAGGATACTAGCACGTTCAAACTCTAGAGCATACCTTTGCAACATCTCATCCGTTTCCATCATATACAAATGGCCTGTAATTACTAAAAAATCTCCAGCACGAACTACTAACTCCTTCTTCTATTGAGTTGAATAACCTTCTAGAGTTGTTGTTGTTGTTAAAAATTGAATGATATTAAAAAAATTATCGTCTACGATGCCCACTGCAATGAGCTGCGTGTCCGACTATCCTTCTTCCAAACTACTTGGTTCCTCACATGTTCCAATCCTTGAAAGATGGTTTGGACCCACATTCAATCTTTCGGGCTTCACAATCACTTAAAAGTCATAATCCTGAAACAATAGTAACCATTGGCATATATTTCCCCCCAAGATAGGCTTATTGACCACGTACTTCAACGCAAAGTGATCTGTATACATTTTAAAGTGTCCACCCAATAAATAATTCCTACACTTCTATCGTGCATAGACCATCACCAACCCTTCACACTCTATAGTGGAGTAGTTCTTTTGAACTTTGGATAATGTTCTTCTCGCGAAATCTATTGGATGATCAATATCTCCTTCACCTCCCTGTGTCAATACAATTCTTAGTCCAATACAATATGTATCTACATGCACATGGAACTCCTTCTTCCAGTCTGGGAACACCAAAATAGGCGTTGTCACCATTTCTTCCTTAAAGACATATAAGATGCACTGACAGTGGTCATCCCAATAACACATCGCATCTTTCTTTAACAAGTTGTCCATCGGCACAGTTATTTGGGAATACACTTTTGATAAACTTCCTGTAATACCCAGTGTGGCCCAATGTCGCGTGCACTTGTTTCAAATCCCTAGGAGCTTCCAAATTCATAATTACAGTGATCTTCAAAGGATCCACCATCAATCCCGACTTACATACAACATGGTCGAGAAAAATCCCAAAGGGCACATAGAATATGCATTTCTTTAAGTTCAGAGTGATCTGATACCTTCAACATGTATCTAGCATGAGGGACAAAATCACAACATGGCACTTCAACATCCCAAACATAGTCTAACCATCAAAATATACTTCTAAGAACTTGTGAATAAACTCCTTGAATGCCATGATCACTACCCAAGATAAGATTGCAGCCGCATTCTTCAATCCAAATGGCATCACTGTATATTGAAAGCAACCCCACTCAGTGGCGAAGGTGGTTTTGCTTCAATCTTTCGGCATCATATTTATTTCAAGATAGCCCAAAAATCCATCAGTAAATGAATACGCCTCCTGTCTGCCAACATTCTCTAACACTTCGTCAGTAAACGGTGTTGGGAATGAGTCATGCACATAAGCATCATTCAACTTTCGCAGATATACACATATGTAGATCTTGCCTTCCTGTTTCTTTTCTTCGACCACCATGGGCTTACCCAATCTGATTCTTCTACCGACTCAATAATATTAGCTTCTAGCATTTTATCTAGTTCTTGGTGCATCTTCTGCTTATATTTTGGATTTAGTTGATAAGGCCACTTCTTAATATGATTCACATCTCACTTCAACGTAATCTTCATAATGCCTAAATCTCTGATTATCCCTTTCAAATTTGAAAATTCTGTTGGGAACAAATCCTGGTTTTCATGCAGCAACTCAACCACCTTAACAACCGTATCTTCATCCCAATAGTACCCTATCTTCATGAACATAGGTTCTTCTTTAGATCCAATGTCTACTTGTCGATTTTCAGAGGCTTTGATATATCTTGGTTCGCCACCTTCGGTCCTTCGACCTCGCGCTATCCTTTTGTTTCTGGAAAGGTAATATTCTTCAGATCATCCTGTTCTTCTGCAGTAGTAACATTATAACATTCTAGCGCATGACACAGTTGTGTACTCCAATCTGGTTGAGTCCACTCTACTTGTTCCTTCGACATTCTAAATATAGCTTCTTTTATTTCTTGTAGCACCTCATTAATGCTCTCAAAACAATCCTCGAAGCTGAAGGTTAATAGAAAACTCTCCCTTAAAATGTCCCATTCAATAGTCCCATGGAGAAGCTCTATCTCCAAATATTAGTTCATTGGGATTGTATCTAACGTATGACAAAAAATATGCACCCATGCTGGTTATGGTTTCATCTCCCAGGCCTTAGTCCATCGTGCCAAATTATCGCGCAAATCATCCTTTAGCTATATTTTTGTGTCATTTGATGAGGTTCATCATTGGGTAAATATATGGACCTTAATACACCCCCAAGCATACTAAAATCATCTCTTCTCATAATTTCTTACATGTTTTAATTATATTTTGCTTAATGAGATGAGTAAAAGTAAGATGTTATGTCTAGTGGTCTAATGAGCATTAATTGTGTGTTTTTGGGAGAAAATTATGGAAAATATGGCTAAATGAGGTGTAGGAACTTGAATGAGACAATAAGGAGAGATTATAGGAGATAAATCTTCCTCATTAAATCCTCACTCATTCGAATATCCCTCAATCAATTCGCACTAGATCAGAGTTCTAGACAGCTGAGTCATGAAGATCATTTGTTGTCGAACCAGTGATAGTTAAGAACCAATTCATTTTGAGATTAGGAGCCAAGCCTCCCTAGGTTTAAGAAAGTTTTTGTAAACTTCAGTTGTATAAATAAGGAGGCCTAGAGCCTCATTAGGATTCAGATTTGTTTATGCGAGATAACTAAGCACTTTTGAGTTGAAGGATTGCGGCAAAACACTGTTATTTATTTTTTGAAATGTTAATGAAAATGAGTGTTTCCTTGATCTAGAACTGAGTTGACTCAGAGGGTTCAATCTCTTGGGTTTGGGCCCAACCCTAACAATAGAGGTTCCTCTTATTGTACTTCTATGCTTAGGTTATTTTATAGATTACTTGTTGAATTGATTTTGACATTGTTTCATTGCAAGTATTGGTTAATTTTATTAGTTTGATTCCATTTGTGCGTAGATTTAGTAGTAGCTTTAGAGAGATAAAGGAATACCAAAAAGGCTTATACTAGGTGGATATTGCCTCACTCCCTTCAAGGACCATGGTTTGAGGGAAAACTCCCATTCAGCCCCAAAATGACAGAATTTTGATTTCTTATGAAATTTAGGGTTTTCTGCTAATTAGGCCAGCATCTTTTAGTTTTCAAGGACAGGTTGCAGTTGTTATTTCTGATATCTCTAACTTGTATTAGATTTCATGGTGTTACATAATAGGCTACAAGCATTTCCATGCATGAACTAGGCGAATAAATGATGAAATTATGTTTTCTGATGTTGTTGGAAATCTTTCTTGTTTTGACATGATTTATTGGTAAATTCCAGTGGTGTGTGCTTTGCAAGAATTTTAATAGTGTAGGAAGACCTCATATCAGTAGCCCCAACCTAACCTCACCCATACATGATCATCAAAAGCCACTAAGTCCAAAAACTAAGTTATCATTTCGTAAGAACAACTTTCCATGATTGTTGGGAAAGTCCAACCATCTTACAAATTTGGGTTTGAGTTCTGAGGAAGTCCTAGCCACTTCCTTCCCTTATTCCATCCATCACTCACCTTCCTTAAGCCCTATATCTCTATCCAAATCACTCCTTATTCTTTCAGCCTGTTCGTCTAGGAATACAGGGGATCTTGTAGGTGAATTAGGACATCTTGTAGAACGAGCTGTAGTGGCCTATTTTGAGGCTGACTTGTGTGAAATGCACCACAAAAGATAGGAGAAGGCACATGCTTGCATCTCAAGCTATCTGACCCTTCACAACCATCTCTGTCCACACCTAATCCACCTGCCATAAAATCAAGAAGAATGAGCATTCATGTTTTAACAAAAAGGACAAAAAGAAAAAGGTTGTTATGTTCATTCATATGCATAGTAGTAAAGTGTTTGATTAGATCATATTGCATACTTAGGTTAGTTAGGGTTCCGCATGTGTTAGTTTAGAATTCTTCTGAATAAAGATATCTTAAAAAATAGCAAGATGAGTGGTGTGTTTTAAGCATTTATTTTAGTCTTTCATTACTGCAGTAGATAACATTTCAATTCCCTCACTTAGGGTAAAATTCCCCTTTCTTTGTTGGTAACCAAGCACCTTCTAAATCAATAGAAGGCTGGTTTGAGAAACCCTAGTGGTCTATCTCTAGCTCAGTAGTGACAAAGAGTGCACCCATTACATCTATTTGTGTATACCACACTGTCACCTCCCCTGGCACCCTTGTCTGGGAGGTGTCTGAGTAGATGTGATTTATGCTTTCTTTCTTCCATTTCTTATCTCTTTCATTCTACTATTAGTTTCATTTTTGCAAGATAGTTGTAAGTTGGTTTGCTCTCTTTTCCATTCTATAAGTGAGTTCATTCAACCGTCAGCTTCAATTCAATTTCTCTTTTCAATCCTGCAATTAGTCTTCAATCTTGAAAAACAAGACAAAAAAAACACTTCTTTCATGCCTAGTAGGAATATGGATAACTTAAGAAAATTTCTAACAAATACCCCCACCACTTCCAATAGCCAACCTTCCCTCTTCCTCAGTGGATGTGAATTATAGGACCCCTTAGGAGAATAACCAAAGATTTTTGAAGAGCCTATAGGGGTAGGAGAAGAACCCATTCCAACTGACATAATGGCTTCAAATAGAAATGAAAGTAGAGATAGAGAAAGAATTGAGGGTGATTTTCCCATCAAAGAAACCAATGGGGATGCCAAGATGAAAAACATAAGCCCCTATGCTCTTCCTCACTTCCATGGCTTGACCTAAGAAGATCTAGATACTTTCTTGTTTGAATTTTTTGTCATATGAAAAAATTATGATTACATCATTGATGACCAGAAGTTGAAATTATTCCCATCCACTCTCAAGGATGTAGCTCTGCGCTGGTTGATGGGTCTACCTAGGAATAGTATCACTAGGGAAAATTTTAAGAACCCCCCCTAAATTTATAAATATAATAAATGGGCGAATCTCCATGGTATATAGGAAAAATGGAAGGCGATTTTATCAATAATATAATATGTATATATAATTTTTTGGCGAATCTCTCACCAGGCATGGCGAATATTTTACTCAATTATAAAATCTTGTAAGATCTTGGCGAGTCTTTCACTAAATAATAAAACTTTGTAAAGTCCTAGTGAATATTAGCATAGGCTACATGTTGGTTTAATTCCCCCATTTAAATAGGCTACATTCCAGGTGAATACCATGGGTCAATACCATGTGCCATTTTGGTGAATACCATGGGTCAATACCATGTGCCATTTTTGTTTTTATTAATTCTAATATTAGGGTTAGTAATGGTTTTTTTCATGGTATTAATAAAAATCTAGTCCATGGTATTTGTCCCATAGTATTTTGGCCATAGGTTTCACCTAAATATAACCCATTTTTTTAGTGTTCGTAAATATAAGGTGACTTATGGAGTAAATATAAAAAAATGTTTTATTTGTTTACCATACCTCTCGTTTATTTATATTTTTATTAACTTACCATACCTCTTTTACAAATATGGTATTTGGCCCATAGGATTCACTTAAATAAAACCTCTTTCTTGAGCCTTCATAAATAGAACGAGGGTTATGGACTAAATATAAAAAGAGGTTTTATTTATTTACGATACGTCTAGTTTATTTATATTTTTATTTATTTACCATACCTTTTGAGTAAGTATAAAAAGACGTTTTATTTATTTACCATACCTCCACTTTACTTATATTTTTATTTGTTTACACCCTTACATGTATATAAGGTGACTTATGGAGTAAATATAGAAAACGTTTTATTTATTTACCATACCTCCACTTTACTTATATTTTTATTTTTTTACACCCTTACATGTATATAAGGTGACTTATGGAGTAAATATAAAAAATGTTTTATGTATTTACCATACCTCTCATTTATTTATATTTTTATTAATTTACCATACCTCTTTTATAAATATGGTATTTGGCCCATAGGATTCACTTAAATAAAACCTGTTCTTGAAAATGGGCGAATGGATTCACTTAAATAAAACCTATTCTTGAAAATGGGCGAATGGAAGGTTGTAAGTCCTAATTTCAAGGGCTAAATTTACCTTTTTTACCCTCTCCCTTAAAATAAGGTGGGCTATTTGAGGTGATTTGTAAAAATGTACTATGATACAAAATATTCGCCCACTAAAAAATTAAAACCTCTTAATTTCGCCAAAGGGCGAACATTCACCCCTAAAATTATCCTTGAGTATCACCACCTGGGCTCAGACGCAACAAGCTTTCAACAACAGGTATAGGGAATACTACAAGTCCAAAGACTCTAAAGAGGTAATTTTTAGAATGACCTTCGTGCATGATGAGTCCTTAGAGGATTATGAGGAAAGATTCTAGCTTAGCTACAAAAGGGCTAGGTGCACACTTGATCTTGAGTCACTTAAGCTAGTCCTTCTCAAGGGTGTCAGGGAAGATCTTCTGGATAACCTAAACGTGCTATTAGGAGGGGAAATCTACCAGCTACCCTATGAAGATATCAAGACCGTCTTTAAGAACCATTCTTGGGAAGCTAGTAAAAATGATAGTGTAGGTTTTAACCCCGTACAGAAATTACCTGCATACGAATTCTAAATCACAGAAAAATAAACAATGCGAGCATAACACATAAAACACATATACACAGATATTTTCCCCTAGATCCCAAAACCGGGACTACCAGCTTGATTTTTCATTATATTCCTTTCAATGTTACAATACATATTTATACATGCCAAAGCATCCAATACCATGGACCGAGAACCATCGCGTCCAAAACCAAGGACCGAAAAACCATAGGTAGGTTCACCCAACCTAATATAGGGTCCAAAAAAAATTTTCCCAGGGCGCTACCCCAGACCCAGTAGAGGGGGGCTACTCGCCCCCCTCAAACCCCCCGCTGCACAATCGGTGCAATGAAGGGGGGGGGCTCCGCCCCCCCTCTAATCCCCCAGTTCACTACATGTGTTACTCGTGGAAAGAATATAACACAACCCAACAATCTCCCACTTGTTGTTTTCTTTCCACAGGGGGCCACATGAGAGCTTAGTCATTTTTCCAGCCCTAAAGTGCCCATTGTTTCTCTACACCAAGAGAACTTCTCAGAGCTCATACATTTTGTCAATGCATCTGCAGTATTCTTCAAAGTGTCCACCTTTACCAGCAACACCCTTTTGTCTACTATCATATCCCTCACAAAGTGATACTGAACATCAATGTGCTTTGTCTTTGAATGATAAGCAGGGTTCTTTGCCAAGAAAATTGCACTTTGGCTGTCACAGTCTATTATTATAGCTCTCTGTACTAACCCCATACTTGAACACAATCTCTGCAACCAGACTGCTTCCTTGCTTGCATGAGTGGCTGCCATGTATTCTGCCTCTGTAGTTGATAGTGCCACTACAGATTGTTTCTTACTCATCCAACTGACTGCACCTCCAAATAGGTTAAACACATACCCACTTGTAAATCTTCTCTGATCCAGATCTCCATCCCAGTCTACATCAACAAAGCCACGAATATCCAACACTCTGTCCAATCATGGTCTTCCTTGGTAGCACAAACCATAATCACTAGTGCCATGCAAATACTTGAAAACCCGCTTCACTGTTGTCCAGTGCTCCTTCCCTGGTTTTGACATAAACCTGCTCAATACTCCCACTGCATGTGCAATGTCTGGTCTAGTAAAGACCATTGCTTACATCAGGCTACCGACTACACTCGCATATGGAACACAAGACATGTCCTCTTCCTCTTCCTATGTCTTGGGACACTGTTCAGTAGATAACTTCACACCTACAGGAATAGGAACCTTCACCGATTTACTATCCTGCATATAAAATCTCTGCAGTATTGTCTCGACATACATCCTCTGGTTTAACCAGAGCTTCCTCTTTGCCCGATCTCTTTTAATTTCCATGCCCAAAATATAGTTTGCACCACCAAGATCTTTCATGTCGAATTTGGAGGACAATTGGGTCTTCAAGTACTGGATAATTTCTTTGTCATTTCCAACTAGCAACATATCATCCAAATACAAGACTAGATAAATAACACGGTCACCATTTAATTTTAAATACACACAGTGATCTGCTCTGCTTCTAGTGAAGCCAAGTCCCCGTATAAATGTATCAAATTTCTGATACCACATCCTTGGTGACTGTTTTAACCCATACAGAGACTTCTTTAACTTGCATACCAGTTCTTTCTTACCCTTCACCACAAAGCCTTCAGGTTGCTTCATGTAGATTTCCTCTTCCAAATCCCCGTGAAGAAATGTTGTCTTCACATCCATCTGTTCTACCTCCAAATCAAAAGCAGCAACAACAGATAAAAGTAACCTAATAGAAGTTACCTTGGCAACAAGAGAAAAAATATCACCAAAATCAATTCCTGACACCTGGGAATAACCTTTTGCTACCAATCGAGCTTTGTATTTCTCCACCTTCCCTTCTGCATTTGTCTTCTTTTTAAACACCCATTTGCTGCGAATGGGTTTCCTTCCAGCCGGCAACTCCACTAGATACCAAGCCTCATTTTTGTCCAAAGATGCCATTTCATCAACCATGGCCTCTTTCCAGAGTTTTCCATCCTCTGAATCTACTGCTTCCTTCACAGTTCTGGGATCATCATCAGTAATAGACAAAGCAAAATTTGAACAGAAAGCAAAAGGACTATACCTTTTTGGCTGCCTTCTTTCTCGAACTGATCTTCTCACAGCCGGAGTTTGTGGCTCTTCATCTTTTGATTCCTCCTCTGCTGCAGAGTCTGATTCTTCCTCCTTTAGCTCAAACTCTATCTTCTCAGGTTCCTTTGGTTGGACTTCATGTTTAATAACATCTTTTACCTCTTTGAACACCACATCTCGGCTGTACACAACCTTCCATGTGACTGGATTCCAAATCTTATAACCCTTTAAACCATCCTTATACCCAATAAAGATGCACTTTTCAGATTTACTATCCAACTTGGTTCGTTTCTCCTTTGGAACATGTACATATGCATCACATCCAAATACCCTCAAATGTGAAAGAGAGGGTTTCTTTCCAGTCCATACTTCTTGTGGAGTCTTATCCTCCAACGCTGATGAAGGTGACCTGTTGACCAAGTAACATGCAGTATCCACCGCCTCTACCCAGAATTCTTGTCCTAACCCAGCACCACTAAGCATGCTTCTTTCCCTTTCCATCAACGTCTTGTTCATCCTTTCTGCGACTCCATTTTGCTGAGGTGTATATGGAGTAGTCTTCTATCATGCTATACCACTCTTCTTACAGAATTCTTCAAATTCCTTGCTGCAAAACTCTCCACCTTTATCTTCTTCTCTGTTTGATTTTCCACCGGAGCCTTAAATTCTTTAAACCTGTCACAGACTTCAGATTTCTTCTTAAGGAAATATATCCATGTATTCCTTGAGAAGTCATCGATAAATGATACATAGTACACAGACTTACCCAGTGATGGAACCTTCACAAGTCCAAACACATCACTGTGCACAAGCTCTAATATCTGTTTCGCCCTCTTACCACCAGAGGGGAAACTCACCCGATTCTGCTTCCCATATACACAATTTTCACAGAAATCAAAATCCAAAGAGTTATTACTCATACCTTCTACCATACCTTTACCATGAAGTATTTGAAGGCCCTTCTCTCCAATATGTCCAAGCCTTTGATGCCACAGCATGGTCTTCTCTCCAGAGACCACTAGATTTTCAGCTCCACTTTCCGGAACCACAGAACTGTTGCATCCATCAAGAACAGTGCTACCTTGCAGCTTGTACAGAGTTCTAGTCCGAACTCCCCGCATCAATACCAGTGCTCCCCGAACCATCTTGCAGGTATCCTTCTCGAACACTGTTTTTACACCTGCATCATCCAACTTGCTTACAGAAATCAGATTTTTGGCCAATGCAGGAATATGCAGAACACCCGGAAGTGTTCTAACCCTTCCACCTTGCAAATTCAACTTTACTTTTCCACGACCAATGATTCTAGCCTTCCTATCATCTCCTAAGAAGACATCACCACCATTGTATTTCTTACACTCGCAGAACCACTCTCTATGGGCAGTGAAGTGAAAGGAAGCACCTGAGTTAATCAACCATGCCTCATGATCTACATGTGTACTTGAAGAAGCCAAGTACACATCCCCACATTCATCTAAGGTGGTTTTTGCCTCTGTAGAAGGAGCATCATCAGATCCCTTTCCTTTATCAGGAGCTTTAGATTTACAGTCCCTTTTGAAGTGCCCTTCCTTTCCGCACTTCCAGCACACCACCTTTACAGGTTTTCCTGGAGATTTAGATCTCCCTCTAGATGTAGATCTCCCACTCGATGACTTATTTTTTATTCTATTCTAGGACCGTCCTTGTACAGACAAGGAATCACCATTCTTGCTCTCCATATTTTTCCGTCTCATCTCCTCCGTCAGCAAGGCTGAGACTATTTCATCAAACTACAAAGCAGTTGCATTGCTACCTATTGCAATAACCAGACTATCCCACGAATCTGGTAGAGAACACAACAAACTGATGCACTTATCTTCATCTAAAATTTTAATATCAACAGATGTTAACTGACTTACCACAGTATTAAATGCGTTCAGATGCTCTGTCACCAACTCTCCATCTTTCATCCTCAGGTTATACAGCTTTTTCCACAGGAACATTTTATTCACCAAAGACTTTGATTGGTACAAAGTCCCTAACTTGTCCCACAAAGTCTTCGCCGTAGCTTCCCCTGATACATTCAGAAATACTAAATCTGAGACACACAATCATATTGTGCTCTTTGCCTTCTGATCCAACTTCTTCCATTCTTCATTCGTCACTCCCATTGGTTTAGTACCTGGATCTAGCGCGATCCACTGATCTTTATCCATCAACAGATCCTCCATCTTGAGTTTCCACAACTCAAAACTCTGACCATTAAACTTCTCGATCTCTATCTTTCCGCTGCTCGCCATCTTCTTTCATCACTAGAATCGATCTCGCAGATCTCCCACTGAACAGGGTCTACCACAGGCCCCAGTAAAACCCCTCATCAACAAAGGCGTTCCCTTGAAGCCAAAACAGCTCTGGTACCAAATGTAGGTTTTAACCCCGTACATAAATTACCTGCATACGAATTCTAAATCATAGAAAAATAAACAATGCGAGCATAACACATAAAACACATATACACAGAGATTTTCCCCTGGATCCCAAAATCGGGACAACTAGCTTGATTTTTCATTATATTCCTTTCAATGTTACAATACATATTTATACATGCCAAAGCATCCAATACCATGGACCGAAAACCATCGCGTCCAAAACCAAGGACCGAAAAACCATAGGTAGGTTCGCCCAACCTAATATAGGGTCCAAAAAAAAATTTCCTGGGGCGCTGCCCCTAACCTCGTAGAGGGGGGCTACCAGCCCCCCTCAAACCCGCCGACAGGGGGGGCTACCGCCCCCGCTGCGCAATCCAGGCAATGAAGGGGGGGCTCCACCGCCCCTCAAACCCCCCCGTTCACTACGTGGGTTAGTCGTGGAAAGAATATAACACAACCCAACAGATAGGGGTATTCAAATAGTGGCCAACTCATCGTCTTCCAATAGATCTATAAAAGGTGAAATTGGAAACATGTTGGAAGATTTTAAGAGTGAAATGCTGCAAACTCTTGCCCTATAGATGAACACTATGCAAATCAAGAGGAAGCGGGAGGAAGCAGAGAGAGATTTAGCCATCTTTTTTCTGAGATGCACAAGGAGGCACCCTAGGAATGAATGCCCATTAAACCTGATAGAAATCTACTCGATCTTTGAAGAAAACCATTCCACAGACAAGTTCCATTCTCTACCTGGACTAATAGCTGTATATCACGGAATTGGAAGGGTGACTGAAGAGCTCCGCTACATAAATCCGAGGAGGCCTCACGGGCCTCGACCATACCAGTAGGGCATGCAAGGGTCATCCTATGCATATTAACACCCTAACCAAAACACATCCATTCCCTCTTGGGGTCCCCCTGCTCATCCCTCCTAGTCTACACCTTGTCCCTGGTCTTTTGCACTTAAGTACCATTCCCAACTAACCAACCAGCCATTTTAGCCATTTACTCCTCCACAACCTTAGTGGAATGCACCACCCCAAGGATGGAGGCCCCCATACAACCATGCTCCAGCTTTATTTCCTTCACCACCTACTCAACTACAACTTTTACACCATTCTCTGCCTAAACATCCTCATATGCCTACCCAACCAAATTTGAACCTAAACAACAGATAGGCACAACAAGCCTACAGTGGAGAGACATCCTACCCTGCTTATGTTGTGGAAATTCAAGAAATCAACTTGAGGTATGGGAGAGTACTCCTAGGTAACCAACCTTGATCTCCACCGAGGGAGAATAAGGAGGAAAGAGAGGAAATTATGCCTAGAGTGAATCCACCATCCTTTCCTGAAATATAACTCATCCAGTCTACTCTACCCCAGAAGAGAACAAACTTTTGGGTGAATTAAAAAATCTCTGTGTCAAAATTCCACTTCTCCAAGCCATTAAGGATGTACCTATTTACATCAAACTGATTAAAGAGAATTGTTTCAAACATCCAAGGAGGTGAAAAAGAGAAACCCGTACCATTAATATCATTGGACAATTGTCTGACTTAATTCTGGGGTAGGTAATTTGCCCAAAGTATTTAGACCCTGGAAGCCCTGTAGTATATGTGCACATCAATGGCATCATTGTCCCACATACCCTGGTTGATCTTGGTGCTACCATTAATGTAATGACTAAGGACACCATGCTCAAGCTAAATCTCCAAGCTTCATTAAGAAAGACCATGACAGTCTTGCAGCTTGCGGACCGATTGACAGTAGCCCCCGAGGGGATTGTTGAGGATGTGATAGTCTCCATTAACTCCTGGGAGTACCCTATAGACTTCCAAGTTCTCCGGCATAAGACCAAGTTTAATGATTATTCTCTCATACTTGGGAGGCCTTGGTTGGCCACTCCCAATGCCTACATCAGCTGCAAGGATGGAAACATGACTATAAAAAATGGGCATCTATCTAAGAAGTTGGTCTTGTGCCCTCCTTCTCAGCCATCTTTAGAACATGATTTCCCTTTATGGCTAGAAGAGGAGGAAGAATATGAAGTCTACTCCACCCAACTCTCTATCCTAGAAACTGCCATGGGAGGAGGACAACTTGGTGAAGATGATTTGATTGAACAAATCCTTCAAAATGAAATTCCCAACACCTTGTATCTAGAGGAAGTAGTGAAGGAAACCAAGAAAAACCATTAGATTGATATATGCTTAGTTGATTCAAACCCTACTCATGCCAACATAATAGAATTCGGCACTAAAAGAACTCTAAAAATCAACCCCTCTCTTCCTATACACCAAGAAGAAGAGTTATGTAACATGCTAAGGAAGCATTAGGATGCCTTTGATTGGAATTACAAAGAGATGAAGGGAGTGTACCCATCCGTGTGTACTCACCACATTTATATCAAAGAAGGTTGTAATCTAGTCCGACAACCCCAAAGGAGAATGAATCCATCTCTCAAGGATATAGTCAAAGAAGGATTGCAAAAGATGTTGGAGGCAAGATTCATTTACCCTATCTCGGACAGTGAGTGGGTGTCTCCTTTGGTGTTGATTCCAAAGAAAAATGGGAAGTGGAGGATTTGTGTTGATTACAAAGAGTTAAACAAAGCAACAAAGAAGGACCATTTCCCTCTACCTTTCATTAACCAAGTATTAGATGGCCTGGTAGGGAAAAAGTTTTTCTCTTTCTTAGATGGGTTTAGTGGGTACAACCAAATCTAGGTTAGCCCAAAGGACCATGATAAAACCACCTTCACCTGTCCTTGTGGTACGTTCACTTATAAGGTCCTTCCTTTTGGTCTATGCAATGCCCTTGAAACTATCTAGAGGGCAGTTTTGAGTATCTTTGCCGAGCTAGTCCATGATGCAGTTGAAATTTATATGGATGACTTTACACCCTATGGGTGTGATTTCTAGGAGGCTCTCTCTAACCAGGGTAAGGTGCCGAACAAATGCATTGAAATTAACTTATACCTTAGTCCTTAAACATGTGAGTTCTTGATGACTACAGGGACTATTCTAGGTCACTCAATATCCTAGGAAGGACTATAGGTAGACCCAAATAAGATAGCCATCAAAAAAAGGGTCTCAACTCAGTAAAAACATAGGGATTTCATAACCTTTCTAGGTTTAGCCAGAGACGGTATGAGATTTATAAAATATTTCAGCAAGTTAGCTTCTCCTTTATTTGGGTTATTGGCTAAAGACTCCAAATTTTTATGGTTAGAAATCTTTCAAGAAGCCTTAGACACCATAAAGGACAAGTTTACTACTGCACCTATTCTCCAAGGCCCAAATTGGGATCTTCCTTTTCACATACATGTCGATGCCTCCCACAAAGCCATAGGAGCATCTCTAGGCCAAATAGATGACAAGCTACCTTATGCCATTTACTTCATCAGTAAGAATCTGTCAAAAGACAAGCAGAACTACACAGTGACTAAAAAAGAGCTCCTAGATGTTGTGCATTCATTGAATAAATTTAGGCATTACATTACTGGTTACCAAGAATTTGTACATACTGACCATGTTGCAATTAAATACTTGATGAATAAACTTGATGTAAATGCCTAGATTATTAGATGGTTACTTTTATTGCAACAATTCAATTTAACTATTATTGATATGCCTAGCAAGGAGAATGTTGTTGCGGAGTTTTTATCTAGATTGACTTTGCCTACAGGGATGGAAGGAATGGTTGATGATTAGTTACCATACAAACACTTATTTTCCATTTTAGTTCTCTCTCCATGGTTTGCTGACGTACAAAATTACTCAGTGTCTGCACATTTTACACCAAACTTATCCTCCAAGGGAAAGATAAATATCGTAAGGAAGAGTGCCCCTTTCACTTGGATTTGGGGGAATCTCTTCAAGCTAGGCCTGGATGAAATTCTAAGAAGATGTGTTAGGGAGGAGGAAGCCTTCGAAATCCTTCTAACCTATCATGATGGGCCTTGTGGAGGTCACTTTACAGCGAAAATAATAGCATTCAAGATACTAGAAGATGGTTATTACTGGCGCACTCTTCACCAAAATGTGAGGAGGTATACCAGTTAGTGTGATTGGTGCCAAAAGATGGGGAAACCTACACCAAGGGATGAAATGTCTCTAGAACCTCAAGTTACTTTCGAGCCATTTGACAAGTGGGGCTTTGATTTCATCGTGCCCATTGACCCTCCATCCAAATAGAAGCAGTACATCATTGTGTGCATTGGCTAATTAACCAATTCGGCTGAAGCCAAAGCCATCAAAACAAAAACAAAAGAAAAGGTGGTTGCATTCTTAAGGGAAAATGTGTTTTATAAGTTTGCATGCCATAGATAATTGGTCACCAATCAAGGTAGCGAATTTACATCTCACATGATTGAAATTTTTTTAAGCCAACACAAGAGCAAGGACAAAACATACACTCCTTACCACCCACAAGCTAATGGGAAAGTGGAGGTAACCAATAGAACAATGGAAGGCATTCTGACCAAAGTGATTAGCAACAATAGAAAGGATTGGGCAGATAGATTAGTTGAGGCCACTTGGGCCTATAATGCCACCTCGAAGACCACTACTGGGTTCACTCCTTATGAGTTGGTCTATGGGAAGAAAGCTCTATTGTCCATTGAATTTGAATACAACACCTTAAGAATGGCAGCACAACTAGATCTAGATCTCACTAGGGCACAACAAGAAAGCTTTCTCCAGCTGAATGGGTTAGATGAATTTAGGATGCAGGCCCTCTTGTACATAGAGGTGGCTCAAGTTTAGTGGAAAATCTGGTATGACAAGAACATAAAAGACAAACAGTTTCAAGAAGGTGATTGGGCTTTGTTGTATGATTCTTTGTATAAGGATGTTAAAGGTTAAATAAGGACTAGATGGTAAGGGTCTTATGTAATAGAAAAGTGTCATGATAATGGTGTTGTACAAATAAGAACCATTGATGCAGAGGTTGTCCCTTTTCTTATCAATGGGTATAGATTAAAGATCTACAAGAAGCCCTTGTCAAAGTAGGAATTCATCAAAGGCATTAGCAAGAGAGTGACGGTTTTAGAGAAAGTCTCAACTTCCACCTCACCAAATCCTTGAAGAGAAAAAGAAAAAACCACGAAGAAAAAAAAATAAAAAATTAAAGAGACTTAGGTGAAAACCTCCATGAGGCACCTGAGTCCCACTGTTGGGTTGAAAACCTCTTGAGGAAGCCCAAGGGTGTTTTGAAAAAAAAAAAAGAGCAAAAATAAAAAGATCTCTGGATGAAAGCCTCTTTTGAGGCACCCAGGGTAGACAACTAGGATGAAAACCTCCTTGGATGCAAACTAGTTTTTGTACAAAAAAAAATAAAAATAATAGAATGGATAAAAAAAAATGGAAACTTTGTTTTGCAGGTCAGTAAGAGGAGGATAAGCACAACAAGAGAGGGATAGAAGGACCTACAAGGGCCATTTTTCAATCGAACCATATCATATCTTCCATTATTCACCTATTCTTCCACTTATAAACCCCTCCAGCTCAACTTACACAAACCCTATGTTTTCTACAGGATTCCCGATAATTCTATAGGATTCCCTGTAAACCTACAGGAGTTTCCTGTAGGAATTACAGTGACCTTGAAAATCCCAAGAAAGGAAGTCTGAGAGGAACGGAATGACACAAGCCTGTGTCTGGATGAAAAACCATTTACTCCACCACATCATAGCCATTCCTTTCATCACCATGTCACCCCGCATCCATCAAAGAAACCAATTCAAAAAATTACAGATTACAAAAAGAAAAAAAAGAAAACGAGCAACAGAGAGAGAGAGGAGGGAAAGAGGAACAATACATAGAGACAACATCTATTTCCTACCTTTCGCTATCACCCTTCTCCATTAATTTTAGCATCCCTTATGCTTTATAGTTGAGAGAATGTATGAAAGTTTAGGCGAGAGACAACTAAAGGACATCTTGTAGGTATCCTGTATCGGCCTATCCCACAATGAAAACCACACAGTTTGCATCCATCTTCAGGAAAAGGACACCAAGGATGAAGAAACTCCTCCAAATCTCATCAACAACAAAATATCACTAGCATCACTCTCCAGCCCTTGCACATCAAAAGAAAGAAGCATCAAAAGAGGCAAATACCTAGAAAAATAAGCAACAAAAACACAATAAAGATGCATCACTCTCTAGTAGGCATCATCATCAAAGCATATTACCCACAAGCATGTTATCTTACTCATGCTCTCTCATTATTATGATATTATCATAATTGTAGGATTATGTGAGAGTTGATTTTATAAGTAAATGTGTCCAGTTAACTTGGCCACCTTCAACTAGTCGACGAGAAGAAAATAGTTAGAGCACTCCACACGTGGCAAAATTCAAATCAAGAGGAAAAGGGAATAGAGCCAAAAGTAGTTAAGCCACAGAGGAAAGGAGTGGGAGATGATTACGAGGTAAGGTGGAATGATGGACTGATAGTGGGACCAATGGTCCAAAAGGAGGTGCACGTACTTAGATAGCCAGCACACCACCCCACATGATTATCTATATATGGAAATAAAATAATTATTCCAATACAAAGAAAGCATAAGAAACTTCTAGGATTCATCAAACACACAAGTTTCTCATGGCCTTCCTGAAGAAACACCTACGGGAAACAGTCAGGATCTACAACGCAGGAAAAGTACAGGGAGCCTACAGGATGTAGAGGAATCAAACTATAGTATTGTCAATGGGCACTATGCGAGGTGAAATCAAGGGTTACCCTCACCAGAATGTAGAAAAGTGAGGTATGAGCTATACCTTCCATATATTCCATTTAAAAGAAGAAAAAACCCTCAATTTGATTAAGGAAATTGCAATATAGGAGAGTTGTATTGCATGTCACTAAAAATTAACATTCAAACCTCCCTCACATACCAAAATTCTTGAATTGTTCCACACAAGCCTCCACAATTACCAGGGAAGGATGAGAGGAGGTTTCAACAAGAGAGAACCCACAAACACAACAAGGATCCACCAACATACTCCTATAGTGTAAATTTTCACAAGGCACCAATGGATGGGGTTCTTTAAGAAGATGAGAAGATCTAATGATGATGTGGCCAGATAATTTGTCCTCTCACTCATACCCCTCACTTAGACCAATTCTACTACTATGGCAAAGGGATTATCAATAGTAATTAGCCCTCAAGTTATAAGCAGAATCACTACACTCCCTTTAGGATTACCACGGAGGAAAGAAGACAAGATCCTTACAAAGAAAAGATTGTTTTTGGAAGGAGAGGAGCCAATGGAGGACAAAAGTGGTGTTAGAAGGGAAAGAATTCCATACCCTTGGAATGAAGTCAGTTACCACCACATTAAATACATATCATGTGAAGGGAGGTACAGTGTGGTGTATGGATACCACCTCAGACTCCTAGAAGAACTGAGATTTAAAGATTACACACCTCCTCAAGATAGATTGAGTATACCATATTTTCTTATACAATCAATGATAGACATGAGAATCGAAGTTCAGGAAGGAAAACATCAACAACTATCCCATCATGGGTTGATCAAACTCATCGTTGGAGATGCTTTACAAAACCTAAAAGTCCTTATTTCATGGACAACCTTTAAAGACATGCAGGCAAAAGGAGCAACTCAATCTTTATAATATGACAAAATCCCCACAGCTAGTGAGAAGCGAGAAGAAACAGATGAGGAAAATGAAGAAGAAACAAATGAGGAAAATGAAGAAGAAACAGAGGAGGAGAATGAAGAAGAGACAGAGAGAGAAACAAATGAAGAGACAGATGGACAAAGTGAAGAAATAGAGGAAGAAGAGGAAAGTGGAGACAAAGAAAATAATGAGAATGAAAATGGAAAAGACGAAATAGGAAAGAAGGATGAACAGAGGTCTACAGTGCAAGGCAGAGAAGGAGAAGAATCACCAAGGGTATCTCCAAAGCCCACAGAGAAAGAGGCAAAAACTGCTCTTACTACCCTAAGTACACCTATCAAGTCAAATGGGAAGAGGCAAAGACAAACCCCATTATACTCCAGTACAAGAAAGAGCACGAGGATTAGATAATGGAGACCTCAGAACCCCACCAAAACTCCTATTGCCATTGAGGATTCACCAAAGCAGCAGGAAAAGTCATCCCCTCTAGAGAAAAATCAAGGAGAAGGATCATCAAAACAAGCCTCTCCCAAGTCTCAATAACTTATGTTAGGAGGCTTGTCACAAGGTCAACCTCATCAAAGGAAAAGGTATCCTACAAGAGACACGAAAAGACCTACAAGAAGTAGAGGGCATCCTACAGGACAAGAAAGACAAAAAAGGGACCAGGAAGGTATCACTCAACAAGAAACAGAGAAAGAAGACCAAGAATTGAGAGAACCTAAATCGCAACCAAACCTCAGCTCCTACTACAGGCTCATTGAAGGAGGTAGGGCAATCTCTCAGAATTTTTCCATTACCCTATTCTTTGAAGTCAAAAAGAGAGGGCAAGGAGACATAGGTGGATGCAAATTGCCAAATCAAAATGGGCAGAGGATGTAAGCCACATGGAGGAGAAATTGAAGGAGATGAGTAGAGAACTGACTAGCATAAGGGATAGATAAGCAATGATGAAATCTCAATTAGAAGCAGATAATACATGGCTAATGGGACAACTACAAGAAAGTTAAATCCAGTTGGCATCTATGGCCAGTTTATCCTTAGAGGCAATCTAGTGTAGGATGCCAGCAAAGTCTTATGCCTTGTATCTCAAGGACGAATGTATACAACTCCAAATAAATACCCTAGCAAAAAGAGGAACTATGCCCTTCCAAGACTACAGATAGTTCATTGATCCCTGTGATCAAAGCACCTTGGATGATAGAGAAAAATATCTGAGTTTTACCTACATAATTTAGCCTTAGCAGATTTAAATGTGTGGGACCCAAATCCCAACCTACGGGATTTGCATTTGATGGCTTTAGCATCATGGATGAATTATGAAGAGGCGAGAGATATAGATATGAAAAAGGTAATGGCAAAAGAAGAGACATAACCCTTATGATCAGATCTAAACAATCTAACCCAATGGTTGTCATCAACACCCACAACGTCATTGAAAATGACCCCAAGCTTGTACCTAGGTACCTTGCTACACAATAACAAGCAGTCAGACACTTTGAAAACATGTTCAGATTTCTAGGAGATGACAACGTGCAAGCTTGCTAAAGTAGATGGAACACCTTGTCTTATAGCCTAGAACTCAGAGACTATCATTCTCCTGACTGAATGAGAGAGGCACTAACTAGAACCCCCATGTATAACCAGGCTCTACAAAGACTCCAAGTCAATTGGATTGACTTGAGGCTCAGTCCACCATTTCTTTTAGGAATGTTGGAAGGAAGGGAAGAAGTAGAAGAAAGAAAGCACTCGGAAGAGATAGAGAGGAAGGCAGGATTTTATTCACATGAAGAGGAGACTAAAACAGAAGCATGGTATGTCAGGGAAGCCACCAGAGCAATGAATGACATGGTCATAGATTATGTTTCTAAGAGAATGAGAAACAATTTCAGTAGGGGGGTGATGGTGAGCCCCATAATTGCATAAATATATGGACCTTAATACACCTCAAAGCTTACTAAAATCAACTCTTTGCATAATTCCTTACATGTTTTAATTATATTTTGCTTAATGATATGAGTAAATGTAAGATGTTATGTCTAGTGGTCTAATGTGCATTGATTGCAAGTTCTTCAGAGCAAATTAAGGTGCATGAAATTGAATGAGACAAGAAGGAGAGATTATAGGAGATGGATCTTCCTCATTGAACCCTCACTCATTCAAATATTCCTCAATAAAATCACACTAGCTCGAAGTTGTAGGAAGCCGAGTCATGAAGATCATTCGTAGTCGAGCCAGTGATAGTTAAGAACTAGTTCATCTTGAGATTAGGAGCCAAGATTCCCTAGATTTAAGGAAGTTTTTAGAAGCTTCAATTGTATAAATAAGGAGGCCTAGAGCTTCAATAGGATTTAGATTTTTTATGAAATATAACTAAGCACATTCGAGTTGAAGGATTGTGGCAAAACATTGTTATGTATTTTTTGATATGTTAATGAAAATAAGCATTTCCTTGATCCAACATTGAGTTGTCTCAGAGGGGTGAATCTCTTTTGTTAGCACCCAACCCTAGAAGTAGAGGTTCCTCTTACTATACTTGTATGTTGAGGTTATTTCATAGATTACTTGTTGAATTCATTTTGGCATTATTTCATTCCATGTATTGGTGAATTTGATTAGTTTGCTTTCATTTGTGCAGAGATTTAGTAGTAGCTTTGGAGACATAAAGGAATAGAAGAATAGCTAGTAATAGGTGGATCTTGCCTCACTCCTCCCATTAGGGACCATGGTCTGATGGAAAAATCCCATTCAACCCCAAAAGGACAGAATTATGATTCCTTATGAAATTTAGGGTTTTCCACTAATTAGGCCAATATCTTTAAGTTTTCAAGGATAGGTTGTAGTTGCTATTTATGATATCTCTAGATTGTATTAGATTTCATGGTGTTTCACAATAGGTTGCAATCATTTCCATGCATTAACTAGGAAAATAGATGATGAAATTTTCGTTTTTTTTTATTTTGTTGGAAATCTTTCTTGTTTTGATATTATTTATGGGTAAATTCGAGTGATGTGTGTATTGCAAGAGTTTCAATAGTGTAGGCAGACCTCATATCAGTAGCCCCAGCCTGACCTCACCCATCCATGATCGCCAAAAGCCACTAAGTCCAAAAACATATTTATCATTTTGTAAGAACAACTTGCCATGCTTGCTGAGCAAATCCAACCATCATACAAACTTGGGTTTGAGTTCTGCGGAAGTCCTAACCACTTCCTTGCCTTATTACTTCCATCACTTACCTTGTCTAAGCCCTATAACATTGTCCAAATCACTCTTTATGATTTCAGCCCGTTCCTGTAAGAATACAGGGGATATTGCAGGTGGATTAGAACATCTTCTAGACATCCTATAGGACGACCTGCAGTGGCTTTTTATGAGGCTAGTTTGTGAGAAATGATTCAAAAAAGATAGGATAAGGACCCTACTAGCTTTTGAAGCCATGTGACCCTTCACAACCATCTCTCTCCACACCTAACTAACCTGCCATACAATCAAGAAGAATTAGCATTCATGTTTTCACAAAAAGAACAAAAAGAAAAAGGTTGTTATGTTCATTCATATGCAGAAGATTAAAGTGTTTGATTAGATCAGACTACCTACTTAGGTTAGTTAGGGTTCTACATGTGTTAGCTTTGAATTCTTCTGAAGAAAGATATCTTAATAAACAACTAGATCAGTGGTGTTTTTAGAGCATTTATTTCAACCTTTCATTACTGTAGTAGATCATATTTCAATTCTCTCAATTACGGTAAAATTCCCCTTTCTCCATTGGTAATAAAAATTCTTACAAATCAATAGAAGGTTAGTTTGAGAGACTCTAGTGTTCTATCACCAACTTGACAGTGACAAAGAGTGGATCCATTGCATCTATTTGTGTATACAACATTGTCACCTCCAACTTTGTACAAACCCTGAGTTGATGAAGTAAATTTGGTAGCCCCAGGAGTTGCAACATTCTTGTTGCAATACTGGTGCTCATCATCATTATGGTATTATAATACCAAAACCTTAACCTTATAATTCTCTTATATTCTTTCCATCCAACCAATTTCTCCTTGTGCATACCCCACCAATGGGCAGGTGTAGTGCCAATTCTAGTGCCTAGAATTAATGCTCTTCCGGTACTTCTCTTTCAAATTCATCCAAAGACAACTCCACGTCAGTCAAACCATCTTAATGTGGAATATTTCTTACCTCCGTTGAGACACATTTTAGTGATCTGGTAATCTTTTTTTACCAAAGCGTAGATACTTCATGCAACCAATTTTACAAGTGTTCCAGCTCTTCATCTAAGTCTCAGGCGCAAGAGTTATCCCTATCCCATGCAATTCATCCATTGGCTATGGTATTGAACCAATCTTCATCTCGCACTATTATCTTGTATATATGATCTAGACCATCGTCACTTTCTACAAAATTGTGGATAGGTTCAGTGTAATGTGCTCCTTCTGCAAGATCTAGTAGCACTACAACCCTGAGTGACTTATTTTCAAACATTATCTCCTGCTTCTTCAATTTGATTACCCTGTTCATATCAATAGCCCAATCAATTGCTAATGGTGCAGGGTATGGGTTACTGTCATCCACTATTTCAATGACCTCAAAGTCAGTAAATGCATTGACACCTTCAACATCCACCATTACACCATAAAATCACCCCATTTAAATAATATTATGTTGATTTTCAATGCGCAATTGAATAGGGGACCACTGAAGCATAGGTATCCCTATCCTTTTCCATGTCTGCTTAGGCAACACATTCGCATCAAACCCCAGATCCATGATGACTTGGTCCATTTCATATTCTCCTATCTATGCATTTAGTCTCATCTCGTGCCCCATTCATGTTTGATGCTTACTAATCTTTCTTACTATGCGCTTTTTAGGAAGAACCTTTTCTTTATTAGTGCACTTGTCTCTTGACTCTTGCAACCCATCTACTGCTTTCTGGTCAGGCAGTAACTTCATACAAGTCTTCACGAAAATAGTTAGTATTGGAGAATCTACTTCTTGTGTAGCACTAGTCTCTTATGCTTTCTCATGACTTCCTAAGGTGGAGGCCTCAGTGAAGTGCTTCTTTTCTTCCATGAAGGTCTCCTTAGCGTGATTAAGATCAAAATCTACTTCCTTCTCAGCAGTCTTGGTCACCCATCCGTCTTCCTTCGGATTCTTACCTTTATCTGCACCAGTTGTCACACCAATTCACAACATGCTATTTATACTTTAATCCTCTTCACAAGGCTCCACCCTCATCATCTGAATTTTCTGCATAGGCTGCTGAGGTTGTGCCTTCTTGCATATTTTCCATAAGGACCAGAAATTCCTCCATGACATGGTCAAACTATCAACAATACTGACATGAGGGATGCGTGGGGTTTGTACACTCTCATGTGAAGTGCCCTGCTTCACTACAGTTATAGCAGATTACCTACCCACACCCTCGACCTGGTCAAACGCCTCTTCCTCATCCTCAGCCTTCGAATCCTCTACGCATTTCTCCTAGTCCTAGATCCTGAGGCGAGTTCTCTACCTGCATTCTGTAGGTAGGGGTTCTATCCATCATCAGCTCATAACTCCTATAATGGCGTTCATCTTGTCCTACAAACTTACAGAAATTGCAAAATAGCTTCTAATGGGTCTGTAAAAACTTCTGCAATAGATGGTAGTTATGAGTATCGTGATGTCCTATAAACTAACAGATAGCACACCACAACACAACTCCTATGCTCATCCCAACATTATTCTATGCTTTCAGAGGTACATTCCCTCCCCCTATAATATAATTCTTAAAGACTAGGAAATGTTCCTTATCATGTCCATGGCCTTTACACTTCAGACACTAGACCTCAGCGCACACCTCCAGTTGAGATTCTTTTCCTTTATTTAGGCTCTAAAATTCCAAGTGCAGGCTCTCCAGCTGTGAATGAACCTGTTGCACTCCCAGTTTCATGTCTTGGATAGGCGAGACATCTAGACTCATCATAATTTGCAAGGCTTTCGCTTGTTTGCTATCTTCTGCTATGACAAAGGTATTCTTAAATGTGGCAAGAGAAATTCTATAAACTAGTTGCAATGATGGGAATATGAGATTATCATATTAGCCTACCTGATCAGGCACTTCAGCCTCTAATCAAAATCCCAAGGTGTCTCATCTATTTTCTGTCATATTTCCTTAAATTTAATTACAGACTATGCCTCTTACTTAGGCTTACTAAACTCCTTATTCAAAGCTAGCTGGGTACCTACCAACATCGCGTTGGGGTTATCAGTGAAATACTTGATATACCATGTTAATGCTTGATCTTGTAAGGCTATAACTAGCTGCACTTTCTTAATATTATCCTCTATAATCTATTGTGCTGTCTAAATAGATCTTGTGACAAACCAAAACTGTTTGGGACCTTCGATCCCTATTCCTTTAAAAATCAACATCTTCATCATATTTTCCATGTTGAATGGTCGAAATGGAGGTGGAGGGGGTGAAGGTGTATGTGTATGAGGCGGAGGTGGAGGTGGAGGTGGAGTGGATGGATGAGGTATCCTCAAAACACCCTACGTAATTAACTGAACTGCACTTCGCGGCGTAGTCAACACTGTCCCTTCATCATCGCTTAAAGGGGGTTCACTGAATAGACTATATTCTGGGCTAGATCCTCCGTTTCTTTTAAAGAGTCTCCCAATTTTCGTAGCCCCAAACATCAAGGTAACTACATCACCCTCTTTTCACATAACAACATTTTAATCCAAATCCTTAATGATTTCAAATACTTACCTCACAGTCCTTTAAAGATCCTTAGCTCTGCTTTGCTATAACTGTTATTCCTATCCATCGTGAAATAAGTCAAAAAACCTCCCAATGTGTGATCAATCTAGTGGTCCACAACCCGTGCGATATTTATTTTTTATGCTTCCATACATCGAACCAGTTCAGGAATCTACACTATAGGGCCTTCGAGCCTCCACATCCCTTGGCTATCGGCCAATTTAGACAACCACTAGTATAGTTCTTCAGGGAAGAAATATAAGAACACGTCGGTCTCATCCGTGTACAAAAAGCTCAGTAACCACTACTCCTTAGATAAATTAGGGCTCCTGTTCTCCTTAGCTGTGAATGCGTGTGATTTTAGATCAATCCACTTAACAAGCTCTTTCTTCATAGGAAACCATTTATCACACATAACTCAAATAGATCTTGGTCCCGACAACAAAACTATTTGTTGGCTTTAGTGGGCTTGACCTAGGTTCAGAGTTGTTTGCGTTAACCAACAAACTATAACTTTTGGCCCTTTTGGCAACAACCTACATAGCATAAGCTAAAATCTCACTCGAAGGAGTATTGGGGGATGCTTGAACCATGCTTTTGAATCCAGGGACATGTGATAAGTGGTTCTTATGCTCTAATAGTTTAGATCTGCCTTCACACAGATCGGTATCCTTCTTGGGCTCACTACTATAACTCAGGTAAAATGGCTTCTATACCTTCAATAGGGCCTACAATCAATCCTTGTGGACCCTAAGCAGGCAAATTATCCACTTTCGCGCACTAATAAATAACCCTAGATTTGTCTTCATGCAGATCTATTCTTTCACCCTATGCACTCAGCTGCAAGGGTCCACGTAGTCAACTACGTACTTACCAAGGCTTCTTGCGCACTGAACTACAGGATCCTTGCCCTTTTGCTGAATTACAAGAAGTAGAGCCTTCTTGCATTAGCACTGACCAAAAACCATTTCTATCTTGACCTCACTACTATTTGTTTTTCTTAGTTACCTCTTAGATGTTAGGTAAACTTGACTCAGGATAGAGTCAAAGTTGACCAGGTTAAACAATGATGGTTTTGGAGCACATGGTATTGTGCACCCATAGTATTCTGCCCATGGTACTATATATAATGGAGCTTATAAAAGGCTAGGAAGACTTCATTGTAAGGCAAGACCTGGAGGCGAGCGGTGAAGGCTCACTTGGCTAGATTGGCCAGGGTTTTGGCCAAGGATAATGAAATTTCATTATGGTTGGGTTTTTCCCTAGATTTGGAGTTTTCCCAGATAAACTTTTGTGTTTATGTGTTTATGGTTGTTTCTAGTTATTTTTATATTTATTCCTCTCAGTAATTATTTATGTTATGCAGTAAATTTCTTAACAACTGGTATCGGAGCCAGATATTGGCTTCAAAGGGATTCTTTGATGCCAGGGGTTTATAGTGCCTGATGAGATCAATGCAGCATTTTTACAGATCTAGGTCTGAAAATAATGGTGGAACAATTGTACACGGAAGAACCTCGAGGAGAATGTGCAGAAGATAGTGCCGTAACTGCCAGGGATCATAGTGCATTTGCGATATTTACCGGTTTGGAACATTCTCACGAATTGTTTGGGATTCATGCGGCTATTTAAAGAAGGTTGAGAATCTATGAGGTTCTTGTCAGGCTCACAGTTGGAGTGGTTTGATAGAAGTTTTTGAGCAAATCAAATTGAGAGAGGATGGATTAGAATCGTAGCAACAATAAACAAAAAAAAATTAATAAAGTAAAAATTATTGCATGTAAATGGGCATAGTATTGTAAGACTTGGTAAGGCATGTGTACCCCTTGGTGATCACTGGTAAAGTCTAGCTAGACCTACGTGATAGGGGGGATGTCGAGTTAGCAATACCGTGATGAAAAAAGCTCTGATGGGGGTAAGAGCTAGAGTGAGCAGGATTGTCTCACTTAGCAGGTTTGGCTGGAGTTAGTCAAGGAACCCCAAGTCAAGTTTAAGGGGGGAATTGTTAGGTAAAATTGACTCAGGATAGAGTCAAAGTTGACCAGGTTAAACAGTGACGGTTTTGGAGCACATGGTATTGTGCACCCATAGTCTTCTGCCCATGGTATTATATGTAATGGAGCTTATAAAAGGCTGGGAATACTTCATTGTAAGGCAAGACCTGGAGGTGAGCGGTGAAGGTACACTTGGTCAGATTGGCCAGGGTTTTGGCCAAGGATAATGAAATTTCATTATGGTTAGGTTTTTCCCCAGATTTGGGGTTTTCCCAAATAAACATTTGTGTTTATGTGTTTATGGTTGTTGCTGGTTATTTTTATATTTATTCCTCTCATTAATTATTTATGTTATGCAGTAAATTTATTAACATTAGACTCGCTATGACTCAACTATATATAGATTTCTTTAATATAATACCATGCTCCGTAGACCATGGGTGATTCAAAAAACCGGCCTATTTATTTACCCAAACAAGGGGCTAAGACCCTTTGACTCCTATCTACTTGTGCACTCTGCATCCATATTTCACGAAGACTTTACATCTTTTACAGAAACTTATACAAAATTTGGCTTAACTAACACCAAAGCTAACCCTAGAGACCTCATCCCAACAATAACCATTGTTGTATGCGAACTCCACCAATGGTAGATAATATTTTCATTTCCTCTGCTGGTACATCATGTACATTATTAACATATCTTCCAAGATCTTGTTGACCCTCTCTACATGTCCATATGTCTTTTGATGATAGGTTGTACTGAAGGCCAACTTTGTATGAAAGCCTACAAATAGCTCCTTCCAAAACTTGGAAGTGAACTTTGCATCCTTGTCTGACATAATCTTCCTTGGAATACTGTGTAGTCTCGCTATCTCTCTGATGAACACTTGTGCTACCTCACTGGTTGAATATGTAGTCTCTACTAGAATGAAATGAGTGACCTTTCTCAACCTGTGAACCACAACCGAATCATGCTTCTTCACTATCCTTGGAAGACTTGTAATGAAATACATGGAAATGACCTCCCATTTCAATTTTGGAATCACAATAGGTTGTAGTAGACCACCTGGTTGCTTTCATTCCACCCTTATCTACTGATAATCTAAACATCTAGCCATGAAATCTACCACTTCCTTTCTCACATTCGACCAATAGTAAAACTTCTTCATCAACATCAATGTCTTCTAATATCCTAGATGACTTGAGTATGACTTCGTGTGAAACTCCCTTAAGATAAGCTTCTTGAGCTCACTACAATTCATCACATATATCTTATCCCTAAGCATTTACAAACCATCTACCGTGAGATTGTATTCTGTATCCTCATCCCCTGTACCTGACCCTATACCTATACTCTACTATAACCTATGCGTGATCTCCATGTATTTCTCATGCTGCTGACCTACCTGCAAGATCCTATCTTGTATCTCTATCCCATAAGAGCTCATAGCTACTATATGGTTTACTTGTACATTCCTTCCTCCTAAGAGCATCTAAAACCCAGTTCTCTTTCCCTTTGATGTATATGATCTTGAAGTCGAACTAATTAAGAGTAGCCAACCATATAGCTTAGCTAGAATTTAGATTCGGTTGATCAACCCACTTTGATCGCTCATCAATGTGAACCACCTACCCAGAAGATAATGTCAACACATCTTCAATGCATGTATAATCGCTGCTAGCTCAAGATCATGTTTTGGATAGTTTTGCTCACCCTCATTCAGCTTTTGTGACTCATAACACACTACCTATCCTTCTTGCATGGGTACTCCAGGAACTCCTCTCTTGAAACCATCCGTACACACTAAAAACTCCTTGTCCAAATCCACAATATTTAGCACATGTGCATGTTTCAACAACTTCTTAAGCTGCTCAAAACTGGACTCACATTCTTTTGTGCATTCAAAATTCTTGCATTTCTACTACAATGACATGATAGGATATGAAATGCGTGATAAATTCTTGATGAACCTCCTATAGTATCCTGCCAATCCCATGATCGATCTCACCTCATCAACATTCTTCGGAGTTTACCATTCCATGGTAGCCCTTATATTTTTTGGATCCACTATTAGGCCACCCTTGGAGATAGCATGCACCAAGTAATGTACCTCAGTCTAAAAGAAACTGCACTTGTTGAGTTTAGCATACAACTGATGTTCTCTTAGCAACCTCAACATTGTTGCTAACTATTCAACATGTTCTTCTTCATTCTTAGAATATACCAGTATGTCATCAACGAATAAAATAGAAAACTTATCCAAATAAGGACCCAACACACTATTCATCAAACACATGAGTGTATCTAGAGCATTAGTCAAACTGAATGGAACAACAACAAAGTCATAATGCCCATACCTAGTCATGAATGCAGTCTTGAAGATATCCTTTTCCTTAATGTGTACCTGATGGTATCCTGATCTCAAGTCAATCTTAGATAACATTGATGCTCCCTATAACTAATGAAACAAATCATCAATCCTCAATAAAGGGTACCTCTTCTTGATCATTACCTTGTTCAACTTCTTGTAGTCAATGCACAATCTAAGATTACCATCTTTCTTGTTTCAGAACAATACTAGTGTGCCCTGAGGTGATACACTAGGTCTGATGTATCATTTGTCCAACATTTCCTTTAACTGCAACTTCAACTCTACCAACTCAGGTGTGCTCATCCTGTAAGGTGATTTTGATACTAGAGTTACCCCTCGCACCAACTCAATAGAAAATTATACCTCCCTACGAGGTGAAAAATATGAAATGTCCTCAGGAAATACATCCCAAAAGTGCTGCAATACTGGGTACCTTCTTAACGCATTAGCATCGCCAACCTTCTTACCCTTATCAATAGAAATGTGTACTAAAAACATCACACAACCTTTTTTTCAACTATGCTTAGCCTGTATAGCAGTATCCATCCTTACTGATGTAGCCTTCTTCTTTCCTTGCAAAGTCCACTTTTCTCCACTATCTTCCACACACTCAATGGACTTGTTGTCTGTGAAGGTATAGCCAATCCATGCCCAAAATCATACTATATGATCCCAATGACAATACATTTAAATGTGTTTTTGTAAGCATACTATTTAACTTGAATGCACAAGCTATTACCCAGTCGTGAACTTGCTTCTTTATACCCGTAGCCAATTTTACCAACCAAGATTCTCCATGCACTTCTTTTCCCAAGCCACACTTATCCACAAGGTTAAGGTTAATATAACTTTAGTTATATCTATGATAAATCAAAATAGAAACAACTTGATTGTAATGATTCACCTGATGATTTGCCTACTTATTGTCCACAGGTGCATAGATCCGAGGAATACTATTACCAACATCACCAACTAACCACGCCTCCTGAGCATGATAGATCTGGGGTCTACCACCACTTTGATACTGGGACAATCCATCTTACGATGATCCTTACCACATATCCAACACTACAATGGTTCCCTACCACTGGCTCTAGCTTGCTACTCTCAATATAGGTTCTCAGTTGTATCGAATCTTTTGTAAGGAACTACATTTTCTTTCTCACTTGCATCTTGAGGTCTTCCTCTGTTTAGTGGCCATTTTCCTTTAGCTTTTTCATTTTTTTCAAGTCATTCTTAGGCTCAATTTTACGCTTTGACTTCTCATAAAAATTCTTCAACTTTCATATGGCCTCCACCAACGATCTAGGCTCATCGAACTCAATCTAGTCTCTATATTCAACTGGAAATCCACTGATGAATCTTTGAACCTTGCCTTTCTCCTCCTTGAGGTAAGGCACATATCTCAATAGATCTAAGAACCTGCTAGTATACTCATCATATGTCATAGAACCCATTCGCAACTCGTAAAACTCCTTAGCTCTGTCATCATAGTATCTTTCTGATAAATACTTCTTCTTGAAGAGCCTTTCAAATGCATGCCAAGTCAAATCATCTTCATCAATACCTTTAACGTTCTTCACATATTCCCACCAAATATCCTCTTTACCTTTGAAACTGAAAGTGGCTATTCTTGCTTTCATGTTTTCTGAATAATCATGCAATCTAAAGAATTTCCTCATATGAAGCAACCCTGCCTTTGCATCTTGCACTTTTTTCATTTCCCCATCAAAGGTAGGTGGATTTGATTTCTTAAACTCCTCTGGAAAGTAGCCATTATCACTCCTCCTATAAGGACGATAACAATGGTGATCATTATTCATATTAGAAATAGAACTAGAATAATACATGTGTCTAGTACCTTTCCTATCTGGAGTGTCAATCATCGTTCCATATTTGATCATGTGAGATCTATCTTACCTATTTCTACTATGATACCTGTTGCCATATACCCCATTACCTAGTTCGAAGTGGTCCTTATTGCTATAAATATGAAAAATTTTGAAGTAGTATTGCATTCGCCTCTTCTTGTTTCTTTTGTGCCTAGATTATTTTATCATTATCTTCTTTGCAACTCCTTACTTTTCATTCAAGCTTCTCAATGTAAATTTCAAATAGGAAGGATTCCCAACATCAAACTGCTCTTCAGATTCATAGGGAGAGCCTTTGTAATCAACCATCTTGATATCCATTTATATTTCTTCTTGCATGTATAATATGTCAGATAAACCAAATCACAATAAATTGACATACCTTAGCATAGCTTAGGGAGGATACCTTGTATGTAAGGTCACCAAATAAGGGTGATACATGTATAACATATTCATAACAGTATATATAGATTCATTGAATAAGTGCATCAACACATAATTATCATTCTAGATAGGACTACTCATCAATGCAAGGCCATATCAATAATGCATGCTATGACCTCATGCATGACAACAACTAGTGTTATCTTGTAGACACTGCTAAATGAAACTATCAACATGTATAAGAAATGCCTAATTGGCTAGACATACACATAACTGTATGTAGTCAAGCATAAGCAATCAATTCTTGTAATCAACCTACAAGACTGATACATGTAATCAAAATATTAAAAAAAGTAACCTAACATACAAGAATGTATTCAAGTTGCATAAAATCAAGCTGCACATAATCAAGTAACCAGTCATGTACTTCTGATGATACATTACACAAAATCAATCATCAAATTCCTCATGACACCTTACTACCATCATTATCAACATGATGCAAAGCTTCAAGCACATGGAATGCAAGTGTAAGAGACACACATGCAACTAACATGCATGCATGACTGAGCACCTTCAACCAAAGAGAGAGAAACCATGCTCAGATACCAATCTGTAACACCCCCTCCTAGGTCTACCCAAAGTAACCATGCTAGTTGCGGTAAACGTGAGACGAGGGGTTACTGTGATCGAACTAAACCTCCTATGTGTCCATAAGAAAGTGGAATCGATGGAACATCACACACAGTGACTCAACAC
The DNA here is from genome assembly GCA_031772625.1 of Pinus tabuliformis. NCBI lineage: Eukaryota > Viridiplantae > Streptophyta > Pinopsida > Pinales > Pinaceae > Pinus > Pinus tabuliformis. Next base: position 1,062,200,707 of record CM062807.1, on the reverse strand, counting down.
CATCAACAGACCCTCAAGAGACGGGTCAACCACTTAGACAACTAGTCCCATAGTTACACTATTGTCTCAGAAAATTAGGGAAAATTAACGCACTGAAGCAACAACCTAGGTGAGTTATAGTGCTTCCGAGCCTTCATCCAACAACTTTAGTCTATAGGGTAACACTTTGTGGGCTAACAATCATGGAAATTGAGCCATTTTCTAGCCCAGATTTCTGGGCCTCTACCTAGAACTTGTTGGAACCTTTAGGAATCATTAAAAAATGATAACAATGCTAATGAATCAAACTCAACCTCAGTATTATGTCTAAGCGTCCTTAACCATGCATGAAATTCTTCCAAACACTTGGCATCAATACAACATGTAGGTCTAAGATATAAGAGAAAGCATAAATGAAAGAAATAATTTATGAAAGATAAAAAGAAGGATCACCTTCTTCTCCAATGAAATATTATATCATCAATGAGGTCTTTCATCCATTTATTTAACAATTACAAGTAAATTCATAAAATAACTATGACATGAACTAGTCATTTAGCCATGCTTATAACCAACATAAAACCATATAAATATTAGAGATATGACAACCATTTAATCTACATATACACAAGTGAAAAAGTAATAGAACTTAGCTTTTATTTATCATAGGTAAATTTGACTAGGTTTGGGACTTGCATGTACCACCCAACCATAGACATGGTTGAACCAGAGCAATGAATGACATGGTCATAGATTATGTTTCTAAGAGAATGAGAAACAATTTCAGTAGGGGGGTGATGGTGAGCCCCATAATTGCATAAATATATGGACCTTAATACACCTCAAAGCTTACTAAAATCAACTCTTTGCATAATTCCTTACATGTTTTAATTATATTTTGCTTAATGATATGAGTAAATGTAAGATGTTATGTCTAGTGGTCTAATGTGCATTGATTGCAAGTTCTTCAGAGCAAATTAAGGTGCATGAAATTGAATGAGACAAGAAGGAGAGATTATAGGAGATGGATCTTCCTCATTGAACCCTCACTCATTCAAATATTCCTCAATAAAATCACACTAGCTCGAAGTTGTAGGAAGCCGAGTCATGAAGATCATTCGTAGTCGAGCCAGTGATAGTTAAGAACTAGTTCATCTTGAGATTAGGAGCCAAGATTCCCTAGATTTAAGGAAGTTTTTAGAAGCTTCAATTGTATAAATAAGGAGGCCTAGAGCTTCAATAGGATTTGGATTTTTTATGAAATATAACTAAGCACATTCGAGTTGAAGGATTGTGGCAAAACATTGTTATGTATTTTTTGATATGTTAATGAAAATAAGCATTTCCTTGATCCAACATTGAGTTGTCTCAGAGGGGTGAATCTCTTTTGTTAGCACCCAACCCTAGAAGTAGAGGTTCCTCTTACTATACTTGTATGTTGAGGTTATTTCATAGATTACTTGTTGAATTGATTTTGGCATTATTTCATTCCATGTATTGGTGAATTTGATTAGTTTGCTTTCATTTGTGCAGAGATTTAGTAGTAGCTTTGGAGACATAAAGGAATAGAAGAATAGCTAGTAATAGGTGGATCTTGCCTCACTCCTCCCATTAGGGACCATGGTCTGATGGAAAAATCCCATTCAACCCCAAAAGGACAGAATTATGATTCCTTATGAAATTTAGGGTTTTCCACTAATTAGGCCAATATCTTTAAGTTTTCAAGGATAGGTTGTAGTTGTTATTTATGATATCTCTAGATTGTATTAGATTTCATGGTGTTTCAAAATAGGTTGCAAGCAAATCCATGCATTAACTAGGCAAATAGATGATGAAATTTTGTTTTTTTTTTTTATGTTGTTGGAAATATTTCTTTTTTTTGACATTATTTATGGGTAAATCGAGTGATGTGTCTATTGCAAGAGTTTCAATAGTGTAGGTAGACCTCATATCAATAGCCCCAGCCTAACCTCACCCATCCATGATCGCCAAAAGCCACTAAGTCCAAAAACATAGTTATCATTTTGTAAGAACAACTTGCCATGCTTGCTGAGCAAATCCAACCATCATACAAAATTGGGTTTGAGTTCTGCGGAAGTCCTAACCACTTCCTTGCCTTATTACTTCCATCACTTACCTTGTCTAAGCCCTATAACATTGTCCAAATCACTCCTTATGCTTTCAGCCCGTTCCTGTAAGAATACAGGTGATATTGCAGGTGAATTAGGACATCTTCTAGACATCCTGTAAGACGACCTGTAGTGGCTTTTTATGAGGCCAGTTTGCGAGAAATGATTCACAAAAGATAGGATAAGGACCCTGCTTGCCTTTGAAGCCATTTGACCCTTCACAACCATCTCTCTCCACGCCTAACCAATTTTTCATACAATCAAGAAGAATTAGCATTTATGTTTTCACAAAAAGAACAGAAAGAAAAAGGTTGTTATGTTCATTCATATGCACAAGATTTAAGTGTTTGATTAGATCAGACTGCCTACTTAGGTTAGTTAGGGTTCTACATGTGTTAGCTTTGAGTGCTTCTGAAGCAAGATATCTTAACAAACAGCTAGATAAGTGGTGTTTTTAAAGCATTTATTTCAACCTTTCCTTACTGTAGTAGATCATATTTCAATTCTCTCAATTAGGATAAAATTCCCCTTTCTCCATTGGTAATCAAAATTCTTATAAATCAATAGAAGGTTAGTTTGATAAACTCTAGTGGTCTATCACCAACTTAACAGTGAAAAAGAGTGAATCCATTGCATCTATTTGTGTATACAACATTGTCACCTCCAACTTTGTACAAACCCTGAGTTGATGAAGTAAATTTGGTAGCCCCAGGAGTTGCAACATTCTTGTTGCAATACTGGTGCTCATCATCATTATGGTATTATAATACCAAAACCTTAACCTTATAATTCTCTTATATTCTTTCCATCCAACCAATTTCTCCTTGTGCATACCCCACCAATGGGCAGGTGTAGTGCCAATTCTAGTGCCTAGAATTAATGCTCTTCCGGTACTTCTCTTTCAAATTCATCCAAAGACAACTCCACGTCAGTCAAACCATCTTAATGTGGAATATTTCTTACCTCCGTTGAGACACATTTTAGTGATCTGGTAATCTTTTTTTACCAAAGCGTAGATACTTCATGCAACCAATTTTACAAGTGTTCCAGCTCTTCATCTAAGTCTCAGGCGCAAGAGTTATCCCTATCCCATGCAATTCATCCATTGGCTATGGTATTGAACCAATCTTCATCTCGCACTATTATCTTGTATATATGATCTAGACCATCGTCACTTTCTACAAAATTGTGGATAGGTTCAGTGTAATGTGCTCCTTCTGCAAGATCTAGTAGCACTACAACCCTGAGTGACTTATTTTCAAACATTATCTCCTGCTTCTTCAATTTGATTACCCTGTTCATATCAATAGCCCAATCAATTGCTAATGGTGCAGGGTATGGGTTACTGTCATCCACTATTTCAATGACCTCAAAGTCAGTAAATGCATTGACACCTTCAGCATCCACCATTACACCATAAAATCACCCCATTTAAATAATATTATGTTGATTTTCAATGCGCAATTGAATAGGGGACCGCTGAAGCATAGGTATCCCTATCCTTTTCCATGTCTGCTTAGGCAACACATTCGCATCAAACCCCAGATCCATGATGACTTGGTCCATTTCATATTCTCCTATCTATGCATTTAGTCTCATCTCGTGCCCCATTCATGTTTGATGCTTACTAATCTTTCTTACTATGCGCTTTTTAGGAAGAACCTTTTCTTTATTAGTGCACTTGTCTCTTGACTCTTGCAACCCATCTACTGCTTTCTGGTCAGGCAGTAACTTCATACAAGTCTTCACGAAAATAGTTAGTATTGGAGAATCTACTTCTTGTGTAGCACTAGTCTCTTATGCTTTCTCATGACTTCCTAAGGTGGAGGCCTCAGTGAAGTGCTTCTTTTCTTCCATGAAGGTCTCCTTAGCGTGATTAAGATCAAAATCTACTTCCTTCTCAGCAGTCTTGGTCACCCATCCGTCTTCCTTCGGATTCTTACCTTTATCTGCACCAGTTGTCACACCAATTCACAACATGCTATTTATACTTTAATCCTCTTCACAAGGCTCCACCCTCATCATCTGAATTTTCTGCATAGGCTGCTGAGGTTGTGCCTTCTTGCATATTTTCCATAAGGACCAGAAATTCCTCCATGACATGGTCAAACTATCAACAATACTGACATGAGGGATGCGTGGGGTTTGTACACTCTCATGTGAAGTGCCCTGCTTCACTACAGTTATAGCAGATTACCTACCCACACCCTCGACCTGGTCAAACGCCTCTTCCTCATCCTCAGCCTTCGAATCCTCTACGCATTTCTCCTAGTCCTAGATCCTGAGGCGAGTTCTCTACCTGCATTCTGTAGGTAGGGGTTCTATCCATCATCAGCTCATAACTCCTATAATGGCGTTCATCTTGTCCTACAAACTTACAGAAATTGCAAAATAGCTTCTAATGGGTCTGTAAAAACTTCTGCAATAGATGGTAGTTATGAGTATCGTGATGTCCTATAAACTAACAGATAGCACACCACAACACAACTCCTATGCTCATCCCAACATTATTCTATGCTTTCAGAGGTACATTCCCTCCCCCTATAATATAATTCTTAAAGACTAGGAAATGTTCCTTATCATGTCCATGGCCTTTACACTTCAGACACTAGACCTCAGCGCACACCTCCAGTTGAGATTCTTTTCCTTTATTTAGGCTCTAAAATTCCAAGTGCAGGCTCTCCAGCTGTGAATGAACCTGTTGCACTCCCAGTTTCATGTCTTGGATAGGCGAGACATCTAGACTCATCATAATTTGCAAGGCTTTCGCTTGTTTGCTATCTTCTGCTATGACAAAGGTATTCTTAAATGTGGCAAGAGAAATTCTATAAACTAGTTGCAATGATGGGAATATGAGATTATCATATTAGCCTACCTGATCAGGCACTTCAGCCTCTAATCAAAATCCCAAGGTGTCTCATCTATTTTCTGTCATATTTCCTTAAATTTAATTACAGACTATGCCTCTTACTTAGGCTTACTAAACTGCTTATTCAAAGCTAGCTGGGTACCTACCAACATCGCGTTGGGGTTATCGGTGAAATACTTGATATACCATGTTAATGCTTGCTCTTGTAAGGCTATAACTAGCTGCACTTTCTTAATATTATCCTCTATAATCTATTGTGTTGTCTAAATAAATCTTGTGACAAACCAAAACTGTTTGGGACCTTCGATCCCTATTCCTTTAAAAATCAACATCTTCATCGCATTTTCCATGTTGAATGGTCGAAATGGAGGTGGAGGGTGTGAAGGTGGATGTGTATGAGGCGGAGGTGGAGGTGGAGGTGGAGTGGATGGATAAGTATCCTCAGAATACCCTACGTAATTAACTGAATTTCACTTCGCGGTGTAGTCAACACTGTCCCTTCATCGTCTCTTGAAGGGGGTTCACTGAATAGACTATGTTCTGGGCTGGATCCTCCATTTCTTTTAAAGAGTCTCCCAATTTTCGTAGCCCCAAACATCAAGGTAACTACATCACCCTCTTTTCACATAACAACATTTTAATCCAAATCCTTAATGATTTCAAATACTTACCTCACAGTCCTTTAAAGATCCTTAGCTCTGCTTTGCTATAACTGTTATTCCTATCCATCGTGAAATAAGTCAAAAAACCTCCCAATGTGTGATCAATCTAGTGGTCCACAACCCGTGCGATATTTATTTTTTATGCTTCCATACATCGAACCAGTTCAGGAATCTACACTATAGGGCCTTCGAGCCTCCACATCCCTTGGCTATCGGCCAATTTAGACAACCACTAGTATAGTTCTTCAGGGAAGAAATATAAGAACACGTCGGTCTCATCCGTGTACAAAAAGCTCTGTAACCACTACTCCTTAGATAAATTAGGGCTCCTGTTCTCCTTAGCTGTGAATGCGTGTGATTTTAGATCAATCCACTTAACAAGCTCTTTCTTCATAGGAAACCATTTATCACACATAACTCAAATAGATCTTGGTCCCGACAACAAAACTATTTGTTGGCTTTAGTGGGCTTGACCTAGGTTCAGAGTTGTTTGCGTTAACCAACAAACTATAACTTTTGGCCCTTTTGGCAACAACCTACATAGCATAAGCTAAAATCTCACTCGAAGGAGTATTGGGGGATGCTAGAACCATGCTTTTGCATCCAGGGACATGTGATAAGTGGTTCTTATGCTCTAATAGTTTAGATCTGCCTTCACACAGATCGGTATCCTTCTTGGGCTCACTACTATAACTCGGGTAAAATGGCTTCTATACCTTCAATAGGGCCTACAATCCATCCTTGTGGACCCTAAGCAGGAAAATTATCCACTTTCACGCACTAATCAATAACCCTAGATTTATCTTCCTTCAGATCTATCCTTTCACCCTATGCACTCAGCTGCAAGGGTCCACGTACTCAACTACGTACTTACCAAGGCTTCTTGCGCACTGAACTACAGGAGCCTTCCCCTTTTGCTCAATTACAAGAAGTAGAGCCTTCTTGCATTAGCACTGGAAAAAAACCATTTCTATATTGACCTCACTACTATTTGTTTTTCTTAGTTACCTCTTAGATGTTAGGTAAACTTGACTTAGGATAGAGTCAAAGTTGACCAGGTTAAACAGTGATGGTTTTGGAGCACATGGTATTGTGCACCCATAGTATTCTGCCCATGGTACTATATATAATGGAGCTTATAAAAGGCTAGGAAGACTTCATTGTAAGGCAAGACCTGGAGGCGAGCGGTGAAGGCTCACTTGGCTAGATTGGCCAGGGTTTTGGCCAAGGATAATGAAATTTCATTATGGTTGGGTTTTTCCCTAGATTTGGAGTTTTCCCAGATAAACTTTTGTGTTTATGTGTTTATGGTTGTTTCTAGTTATTTTTATATTTATTCCTCTCAGTAATTATTTATGTTATGCAGTAAATTTCTTAACAACTGGTATCGGAGCCAGATATTGGCTTCAAAGGGATTCTTTGATGCCAGGGGTTTATAGTGCCTGATGAGATCAATGCAGCATTTTTACAGATCTAGGTCTGAAAATAATGGTGGAACAATTGTACACGGAAGAACCTCGAGGAGAATGTGCAGAAGATAGTGCCGTAACTGCCAGGGATCATAGTGCATTTGCGATATTTACCGGTTTGGAACATTCTCACGAATTGTTTGGGATTCATGCGGCTATTTAAAGAAGGTTGAGAATCTATGAGGTTCTTGTCAGGCTCACAGTTGGAGTGGTTTGATAGAAGTTTTTGAGCAAATCAAATTGAGAGAGGATGGATTAGAATCGTAGCAACAATAAACAAAAAAAAATTAATAAAGTAAAAATTATTGCATGTAAATGGGCATAGTATTGTAAGACTTGGTAAGGCATGTGTACCCCTTGGTGATCACTGGTAAAGTCTAGCTAGACCTACGTGATAGGGGGGATGTCGAGTTAGCAATACCGTGATGAAAAAAGCTCTGATGGGGGTAAGAGCTAGAGTGAGCAGGATTGTCTCACTTAGCAGGTTTGGCTGGAGTTAGTCAAGGAACCCCAAGTCAAGTTTAAGGGGGGAATTGTTAGGTAAAATTGACTCAGGATAGAGTCAAAGTTGACCAGGTTAAACAGTGATGGTTTTGGAGCACATGGTATTGTGCACCCATAGTCTTCTGCCCATGGTATTATATGTAATGGAGCTTATAAAAGGCTGGGAATACTTCATTGTAAGGCAAGACCTGGAGGTGAGCGGTGAAGGCTCACTTGGTTGGATTGGCCAGGGTTTTGGCCAAGGATAATGAAATTTCATTATGGTTGGGTTTTTCCCCAGATTTGGGGTTTTCCCAGATAAACGTTTGTGTTTATGGTTGTTGCTGATTATTTTTATAATTATTCCTCTCAGTAATTATTTATGTTGTGCAGTAAATTTCTTAACATGAGACTCGATATGACTCAACTATATATATATTTCTTTGATACAATACCATTCTCCGTAGACCATGGGTGATTCAAAAAACTGGCCTATTTATTTACCCAAACAAGGGGCTAAGACCCTTTTGACTCCTATCTACTTGTGCACTCTGCATCCATATTTCACGAAGACTTTACATCTTTTACAGAAACTTATAAAAAATTTGGCTTAACTAACCCCAAAGCTGACCCTAGAGACCCCATCCCAATAATAACCATTGTTGTATGCGAACTCCACCAATGGTAGATAATATTTTCATTTCCTCTGCTGGTACATCACATACATTATTAACATATCTTCCAAGGTCTTGTTGACCTTCTCTGCATGTCCATATGTCTTTTGATGATAGGTTGTACTGAAGGCCAACTTTGTATGCAAGCCTACAAATAGCTCCTTCCAAAACTTGGAAGTGAACTTTGCATCCTTGTCTGACATAATCTTCCTTCGAATACTGTGTAGTCTCACTATCTCTCTGATGAACACTTGTGCTACCTCACTGGTTGAATATGTAGTCTCTACTAGAATGAAATGAGTGACCTTTCTCAACCTGTGAACCAAAACCAAATCATGCTTCTTCACTATCCTTGGAAGACTTGTAATGAAATACATGGAAATGACCTCCCATTTCAATTTTGGAATCACAATAGGTTGTAGTAGACCACCTGGTTGCTTTCATTCCACCCTTATCTACTGATAATCTAAACATCTAGCCATGAAATCTACCACTTCCTTTCTCACATTCGACCAATAGTAAAACTTCTTCATCATCATCAATGTCTTCTAATATCCTAGATGACTTGAGTATGACTTCGTGTGAAACTCCCTTAAGATAAGCTTCTTGAGCTCACTACAATTCATCACATATATCTTATCCCTAAGCCTTTACAAACCATCTACCGTGAGATTGTATTCTGTATCCTCATCCCCTGTACCTGACCCTATACCTATACTCTACTATAACCTATGCGTGATCTCCATGTATTTCTCATGCTGCTGACCTACCTGCAAGATCCTATCTTGTAACTCTGTCCCATAAGATCTCATAGCTACTATATGGTTTACTTGTACATTCCTTCCTCCTAAGAGCATCTGCAACCCTGTTCTCTTTCCCTTTGATGTATATGATCTCAAAGTCGAACTAATTAAGAGTAGCCAACCATCTAGCTTAGCTGGAATTTAGATTTGGCTAATCAAATAAATACATCAACCCACTTTGATCGCTCATCAATGTGAACCACCTACCCAGAAGATAATGTCAACACATCTTCAATGCATGTATAATCGCTGCTAGCTCAAGATCATGTTTTGGATAGTTTTGCTCACCCTCATTCAGCTTTTGTGACTCATAACACACTACCTATCCTTCTTGCATGGGTACTTCAGGAACTCCTCTCTTGAAACCATCCGTACACACTAAAAACTCCTTGTCCAAATCCACAATATTTAGCACATGTGCATGTTTCAACAACTTCTTAAGCTGCTCAAAACTGGACTCACATTCTTTTGTGCATTCAAAATTCTTGCATTTCTACTACAATGACATGATAGGATATGAAATGCGTGATAAATTCTTGATGAACCTCCTATAGTATCCTACCAATCCCATGATCGATCTCACCTCATCAACATTCTTCGGAGTTTACCATTCCATGGTAGCCCTTATATTTTTTGGATCCACTATTAGGCCACCCTTGGAGATAGCATGCACCAAGTAATGTACCTCAGTCTAAAAGAAACTGCACTTGTTGAGTTTAGCATACAACTGATGTTCTCTTAGCAACCTCAACATTGTTGCTAACTATTCAACATGTTCTTCTTCATTCTTAGAATATACCAGTATGTCATCAACGAATAAAATAGAAAACTTATCCAAATAAGGACCCAACACACTATTCATCAAACACATGAGTGTATCTAGAGCATTAGTCAAACTGAATGGAACAACAACAAAGTCATAATGCCCATACCTAGTCATGAATGCAGTCTTGAAGATATCCTTTTCCTTAATGTGTACCTGATGGTATCCTGATCTCAAGTCAATCTTAGATAACATTGATGCTCCCTATAACTAATGAAACAAATCATCAATCCTCAATAAAGGGTACCTCTTCTTGATCATTACCTTGTTCAACTTCTTGTAGTCAATGCACAATCTAAGATTACCATCTTTCTTGTTTCAGAACAATACTAGTGTGCCCTGAGGTGATACACTAGGTCTGATGTATCATTTGTCCAACATTTCCTTTAACTGCAACTTCAACTCTACCAACTCAGGTGTGCTCATCCTGTAAGGTGATTTTGATACTAGAGTTACCCCTCGCACCAACTCAATAGAAAATTATACCTCCCTATGAGGTGAAAAATATGAAATGTCCTCAGGAAATACATCCCAAAAGTGCTGCAATACTGGGTACCTTCTTAACGCATTAGCATCGCCAACCTTCTTACCCTTATCAATAGAAATGTGTACTAAAAACATCACACAACCTTTTTTTCAACTATGCTTAGCCTGTATAGCAGTATCCATCCTTACTGATGTAGCCTTCTTCTTTCCTTGCAAAGTCCACTTTTCTCCACTATCTTCCACACACTCAATGGACTTGTTGTCTGTGAAGGTATAGCCAATCCATGCCCAAAATCATACTATATGATCCCAATGACAATACATTTAAATGTGTTTTTGTAAGCATACTATTTAACTTGAACGCACAAGCTATTACCCAGTCATGAACTTGCTTCTTTGTACCTGTAGCCAATTGTACCAACCAAGGTTCTCCATGCACTTCTTTTCTCAAGCCACACTTATCCACAAGGTTAAGGTTAATATAAATTTAGTTATATCTATGATAAATCAAAATAGAAACAACTTGATCGCAATGATTCGCCTGATGATTTGCCTACTTATTGTCCACATGTGCATAGATCCGAGGAATACTATTACCAACATCACCAACTAACCGCTCCTCCTGAGAACCATAGATCTAGGGTCTACCACAACTCTGATACTGGGACAATCCATCTTACGATGATCCTTACCACATATCCAACACTACGATGGTTCCCTACCACTGGCTCTAGCCTGCTACTCTCAATCTACGTTCTCAGTTATATCGAATCTTTTGTAACGAACTACATTTTCTCTCTCACTTGCATCTTGAGGTCTTCCTCTGTTTAGTGGCCATTTTCCTTTAGGTTTTTCATTTTTTTCAAGTCATTCTTAGGCTCAATTGTACGCTTTGACTTCTCATAAAAATTCTTCAACTTTCATATGGCCTCCACCAACGATCTAGGCTCATCGAACTCAATCTAGTCTCTATATTCAACTGGAAATCCACTGATGAATCTTTGAACCTTGCCTTTCTCCTCCTTGATGTAAGGAACATATCTCAATAGATCTAAGAACCTGCTAGTATAATCATCATATGTCATAGAACCCATTCGCAACTCGTAAAACTCCTTATCTCTGTCATCATAGTATCTTTCTGATAAATACTTCTTCTTGAAGAGCCTTTCAAATGCATGCCAAGTCAAATCATCTTCATCAATACCTTTAACGTTCTTCACATATTCCCACCAAATATCCTCTTTACCTTTGAAACTGAAAGTGGCTATTCTTGCTTTCATGTTTTCTGAATAATCATGCAATCTAAAGAATTTCCTCATATGAAGCAACCCTGCCTTTGCATCTTGCACTTTTTTCATTTCCCCATCAAAGGTAGGTGGATTTGATTTCTTAAACTCCTCTGGAAAGTAGCCATTATCACTCCTCCTATAAGGATGATAACAATGGTGATCATTATTCATATTAGAAATAGAACTAGAATAATACATGTGTCTAGTACCTTTCCTATCTGGAGTGTCAATCACCGTTCCATATTTGATCATGTGAGATCTATCTTACCTATTTCTACTATGATACCTGTTGCCATATACCCCATTACTCTTGCCCTCTTGTCCATGGCTAGTTCGAAGTGGTCCTTATTGCTATAAATATGACAAATTTTGAAGTAGTATTGCATTCACCTCTTCTTGTTTCTTTTGTGCCTAGATTATTTTATCATTAATTTCCTTGCAACTCTTTATTTTTCATTCAAGCTTCTCAATGTAACTTTCAAATAGGAAGAACTCCAAACATCATACTGCTCTTCAGATTCATAGGGAGAGTCTTTGTAATCAACCATCTTGATATCCATTTATATTTCTTCTTGCATGTATAATATGTCAGATAAACCAAATCACAATAAATTGACATACCTTAGCATAGCTTAGGGAGGATACCTTGTATGTAAGGTCACCAAATAAGGGTGATACATATATAGCATATTCATAATAGTATATATAGATTCATTGAATAAGTGCATCAACACATAATTATCATTCTAGATAGGACTACTCATCAATGCAAGGCCATATCAATAATGCATGCTATGACCTCATGCATGACAACAACTAGTTTTATCTTGTAGACACTACTACATGAAACTATCAACATGGATAATAAATGCCTAATTGGCTAGACATACACATAATTGTATGTAGTCAAGCATAAGCAATCAATTCTTGTAATCAACCTACAAGATTGATACATGTAATCAAAATATTCAAAAAAGTAACCTAACATAGAAGAATGTATTCAAGTTGCATAAAATCAAGCTGCACATAATCAAGTAACCAGTCATACACTTCTGATGATACATTACACAAAATCAATCATCAAATTCCTCATGACACCTTACTACCGTCATTATCAACATGATGCAAAGCTTCAAGCACATGGAATGCAAGTGTAAGAGACACACATGCAACTAACATGCATGCATGACTGAGCACCTTCAACCAAAGAGAAAGAAACCATGCTCAGATACCAATCTGTAACACCCCCTCCTAGGTCTACCCAAAGTAACCATGCTAGTTGCGGTAAATGTGAGATGTGAGGTTACTGTGATTGAACTAAACCTGCTATGTGTCCATAAGGAAGTGGAATCGATGGAACATCACACACAGTGACTCAACACCATCAACAGACCCCTCAAGAGAAAAATCAACCACTCAGACAACTAGTCCCATAGTTACATTGTTGTTTGAGAAAATTAGGGAAAATTAATGCACTGAAGCAATAACCTAGGTGAGTTATAATGCTTCCCAGCCTTCATCCAACAACTCTAGTCTATAGGGTAACACTTTGTGGGCAAACAATCATGAAAATTGAGCCATTTTCTAACCCAAACTTCTGGGCCTCTACCAAGCACTTGTTGGAACCTTTAGGAATCATTAAAAAATGATAAAAATGCTAATGAGTCAAACTCAACCTCAGTATTATGTCTAAGCGTCCTTAACCATGCATGAAATTCTTCCAAACACTTGGCATCAATACAACATGTAGGTCTAAGATATAAGAGAAAGCATAAATGAAAGAAATAATTTATGAAAGATAAAAAGAAGGATCACCTTCTTCTCCAATGAAATATTATATCATCAATGAGGTCTTTCATCCATTTATTTAACAATTACAAGTAAATTCATAAAATAACTATGACATGAACTAGTCATTTAGCCATGCTTATAACCAACATAAAACCATATAAATATTAGAGATATGACAACCATTTAATCTACATATACACAAGTGAAAAAGTAATAGAACTTAGCTTTTATTTATCATAGGTAAATTTGACTAGGTTTGGGACTTGCATGTACCACCCAACCATAGACATGGTTGAACCAAATATCTCTTTGAACTAGTCACCCCTGTGCCATATTCCAAGCATGAATGTGGGATCTCATAGAAAAACCAATACAAGAATAACTAAGGGAATCTAGAGGTTAAGCCACCTCCACCCTCATCAAACCGTGATCACACAAAAAGTGGTGCTCCGATCACAACCGAACGGAACTTGCAATTCCATCTAGAATTCATCACTATCCTTGAGGAATTTTTTGTGTCCTTATCTCTCAGGCCATACTGCAATATGAACTATATCACTAGGCCCTAAACCAAGAATAGTCTTCTAGGCTTTACCGCAATCCAAACCCGGATCACTAGGCCCTAAACCGAGACTTCTCCCTTACATTTTATTGTGTGTCCTACCAAAACCAATCGAGGGATTTCTTGTCCTTTTGGAATGGAACATGAGAGCACCTCCACCCCAGATTCCAAAGTCCATCCAACAAACCAAAGCTCAAAAAATAAAATAAACATCCCAATATACCACAGAATTTGGAAAAAGGAAAGGCTAGGTTGAAAACCTATTGGGTCCCTATAATACTAGTGATTACCCCATTACTATTGTATTTGCATCCCTTATTAATATTTTTGTGCCCCTATTATCCCCATATTTTTATTATTGTGTCCCATAGAATCTCTTTATTGTTATTTTTGTGGCTTTATATTATTATTGTTAGGTCGGCTGGGTTATATTGTGACTCCTTAGACTCCTATATATAGAAAGGAGGTTTTTCCATTTGAATCATCCAAGAATTGTTCATTTATGTAATGTAAAGGAGGTTTCCCCCTCAAAGGGGCTGAATTATAAGGCGTTGATCTATCTTTTCTATCTTTTCTTGAGCTAGTTTCATAACATTTGGTATCAGAGCTTTGGATTCTAGGGTTTCGCTACTCCAAATAGGTCATCGTGGCATTTTTGCTATAACTTTTTTTCTGCGATGTTTCAGAAGATTAAAAAAAACCCATTTGAGAACACACCGCGCTAAACCTCAGGTCCAAATTTCAGATCTTTTTGCACTATATTTGTGGAGGTATGATCTGAGGAAGTTGGTCTTTTTGCAGACTCCTGAATTACATTCCAAATAGGTGACCTGGGGAAAATCGTCATAACTTTCTCTATAAGAATCAGATTGAAATTTTGTAAGAAGTTGCAGAAAGAGGACATGCTGTAGTTTCTTGTAGATATTTTTCAAAGCCAAAGGTTGAAACAATGACTCGTGGCACGTCATACAAGTTGGCTCTACTGAACTAGTCTGTAGTCAAGTCACTGTGGGAGATTTCGCATAACTCTTCCTTGGAGAATCCAATTTGGGTCAGACTAGTGGCATTGGAAAGAGGACATAGAGGGCTAATGCAGGTCGAAATTTCCAAACTGGATAATTATAAAGTAAAAAGATATATCCGAGGCAATAAAGAGCTCCTACAAAGTGAAAACAGGTGTGTAGATTTTTTGAAAGTTTTGCTTAAGCTTGGTTTGAAAATTTATTTTGAAGGAATTAAAAGGGCATAGTAGAACATTATTATCGGTAAGTGATGCCCTGAGGAAAGATAATGTAAACACCTGGTAAGCAACCTGAAATCTCTAGCATGACTCATGAAGAAGAGGAAGAAATGCTACATGATACATCAAAATTACAAGAACAAGTGCAACAAATGTCACTCTCACAAAAGCTAACAAAAGCTAAGATAAATGGCATGGAATCTAAGATAAAGGGCATGGAAGCTAAGATGGATGATTTGAAGATAGATTTGAAGACAGATTTGAAAAGAGACATGGCAGATTTGAGGACAGATTTGACAAATTTTCTACAAGAAATACTTACTAATGGTGAAAAGGTAGTAAAGGAAACTCATGATGCGAACAAAAGAAATTTTAACCATGATTTGTTAGACTGTAATGTGGGATTGAAGACCCACCATATTCCAAAAATCGATATCAGGAAGTTTGATGGTAAGGACCCCACAACATGGATATTATAGATGGAGCAATTTTTCGATCTCAATAATGTGCAAAACACACAAAAGTTATGTATTGCAACTTTATATTTGGAACCAAATCAGTTTGTATGGTATCAATGGCTTTGCTCTCATAAAAAAATTTTCACTTGGGCAATTTTTATGAAAGAATTGATAGCACATTATGAGGATACAAAATGAAACACTTTTTTTAGCCAATTGATAAGTCTCAAACAAAAGGGTTCAATAATGGAGCACATTGAGGATTTCCGAAAATTGAACGTAAGGGTAAAAAATATTCTAGGCGAGCATAGGATTGATGTGTTCATAGGGACTTTAAAGGATAATATCCAACATGATGTTTGCCTTTGGGAACCTGATTCATTAGAGAAGGCATTCAGGTTAGCAAGAAAAATGGAAAGAAAAATTATGGCAACCAGGAAGCATACCACTCACAACTATAAATATGGAAGTGTTGTTGCCCCTAGTCTTCCACAACCTATAAGGTTGACACCATAACAATTGGAAGAAAAAATAGCAAAAGGGCTTTGTTACAGTTGTCATAGCAAATACACTAAAGGTCATAAGTGTGTTGAGAAGAAATTATTCTACATAGATTGCAAAGAGGAAGAAGAAAAGGAGCAAGAAAGGTCAAGAGAAGAGAATATACTCCAGGAACAAGGCCTAGATAAAGAAGAAATGAATCCAACCATATCTTGTAATGCATTGATGAGAATTACCACTCCTCAAACCATCAAGATAGAATGACAAATCAAGAAGAAGAAGGTAATAGTGTTGATTGATTTAGGAAGTACCCACAATTTTATTCATTGTAAGGTAGCAAAAGAATTGAATTGCTTCTTATATCCAGCACCAGAGTGTCAAGTGATGGTTGAAAATGGAGGAACAATAAATTGCTCTGGAAAGTGCCATAATATCAAGCTATTGATGAGAGAATATGTATTGACTATCCCAATGCTTTCCATTCCAATGGGAGGTGCTGATGTTGTACTAGGAGTCCAATGGCTACAATCCTTGGGTACAATAGCTTTTAATTTTCAAGAAATTTTCATGAAATTTTCTGTGGCAGGAAAGGAAGTTGAATTAAGGGGTATTACAGGGAAACCGGGAAAGATAATTAGCTCTAATGGTATGAAAAAGCTTCTAAAAAAGGAACAAAGGGGTGTAATTGCACAATTATTTTTGCTAGATGTTTCCACATTACAATCATCTATTTCTCCAGATCTCCAAAAAGTCTTGGAAAATCATTCCAAGGTATTTGAGACTCCCAAAGGTCTCCCACCTATTCATGATCATGATCATGCAATTCATCTGATTCCAGGAAGTGTTCCTCCAAACATCCGGCCGTACAGATATCCCTATGCCCAAAAGAGTGAAATTGAATGTATGGTTGCAGAAATGCTAGAGGCTAGTATGATTCAATTGTGTCAAAGTTCTTTCTCTACTCCAATAGTATTAGTGCACAAGAAGGATGGATCATGGTGCATGTGTCTGGACTATAGGGAGCTCAACAAGATCACTATTAAAGATAAGTTTCCCATTCCTGTCATTGATGAATTACTAGATGAATTGCATGGATCAATTTACTTCACCATGTTGGATCTTCATTCAGGATATCATGAAATCAGAATGAAGACTGAAGACATTCCGAAAACAACATTTTGAACTCATGAAGGTCATTATGAATTTTTGGTCATGCCTTCTGGCCTTACCAATGCACCTTCAACATTTCAAGGTTTGATGAATTCCATTTTAAAACCATTCCTTAGTTAGTATTTTTTGATGATATACTAATCTACAGCAAGTCTTGGAAGGATCATGTTGAACATGTTGACATGGTGCTACAACTACTGGAGGAGAAACAATTATATGCAAAAAGATCCAAATTTTTCTTTGGAGTACAAGAGATGGAATACGTAGGTCATATTGTATCTCATGAAGGAGTTAAGGTAGACCCTAGCAAAATTAAAGCCATTAAGGAATGGAAAATCCCCACATTCATAAAGCATCTGCGAGGATTTCTCAGGTTGACAGGGTATTATCGCAAGTTTGTTAAGAATTATGGGAGAATAGTAGCACCTCTAATTGAAGAAAGATGCTTTTTCATGGACTCTAGAAGCGAAAAAGGCCTTCGAACATCTTAAAGAGGCAATGTGCCAAGCACTGGTATTAACTACACCGGACTTCACAAAAACCTTTATTGTGGAATGTTATGCTTCAGGAAATGGAATTGGTGCTATTTTAATGAAAGATGAAAGACCCATTGCATTTGAAAGTCGTCCAATCAAGGGAAAGTTTTTACACGAAGCTATTTATGAGAATGAAATGTTGGCAATACTCCATGCACTTAAGAAATAGCAGCCCTAGCTAATGGGAAGACACTTCAACGTAAAAATGGATCATTATAGCCTTAAATACTTTTTAGAACAAATATTATCCTCTGAAGAGCAACAAAAGTGGGTCACAAAGATGTTGGGTTATGACTTTGAAATCATCTACAAAAAAAGGGAAGCAAAATGTGGTGGCAGATGCACTCTAAAGAAAGGATGAGGATGTGGAAGCATTGTTGTGCGCCATTTCTATTATCCAACCAGATTGGATAAACGAAGCATGGGAGGAATGGAAGAATGACGAAGAAGTGTGTGAAATCATTCAAAAGTTACAACAAGTTTCCAATACGTCTAATACATTTAGATGGCAAAATGATTCTTTATGGTACAAAGATCACTTATACCTCTGTAAGAATTCCCAACTAAAACAAAAGATTCTTATGGAATTGCACACTTCTCCCTTAGGAGGGCACTCAGGATTTTTAAAAACTTACCACAAGGTTAAGAAGGAATTTTTTTGGGATGGCCTTAAATTGGATATTCAAAAATTTGTGGCGGAATATGTTTATAGATGAATCCCTTGTTCTTATCGATACATTGAAGCACTCTGGAAATATTGACCCTGTTGTGGTATGGGTGTTTGGAAGTGAATTGTGAACTTGTTCTGCCGCAAGATGTTATTTACTACTATCTTGAGATAATGTGTATTGAAGATGTGGTCATGGAACTCGAAATCTGTTGGGTGTGCAACAACTCACTTACCAAATCAACATAATCTTTGGCATCTTGAGGTTTAGATTCATAGTTAGTCACCAGTGTAGAGGGTAGGCAGATCCATTGTTGATATAATTCCTTGTGGATTTTATTTATAATTTTCTTAGGTAAGAGAGATATAAAGCTCAATTAAATCTATCTAGATGGAGAAAAATTCAGGCATTACTTCATTCAAGTGAACATATATCCATATTTTCTTCTAAGAAAACAGATTAAAGCATTGTCTTATGATGATAATAGATCCACCTTCCCAAGGCATGGTCATCTGAAATTGAGGCCACATCATCCTCATAACACCATATGTAAACCTCATCTTTTATATCCAACTATAGTTTTACAGTTCCATAAAAACTTCCAAGAAGTATTTCTGACGTCTTAAATTGTTTTGCGGTTGTATTAAATGTGAAGAAGTTTTTCCCATGCATTAACTTTAGGTAATAGTAAATTTGCATTTTGTTGTTGGGTTTTCCAAACCACTGTAAAACACGCTTAATAGTATTGGATAAGATCACACTATTTCAATATCATGTAACTTTGAGTGTAAGATTCCAACTTAGAAAAAACCTCGATATTCTTAATGGATTTGTGATGAAATTAAAATTTCAATGGTAATTTACTCCAAACAGTTTGAGTTTACACTGATGTAGGTGATGTTTTTATAAAGTTGTGTCACTATACTCATCTTCTAGTATTTGTACATGTATTAACAGTCATCAAAGAAATTTGTATTTCCATTGACAACTTCAGAAATCCAATGAAATATACAAATGGAAATATTCACGTTCAAAACTTGAAGTTACAGTGAATAATTTAGGAGGATACAATCTGATGATGAAGGCATTAACCATAGGGGATTCACTGGGGGAGAAGTACCATACCACATGCATTCATATTGGGCGATATATATTGGGCAAAAGATGAGATAATATATTGAGTATATAGAGGGGGTAAAGGGTTTTTATGCTGGTAGGTATAAAAATGGTGGGAAATGTTAACTACAAATATAAAGGGGTATAAAAAATGTTCACAAAAAAAATGGATACCCACAATATCTAGTGAAAGTAGGGATTTTTTTAATTGGGAAGGTGTATTGGGTTCATATTGGTAGTGTTGAGAAATATAGGGCATCCGAAATTAGCAGATTTCTCTTCTTGATAATTTCTTGTGATATACTTTTACTTCTAGGATTATGATATTCTCTTCATTATGTTATTACTTTTTTATTTTTATCAAGAAAATTACCAAATGAAAAATAGAAGACAAGAGACACAATATGTAGTGTAGTCAGCTAGGGCCAAAAATGCTCACTCTTTGAGAGGAAAACCCAATAAGAAATTCATCTTATAGAACATCAATTAACAAATACCAAGACCATGACAAAGACCCTTGACTCTAGTGTCCTCCCAACACCATGTCACTACCCTCTTCTTCAACGATGCTTTCCCTCTTCGTGTTCACGGCTTCCTTTAACTTCTCAATCTTGTCTCCTTCCCTTCTTGATCTCAACTTCCTTTTATTCTCAGTCACTTCTTGTAGGCTTTCCATCCTACCATAGAAACTATAGAATATCTTTGATTCCTTTCTAGTCTCTACAAGTGAGATACCTCTTGCACCTTGACTCGGCTTCTTCTACCAAGGCTCTATTCCCAAACAATAATAAACTTAAATTTCCAAGAGCTCCTTCGACCTCTTCTTGATACCTTTGGTTCTGCTATCTTCACATGTGGGAGGACAAGCTAACCCAAAAAAAACAATGATTATTTATATTCACTATCCTTCGTCTTCGCTATGCTGATATGGAGGCTACTTCTAGTGTATACTTCACACTTCTTTCTTTACTTGTTTCACTGAATTCGTTGTCTCCAAATGAGGCTGAATAAGGGTATATATACAAGTTTGATGGTGACCTCTAGGCTGACATGATCCCTTGTAGGGAATTTGACTTCATCTTCTAGATACATCTCTTTGTTGTAGGACGACATCATGAGGGATAGTGACAATGTCTTGGAGGATGAATTTACATAGACAATTGTGACTCCTTACAATGTGTAACCTAACTTGATTACATGAAAATGACTCTTTTATTCTTTTATGACTAGATGAAAAAATTCCTAAAGGCTCTCAATGGGAGCCTTAACTCAAAAATAAAATATCTTTCTCATGAAACCCATGATGCAAGCATTACAATAATTTTATTTTTTATTTTTTCATCTCTTTACGTAAAACAAAATTACATGTCATTATGAAGACTGAACCTAGTTACACTTTCCAACACTCCTTCTTAACCAGGGAGGTATCGATAATAATACTTAGTAATTCTCCATCTAAAGAATTTCTCATAAGAAGAATCAAATTGGTAACCAATTTTTTTAGCATCATATCAACTAGCATTGTCACATAGGAAGGCCTTGACTAACATCTCTATCTCTCCACAATTGGTGAGAGAAATGATCTATAGAAATTATCTCTCATCATTGTCTATCTCAAAAGATACCCCACCCAGGTTCTCAGGGTGTGTTCCATTAGGAATATTCTTATCTTGGATTCCGAGTCCTCAAGGAATATCCATCCTCCATGAAAAGTATTATCTTGGATGACCTATCTCATCCTCAAAGAGTATCAGATGCCAAATGATTACCCAATCCTCTCACTTTGTCTTCCCATGTGAAGACTAGAATGATGTTTCTATCTCTCCCTCTCAATTAGGGAATATATATCTACTCCAATAAAGGAATTTATTCATTCCTACATAAGGAATGTACCTAAGCTCCCTCTTGGCTTAGGAATTTACAAGTTTCTTCCAAGTAAGAAACTTATTTCCAGCTCCCTCTTAACTAGGGACCGACAACAACTCCTCATGTGGAGATGATGGGACAACCAACTGCTTGAAAATATCCTTCCTTCAGTGTCATGAATTTCATTTGTCATGGAGTCTTTATCTTTTGGGACTTCCTCATAAGGCATAGACCATCCATAAATTTTATCCATGAGTCATTCATGTCGTCATTCCTCTTATCAGAAAGTGATCTATTAGTCTACATATGTCATCTCTTTATGTTATTCTACCTTCATCATTCTTTCTTCTTCAGAAGGGTCTTTCATCCTTCTACGTGGTTCTCTTGGAAGACATCCATAGTTCTTCCCTTTGGTAGCCTTGCATAATCCCATCTAAATACTAGTCCATAAATAATGAATAATTAAATCATAATTACCTGATGGTATTTTAACATTACATCTTCCTGTAGGCATCCTCATCATGCATATATGTTGACACATCTCCTAAAGATATGCATTGTCAAGGGTCTCCATCTTTTTCAAACTTCCATCAGAGTCTGCATATCTTTCTCAAAGATACCAAAATCAAATCTTCTTGGTGTTTCAAATGTTGATTGTGTTTACCATTGTTGCATATGATCTCTTCCTTCCTTTCTTCACATCTTTCATTCCCAGGAGCTTGAGAGTTCCTCAATTATAGTCAACCACCCCCTCATATTCCATACGAGGACATATTATGTTGATTTCATCTAATAAATGTGTGACCTATGCATCCTTGCATGAATTTTGAGGGAGTAAATTACTTCTTTGATGATGTTTCTTAAGATAGATCAGTGATTCATGTTGTCTGCAGCCATATGTCATGACTTCCATGACATTAAATGTCAGCATCCATACCTCATATTTCCTTTTAGGCCATCTAGACTTCCTGCAACAGCTTCCTATGAGTGAGGGAATTTTCACCCCTTGACCTACTTCATTGTTATGTTATCGTACCATCAACCTATGAATTCCTCAAGATTATAATTCTTGAATAAATACTTGATTTTCCTCTTGATCGGTGAATCTTTCAATGAAAATTCCATCAGAGAATCTTGAGGACCTTTCATATCCTATCCTGCAGATGTTACCTTTTGACAGATGTATGATAACCCTTTTCCTAGGTGACTTCTTCCTTTTTCATAAATATCATTTAAGCTTTTAATGACGTTTTCCAAGAACTATATCCTACCTAGTTGACTTCCATAGGTTTTTTTCCAAACATCCATCATATTACATATGTCATGAGCTCTTACTTCTAATGATTCTACCATGATGGCATTCGCCAATATGATGCATCCTATATTATCTTCAATTCCTCCTTTTTATAATTTACACAAAAAAAGAGTACCTTTTCATGAAGGAGATTCTATTAGTCATAGTAGAGATCTTTCAATTCCTCTTTCTTAGGCTTCTTTATCTTAGGTTCTTCAACTTCTTTGGTAATGTGGGATTCTTCCTTATTCCTCTTGTTATTGTCCCTATTAAGATTAGGAAAATCTCTTTGATAGTGCTCATATGCTTTACATCCATAGCATTGTGCTTTAGTTATGTTCTTCTTCTTTTGAGGACCAAATTTTCCAAACTTTCCTTTTCTTCTTGACATAGCAGCGTATGATTTATTCTGCTCATTTGTTCCTACATCCAACTTTTCCTTTAGTCTGGTTTATTCGATCTTACATAATGACCATAGATATTGAAAAGGAGTGGATTCTTTCTTCCTATAGATACTTGAAGTGAAGTTTCCCCATTCGTTTGGTAGTGCAATCAATACTACAATGGTCATTTCTTTGTTAGACATTATTTCACCCAAATATTGAAGTTGATCTCTTAATTCAGAAATCCTCATAAAATATGAGGCTATTCCTTCTTCCCTAGAGATATTCAATTTGTGGAGTTATTTCCTTAGAGATATTAATTCTCTAGCATTAATTACATAAAACAACTCTACCAATTTTTCATATATAGCTTTTGCAGTGTCTAATACTGATACATATGGGATGAGAGAGTATTTTATGGATTCTATGAGAATCCTTTGGGCTCTTACTTCTACCTTTATGATTCTAGCATGTGCTTGAATATCTTCTTTGGGAGGTTGAGTTATTAACCCTTTGATGTGTTCCATTGTTATGAAACCAGCTCAAGAAAAGATAGAAAAGATAGATCAACGCCTTAGAATTCAGCCTCTTCGAGGGGGCAACCTCCTTTACATTACATAAATCAACAATTCTTTGATGATACAAATGAAAAAACCTCCTTTCTATATATAGGAGTCTAAGGAGTCACAATATAATCCAGCCGACCTAACAATAATAATATAAAGCCACAAAAATAACAATAGAGGGATTCTATGGGGCACAGAAATAACAACATGGGGGTAATAGGGGCACAACAATATAAACAAGGGGTATAAATACAATAGTAATGGGGTAATCACTAGTATTATGGGGACCCAACATGCCCGTCTCCTTCAAAAAAGTGTTGTCCTCAACGCTTGAGTAGTTCTGGATACTTCTCCAAAAAAATTCTCATCCTCCCATGTGGAATCTTCAGCGGATAAGTTCTTCCACTTGATAAGATACTCGGAAATTGATCGATTTCGTAGTTGTCGAGTTCTTGTTTCTGTGACTGCTTCCGGTTCCAATATAGTTTATCCTTCCTCGTCAAGTTCTGGCAATATTGTTTGAACTGGGAGCTTGTCGCCTATAACCTTCTTTAAACATGAAACATGGAAAACTGGGTGCAATCGAGAAGCTGCAGGAAGCTCCAATTTGTATGGCATAGTACCAATCTTTTGCAACACCTTGTACAGACCATAATACTTTGGTGATAATTTATTATCCTTCTTAGCTTGCTTTAGGGACATTTGCTTATATGGTTGTAGCTGTAGGAATACCCAATCACCTACATCAAAACTTCTTTCACTGCGATGTTGACCTGCCTATTGTTTCATTCTATTTTGTGCCAACACGAGGTTATCCTTTAAGAGTTGGAGGACTTGTTGTCGATGTTTGATGTGATGTTCCACTACCTGAACCTTAGAATTTTCTCTTAAATATGATGTGATGGATGGTGGTTGATACCCATAAAGTGCCATAAATGGGGTCATTTTTATTGTTGTATGGAAGGAAGTGTTATACAACCATTCAGCTAGAGGCAACCATTTGACCCATTGTGTCTATTTATCAGATACAAAGCAACAAAGATATCCTTCCAAACATTTGTTTACTATCTCAGTTTGCCCATCAGATTGAGGATGATAAGATGAGCTATGAGCTAACTGTGTACCAAGACAAGAAAATAATTTTGTCCAAAACTTTCCAGTGAAAATGGGATCTTTGTCACTTATAATAATCTTTGGGTTTCGATGTAGCTTTTGAATTGTTTCCATCAATGCAGTAGAAACTGTACTGGATTTAAATGGATGTGATAATGCACAAAAGTGTGCATACTTGGTAAGTCTGTCAACTACCACCATGATGACACTCTTTCCCTCAGACTTGGGTAAACCTGTGATAAAATCCATTGAAACTTCCTCCCAACGTTGGCTTGGAATGGATAAAGGTTGACATAGACCCGGTGTCTTAATTGTTTCAACTTTATTTTGTTGGCAAACCAAACATTCCGCCAAAAACTTTTGAATATCTGATTTCAGGCCATCCCAAAAAAATTCCTTCTTAACCCTGTGGTAAGTTTTTAAAAATCCTGAGTGCCCTCCTAAGGGAGAAGTGTGCAATTCCATAAGAATCTTTTGTTTTAGCTGGGAATTATTACAGAGGTATAAGCGATCTTTGTACCATAATGAATCATTTTTCCAGCTAAATGTATCAGACGTACTCGAATCTTGTTGTAGCCTTCGAATAAGTGCCCACACTTCTTCATCATTCTTCCATTCCTCCCTTGCTTCGTTTATCCAATCTGGTTGGATAATAGAAATGGCGCACAACAATGCTTCCACATCCTCATCCTTTCTTGAGAGTGCATCTACCACCACATTTTGCTTCCCTTTTTTGTAGATGATTTCAAAGTCATAACCCAACATCTTTGTGACCCACTTTTGTTGCTCTTCAAAGGATAATATTTGTTCTAAAAAATATTTAAGGCTATCATGATCCGTTTTTACCTTGAAGTGTCTTCCCATTAGGTAGGGTCGCCATTTCTTAAGTGCATGGAGTATTGCCAACATTTCCTTCTCATAAATAGCTTTTCTTAAAAACTTTCCCTTGATTGGACGACTTTCAAAAGCAATGGGTCTTTCATCTTCCATTAGAACAGCACCAATTCCATTTCCTAAAGCATCACATTCCACAATAAAGGTTTTTGTGAAGTCCGGTGTAGCTAAGACCGGTGCTTGGCACATTGCCTCTTTAAGATGTTCAAAGGCCTTTGTTGCTTCCGGAGTCCATGAAAATGCATCTTTCTTCAATAATGTTGTTAGAGGTGCTACTATTCGCCCATAATTCTTATCAAACTTGCGATAATACCCTGTCAACCCAAGAAATCCTCGCAGATGCTTTATGGATGTGGGGATTTTCCATTCCTTAATGGCTTTAATTTTGCTAGGGTCTACCTTAACTCCTTCATGAGATACAATATGACCCAAATATTCCACCTCCTGGACTCCAAAGAAACATTTGGATCTTTTTGCATATAATTGTTTCTCCTCCAATAATTGTAGCACCCTGTCAACATGTTCAACATGATCCTTCCAAGACATGATGTAGATTAGTATATCATCAAAAAATACTAACACAAATTTTCTAAGGAATGGTTTGAAAATTGAATTCATCAAACCTTGAAATGTTGAAGGTGCATTACTAAGGCCAAAAGGCATGACCAAAAATTCATAATGACTCTCATGAGTTCTAAATGTCATTTTCGGAATGTCCTCAATCTTCATTCTGATTTGATGATATCCCGAACGAAGATCCAACTTGGTGAAGTAAATTGATCCATGCAATTCATCCAGTAATTCATCAATGACAGGAATGGGGAACTTATCTTTAATAGTGAGCTTGTTGAGCTCCATATAATCTGGACACATGCGCCATGATCCATCCTTCTTGTGCACCAATACTACTGGAGCAGAGAAAGAACTTTGACTTGGTTGAATTATACCAGCCTCTAGCATTTCTGCAACCATACGTTCAATTTCACTTTTTTTGACATAGGGATATCTGTATGGCCTGATGTTTGGAGGAACACTTCCTGGAATTAGATGAATAGCATGATCATGATCATGCATATGTGGGAGACCTTTGGGAGTCTCAAATACCTTGGAATGATTGTCCAGGACTTTTTGGAGATATGGAGAAATAGGTGATTCCGATGTGGAAACATCTAGCGAACATAATTGTGCAATTACACCTCTTTGCTCCTTTTTTAGAAGCTTTGTCATACCATTAGAGCTGATTATCTTTCATGGTTTCCCTACAATACCCCTTAATTCCACTTCCTTTCCTTTCATAGAAAATTTGATGAAAAGTTCTTGAAAATTAAAAGCTATTGTACCCAAGGATTGTAGCCATTGGACTCCTAGTACAACATCAGCACCTCCCATTGGAATGGAAAGCATTGGGCTAGTCAATACATATTCTCCCATGGATAGCTTGATATTATGGCACCTTCCAGAGAAATTTATTGTTCCTCCATTTGCAATCATCACTTGACACTCTAGTGCTGGATATAGGAAGCAATTCAATTCTTTTGCTACCCTACAATGAATAAAATTGTGGGTGCTTCCTGAATCAATCAACACTATTACCTTTTTCTTCTTGATTTGTCCTTCTATCTTGATGGTTTAAGGAGTGGTAATTCCCACTAATGCATTATAAGATATGGTTGGATTTATTTGTTCTTCATCTAGGCTTTGTTCCTGGAGTATATCTTCTTCTTTTGACCTTTCTTGCTCCTTTTCTTCTTCCTCTTCACAATCTATGTAGAATAATTTCTTCTCAGCACACTTATGACCTTTAGTGTATTTGCTATCACAACTGTAACAAAGCCCTTTTGCTCTTTTTTCTTCCAATTGTTGTGGTGTCAACCTTATAGGTTGTGGAAGACTAGGGGCATCAACACTTCTGTCTTTATAGTTGTGAGTGGTATGCTTCCTGGTTGCCATAATTTTGCTTTCCATTTTTCTTGCTAACCTGAATGCCTTCTCTAATGAATCAAGTTCCCAAAGGCGAACATCATGTTGGATATTATCCTTTAAAGACCCTATGAACACATCAATCCTATGCTCCTCTGGAATATCTTTTACCCTTATGTTCAATTTTTGGAACTCCTCAATGTGCTCCATTATTGAACCCTTTTGTTTGAGACTTATCAATTGGCTAAAAAAAGTGTTGCTTTTTGTATCTTCATAATGTGCTATCAATTCTTCCGTAAAAATTGCCCAAGTGATAAATTGTTTACGAGAGTAAAGCCATTGATACCATACAAACTGATTTAGTTCCAAATATACAGTTTCCATACGTACCTTTTGTGTGTTTTTCACATTATTGAGATCGAAGAACTGCTCCATCTGTAATATCCATGTGGTGGTATCCTTGCCATCAAACTTCCTCATATCGATTTTTGGAATATGGTGGGTCTTCGATCCAACATTAGAATCTATGGAATCATGATTAACATTACTTTTGTTCACATCATGAGTTTCCTTTTCAACCTTTTCACCCTTAGTAAGTATTTCTTGTAGAAAATTTGTCAAATCTGTCTTCAAATCTGCCATTTCTGTCTTCAAATCTGTTTTCAAATCTGCCATGTCTCTCTTCAAATCTGTCTTTGAATCATCCATCTTAGCTTCCATGCCCTTTATCTTAGATTCAACGCCATTTATATTAGATTCCACGCCATTAGATTCCGTGCCATTTATCTTAGCTTCTGGTAGCTTTTGTGAGCGTGACATTTGCTGCACTTGTTCTTGTAATTTTGATATATCATGTAGCATTTCTTCCTCTTCTTCATGAGTCATGCTAGAGCTTTCAGGTTCCTTACTAGGTGTTTTCATTTTCTTTCCTCAGGGCATCAGTTACCGATAATAATGCTTTACTATGCCCTTTGAATTCCGTTAAACCAAGCTTACACAAAAATTTAAAAAAACTACACACCTTTTTTCACTTTATAGAAGCCTGATTTTGAATATGATGTATATCTGTAATTTTGGATCATCGAGTTCTAAAATTGCAATCTGTATTAGCCTTCTGCATCCTCTTTCCAATGCCACAAGTCTGACCCAAATTGTATTCTCCAAGGAAGAGTTATGTGAAATCTCCCACAGTGACTTGCTTTTAGACTAGTTCAGTAGAGTGAACTTGTACAATGTGCCACGAGTCACTGTTACAACCTTTGGATCTGAAACACACATACAAGAAATTAATGTCTGTCCTCTTTCTATACCTTCTTATGAAATTTCAATCCAATCCCCAGAGAGAAAGTTATGACGATTTTCCCCAAGTCACCTGTTTTGAAGGTAATTCAGGAGTCTGCAAAAAGACCAACTTCCTCAGATCATATCTCCGCAAATATCGCGCGAAGTGTTTTGAAATTCGGCCCCAAGGTTTAGCACGATTTCTTCTCAAATAGTTTTTTTTTTGCGACTTCTGAAACGTCACAGAAAAAAAAGTTATAGCGAAAATGCCACGACGACCTGTTTGGAGTAGCGAAACCCTAGAATCCAAAGCTCTGATACCAAATGTTATGAAACCAGCTCAAGAAAAGATAGAAAAGATAGATCAACGCCTTAGAATTCAGCCTCTTCGAGGGGGCAACCTCCTTCACATTACATAAATGAACAATTCTTCAATGATACAAATGACAAAACCTCCTTTCTATATATAGGAGTTTAAGGAGTCACAATATAATCCAGACGACCTAACAATAATAATATAAAGCCACAAAAATAACAGTAAAGGGATTTTATGGGGCACATAAATAACAGCATGGGGGTAATAAGGGCACAACAATATAAATAAGGGGTATAACTACAATAGTAATGGGGTAATCACTAATATTATAGGGACCCAACATCCATGACTTCATTCTCAATGATATTTAGGTGTTTTATTTTCTTCCATGCAAGGAAGTTTGTAGCCCAAACAATTAATTGTTTCTTTCCTTGCAAAAACAAATTTTGATAGTTTTAGATGAAGTGATAAAATTAATTAAGTAATTGTTGCTTGCTTCCACCTTAATCTTGAAGTTGATAAAATATTACTTCTTGAAATATTGATGAGAGAGATCTTGCTTCATGATCCTTCTTGAATTCTCTAGTCTACCTTCAACATTGAAGAGCTTCCTATAATGATGATTTAGGAAATACTTCTATGGTTTTGGCCTTCCTTCCTGCTTCCTCCTTGAAGATGATTTCAAGACTTTTTCTAGAGTAGATTTACTGGATCTAGGGTTTCGGTCCTGATCTCTTTCTTGGTCTCCTTTGACATGGTTTGATCCTTATTTGAAACTTGATTCTCATTTCTTCTTGATTAGATTCCCTTTCTTGAATTTAGCACCTAAGCTTTGATACCATGTTGTGAAATCTAAGGCATCAGAAGTTAGGAGATTTCTATTCTTGATAATTGCTTGTGATATACTTTTACTTCTTATATTATGATCTCCTCTTCGTTATGTTATTACTGTATTCTTTTCATCAATATAGCAACCAAAATAAATAATAGAAGACAAGAGACACAGTATGTAGGCTAGTCAGCCCGGGCCAAAACCTCTCACTCTTTGAGAGGAAAGCCTAATAAAAAAATATTCTTATAGATCTTCAATCAATGGATACCAAGACCATGATAAATACCCTTGAGTCTAGTGTCCTGCCAAGACCATGTTACTACCCTCTTCTTCAACGATTATTTCCCTCTTCTTGTTATCGACTTTATTTCTCTTCTCGATCTTGATTCTTTCCCTTATTGATCTCAGATTCCTTTTATTCTTTGTCTCTTCTTATATTCTTGCCACCCTACCACATAACCCATAAAATATCTTCGCTTCCTTTGTAGTCTCTAAAAGAGAGATACCTCTTGCACCTTGAATCTGGTTCTCCTAGCAAGGCTTTATACCAAAAAAAAAATTCACCTTAAATTTCTAGAAGCTCCTTCAACTTCTTTTGTATACAATTGGTTGTGCTATTTTCACATGTGGAGGGAAAAACTAACCCAAAAATATAATGTTTGACTATCTTCGCTATCCTTCCTCTTTTCTTTGCTGATATGGAGGTTAATTCTAGTGTATATTTCACACTTCTTTCTTGACTTGCTTCACTGAATTATTTCTCTCCAAATGATGCCGAGTAAGGGTATACATACAAGTTTGATCATGACATCTAGGCCAACATGATCTCTTGGAGGGAAGTCAACTTCATCTTAGATACATCGCTTGTTGTAGGCCGAGATCATGAGGTCTAGTGACAAGGTCTTGGAGGATGACTTTACATAGACAAGTGTGACTTTATTCAGTGTGTAAGATGACTTCATTACATGACAATGACTCTTTTATTCTTTTATGACTAGATGAAAAAACTCCTAAAGGCTCTCAATGGGAGCCTTGACTCAAAAATAAAATCTCTTGATCATGAGACCCATGATGCAAGAATTATAATAATTTTATTTTTCTTCTTTTCATCTCTTTACATAAAACAGAATTACAGGTCATTATGAATAGCAAACCTAGTTACACATTTCAACAGGTAGAGGTTAAATAATCTGATTTTTAGAGGTATTTTCCAATATGTAATCAAATTCAGGGTATTAGTTATTATGCCACGAATGCACATGATATGTGAGACATTCATTGACTGAAGCCCCTATGCAATCAATAGTGCTATATGCATATAGAAAATATCATCTCATCAGAATATACCTCCATATTAGGTTTGTGATATTCATTGCCCATAAAATGAATGTATAGGTTCACCTTTGATATCAACTTGGAGGTTCCAAGAAAAAATGTTCTTAGAGGTAGTACACTAACTAGAATATGTCTTCAACCATGATGAGTGCACAAGAGTGTCTTATCTCCTTCAATAAACTCTTAAGAACTCGTGGTCACCAGGAAATCAGAGGCTTAAGCTTTAGGTAAAAATTATTCTCGTTATCACATCCCCTCATAGAATAAAATACCTTCACGTGACCATTTTGAACTCCCCACAAAGCTACACGCAACCCAACCACTGATAAGCAACCCAGTAATTAGATACTTGGCTTGCTTGTGGAATCGAATAGGACCTACAATCCATACGTCAAGATTTGATACCAATGCATAGCTCTGTAACAACGTAAGAGATTTAGACTGCTCCAAATGAGCAGATCTTGGTGGAAGTAGGTCAAAGAACTAACCTCAACCAAGAAGAAGGCCACTATCTCACTCTGTCACTCCTCTACTTTCACGCATGTGATAAAAACCCAAAGAATGTTTCGCAATGACTACTGTGAAAACTCAATCGAGCATGAAGTTGCATCTAAGTGTAGATACACATTTATAAAAGAAAATGAAACTGTAATGCTAGCAAACGCATAAAATATGATGTGAATATGACCATAGCATCGATTTGGAAGAATTCGAGAGGGAAAAATAACCCCTAACTAGTGCCATTCTTGGAAATCGAGGGTGATTGGAAGCAAATACTACTTGCAAACAATATTTTCAAGGCAAATTGGGGCTTTTAATGAAATTTGGAGTGGGCAAATCATGTTTTATCGGGCTTATCTTTCATAATATTGGTGGCTAAAATAAAATATTTACTTATTTTTTAAATAATTTATGCGTTAACTATAGAAAAGAGGTGTAATATAAAAAAATTCCCCTTCAAAATATAAAACCCCTTAAATTTTGCCCATGGGTTAAGATTTTCCCCCAAAATTTTCTATGGTGGCAAGTGAGGTGGCCAAGCGACATAGCAACATGTGGAATTATATGACTGATGGACAAATATCACTTAATGCACAAGTGGTATATGACATGGCATGATGACACAACATGTTGACATATGAAATATGTCATGGTGAATGACATGTGGCATACTAATTTGGTGCTTTTAGGTTTCTAAGTTGGACAAATGTGGGTGACACATGTCACCACTTAGGAGGTGATATGTGGTAGAAAGGATGTAAGCATGTGTTACCTTGATGATGTTGTGGAGCATGAGGGATCATGCCAGGTGGACATGTTTGATTTTGTCTAATGTTAATGATTTTTATTGAAAATTGCAAATAACTCGATAGCGTGACCCAAGTAAAGAGTTGTTTGGGTGTTTACGCATTTGAGGAATTTGCAGAACACCATAAAGAAATAATCTTGAACCTCGAATAATAGATGATTCCCCTAATCGTTAATTGTTTTTTCACAACTTGCATTTATATGGAGAGAGGGCTACAGGTATGGCATCAATAATTCGATAATAAGAAACATATTATGTGGATTATTTGGCGGCTTACATCATATTTAGCATTCTACTAAATATAGAATTTCTGCTAAAATTTGTAACTTTCCATAATTGCAAATATCAACAATAAAGCTCAATGTTTCATCATAAAGAAATATAAAAATGATTAAAGACAAATTGTAAACATCAAGAGGATTAAACATAAGTGGAAATCAAGAAGAAAACAAGATCAAACAATCAGTTTAATACAAATTAAGAGTTAAAATTAAGTAAATTTTTAATTCTAAAAATATATGCTCAAATCCTTTATAAGTCAAATTGTATAAACAAGATTAGGGATGGAATCAAATACTAGAGAGGCATATTGTATTAGTATTCAAGGTGGTTTCTGATCATTTGATTAGAAGAGAGTGATTTGTCTTTTTGAAATTGAGGCCTTCATGATTTGTGTTTGAAAATTGTATGAAAGAGGTATCAAGAAGGTCAAGTAGGTTGGAGCTTGCATTCTAGAGATTTGGATCCTTCTTTTGATAACAATTTATAAATAGGGGAGCAGGAGCTTGCTTTAGCTTGGAGCCCGACAAACCAGTGTTATAATTAATGGCGAATAGGCTATTATTGTTACGTAGTTGTGATTTTCCTTTCTACTGTTATTCAATTCCTATTCTCCAGGGATATTATTTGTTGTCCCTAAGAAATTGTATCTATTTAATATTGAAGATCATTGTGAACCGTGTGTGGAATTTTTCTTGAGGTAGCTCCTAGTGATCTGCACCTGTGAGCTCCTGTTATTTTGATTTACCATTTCATTTCTTCCCTCTGCAACTCTTGACATGGTATCAGAGCTGTAGGGCTCTCAATCCTGTATGTAGAGTGAAGGGTGCGACTGAGGTGAAATCACTGCGTGGTTTGGGTGGAAAAATGTGAATATCGCACTGTAACACTCCATAGGTTTTATTTGAAAAACTTGACGTGATTTTGGGTGGAATGTCACGACTCTGTGTTGAATAGTTCCGACAAACTTGCAAATCCTTGGTCGATAAGTGCGCCGACCTTGAGGTGAAGTGAAAAAAAAAGAGCTACGTGTTTTTTTTTCTTGTGGTGGGTTGCATGTGGATTGTGCCATCTCCGTGATTGAGGAGATCTGTTGCTGATTTTCAAAGGAGGAGGAAGAGCTTTTGCTAGAACCAAGCATTGTTGTTGTCTAGTTCTTTTTAGGTGCAGTTGGCTTGTAAAGTTTGTGTGTGGTTGCAGGTGTGCGTTGTTAGGCCCACATTCGACTACAAATACAGGGCCGCCAGAGTCAGTGACAAGGTTTGAAGGCGTCGAATTTGGTCATCGTATCTAGCGAGGATTAAAGGTGTCCACTGGTACTGCCAAAAAGGTCATCGTATCTGCAGCAGGTGTGGAATGCTTGTAAATCTAGAATTTTTGTAAGCCTGGAGCTATAGGAGGGATAGCGAAGGAGATTCGCTCAACAGTCAATGTGTTGAATCTGCATTGTGTTTGAATCAATGACCTGAGAGCAGATACCTAAACAGAGTTTGACTACGTAGGAGTGCAAGAGGAAATGAGGATCTGCATTCTTTCTGAGAGCCTTGGTTGATCTACAACTGTTGTAGCAATTTGCTCCCAGTTTGGTTTGTAGCTTGGTAAGACGCAGAAAATTTTGTTCACTTGCCATTTTTTAATATATGTTGAGGTGGCCCCTTGCAACAAGAAGTTTGAATACTTATCACTCAGATAATTAAAGTTTTTAATTAAAGTTTTTTTTCCCAAATATTTAATTAAAAATATGGAGTTTCCTTAGATTGAAGAGTTCTGCAATATTTTTTGAAGGGATTATTATTTGATATAAGGGGGGCATTTTTTTTAAAATAGGAATTTGGGGTGACCTATTTTTTAAAGAATATCTAGGGTTTGTTTAAATTATTTATGTCTTTTATTAATTCAAGATGAATAATCAAATTGCAGATGCTTATCTCAATGAGAGTAATAAGATTGATGGTTCCAATTACACCGATTCGAAGTTTAAGGTCCAAACTTTGCTTGAGGGACATAATGCATATCACATTGCCACCGGTGATGAGGTCAAGCCGACTACAACAACTGGTGGATCGAATACAATAATTAAAGACTGGGAGAAAGGGTAAATGAAGGCAAAGGCTCTCCTAAAGTTATCAGTCAAAGGTTGCATCATCCCTCACATTTGAGAGTGCAAGGTGGTGAATGATATATGGACGATTCTGAAAGAAATGTATAGGATCAAGAACACCAGTCAAAATTTGTACCTCAGGAAGAAGATTCTCTCCATCAAGATGGAGGAGAATGAGTTTCTTTCTTCATTCATATCCCAGATAAAGGAGGTTA
The DNA here is from genome assembly GCA_031772625.1 of Pinus tabuliformis. NCBI lineage: Eukaryota > Viridiplantae > Streptophyta > Pinopsida > Pinales > Pinaceae > Pinus > Pinus tabuliformis. The sequence continues at coordinate 1,062,165,295 of CM062807.1, read as the reverse complement.
AAGATAAACTAATTGATATCGGTGAAATGTGTCGAATGGTGATCTAGTGATGATTACCATCAACGACATGACAAATGATTATCAGATGTTTATAACAAGATTGAATGCAAGAGAATAGCCTCCAGGCTTTGAAGAGCTTACCAGGATCTTGCTACAAGAAGAGGAAAGGAGGTTGTCTCTCAAACCTCAAAACCTAGATCTTGCATTGATGACCAAGTTCAAGTAGAAGGGCAAAGTATTGTTTGATCACAAGAAGGGGAACATATGATGAAAAAGAACACCACAATGTATGACCTCGCATAAACATGACACTGCTCCTAAATGTTTTTATTGTGGTAAGATAGGCCATATCACTAAATTTTGCCATAAGAAAAAGGCAGATGGGGAGAGGTACAAGAAAAGAAGACATGCAGGTCATCTGGCTAATGTAGATCAGAGCCAGGATGTGAGATTGTTTATGGCTAAAACTATACTAGCCACTGAGGAGGACAAATTAGATATTTGATTCGTATATTTTGGAGCCTCCTCACATATGACGGGTAAAAAGCAATGGTTCAGAAATTTTAGAGAAGCTAATAGTGGAGTGAAGGTATACCTTGGAGATGATAAAGGGTACGAGATGAAGGGATATGGAGACGTCCTTGTCACTTTTCTTGATGGAAACATCAGGAATATATCTCATGTGTGGTATGTACCTGGTATTAAGAAGAACCTGTTTTCTATATCAAAGATTACAAATCAAGATCTCAAGGTAGAATTCTTTAAATCTTATTGTATTATTAAAGACTTGTTGGACCAGATGAAGCATGTTGCTACATGTGTTCATATAGGAGGACCCTACAAAATGGATGTGAAGAGTACACCACCGCAAGCATTGATGTCATCGGATAAGTCTCTTGAAAATTTGTGGCATCGTCAACTTGGGCACATTAATTCCAGTGATATTCTTCTATTGCATAAAAAAGTTATGGTAGATGGTCTTCCTATTTTAATAAAGTTGCATATTGATTGTGAAGCATCTACATTCGATAAACATCACTGAGATGAATTTCCTACTGTTAAGGATAGGAAACAGAGGGATACACTCGAATTTGTACACATTGATTTATGTGGGCATATGTACACAAGATCATTATGTGGGGCCTACTATTCTTTAATCTTTGTTGATGATTGTAAAAGATTCACATGGGTGTATTCTCTTAGACAGAAGAGTCATGCCTTTGAGTATTTCAAGCAATTCAGGAACATGATTGAAAAACAGGAAGGGAAGTTCATCAAGATTCTTCGATCGGATCAAGGCGGAGAATTCAAGAAAGGGGATTTCATCAAATACTGCAAAGAGAATGGGATACAACAGCAATTTACAACACCTTACACTCCTCAGTAGAATGGAGTAGTTGAGAGGAAAAACAGAAAACTAGTGGAGTGTGCTCACAGTATGTTGAAGGGTGAGAATCTAACTAATGGTTTTTGGGCAGAAGCTGTCAATACTGCAGTGTATTTGAAGAATAGGAGTCCCACTAAAAGTCTTGATTATAAGACTCCTTTTGAAGTGTTGTTTGGCTTCAAGCCTGTAGCAGGTCATCTTAGATCATTTGGTTGTAAATCTTTTGCGCATGTTCCCAAAGAAAATAGGAAGAAGTTAGATTAGAGGCCATTAAATGTACCTTCATTGGATACTGCAGTGAGTATAAGGCTTACAAATTTTTTGATCCTTTTACTCACAAGGTGTTTGTTAGTAGATACATAGTATTCCATGAATAAGTTGATGATGGAAATCCTGTTCAAGATAATGAAGAATGGCATGTACCCTTACTTTCAGATGAGTATGTTGAAACAGGAACCAGTCAACAACAACAAGAGTAGCAACAACAACAAGATAAAGATGAGGAAATTGAGTTCAGTCCACAAAGAGAAGAACAGAGTAGAATAGTTGTCACCCCACCACTCAGGAGATCTAACAGGCCAAAACAATTACTATCTCGGTATAGGGATTGTGCGCTCATGACTGGTATGTTGAACATTGCAGAACCTTCTAATCTTCATGAAGCTAGTAAGAGTTGTGAATGGAAGGAAGCAATCAAGGAGGAATATTAATCTATTATTAAGAATAATACTTGGGATCTAGTAAAGCTTCCTCATGGTAAACAACCCATAGGTTGCATATGGTTATTTAAGTTGATATTTAAAGCAGATGGGTCTATTTATAAGTATAAAGCAAGGTTGGTTGCAAAGGGGTATTCCCAGAAAGAAGGTATTGACTTTGAGGAAACATTTTCCCCTATTGCAAAATTAAATACTATTAGATTGGCTATTGCTTTAGCCACTAAGAATCATTGGAAAACACATCAATTAGATGTTAAATCTGTGTTATTAAATGGTGATTTAAAAGAAGAAGTATACTTAATGAAGCCTGAGGGGTTTGTTAAGAAGGGAGAAGAGCATTTAGTTTGTAGATTAAAGAAAGCTTTATATGGATTAAAACATGCTCCTACATCCTGGTACAACAAAATTGATTCATTTTTCCTCATGCATGGTTATAAATGGAGAAAAAATGATCCTAATTTATATACTGTGTTTAATGATGAGGGGAAAATAGTGTTGATTTCTTTACATGTAGATGATCTGATCATGACATGGAGTGCAAAAAACCTCATTGAAGAAATCAAGGAGTAGTTATCACAAAAATTTGAGATGAAGGACCTTGGAGAATTGTATTACTGTTTGGGTCTATAATCTTTGGGAGATTCAAGCAAAGCTTTCTTGTCCCAGAGTAAGTATGCTAAGAGTTTGTTGACTAAATTTAAAATGGATGAGTGCAAGGCTACATTTGTGAATTTACAGCATAATAGAAAACTTTACCTGAATGATGGTTTGAAATATGCAAATGCAACATTGTACAGACAGTTGGTTGGTAGTTTTATTTATTTGACTACAACGAGACCAGATCTAGCTTATGCATTGAGTGTTTTGAGTCAGTTCATGACTCGACCTCATGCGAACCATTGGCTTGCAACGAAAAGAGTTTTGAGGTATCTGCAAGGAGCTTCAGATTTTGGTATTTTGTATTCTGATTCATTTGATGTTAGCTTGAGAGGTTATACAGACTCTGATTGGGCGGGAAATTTAGATGATAGAAGATTAATGGCAGAAGTGTCCTCAGACACGTAATTTTATTAATCAGAAAAAAAACAATTACATAATTGATTTTGCAAGAGTTTACACCCGAACAACCAAACACTCTTGCAATGAGCTATTTATAAGCTCCATGTCCTAACTACCTCTAATTATGGATCACTTATTAAAAAACAAGTGTCCATTTACAATAAATGCTATTCAAACCAACTAGCTAACTAATCTCCTATAATAGAGCCTAAGATACGACACATTTGGGGAGTCATATCTTGTTACAACAATATACTAATTATAATTGTCTCTAAAATAATTAATCATTCTAGAATAATTATTAATTTAATTTCTTAAATTAATAATTATTTTATTTCAATTTTATAACCTATGATAATAAAGTATTTTTGGATCACCTAACATTCCCCCCTATGATCCAAAGATACATTACAACAGATACCAAGTTCATCCCTGAACTTAGTAAATTTTATTCTGCCAAGCGGTTTTGTGAAAATGTCGGAGATCTGATCTTCGGAAGGACAATAAACTGGTTTGAGGACATCTTTGGCAATGAGAGACCTGATATGATGATACTTGGTGTCCACATGCTTTGTATTTGAATGAAAAACTGGGTTCTTGGAAAGTTTGATGGCTGACTGGCTGTCAATGAACAATGATGTAGCTTCTCCCTGAGAAATACCCAAGTCCTGCAAAATTCGACGCAACCAAAAAATTTCACATGTTGCTTCCCATGCTGAAATGTACTCTGCTTCTGCTGAAGAAGTGGCCACTGTAGCTTGTTTTTTACAACTCCAAGATACTGCTGCTGACCCCATATTCATTAAATAACCCGATATTGATGCTCGATCATCAATACTCCCAGCAAAGTTGGCATCAGAATATCCACCAAGTACAAAATTTTTAGTCTTTGTGTAAAGAAGACCAAAATCTTTTGTTCCTTGGATATATCTAAGAACTCTTTTGGCTGCATTCCAGTGGCTGTCTCGTGGTTCCTACATAAAACGTGAAAGAATACTGACTGCATAAGATAGATCAGGACGAGTATTTGTCAAATAAATCAAGCTGCCAATCAACTGCCTGTAAGTTGTACTGTCCACCTTTTCCCCCCCTTCAAATTTTGAAAGTTTCAAGTTTTGCTCCATGGGGGTGAGAACAGGCTTGCAATCTTGCATGCCAAATCGCTGAAGAACCTCTACGGCATACTTACTTTGAGAAATGAAAATATGATGTGGACGTTGGAAGACTTCAACTCCAAGATAGTAGTGAAGTAATCCCAAATCTGTCATCTTAAAACCTGCATGTAACTCCTTTTTTACCTGTGCAATATGAACATCATGATTGCCACTGATGATCAAATCATCGACATACATAACAATAATTACCAGATATTTTCCCTGATGTCGCACATACAAAGTATCATCAGATTCACTTCGTTGAAAACCAACTTTCTTAAGGTAATCATCCATCTTTGCATACCAGGCGCGGGGAGCTTGTTTTAACCCATATAAAGCCTTGATCAATTTGCATACTTTATGTTCTTGTCCTTCAACTTCAAAACCTGGTGGTTGGGTCATATACACTTCCTCCTGTAAATCCCCGTTGAGAAAAGCACTTTTCACATCCATTTGATGAACTTTCCATCCTTTTTGAGCGGCCAATGCAAGTGTTAATCAGATGGTGTTCCATTTAGCTGTTGGAGCAAAGGTTTCTTCATAATCAATGCCTTCCTGCTGCGCAAAACCCTTTGCGACAAGTCGTGCTTTATATTTTTCAAGTTCACCCTTCTGATCATACTTAATACTGTAAACCCATTTGCATCCTATGGGTTTAACATTTGCTGGACATTCAACAAGTTTCCAAGTGTTGTTATCAATTACTGCTTTATATTCTTCAACCATAGCCTGTTGCCATTCTTTATGTTTTACTGCCTCTTTGTATGTGGAAGGTTCAGTAAAATCATTTGCTATCAAGGAAAAATTGCCTTCACTTCTATGTGCCCTTCTGGTGCCAGTTTTATTCTGTTCATCAGGCTTTACATCTTTCAAAAGTTGAACTGCCCATTTCGAAAGTTGGTGCTCACTTGTTTGTGCTTCTGTAAAGTCCCCATCATTGTAAAGAGAATTAATATAAACTAATGTACGTCGTTCAGGTGAAGAATGTGGAGACTCACTGTCTGAAGAACTGATGCTGCTTGGAGATGCGGATGAACTGCTAGAAGACCCAGATGATGTTGTTGATGTAGATGGACTGGATGACTCAACTTCAGAGGAAGGAAAATCAAGTTCATACCAATTTGGTGAAGTTGGTTGACTTTGCATTTTTCCATTTCTTTTACTTCCCTTAGTTTCTAATTTGTGAAGAAGATTTTCAATTTCTTCAGCACTCTTACTCTCTGTTTCATCAAAAATGACATCCCTGCTCACAATGAATTTTCCATTCGTCAAAAGACGATACCCTTTCTTCTCATCAGAATAGCCTATCATTTTGCATTTTAAACTTCTTGAGTCAAGCTTAGTTCGTTTTTCTTTCGGAACTAAGGCATAACACACTGACCCAAAAACTCTAAGATGTTTAACTCGAGGTTTGAAACCAAACCAAGCTTCATAAGGCGTGATTCCGTCTAAAGAAGCAGTTGGAGATCTATTTCTTAAGTAGACAACTGTATGGATTGCTTCCACCCAATATCTTGGACTTAACCTCTTGAAGGTTAACATGGATCTCGCCATTCCTAACAAAGTGCGATTCATTGTTTCGACTACTCCATTTTGCTGTGGAGTGTAAACATTAGTGAGATGTCGTCTTATGCCATTTTCACTGCAATAAGTTTTGAATTCATTTGAAGTGAATTCTCCCCCATTATCCGTCCTGAGAGTACCTATCTTTTCTTTGACTTCATTTTCAACAAGTTGGCAAAAAATTTTAAACTTATCAAATGCTTCTGACTTGTTCTTCAAGAAGTAAACCCAAGTCATTCTGCTGAAATCATCAATGAATAGTAAAAAATACTTGCAACCACCAAATGAGGTTTGTAGTGGACCACAAACATCACTGTGAATTAGTTGTAGCCGCCTGTTTGCACGCCATGAACTTGTTGGAAAACTTTCTTGATTTTGTCTGCCATAAATGCAAGCTTCACATTTTGCATTTTCCCTTTTGAATGTGGGAAGTCCTTTAACCATTCCTTGTTTCTGCAAAAGAGAAAGACTCTCAAAATTCAAATGTCCAGATCTTACAAGCCATAGTCTTATAAGTGAAATATCTGTAGTCACTGCCCCTGCAAAATCAGAATGCCTTGGAATAACTGTCCCTTTCATCCGTAACAGTTTTCCATCTTCATAACCTGTCATAACTGTTTTCAAGTTCTGTTTCACTGAATTAATCTTCACTAAACCATCTTCCATAATTACCTGATGTCCTGCATGTCGAATCGAGACTAGAGAGAGCAAATTTTTCTTAAAACTGGGTACATACCATACATTGGAAATCATTTTTTCTCCAATGTCAGGGAGAAAAACTTTTACGACTCCTTTTCCATAAGGAGTATGTTTTGTATCGTCAGCAAGAAAAATGGAATTAAGTTGGCATTCTTGAAAATTCCAGAAAAAATCACGTCGACAAGTCATGTGCTGAGTTGCCCCGGAATCCAAGATCCAGGCATCTTCATAGTCACTTCTAAGATGAGATGAAATTTGTGATGCTGGTGAGGAAGTAAAAACATATTCTGAGCTGTCTTCATCTTGATCATTTGCAAATTGTGCTGAATGCTGCTGAAACTCGGGAATTCTATTAAGTGAAGTTCGACAATCTTCAGCATAATGGCCAACTTTGTTACATCTTCGACATACAATTTGACTTAAGTCTCTTCCTCTTCCTGAAGATTGTCCTATGCCTCTGCTTTGACCTCTATTTTGAGATTGTCCTCTACCTTGACTATTATACCCTTGTCCTTGAAAATTGCCTCTTCCTTGGTTGTTTCCTCTACCTTGAAAATTATTTCTTCCTCCTCTGTTAAAATTGTTGCCTCTGCTTTGGCTTCGACCTCGATTATGTGCTGCTTGATTCTGATTCCATCCGCCTCTTCCTCGAGAACTATCTGCTGATGACTTACTTGTGCTGGCTTCTGTGAGAAAAACATCTTCACCAACTTTCTTCTTCTTCCAAAAAGTTTTATCATGTTGACTTAACATTTCACAAAGTTCATCAAACTTTAGTTTTTCTAATTTCCCAGTTACTTGTAAAGTTTCTAAAAAATGTGTATAGGAAGAAGGAAGCCCAACAATTACAATTGTGACCATAAAGCTATCATCAATTGCGGGAAAACCAGCATTAATAATTTCCTGCTTAATATTCTTAAGTCTGGAGAGATATTCAAGAATATCACCATCTTCAGTTAATTTTTGTTGCAACAATTTTAACTGTAGATCAACCTTCTTTGATTCTGGCTGAGTATCAAAGAGGTCTTTAAAAGTTTTCAAGGCAGTCCATGCATCTGTGGCATTCTCTATATGTACATACATTTCATCATTCACAGACGATTTAATAAGAGCTAAGGCTTTAGCATTCTTGATTTCCCATTTTGCCAGTGGATCTGCATCTGTGGGTTTATTCGGCTTAACATCTCCATCACATATTCCTTTCCATAATTCATTGTAAATGAGTGTGCTTTCAATAAGACGATGCCACGTTTTATAAGATTTGGTGCCCTCAAGTTTGTCGGAATCAGAAAATAAGTTAATCAACTTAGACATTTTTATCGTTGAAAAGACGCACCAAGAATTAAAACAGAAAGTACAAGATAGTCAACACAACACACCACGCAAAAAACAGAATCTATCGGTGCTTGGCCTTGACCCTCGAATAGTCGTCAAAACAGGAGAAAATTGATTGAGCTTTGCACTTGGCTCTAGTCAATTTCTCAAATTTTTACAAGGCAACTTTTAAAATTTGATTGTTACAATGGTGTTTTTGCACAATCTGGTAAAAAAATTACCCCCCCTCAAAGTAAAATTACTTTGAGTTACATTTATCTTCTTCAAAAAAATTACAAAAAAAAATCTCCTTATTGCTCCAAAAATTACAAATTGCTATTGCACCTTATTTCTCCACTAAAATACAAAATTTCAAAATATAATTACACCTTATCACTCCATAAAAAAAACAAAACTCCACTTATCACTTCATTAACATTACAAAATAAAAAATATTCCATCTCTCTCTAGCAAAGATTCACCTTTTAAAAAAAACTGTCCAACGCTGGATCTTTTCACTTGTCAAATGCTCTACCATTGAGCTATAGGCCCCTGAGTGTCGTGCAAAATGTGAACACGTTCCATGCCATTACAATTCCAGATATTTTCATAACCAGAGCGAAACCACAAATTAATCCCTATCCAGCTGCAATCCTCAAGCAGCCAGATATTGCTGCAATGTATATCGGCAACTATAAATGCATCATTGCTTTGGCCCACGGATTAAAGAAAAATGCACACAACTACACCTTCCCTTAAAGCACAGGAGCGTCAAAATGTCAACAGAAATCTTCAAGAATCATTTCCCCTAAAAAAATTGTTGGATCTGAAGAATAACCTCAAAAGAATTAAGTGCTCTGAAGATCTTTTGCAAGGCAATTCAACAGAAGGCTCGGATCATTAAATCTTTATCCGAATCAAGAAATTTGACGATTTCTGCCACCAATCCGACATGAAAGTTTTGATGGACAGGAGGTTCCGAGTTCGATCCAGGGTTCCACTGTGAAGGGAGAGATACTATCTCTGCGTTTTAATTTCTCAATACCTATCCGCGACAAGGAAGTCTTTGATCTGGATTCTTGGGCTAATGTGCTTCTGCTTTCTGAAAAATATGTGGATAGCAGGGTTCACTGAAAACCCTCCTCAATAATTCCAAATCGTTTTGTTCTTTTATGGCTCAATCGGCTCTATACATAGATCGCAACTTTTGTTCAGAGGAATATCCGATGCGAAAATGGGTAATGTACATGGAGCGCACGGGATAATCTCAGTTCTGCACCATTAGAGTGTTCGGCTCTTTCAGGTTTCTTTCAATACCACGATTCAGACAAATCAGGGGTATGAGTTGTTAGAGTGATCAGAGGAGAAATGTTTAAAGACCAAAATGCGTACTCAACAGCACAAAGGATCAATTAGATTTACCAGCGCAATTTAAACACAGAAAATTTTAAACTACAGATATCACCTCTTCACATTCGAATTTGGCATGTGTTAGGAGTGTTCACCCCATTATCAAAATAAAGCCACCATAATATTACCGTTTTGGATCAATATTGAAAGCAGTAAAAAACTGTTACGAGTCCGTTAATTGGGAAGAATGCCAATGCAAACAATAAAGACCTTACTCAAGAATCAAAACGGCTATCGTCAAATACCCATGGCTCACGTTCAAAAAGCTCACGACCGTTCAACTGTACTCGGCCTGCTTCTATATCCTCTGCGCGTTTCCTAGCAGCTTCTGCTACTTTGGTAGCTGCTAGTGCATCCTTCCGTTGCTTCCAAAGGAGAAATTCTGCGTGGGAGATAGGGATGAGACTTTGGTCATGAGTTCCATTCCCTTCCGCACCTTTTTACTTCCTCCTCAAATAAACTGCTGGAATCTCTTCCTCAAATCAACTGCATCATTACTGGAGCTCTGATACCACAATAATGGCAGAAGTGTCCTCAGACACGTAATTTTATTAATCAGAAAAAACAATTACATAATTGATTTTGCAAGAGTTTACACCCGAACAACCAAACACTCTTGCAATGAGCTATTTATAAGCTCCATGTCCTAACTACCTCTAATTATGGATCACTTATTAAAAAACAAGTGTCCATTTACAATAAATGCTATTCAAACCAACTAGCTAACTAATCTCCTATAATAGAGCCTAAGATACGACACATTTGGAGAGTCATATCTTGTTACAACAATATACTAATTCTAATTGTCTCTAAAATAATTAATCATTCTAGAATAATTATTAATTTAATTTCTTAAATTAATAATTATTTTATTTCAATTTTATAACCTATGATAATAAAGTATTTTTGGATCATCTAACAAAGATCAATTACAGGTTACGACTTTAGCATTGGATCTGGGGTCATCTCTTGGTGCAACAAGAAGCAACATAATGTAGCCTTATCCTTAGCAGAAGAATAATATCAAGCTATGTGTGCAGCAACATGTGAGGAAGTTTGGTTGCACAAACTTCTTCAAGATGTAGGATAAGAACAAATAGAAGCTATGATTATCAATTGTGATAATCAAAGTTCCATTAAACTGGCTTACAATCTTGTGTTTCATAAAAACACTAAGCACATAAACACTCAATTTCATTTCGTTAGGGAAAAGGTGCAGTCCAAAGAGATTTGTGTTGAAGATTGTAATTCTTATGATAATATGGCTGATATATTTACTAAGCCTCTGGGAATATTGAAGTTTGAGTTGTTTAGGGACATATTAGGTGTGTTAAAGTAACCTTTCTCCATTAAGAGGGAGTGTTAAAATTAATGGAGAATAGGCTATTATTGTTACATAGTTGTGATTTTCCTTTCTATAGTTATGCAATTCCTATTCTCCTGGGATATGATTTGTTGTCCGTAAAAAAATGTATCTATTTAATATTGAATATTAATGTAAACCGTGTGTGGCATTTTGCTTGAGGTAGCTCCTGTTGATCCACACCTATGAGCTCCTCTTGATTTGATTTACCATTTCATGTGTTCCTTGTGCAACTCTTAACAAGCAGCAAGTTGGAACACCTATAAAATTTAGGGTTGGAGCATTCAAGTAGGTTGTTTCCCACAATAATGATGTAATACAAGTTGCAGCTTAAATATTCCATAATAATACAAAACTTTGTTGTTTTACCCTGTTGGGTTTCCAAATTATATTATTGTACCTTGATTTATGAATTTATGATTATTGTTTCAAGTATTATTTACATCAAGAATTTATTTTTGAACTTTCACAATATTAATCCACACCACCTCATAGTATTATCCTAGTTTTTGATAATTAACATATTGAAAATTCTTCTTTCCCTGATTTCTTTAGGCAAATTCTAAAAAAATCAGGGAAAGAAGCTGTTGGTCTCCTTAGCCGGTTGAGGCCCTGCTCTGTCTATTTAACTTGCTAAGCTGGATCTATTTCTTCAACTTGTCCTGACGATGAACCACATTGGTTGGTTCAAAACGCGTCGACAAATGATGTTTCATGTGATCTTCGCTGAAGAATCTTATGTAAATTCTCATTTTCTAGTTATGATACCAACATCTGAATATGCTTAACATTTCATCTTTTTCTCCCTTATTTCCTCCCCCTAATCTTTACATATAATTCCAAAATGCTAAACTGCAACCTCTTTTATTTTTTGATAAGAATTACTCTTTCATTGATTGACTTAAATTATTTTCATTTTTTTTTGCTGAAGCAAGAATTAGACCTTCTATTCATATGAAGCTAAAAAAAAGGTTACATAAAATACAACTGGTGCCCTATGCTTTGGGATCTAAGACAACTGCTCCAGAACCTGGCTAAGGGCCCACAAAACTTAAAAACCTTCTAAAGCAAACCAGGTGAAATCAAGAAAGTCATTAAGCGGACCTGAAGAGGAAATAGAGACCATGGTGATAGTATTTCAGATTCGCAAGGTAGCAAACCAATGAGCAGTTTCTCCAACCGAAAACCCTTAACCCACTCCTGAGCGAGAACGTGAAAGGAATATATCCCAATCCCACCAACAAGCACAACAAACCTCAGCTGTAGATCTGCTACCACTAGATCCTATAGCTGTGAAGGATATCAGGCTGGAAAGAAGAGCGAGGAATACCCGCCTGATGAAGGTGGTATTCTCTCTCCTCCTTGACCCACATGTTGAATGGTTTGTGGCATCAGAAGCATTTCTGTAAAACCACTTATGGTAATGCGGACACTCGATAACCACTGTAACTGTAGCAAAACCACCTTGTATTGTAGCAAAGCTGTTGGTGCCACCTTTTGGTTTCGCGCTCTTTCTCCTCTGCCATCCATCAATCTATGAGACCCAAATATGCCAATTCTCGTGTCGCCTATTTGTTAAACATTTAACATCCATCTTCTTAATTTTCAACTGGTTGTTTCCCCTTCAAGTAATGATAATGCTCCCTGTCTACATGTGCCAGAGTGTAGCAGTCGTCACGCAATTGTCCTACAAGAACAACCTCCCATGTGCAACACTTGTTATCTATTGTGCAAACAACCCCTTCATTAGCTAGTCAGTCCGCCACTCTGTTGGCATCTCTAAGCACATGAACAAATCTAAGAGTTCTAAGTATTCTTAGGTGGGATTGAATTTGGTGATAGATCTGCGAAAGTCTCTAGTGGTGCGAAACTTTGACTGGTGCTGTGCCAGTGCCTATCCTTTTGACCGAATTAATTTTTAATTCTGAGTCTTCCTCTATGATTGTGTTATGTAAATTGTGATCAATCAAAATTTCTAAGCCTTGCTCAATGGCCATGAGTTTTGCCATATTGTTAGTTGCCCTAACCAAATGACTCTGAAATATGACTTATATATTGCCCTCTTCATCTCTTATGACTCCTTCACAACCAGAATCCCCAGGGTTTCCTTTTGAGGATCCATCTATGTTGAATTTCAAAAGCCATGGGGAGGGGGTTTCCAGAAAGAATTTCCTTCTAATATGTGCCTTGCTTTATTTTTTATGCCCTGAGGTACATGTGACTAGAGCCCCAACAGTTCGAGAAAGTGAGCATCCCTTTGACCACGGGGTTTCTCAGGTGGTTGCTTCAGAAGGGCATTAATTGTTTATTTGAGTTGTTTTAGGATCTGAGCCATGATGCGTTGTGTTGAACCATATTTAGCTTTGAAGATCCTATTTTTTTCTTCTTTCCAAACATCCCAGATCAGAAAACTAGGCATCAGAGTCTAGGCTAAATTGACTGTCTCATTATCTGAGAAGCCTTTCCCCTAATTATTTAAAGTTTTAGTAATGTCATTTGCATTCCTGACTGTTTGGTTGAAGATAGAGGCCACCCAATTCCATATGGTGGAGGTGAAAGAGCATAGGTTGAGAAGGTGATCCATAGTTTCCTCTTGCAGACCACATAGCTGGCATCTTGATGGACCAGCAAAACCTATTTTCTGAGATTTTCCTAAGTCAGAATCTTTTTATATTGAACCAGCCACATGAACAATTTGATCTTGATCCAATGTGGGTTGTTCCAAAGTTATTTTCAAGTCTTGTCAGGGCTTTGATAGTTAAGTCATGTCGCTATTCGTTTGGCTTCTTTGAGGTTGACGATGCCCTCATTGTTTCTCCCCCATATTATTAGATCATTCGAGGTTGAAGTCAAAATTTGCCTCTTCTCTAGAATCGCTTCAAGAACTTTAGCTTGGGCCTTCAAAGGGGTCTCTTCACTATAATCTGGTACCTTCCAAATTCTCCATTTACCTATGTCTCTTGACTCATCCCAAAATTCACTTACCCTTTTTAGTCCTTTATTAATGGTATCATTTTTCATGATGTCTAGCCGTTCTCTACAGAGGTTATGTTCCTGCTGCCAGTTGTCCTCCCAGAACCAGGCCAAATTCCCATTTCTAATCTCCTAGAAACTATGTTTCTAAACTAAGGCTCTGTTCTCCCAAGCATTGTTCCAAATATGGGAACCCCTGATGTGTCCTATCATTTGAATGTGGTCCCTTTCTTCCCAGTCCATTGCATATTTTTGTTTCCAAAGCTCAGCCCAGGGGTTTCTTATTTCCTTTAGCCACCTCCACCAATGTTTTGCCCCCAAAACGTTTCTTAGAGTGCCCAGGTCGTGGAGACCCAAACCACCATGGGTTTTACATTTGCAGAGCTTGTCCCATGCTACCAGAGCCCATTTCCCTTTCTCTTCCCCTTTACCCCAAAGAAAATTTCTTTGAATATTCCTAATTTTCTGTAAAACTCCTATTGGGACAGGAAGGGCTAAAAACATGTAAATTGGAATGGTTTGTAGTACGGCCTTTGTAAGAATTAAACTTCCTATTAAATTCAAGGATCTGCTAGTCCATTTGTTGACTTTTTCCTTTAGTTTATTTGTAACTGACTCCCAAACTTCCTAACTCAGAGGTTTATCAGTAAGAGGCATTCCCAAATATTTGGAGGGAAGATGATCTCTTTGAGAGCTGAGAATTCTTGAGAGATTTCTTTGAATATAAATATCAGTATTGAAAAAGAAAACTTTCGATTTTTTGAGGCTTTCCTCAGTGCCAACAACCATTGTGAAATCATGCAAGATTTGTTTGAAAGCTTTGGCTTCCTTGACTGTGGGTATGCCCTACAGCATAGTGTCATCCACAAATTGCTGATGAGTTAGTGTGTCCCCATTCTGAGTAAGTTTGAGTCCCTGGATTCTTCCTTTCTCCTTGGCTAAATTGATCGCCTTGCCCAATCCTTCCATCATGAGAATGAAGAGGAATGGGGAGACAGGATCTCCTTGCCTGTAGCCTCTTGATGGCCTGAAGGGTCTTGATGGAGAGCCATCAAGAAGGATTGAACAACTAGCTATGGTAACTAGGGCCATACCCCACTTTATCTAGTTGTGGTCAAAGCCATAAGCTTTAAGAACTTCCCTGATGTAAGACCAACTTAGATTATCATAAGTTTTCACTATGTCCAGCTATATTATCACACCTGCTTGCTTATTGGTCTTGAGGGAATGAACCACTCAGTGATCTTGAATGATATTATTAAGAATTTTTCTACCGTCCACATATCCAGTTTTCTCCTCTGACACTAGCTTTGGAAGAATAGGTTAGTAATAACTTTGGAAATGATTTTGTACACCACAATGCATAAAGCTATGGATCTGAATCTATCTAGTGTCATTTCTTTTTCCTATTTAGGTATTAATGCTATGAAGGATTCATTAAGCACTCTGAAAATAGTTCTTGATTTTCTCGAGTCCTCCACCACATCAAGAATGTCTTGTTTGATAGTTTCCCAACATGTTTTGAAGAAGTCTACATTGAAACCATCCGGGTGTGGAGCTTTCCCATTGTGCATCTCTTTGATTACTTCCTTGACCTCTTCTTCCATGACTGGCCTATTGAGATTATAATTATCTTCCATGGTTACTAGTTTTGGAATATGCTGAGTGAAACTCTTAGTGAATTGACATCTGTCTACAATGGTCTCCTCTGCTATGTTTTGAAAATTTTGTACCAGAACAAATTTCATTTCCTTGTGAGTATTTAGCTCTTTCCCTTGAGGATTTATGAGTTTTGTGATCTGATTATTTTCCCTGTGTTTCATGGTGGACTTGTGAAAGAACATAGTATTTTTCTCCCCTTCTTTAATCCATTGTACTCTTGACTTCTATCTCCAGAATATTTCCTCCTGCAAGCATCTATTGTCCCATTCTTGTTGAAGAGAGTCCACTTGCATTTTCCTTTCCTCTGTGAAGCCTTCTATGATGAGAATTTGACTAGTTTCCTATAATTTTTCTCCACTTCTCTTTTGGCTTCAAAAATATTGCCAAACACATTTTTGTTCCATTCTTTGAGCCTTAGCTTGATATTTTTGAGTCTCTGTTGCAGGAGGAACATTTTTGTGCCTTGGGTGGGCATGTCATTTGCCCACCATTTTCCAATATTAGTGATGAAGTAAGGGTGAGTGAGCCATACATTTTCTAACTTGAAAGTTTTGTTCCTCGAGATGCCAATAAATGAGGCTTCCAACTGTATGGGCTAGTGGTCCGAGCCTCCAGAAGGAAGGATAAAAGCTGTCATGACATGACTGGAGAGAAGGAGATCCTCTAAGATTATGAATCTGTCTAATTTCAAGGCAACTTGGGAAGTTCCTCTTCTCTTGTTATTCCATGTGAAGGTACCATTTATTGTGTCCATACCCACTAGTCTCATGTTGTTTAAGAAGTTCTAGAAGGCAATTGAGTCTCATCCAAGCGTTCTGGTCCCTCCTTTTTTCTCTGTGAGCGATCTGATCATGTTAAAATCCCCTCCCAGAATCCAAGGAATTACTGGGTGTCTCTCTCTCAGCTCCTCCAAAGAGGTTAGGAGCTTGAGTTTGTCTTCAAGAAGTTGAGGACCAGAGACATTTGTGATCATGTAACAATCCTTGTCCCCCAGAGGTTGTATAACAATGGAAAGGTGGTTTATGGATGCCTTAGCATCCAGGATCTCTAATTTCTGAGGATTCCATAGAGTAATAATTCCCCTCGCTGTATTTTTTTCTTTGACTTCTAGGTACTCATATTTGATAAGCCATTTTCTATGTATTTCTCTGATGTTGTCTACTGAGCATTTTGTTTCCTGTATAAACACCATGTCTGGTTTTTCTTCTTTTATTCTGTTACTGAGATTTCTTTGTTTTCTTTTACTTCCCAGTCCTCTAATGTTCCAAGTTATAAGCTTCATAATGATGGTTTTGTGAAAGAGTAACTGGTGAGATCTTTCATCTTACCTTAATTAATCAAAAGTTTCCCACACTCTGAAAGAAGTTCATTCTGTCTCCTTCTTCCTCTTTTCTTGCCTGGGTTTTTGGTGGAGTGTCCTAAAGTAATCTCCATTGATTTAACCCCTATGTTCTCATAGTTGTCATAGTTCCTTTTGACTCCTGTAGCCTTTGTTTCAGACCTTCAGAGGAATAGTTATTGTACTCTGTCAAACTCCTCTTGTGGTAGAGAGTCAATCCCTTTGCTGGTTCCCTGCTCTAGAAACCTTTCTAGTTCAAGATTCTCCCTCTCAAGAATCTCCTATAGTTCTTGGTCCTCCATAACGCCTTCGCTTGGGGTCATCTCACAGTCCCTGCCAAGTTCCATAGTGCTTGGTGGGTCCTCCTTTTTTTCATTGTATTCCTATATGATTTCCATGCTATCCTGTTTTTGTTTCTCTGTATGAATGTCCTTCGATTCATTGTTCATTCCATTCCCCCCCTCTTCTTCTAAAATCTCGAAACTATTATGACTTGGTAGCTTGTTCTCGCTAGGTTTTTTTTGTACTTTTTCCCTCTCCTTTCTCTCTACCACCCACTTTTCTGAAACCTTGAGGGTCTTTTCTTGTGTTGGTTTTCAGGTTGTCTTCCATTTTGTTGAGTGGGCAGTCTCTGAAGAGGTGCCCATGTTCATGACATTTACGAAATCTGAATGGGATGTTTTCATAGTCGACTGCCTGTGCCCATTCCTCATCATATACTTCTAGGATGACTTCATTCGGGAGTGCTCCTGATAAGTCCATTTCTACACATATTCAGGCAAAGGAGTTGTATTTTCCTCGCAGAGTCACCTGTGATATCTTTGTAAAATGCCATAATTTATTGCCTCTATCTTTTAAGGATTCTGACCGCCAATATTCTAAAGGTAAGGAGTATAATCTAATCCATACTGAGACTGATGTGAATGTTTCTCACTCTGGAATAAAGTTCATCATCCAAGGTCACATGTAAAGGCCAGCAGCAACATAGAAATAGGGTCCTCCTTCGAAAACTCTGTCTTTGTCGTCTAGGTTAGTGAAAACCACTGTGAGAAAACCATTGGACCCAAGATGTAGATTTATTTCTCCCTTCGGTATCCAGTTGTTTCTTATCCATGTGTACAATGCTTTCTCCGTGGGCCATATACCCATAAACTTGCATATGACCGCATAAGTTGCCATGTGATCTCTGTGCGCCTGTAGTGCATGATCATTTAAGACCACCCAGGGTTTGATGTTAGACTTGGGCTTGCAGGGTTCCATCGTAGATATATTCACCATTCTCTCGCTACTGTATCTAGATTTTGTTTCCCTCTTAGCCTCCTTGTGCGTGCCTTCCTTTACTAGGGATTTGCTACTTTCTGGCTTTTGAGTACCGGGTGTCTTTGTCTCTACCTCCATTGGTTTCCGGAAATTGTTCAGACTCATCTCTTTACTTCTTTTTGAAACCACATTATTGTAGGAGGGATTGGTGCTCCCTCCTCCATGCCCCTCCATAGTTACCAGCTCACTTCTGTCACCCCTTGTTCAAAACCCTCATCACTTTGTCCTCCCCACACCAATCATATTCAAAACTTCTAGCGACTTAAATTATTTTAATATTGTTCCTCCACTATCTCATTTTAGCCCAATTATGAAAATAAATTATTTCAATCCTCGTTGCATGACCACAGACTCCTAAATTTTAACCACCAAATTTCCTTCATTTTCAAAGCTTTACGGAGGAGACTAGGGTCTTTTTTTCCTATCTCCTTTGTGACAAGTTCATATTCCATTTATTGGTGTGTATATCCGAGCCTGGTCTTATGGGTCTAGACATTTTTCTATTATCCAAAAACCTATCTTTAATCCATGGTTTTATATAAATGTTCCCTATTTTTAGTTTTTGTTCTTAAATATACACAAGTGACCAAGAAACCCATTCCTTCAAGGATTGAACTACAACATTCTGAAATCCTTGAGCATTCAACCACTATGGATTAAATCTAAATCTAAGGGGTCCATAGTCATCTTACATAAAGAGGGTTAGCACTATTGGTTTGTGGTTAGACTCACACCATGCCAAGATCACAAAGGAGTATGAGGTACATTGAATCCAAGGACTATAATTGATAAGAAATAGGTTTATCCTTGTTGCTATAAATCCATGAGACCAATTCTTTTATTAATCCACATAAAATTTATGTGGAATGGATTGGTGTCTATTAACTCATGAGTTGAACTAGGATCTTCAATTTTTTTCCCCTAATGGGTCTCTTACAACAATCCCTCCCTTTTTTTTCATAGGACGAATGCTAGTACTAAAATCCCTCCCTGTAATCCTCTTATCAATGATGCTAGGAGCCCCATTAAAAGGGTATGAATAGTCTTCTTTATCTCGATAATTATTAGAAATTAACAGTCCATCCAAATTTTGGACATCTAATTTTTTATATTGAACTAATAACATGATTTATAAATTATCTATTTTATTTATTTTCTTACATTGGTATGAAGTTGTAAACAAATAATAATAATAATACAAAACATGAAAATTTATATTCATATATGAAAATTAATTTGTCTAATATCTATATTTATATTTCTCTCTCCATATATATATATATAAATATATATATGATGTTAGTGCTCGGGTGCAGCTTAATTGGTAATCACTATGATATAAAATACTATGTCAATTAAGAGATTCATGGTTCAAGTCCCTTAGAATAGTCAGATCTATAAAAAAGAAAACAAGTTATAAACCCTAAGATAAATTGTAAGCTCTATAAATATAAAAATAAAATATAGTAAATATTAATATTAAGAAAACAATATATATTATTTTAAAAGTATTAAATATAAAGAAAAGGAGTTATTTATAGGATGATGGAAATTTAAAGAAAAGAAAGTCAATTAATTGAGATTGTTGTTAAAATAAAAATGTAAATTTATGACCAGTATTTGAGAATCGTAAACAACCAACAAAGCTAACCTCTTTGAGAACTCATAAAACCCTAAGAGTAAAAGCCTGGAGAGCGGAGAAATGAAATAAAATAAGAAACCCCAACAAAGCTAACCTAACAAAATAACAAACCTACTATTGGGAAGAACTTAAGGGTCCACTAATTGATAATATATCAAACGATAAGTATTTTGTGATATTATTCTATGTTTAATTACATTGGAGGTGTTTTTTTTTAAATTGGTAAGGGTAGATATTGCTTACTTTTTTCATCTCCGTTTAATATATGTTCTGTTGTTTTCACACGAGTCAATTTTAACTTGAGGAAAAAAAGAATTGAATATCTTATTTTAAAATAGACATTTTTTCTAAATAAAATTTGTTTGTAAATAAATGAATGTTATAAATAATAATAAATAATTTATCATGGATGAATTTATTAGAATTAATATAATTTCAATCCCTAGGAAATTGGTGGGTGTGGAACCATGTGGCATGAATATAATTTTTTAAATTTATTAAAAGTGATGGATCATTTTGGATAATAAAATTTGTTCATATATAAGTTAAAGTTATAAATAATAATGAGGAACTTATTAGAATTGGAATAATCTCAAATCCTTAGGAATTCGTGGGTGAGGAGCCACGTGGCATGACTCTAATTTTTTTAATTTATTAAAGCTCAGTGCAACCTAACAAAGTCTGTAATACAATACATCCAAACTATAAATGCATATCATATACTTAGTAGGTACTCCTTCAAATCAAATATGTTTACTCACTCATTAGTAAAGAAACGTAAAGCATAATAAAAAATATTATTAACAATGTTAACATTCAAGGGAGGGAAAAATTATCACATCAATTAAATAACTCACTTTAATTTAAACTAAATATTTCCATTAAAAAAATTTTTGTAATTATTTTATTTTTTAAATATAATTACTGTTTAAGTTGTTTATAAAAATTTTCAAGTTAATCAAATTCACTTTCAATTAGCATTATTTAAAAAAAAAACACATTTAAATCTTTATATTAATAAAAACTTGATAACCTTACCTTTTACAATTATATTACATATTTACATTACTAAGAAATAATAAACAAATATGCATCACTATAATATGACGTTGAAAATAAACAGATCAATTGTTGAAGTCATCATTTTTGTTTACAAGAAAAGAGTTCTTATATTATTAAAATAGAATGAATTATATCCATCTTAGAACTAGGTAAGGTACAAGGGTTTTACATAGGTTGATTATGATAATGTGTAATGTGCAGTCAAATATTTATTTATATATCATAAATAAAAACTAAATCCATGATATCTATGATATAGCGGGGAAGGAACACCTTGGATTAAATTTGATTGAAATAAACCATTTTTTGCATTTCTTTTTACAGTATTCTTGATGCTAGCATATTAATAAATATGATAAGGTTTACATTAAATTATATATTTTTAAAGATTTCCTTTAGGTGTTTAAGGGATTTTTTTAGGTAGAATGATAGAAAATGTCTAATTAAAAAATTAAATGGGATTAATTTTTATTTTTTTCAACCAATTTATAGGTAGATTGTAACCTAACCAATTTTTTTATATAACATAAAATATCTAAATTTTTTGTCAAGTTCATATATAAATTTCGGCATTGGGAATTTTTAAGATAACTACCACACAAATTGCTTTAACTAATTATGATAAAGTCCCACCTTAAATTGTGTTCAACTTGAGACATTATTGGGTATTTTTTTGTTTAGGAATGGTCATCCTTGACATAAAGACTTCTTAACTATGGTTAACTTAGAAGGTCACTAGTTGATTGCGAGACCACTAGTTAATCGTGGGACCCTACTTAATTATGGGACCCATAGAGCTCTGCAAAGGCAACCATAATTAATTGTGGCAAGATGAGAAAAAAAGAAAGACAATTTTAGCATCGACAAGGCTAAAGATAGCCTATGGGACCTCTTTTAGAGTGCAAACTTGTAAAAATGTATGCACCTCAAGAGATCTAATCCTCTTGAAAATGGATCTATATTGGTTCTATATATGCATATAGTATGTGTAACTTTTCATTTTTAAAACTATAGTTTTGAATGTATAAATGGTCACAATGCCTTGAAAGTTTACTTGGACACTTGGATTGTCTAAACTATACCACATAAATTTGCAATTCCAGCAAATATTTGATAGAAAATTTTTTAATTTTTATTTAAAACACGAATTAATGGCTTGAGGAAAATGGCTCCAAAATAATATAAAATCTTTAAAAGGAGATAGCTAAAATTATAAAAAAAACCACTTTCTTTATGTTGATTGTAGAAAATTATGGAGTCTAAAAAATGTTCTTTATTTAATCTCGTTATCAACTATTGGGAATGGGATCCCATAAGGACAATTTTGGTGCTAAAAGCTCATGTTTTGGGTCGAAATTTGCAATAAACTTGTAAAGACCATGCACTTTCTGGTCGCAGAGTGTGAAGGTATTATGAGTCATAAAGGGTTGTCCACCCTTAGTTTTGTAAAATAAAGTCGGTTGTAAGATATCTACCCATGTTTCGCTGAACATGGGATTGCATAAAACGAGCTAAGTAAGTAAGCTCTAAGTAGTTCAGATAAGTCTTAGAGGGTCATAGCTCTGAAGTAAGGAGTCTAAGTTTTGGGTCATAGCATAGGTAGAGGCTCTGAAGCTGAGTGTACGGACCCCTACAGTTGTGTACATAGGGCAGATAGAGTCTGTAATCGCTTGAAGATATCAATAAAGAGATGTATTCTGCAAATTTCATGTCTTTGTTCTGATTAATGCATCTTGCCATATTATGTATGAATTTCCTTTATAATGCTTATATGATGCACAAATGTGTGTAATTATGTTGGATAACTGAGCGCAAATAAGAATATCTGTTTATGCGGTGCTAACTGTGAGTATCTAATAAGATAAGTAAGACACTTAGACTAGTTTGGGAATCTGTACAGTACATTGCCCTAGCAACGCGAATGTACCTGAGCCATAGGTGAGGGCTACGCAAAGGTTGATCATACCTTTTTGCAGAGGTACTAATGGCTAGAATTGAGGGCTAGTCTGGCAAGCACTAGAACTAAGTGACCTATGCGAAGACAAGAATAGAAGGAATAAAACGACATCACAACCATCTCAGGGTGCATAAACTTGGTTCCATCATCCCCCATACTAATTTGGGTGAGACTTCGGTCCAAATTCTACGGGCTGATGCCAAAAGGTGCAGTAGTGTAGGGATTTGTTTGGCTAACTAACGTTGAACCTAAGTCAAGCCCCAACAAGCCAACAAATGGTTCGGTTGCTAGATTAGGAATCTGCATAAGATATGTGTGATGTCATATCACCAGAATCCAACTAAGAAAGAGATCGAAGACTGGTTGGATAAAAAGATCCACAAATTCACTGTGTAAGAAAACGGAAGTCGTCAACTCACAAAGGAACAGTGGCTAGACAGGTACCTATATACAGCAATACACGAGATATTTTTCGGTTCCTTTCTGGTTGAACTATACGAGTGGATCGGAAAGCTAGCAGATAGCGAAGGAAGGTGGAAACCTGACGGTCATATTGTTTGGACCCCGAAGCTAGTACAAAGGTTGGAAGCATCTAAGAATAATATCACTCGCACCATTGATCATTGGCTCGATTATGTCATAGGAGTACTTGTAACTGAAATCGCGGTCGATACCTCAGTTAGTTACAATGAGGTGAAGCGATGCTTTTTCCAAGGTCTGCAAGGTAAGTACATGAAATCTTTGAATACCTACATTAAAATATTATTGTGCGAAAAACGGGTTATGAAGCTACCTTGATGTTTGGAGCTACGACAAGCAGAAAAACTTACAGGAATGAAGGAAATACTGTAGATTTCTCTGCGAAGTGCTATTCAGTTAATAAGACAAGGATTCCTGCAGCTGCCACCTCCACCCACTCCACCTCCAACTTCACCACTATCACCTGTGACTTCACTCGTACCACCTCTGCCTCCACCACAATTCAATATGACGAACTCAATGAAGCTGCCTTTGTTCAAAGTATTGAGAAATGAGGACCCAAACCAATTCTGGTTCATTGTTAAAGTTATATGGGAAGCTTAGGGCATTACAAATGATAACATGAAGAAGACAACCCTGGTTAGTGCTCTGTAGGATCACACACTATCCTGTTACATCAAGTACTCTAATAATAACCCAAATGTTGGAGTGGAAGACATCCAGACAAAACTAAATAAGTAATTGAGTAGGCCTAAATCTGAGGAACAATCGATTGTTGGGTTCAAGGAAACTGTGATGCAACTAGGTGAGACACCTTGGGAATTAGATCAGAGGCTAAAATGTAAAATCCACGAAGCTAACATGAACTTAAGATATGGATAGCATCGCGAATGGTTTGTGGCTTTGCTCCTGCCACACCTAAGGGTTGTGCTGTCATAATAGAAGATAACAAATTAGGAAGAGGCCTTGGAAATCGCAATGAGACTGCATGAAAAACTAATGCTAGATCCAAATCTAGGGGTTCAGCAGATCCATGGGTAGCTGAAAAATCTTCACCCGGAGATGCGAAGTTTGAAGCAGGACATAACAGTTCAACTAGAGGTGCATGAAGAGGTATGGTGTCTTAAATGCAAGAGTCAGGGGCACGACAAAGACCATTGTCCGGTCTTTACGAACTATATTGCAGGAGGAGGACCGATGCCTTTGAGGCCAGAAGCTCAGGAAGGACCAAGTGCGGGGCCTAGATTGTGGTGTGCTATATGTTAGGTGGAAGGAAAGCATGCCATGGATAACTATCATTTGTTGGATAAGTTTGTACAGACACCGTAACAATTGTTCTGCAACTTTCGTAGGTCGATAGGGCATGATGAGCATAATTGCAGAAGCTGTGATGATGGATAGAACTCTCGCCCATAAGGTATAGGTAGAAACATGGCCCCCCAACTAGAGCATGGGGATGGTACGAATGGGCTTTCAAGAGCATGGATAAGGCTGAGGAAGAAGAGGACCTGGTAGAGGTTGGGGATAGTTGATCTGCTATAATTGCGGAGGATTAGGACACTATGCTCGTGATTGCACTAACCCTACGCATCCATTGTGCAAGTATTTCACTCTGTTTGATCATGAAACGAAATATTGTCCTATGCTGATGCCAATGATACATGACAAAGGAGTGCTACCACCCCAGCCAACTTAGAACCTGCAAATGATGAGGTTTGAGCCATGTGAAGAGAATCTGAATGTAAATATAGTGCTTCGAAGTGGAATCACAACAAGAGATGATAAGGGGAAACAACCTGAGGACAACACATGGTTCGCAAAGCTCCGACAAAGGAGACTGAGTTCAATTTGGAGTGTGCACATGAAACATTCATGGAGGTGAAGAAGAGCTTCACTAAGTCATCAGGAGATGGACCCTTTTATGCTTACAACCTTCATGAGGACCTGCATGAAACTACTGCGTGATAGCTGAAGGCTGTGAAGGGGTTGTAGGAGCTCATAAATAGATGCGTTGGAAATAATCCGGCTAATATGCGTGTACCATGAAAGCTTGGTAAGAATAAAATAAGGACAGGATGGGAGATGAGACTGACTGCGCAGATAGGAGAGTATGAGATGGATCAGGTTATCTTGGACCTGGGGCCAGACATGAACGTCATATAAAAACAGACGTGGGAATGGATTGGGAGACCCATGATGCAGTGGTCTCCAATTCAGCTAAGGATGGTGAATGAGCAGAAGATCATCCCAATGGGGCGGCTGCAAGGGGTGACTGTAGATATTGAATGTGTGAGCGCACTGGCTGACTTTGAGGTAATAGAAATTGTGGATGATAGCAACCCCTACACTGTGCTCTTGGGAATCAATTGGGCTACTAATATGAATAGGGTAATCAACCTAAAGAAATGAAAGATGATATTTGAGAAGAAATCACTACGAATAATAGTACCCCTAGATTCTGCTGAAGGATCGCGCTATACCAAACTAGTCTGCGATTATGAGAGTGATGACAATCTGGACTATATCTATAAGATAACAGTGTGAGACCAAGACTGGGTGAATCCAATAGTGGATGGATGAATTACATGGGATTGTGAGAGTTCTTGCACCTCGGAGTCTGATGAAGAATTAGAGCACTGGTAGATTTGGGTACATGAAGTAACCATGCTGAGCTATAACATGATGACCTGGTCACTGCATTGTGTGTCATCAAAGGTAAGAAATTTTTCCTACTTATAATGGCCTAAATGATGTAGATATCATTTTGGATGCGTTTGAGAGAGAGGTACCAGAAAAGCAGTGCTTCTAGGCGGTGGATTAGGCACTACGCCTACTAGATGGTGGGGTACACACAAGGGAAGCTTTGATGATTGGCGTGAATGTAGGAGGATGATGACAACACTCTTTGGGAACCTGAAGGTGTGAATAATAGACAAATATGATGGGCAGGATGATCTATGTGCACACTTGGCCAAATGGGCTCAGGCTTATGGAAGAAACCCCAACCTCAATGGGTGCACTTGTTCTATCACACCCTAGATGTTGTCCTGTTGAACTGGTACGTAGAAACAGAGCTTCACCATGGTATAGGTGAATGCGATATCTTGCGCGAAGGATTGACAATGACATTCAGCTTTGAAGACAGGTTTGACTATATTGACAAGACGCTATGATAGGTGAAAGCAACAATATTTAGGATACCATAGGATCCTTTAGACCTGGTTCGACCTGAGTGGGTTACTTAGCTAAGTCATGCGCTAGAATGCTATATCATAACCACTGAAGAAGAGGATGAGGATCCTCGAAAGATTAACATCCCTGAAATAGAAGGTCACCATGACGTTGAAGGACCACAGGTTGAGAATCCTGATATAACCGCGTTGCTGAAAATGAAACAGGTAAACATTGCTATGGAGGGAGAGCCCTAATTCATGAATATTGGAGACTTCTCAGACAACGCGACAGTGGATAAGGTAGCTCAATTACTCCACGAATACCAGGATTTAGTCCCTACCAATTTTATGAATCTAAAAGGGATAATCAGGGACCTGGTGTTATGAAGATCACGATGAAGCCCAACGCGAAGCCGGTTAAGAAAATACCTTTCCATCTCAATCCAAAGTATAAGGAGAAGGTTTGCTTAGAACTAACAAAGATTCTCGTGGCATGCATCATTGAGCCTATGGAAGAATCTGATTAGGTAAGCTCAATGGTGGTACAAGAGAAGAAGTAGAAGGATGGAATAAAGATATGCGTGGATCTCAAAAAGTTGAATGATGCTTGCATACATGATCCTTTCCTAACTCCATTCACCGATGAAGTGTTGGACAATGTAGATGGGCAAGAAGCATATTCCTTCACTAATGGGTTCTCTGGGCATCGTCAGATCAAAATCATGCTAGAGGATAGGAGCAAGACAACATTCGCGACTGAGTGGGGTTGTTTCCAGTACACTGTAATGCTGTTTGGGTTGAAGAATGAGCCTGCGATTTTCTCACACATAGTCATCGATGCATTCAAGGAGTTTATTCATAAGTTATTGGAACTATACTTTGATGATTGAACTATGTTTGGGCTAGTGAAATGTCATGTAGCAAGCTTGCGCCTGATGCTGGATACCTGTCAAAGATACCAGATCACACTCAATCTAAAGAAGTGCTTGTTTTGTGTTTTTTTTTGGGACCCTGCTAGGTCATGTGGTTTGGATACAGGGACTGATGGTATATCCCATGAATATCGTCGTGATACTGATCTTGGAGGTGCAAAGGAGTGTGAAACAAATGTGCGCTACCCTACGACATATAGGATATTACAGGAATTTATCAAAGGCTATGCCTAGATCACCGTGCCTATGGAGAATTTGTTGAAGAAGGATGTGACATTCTGCTGGAACAAGGAATGTAATAAGAACTTGTATGTATTGAAAGAAAATATGGTCATCACGCCAATTTTAGTCTTCCCAGATATGAAGAAGGAGTTTCATGTACACGTTGCCGCGTCATGTATAGCGCTAGGAGCAATACCGACACAGGCTGGTGGAGGAGATTTGGACCATCCTATCACGTTTGCAAGCTGAAGGTTATCCAAGGCAAAGAAGAGCTATTCCAACACCGAGTACAAAGGTTTAGATATGGTATATGTGCTCTAGAAGTTTAGACACTACTTGCTGGGAGGCCATTTTAAGATGTACACAGATCATTCCGGGCTAAAGTATTTGGTCAGTAAGCCTATGTTGCGGGGGGGTAATTTGCAGATGGTTATTATTGTTGCAGGAATATGATTTTGAAGTTATTTTGAAGCCTAGATAAATGAATGCAGGATTAGACCATCTGTCGCACATTGAAACATGGGAAGAGCCCACTAATTTAGAGGAAGGGTTGCCTGACGTGCTGCTTTTTGCAGTGCGCATCGTGGATGGTCATTTTGAGGATATAATACACTTCATGATGACAGGAACTACCTCTGAATGATATACCATCCAATAGAAGGAGGAGTTAGCGGTGCGCGCAACATATTTTTCTGACATTGCTGGGCATCTGTAAAAAATGGGGTCTGATGAGATATTGCGATAGTATGTACCAGAGTTTGAAAGAAGAAACATCCTTGTGAATGCTCATGGGGGTGCCGTGGGAGGACATTATGCAGAGAGAGCGACCGCGTAGAAGATTCTACACACAGGGTTGTGGTGGCCAACCCTCCATCAAGATTCAAAAGTGTATCACAAGGCCTGTGATGTATGTCAGAGGACTGGTAGGCCATTGCGAAGGGATGTGAGGCCTCTCAATCCATAGATGACGTTAAAAACTTTTGAGAAATGGGCGACAGACTTTGTGGGACCCATCTAGCCCCAAGGAAAGATGGGAGCGAGGTACATTATCATCATGATGGAGTATTTGAATTAATAGATGGAGGCACAACCTATGAAGGATTGCATAGGCATGACTGCTGCGAAGTTCCTCTCTAAGTATCTACTAATGTAATTTGGCTATCTGAATATTTTGATGAGTGAATGTGGTACACACATTCTTAATGAGATGATGAGCACGTTAACGGAGGAATGTTAGGTATATCACCAGAAGATCACTCCATATCGCCCGTAGGCTATCGAGATGGTGGAAGAATTCAATAAAGTGCTAGAGAACGTGTTGATCAAGGTTTGCAATGCTCAATGACGTGAATGGGACCTACAAATACCTGTGGTACTATGAGCTTATCGAAGAACATGCAAGAAGTTGATTGGACAAACTCCCTTTAGGCTTATCTATGGTGTTGAAGTAGTAATGCCCACGGAATACATCGTGCCTAGTCTGTGCATAGCAACACTCACATGTATGATGGATCGCAGAGCCCTAGAAGAAATGCTCACACAACTGGATGAGCTTGAGGAAGAGAGATTTCTAGCTAGATTTCGCCAACAGGTCCAAAAGTAGCGCAAAAAAGCATGGCATGATCGACACATTAAGTTGTGCACCTTTAAGGTAAATGACATGTTTTTGCTATATGGCAGTAAATTTGATAAATTTCCAGGGAAGTTCAGGATGATCTGCTTAGGGACCTATGTCATTAAGGAGATTACCGATGGAGGAGTGGTGCAGCTGGTCAAATTGAATGGATGTCCCTTCCCAGGAAAGGTGAATTGTAATCGAATAAAGCCATACATCGGTGGTTCAGCCATGTGACTAGATGAAGGTATCATAGTCTTCGCATTGCAGGTAGCTTAAAGGAGGCGAGGGACTATAAACTACACTGCACGGGTTGGGGAGTTGTGCGATTGGAGAATTGTGCAAAGAAAGGAAGTGTCACAGGGATCGCGATAGCGTGAAGGGAGTTGTACTACCCATAGATAAATCGTGCAGGTTAGCCGAAAACTGACCAATTTTTCATGATTTGATAGTAGAAATGCGGCCAAATGGAGCTGGCAACTACATTTAATACAAAATTTATGGCTCAGATCCTTGAAAATCTGTTGCTAATACGAAATTAATGGACTGAATTTGGGTGGAACAGTAGGATTTGAATTCAAAATTCCCTACAAATTATAGGTGGCTGCCCAATGAAAAACACATGGCATTTTGAGAATTAAGTTGTCGAGCTCTCAGACACACATGAACCGAGAATTCTTCGAAGCTTTGAAAGGAACTCCAGCATATGCAAACTTATCAGTGACTTCATGAGTACTGTTTGAAAGTGTTATGTCGGCACCTATAGAAGTTATAGATATCGAAGAATTAGTAGGAGATTCGGTGCCAGAAGTTGAAATGCAGATGGAGGTAGAGGTAGCTGCACTAGAAATGGCCGAAGTATTAGTTGAAGTCCCTAAATCACCGAGAAAGTTGAGACAATAGCCCACCCCAACCAAGGAGACCGTGAAGGATAAAAAGGGAAAGAAACCTACCATATTGGCGTGTGCATCGGTAAGAAGAAACCCACCAAATCCCATTGCATAGGAAAAGGGCAAAACCATAAATTTGGAGCTAGAGGAGGAAGACATTGAAGACATCCCACTGGATGATGAGGATGTGGGAGTTGAAGTGCAAGAGGTTGAACCCTAGGGTGCTGACCCTGTTACTTGGTTGCGTGATAATGTCCCTTCGTGCAAGCCCAAGACCAAGGTGCCGAAAGACATCGATGAGAGCAAGACCCCTTTGCAAACCCCTCTGCTACCTAATGAGATTGTGTTCGAAGGACCACGCATGGTGCAGGTGTCACTGCTAAAACTTGACGACTGGGACTTGGCTGATCAAGACAAATTCCCACACCTGGGAACCGAGTAGCTAATGTACCACATCATTGATACAACCACTAGAATGACCGCATTGTAGCGGTGTAGGTCTCAGAGGAGTAGATAAGGCAGGGTTTCTCAACCTGCTTTATGTGTCACACTACAACAGCACCACGGTGATAGTATTGGTCATCAAGTAGTTGTTCTGTTTGGTGCATGATGGGTTTCTATGGCTTGAGGAGCCAATACCCATCACAAATAGATTGATTCACAGAATAACATAGTTGTTGTATATAAGAGAGAATCTGGTCATGATATTTGGTGGAAAAGACAGTGAGCAGGCGCTCACAGAATCCATGAAAGAAAAGTTAAAGCTAGTAAAGAAGTCATGCGGATATGCTATATCCATCATCCGCGACCCTGCTGTAAGGTAGATACACAAATTCTAGCAGGAAAAGTGATGACAAAGTGTTGTGCCAATGAGCTGTGGTTGCCTATCACCGCGCTAGCAGCCCAGTGCACCGAAGGAGTCCTTGTTCAACTTGTCAAACTACATTTCCGGAGAGTTCCTAGTGAACTATCGCAAAGCACAAGAGCTCAAAAATATGTTCCATTACGCATGGCTCTTGCTATCAATTGTGTTGGTAGCATGGGAGCTGTTAGAGGACGACCGGTTCCCTTTGTTCATTGTAGACCTCCCAAAAGCACTGAAGTACGCTTCACTGTGGGTGACCAAGGATGCGCAACGAGTCAACAACAACCAGATATTCTGGATCTTGATGAATATGAACATCTACATGGCCATCAATCGAAAACCACGATTTCCGCCTACGGTATACGCCAATCTGTAGGGCTATGCAGAATTTAAGGTAGACTTTCATCATGTATCTATTAAGGCACGGAAGCACCCTACGCAAGAATGGTACGAATTGCCTTATTTGGTAATGGATGATGCCATTAATGCGGTACTTGATCAATGGCCGGAAAAGTGGTGCGTTACAAAAGACTTTACAATGGGAGGGAGCAAGTCCACCATGCAGAGGAAGAAGGAGGAGGCCAAGCTTAAGATGACACAACTGGATGAATAGAGGAAAAAGGAGGCTGCTGAAAAGGCCCAGGTGGAGCACGAGGACACATAGTAGACATCAAAGCAAACAAGTGCGACAGAGCAGGGCTCTGACAAAGGTGTGAGGTCTTCTTCACCTGAGACAGAGGAGGATATAGACGAGCAGCACAGTGCAGACCCTTAGGAGATGTCCACCTACATCAAGCACCCAAGGGAGTAGGAGAAAGGAGGGTCGTGGAATAAATCAAAAGCTACCAAGACATCACTAGACCCTATCATGCTAATAGATGGTGATTTGCATAATATCGGTGACATAGTGAGGGATGTCACCACGGACGCCCTGTAACAGTTTGAGCAATAGGAATAGAAAATCTTGGGGGCTATCTAGACAGGTTTATAGGATCTATAGACCTGTGCATCTCAGGCTCACATGGTGTCCACCAGCCTTGCTATTAGCACTTTAGAGGCTGCCAAGATACTGCACCCAAAGTTATCCAGTGCAATAGCATTGCCTGATGGAGGACTGACCATGAAGAACGAAGCTGATAGGCCCACCGTTAGTGCCCTAAATGGTGTAGGGTTAAATCTAGCAACGCTCCTTGGTGAAATGCTCCACCTCTTGCAAGATGGAGTGATTGTAGAGCCGAGGGCCTGTGAGCACCGCGCCCTCCAAGTGATCAGGGAACAACAGATAAAAAAAAGCAAATGGCACTACAGTGAGACTCTGTCATCATTGTTTCTACTGAAATGACCAATCAGAACAAACGCATCATGCAGGTTGTCGAGGAGGCATGCTGAATGGCCCCGGAGTTGGCCATTCTAGAGGAGGAGCTAGTTGAGGTGCGCGACACTCGCACTGAGATGGCGAAGGTTCAATTGGAGTTGAACCTACAGATCATGGAATTGCATTTGTAGGCCCAACCTTCAACTCCGTTAGAAGTCAAGGAGAAGCAGGCAACCACTGTCACAAAAGCAGTAGTGGCGGTGGACAGTGGAATAGTAGACTCCACACAACTTTTTGGGTAGTCGTTTGGGGTCCTAACAAACTTGCAAGAGGACCCCAATGTACAATGACTAGAGAAGGAAGCACGTGAGCTACAATAGCACTATGATGAGGTCAACGGCACAGTGTGAGCCGTCGCGCTGACACAAAGACTAGCAAAGCTACAAGAGGCCAGGCAACTAAAAGAATAAGTGGAATCAGTATTGCACAAGGAAGCAGTGTTGAAGGCAAAACTAAAGCCCTGACTAGATGAGGCTTAGATGGTAACAAGCTCTATTGAAAGAAAGCTTGCGACTCTATAAGCTAATCAACAAAAGTTTCAGGCCAATAGTTTAGGAGCAGTGACTGAGCAAATGGTCGAAGACGCGAAGTAGGCGACTACATAATACAAGCTAAGGTTACGGTCATACGAGTTGAACTGGGAGGTCCTCGTGGAAAGATCTTCATGCCTGCTGAGTGACACAAGGCCCAGTGACCATGTTTGTGTTGCGAGCCTGTTGGGAACAGGATCCCCCAAGGACATTTTTTGGGCTAAAAGCCCGTGTTTTGGGTCGAAATTTGTAATAAACTTGTAAATACTCCACATTTTGTGGTCCTGGAGTGTGAAGGTATTATTAGTTATAAAGGTTTGTCCTCCCTTAATTTTGTAAAGTAAAGTCGGATATAAAAGATCTAAAAAGAGCTAAGTAAGTAAGCTCTAAGTAGTTCAGATAAGTCTTAGAGGGCCATAGCACTGAAGTAAGAAGTCTATGTTTCAGGTTGTAGCATAGGTAAAGGCTCTGCAGTTGAGTGTGCAGAGGCCTAGGGTGGAAGTCCGCAGCTGAGTGCACAGACCCCTGTAGCTATGTCCGAAGGGCAGATAGAGTTTGTAATTGCTTGAGGATATCAATAAATAGAAGTATTATGCTAAGTCTCTGTCTTTGTTTCGATTAATGCATCTTGTCATATTATGTATGAATTTACTTTATAATACTTATATGATGTGCATACATGTGTAATTATGTTGGATAACTGAATGCAAATAAGAATATCTATTTTTATGTGGTGCTAACTGTGAGTATCTAATAAGATAAGTAAGACACTTAGACTAGTTTGGGAATCTGCATAGTACACTTCCCTAGCAATGCGAAAGTACCTGAGCCACACGTGAGGGCTACATGAAGGTCGGTCATACCTTTTCGTGAAGGTACTGATGACCAGAATAAAGGGCTAGTCTAGCAAGCCCTAGAACTAGGTGACCTGCACGAAGGCAAGAATAGAAGGAATAAAACGATATCATGACCATGACCAGGTTCCAACATCCCCCCATACTACTTTGGGTGAGACCTCAGTCCGCGCTCTACGAGCTGATGTCGAAAGGGTCAGTAGTGTAGGGATTTTTTTGGCTCAATAACGTTGAACTTGGGTCAAGCCCCAACAAGCCAACATCAAGAAACACTAATTTTAGTCATTTCTTCTGTGCAAATACATTTTTTTGGGCTAGTGCCCAGGAGGACCTATCATAATGTTTCTCCTCATTTGCTTGCATTTTATAGATTGGATATAATATGTATATAATATTTTGAGATAGTGTTGGATATAATATGTATATAATATTTTCACATAGTGTTATGATTGGAAAAAAATGATTTAACCAGGTGGTTCGAGCAACATCTGTGAGATAGACATAAACATAAGTTTGAGACTATTAGCTATGGTAATGTTTCTCCTCATTCGCTTGCATGTGATAATTGGATATAATATGTATATAATATTTTGACATAGTGTTGGATATAATATGTATATAATATTTTGACACAGTGTTATGATTGGAAAAAATGATTGAGCCAGGTGGTTCAAGCAACATCTGTCAGACAAACATAGAAATAAGTGTGAGACTATTACAAGCCTGAAAATATTTGCTCCCTTCCATCCTCCACCCTTTAGGTTGTTATCTTTCCTTTGTTGTAACATTTTTGTAGTAAAATCATAGGCATCTTCAATTCCTTCAATGTATCTTTGCATCTTTCGGGGAAATTGCTCGTTCCAATGTGTATCAGTTTCTTTACGTAAATTTTGTAAACTTAAAATTATATGCATTAGCGAGATAGACATGGTGGCTCTTTGAATTTAGGTTTGCATAATGGTATATTATTAGTTTTTTGTTTTGGGAACTAGATAGAATATTTTATATATGTGTAGATTTCAAGTTTTTGATTTATCTTAATAATCTATAAATACTTGGTTAGATATAGGTTGGTATTAATAATGATAAAATTATATATCTATATGACTATCTAGAAATAGTTGTTCGAATAGTTTTTATCACTATTTTAAATATCACTGAGTAATTATCTCTTTCAAAGATTAAAGTAATAGACCATAAAAATGATAATATGAAATTTATTAAGAATATTTGTAATTATTAAAGTAACACATATCTAATATTAGTATTATATAACTCAATTATAATAAAACAAGCATAGTGATAAAAATTAAATACCAAGTTATATTTAAAGACATCAAAACGCTTACTTTAGGATATATCTCACATTGCCAATATTTTAAAAAATGAATTAAAGTATAACTTTATTATTATTATTATTATTATTATTATATTAATTACAATGGTAGGCATGTTTAGATCTTCTAAAATTTTAATTTATTTATCACTAATTATAAGATGGATGGTAAGGATTTTTTCACGATGGAATATTTTAGAATATTCTTAATAAAAATCACAAATCAAAAGTTTATGTGATTTCTCTCATTTTAATTAGATTGATTAATGAAATCTTAACCTTTAATTTATGATTGCCATTAAAAGTACTCTAAAATATTTCTTAAAGATTATATCCTTACCATTTATTTGATAATTATTAGTCAATAATTATAATTTAAAAACTCTATGCCAAGATAAATAAACCTATAAAATCAAATATTCAGTATTAAAAATATCATTACTTTACTAGTTTCAATATTAAAAATACTATTAATTTACTAATTTTAATACTAATAGATTGCAAAAATATTATTTTAATTTTAATAAAAAGTAAACAAACAACTTCAAGTAATAACAATGGTTGACCTATTTAAAATGTCTAATGCTTTCATTGATCGGGAGCCCTGAAAGGAGATACGCACGAAGGATTGTCACTACCCAGTTGGAAGCCCTTTCCTCTTAAACAAACAAACCTATTCATTTATGGTTTTGAGAGTGTGATTTCTAGACTATAAGAGGATTTACACATAATGGTCAAGGACGAGGTTCTACTCACGAAAGCCTTTTCCTCTTAAACAAACAAACCTATTCATTTATGGTTTTTAGAGTGTGATTACCAGACTATAAGAGGATTTATACGTAATGGTCCAGGTCGAAATTCCACTCACGACAGTTCGTTTACAAATATTTGGTGCTCTTTCTATGAACAGCAAACACAACATCATAATTCTGTGAGTGGTATAAAGTTTTCATTCACATTAATACTCGCAAATGAACATGGTACCTGTGCGGCTTCTCTTATCTTCCTTGACAACAAATTAGAACCTGAAGCTTTATAGTTTTTATTTCAATAATTATAGTTTAATTTTATTTATTATTTTTTTAATAACAAATTAGAATCCGAAGCTATTGAGTCTAGAAGCTTATTTTACAGTTCAATGTAATATGTAACTATGTCAGTACTTTATCAAAACTGAAATTTTAATAAATCCATCTAAATAATATCAATTCATAAAAGATTTTATGACATGAAAAAATTAAATCTCTCTGAACTCATTTTAAATCTATTATTAAATCCCTATTTAAAAGAAACTTTTTTATTTCAATAATCATAATTTAATCCTATACATTACCGATAATACCGAAATGTTAGGTCAGACAATCCAGCTACACACCTTGACAAAAAGCCAAGGGAACAGTTCAAATTAGAAAAGAGAAAATAAAAATGTGTATGTCCAACCAAATGCATACATTGAAGAAGACAATGAGCATGCATACATTGAAGAAGACAATGAGCAGTTCGCATTAGACAAAGGAAAGTAAAAATGTCTCTGTTATTTTTGACTATCACATTCTAAAACATTTTACATCCCTAACACAATGGGAAACATCGGCGCTGAAGCTGATTTTGTCGTGGTTCCCTCGAACAGCTAGTACGACCATATTGAAGTCGTAGATCCATATTTGGGATACGCATGACAATTCAGTTTTTTTTGGATATAAATATTCAGAGTTTATTATTGAAGGCAACTCGTTTTTAATTTGAAAACGTATGTAACCTGTTGATTGATCTTTAAAAAAACCATCGTGCAGTTCCCAAAAATGAAGAAAAAAGTTTTTGCTTATGGATGCTATTTATCTAAACATTTCTGCTCCAGCGTCTACATCTAAAGCCATTTATGTCGTAGATGCAAAAATTTCATTAAAAAGCATAATTGCAGATGGACTTTGTAGCAATGCGGTTTCACAAATAAATTCTAACCGCAAATTGAAACCTAATATACTAAATAATTATCTTCCTTTTATTTCATTGATTATAGTTTTAAGCATATCAAAAGCACACATTACGTAGATGGGGTGCGAGACATTACATGGTACAGGTTTCATCAGTTCCCCGATAAAAAACCTCATCGCTGAATATTGGTTTTAGAGACTGTGACGATTACAAAGTCTATGATCGCAATCATTTCCCTCTGACTATAGAAAATCTATATGTGATACGTGATGTGGCAACATTTATGGTTACTTTCCTCAAATATGCTAAGGAATGCAGATGCCTAGTTCAATAA
The DNA here is from genome assembly GCA_031772625.1 of Pinus tabuliformis. Taxonomy (NCBI): domain Eukaryota; kingdom Viridiplantae; phylum Streptophyta; class Pinopsida; order Pinales; family Pinaceae; genus Pinus; species Pinus tabuliformis. The sequence continues at coordinate 1,062,128,131 of CM062807.1, read as the reverse complement.
ATATATCTTACTGGCAAAAGCCGACGATTTGTTATAGATTTCCCTTAGCGTCATATTCAGAGGTGCGTAGTAGGAGGCTGGCCGTGTCCTATACCTGGGCTATGATCCATCACCTTCTCTTTCTTACTCCTTACAGTAATGTCAACATAAACTTTTGGAGGAGATTTTCTACGATTTTGACTATTGTTTTCAGCTATCGGGTACAGCTTCAAACTATTGATTTTTTCCTCTTGAATAGTATCCTCGTATGCCTCGTTTTCTGGAGCAGAAATCACAGGCCCTAGTCCTCGGCGAACGATTACCTCGGTTCTTAAATCTGGAGATTCAATGAAGGAGAACGAATGGACGACACAAAATGTGAACATTATCAAAGAACAGGAAGCAGTTTTGCAACATAAACCACTCTTCATTCTGCAACAAAATTCAAAACTTCAAGTTTCTTAACAAATAGAAACCAAAAACAGTTCCGATGTAGCGTAGATTGCAAAACTATCTGCTAATCCTCTTCGAAGGGTTCTCTTAAGCTTATTTATCAATGAGATTCAATATCTAATACCATGAACTCCAGTAGACGACTTTCAAGTATTCCCGTCAACTCCAGCTGTCCATTATTTAAATAGCGCTTTAATCAAAACTTCCCATGTATTCTAAAAGCTAGACCAGGTGCATGCTGCACTATCTTCCAATGGTATGTCTCTAGGCGTTATTTATCATAGAGATTCGAGATTTAACACCATACTTAGAACAACTTTGGCGCATTACAGTCACTCTGCAATTGTCCATTGTTAAAATAATGCAATCAACAACTCTCACGCACTCCTGTCAGACTCCAACTGTGCATTATTTAAAATTTATAACCTAGCATCTGTTGTAACCTTTCGTGATCAGGCTATGTCCATTGGCAAGGCCTTTTAGACCTTACGAATAGGAAAACTAAATAATCCGTCGGTGCTTCGAAATGACATATTCCTAATCGTGTGGCCGTCAGAATTTCACTCTGTCCAACCATTATAAAATATATTCTGTCTAAAAATTTGGGCATCGCAAGTTTGATAGCTAGTTTCTGCACAATGAAAGTGTCCCAGGGGTTTTTCAGGGTGCTGAATCCAAATATGCAGTTAAAAAACCATTTTAACTGCAAGAAATCAAGATTTGACCTCAATTCTTTCGCCGGATTCCGTCACCGGAATCTTCAAAAAGTCGCATTATAGACAACTCCGTGTCTGGCCTATAGAAACTTTGCTGTTGTTGCCGGGTCTTCCTAATCAAGAAGAATGACATGTTGAATTATCACTGTCAGTCATACACAAATTGCAAAGATTATAGCCTTTTTTTGAATGGCAAGGAATATAACATTTTACAGGCGATGTCGTGATCTGGATGTGTGCACATCCCTGTTCCGAAGATGTATATTCACTAAATTTATAAGAAGAATTTGCACTAGTTTTGCAGTGCATGTATTTTTATTTTTATGTTAAATAATGTCAAGTAAAGTTGTCACCACATTATTTTATATTTTCATTTTGCTACAAACCACCCTACCTGGTTCTAATGTCAGGACTTTATTATGTTGTATGTTTCATGACACGATTATGTTATATATGTCTGATGTATATTTCCCACCCCTTAAACTTTATATTTTTCTTAAACAAATAATCTACATTCTTTTCTGACCTTAAAATGAACCAACTAACATTAGTTGGTTTGAAAGGTCAACCAAATCTTAATGATGTGATTAATCCGAAAGACTTCTATTTACAACTATAAAATTCTTCTCAAAAACCATGGAGATCCTTGTATTATTATTTAGTATATTTTATTTAAATACTATTTTGTTTCCGAATTTTGAAAGGATAGAGTTAGTCCCTTCGATATTTTGGATATTTAATTTCCTTCGGCAGCACTATACTATGATATCCCTTAAATGTAAAGTATATATAATTTACATATGTTTGGCTTGTATATATGTTGGAAAGGTAGAGGAGGAAAATAGACAATTCACACCAAACATGTTTGTTGCTACTCAATTACTTCATTAAACATAAATTTGATCAATCACAATTGAACCCAATATGATGTATTTATTCTATCTAGCTAGTGACTTAATGAAGTTCACTTGGATTAAATACATCATGCAAACTCATACTAACTTGACCTCTCTAAATCTAGAGTGAACTAAAACTAAGTGAATACTCTTTCTATAGATTAATGTGCATGGGGGAGTAATTACCTAATTTTACCACTCCCCTTTAATTACGGCTGCTAAACTAAGACTTGACACATCATAACTTAAACATGTCTGCTAGTCTAACTCTTAGCTAGTCTTACAACTCTTAAGTTTCATCTATGAAACTCAAGTACATCATTTGCTAATGGCTTAGTGAATAAATCAACCAACTGATCACTCGATTTACAAGTATCTAAGTAAACCTCTCCATTTCTCACAAGTTCACTCATAAAATAGTATCTGGTATATATATGTTTGTTCTTTTGATGGAACACACTATGTTTTGATAGTGCAATGTTGAGGTGTTGTCATAATAGATTTTTGTTGATCCTCTGATGTCCATCCAATACTCTACATAACCATATTGGTTGACACATTATTGATGTCATGGCTACATATTATGCTTATGCTGATGAAACTATTACAATAGGGCACTTCTCAGATTCCCATGAGATTACTCCTGAACCACGATGAAACACTTAGCCAAAAGTGTTTTTCCTATCATCCAAAATTCATGCAATGTCATTGTGAGTATATCCAACCAAATCTTTATTTTATGTGCTTGCACATAATATGCCACAATTTGTAGCTTTTGCTATGTATCTAAAAATCCTTTTGTCAATTTTCCAATGTGAATCTTTTGGTGACTCCATAATTCAATAAATCAGACTAACTACATGAATAATATTCAGTCTCGTAGCTGTGAAATTTCTAAGAAAGTTGGATTTTCATATGAGCCCTCATCATGCTTACTTAACTGTGTGCTTGTCGCAGCTGTTGTAAGTATAGATTTCTAACTTTCAATTTTGAATCTTTTCAACAATTCTTTGGCATATTTATCTTGGCACAAAAAATATATTTCTTTGATTTCTCAACTTCTATGCCAAGAAAATATTTCATAAGACCAAGATCTTCCATTTCAAATTATTTCTTAATTTCTACTTTAAACTGATCTAGTTAAACATCACGACTATAAATGATATCATTTACATACAAACAGACAATAAAAAAATTATCATATTGATTTAACTTTCTGTATAAGGTTGGTTCACTATTACATCTACTAAAACCATTGCTTATCATATAACTATCAATTCTATTATACCAAGCTCTTAAAGCTTGTTTAACTGCATAGAGCACCTTCTTCAATCTATAAACTTTTCCTTCATAACTTGGAGGTTGCTACACATAGATTTCTTTTTTTAGAATTACATTTAAGAAGGCTACTTTGACATCCATCTGATACACATTCCACTTCTTCGGAGCTGTTACTACAAGATTTCTCTTACTGTATCCAACCTAGCTAGCTGACCAAAAGTTTCTCCAAAGTCTATTTCTAGTTGCTACGAGAACCCTTTCGCTACAAGGCTTGCTTTAAATATTTCAATCTCTCCTTTTTCATTCAAATTTATCTTGTAAACTCATTTTACAACAATGGAACTTTTATCTTTAGGTAATAACAAAATGCCAAGTATCATTTTTCTATATAAATTATATTTCTTAATCCATACCATTCACCCAATTCTCATATTTGATAGATTCTTCAAATGGTTATGGTTGAAATGACAATAATGTAAAATTTGAATTGATATATAAATCATCCCAAATATCGTGCAAACTTCTCATTCAATTTGTTGACCTACCTAATAATTCTGAATATGGTGAAGTCATTGTTGGCATGTCTCTTATTGGTATCATCTCCTATGATCCTTGTTTCTCATGTTCTGCTACATATTCTTCTTCTATGAGTGGTACTTTTGTGTCAATAAATTTATCTACACTTCTATACCATGAAACTTGTTCTTGGAACCATGTCTTTGTTGGTTATAGTATTATCAATGATAAGGTTATATAATTTATATGATTTTGAATGCCCATTATATCGAATAAATATACAATTTTTACTTTTATGATCTAACTTTCCTCTTCGCAATTTAGGTAAATGCCCATATGCTATGCATCCAAATGCTCTAAAATGAGATACACTACAAGGCATAACTGAACATGCTTCTTGCAGAACTTTATTCATCATGATTTTTCTAGGAGATCTATTTATATCATAAACAACACATGCAACTACTTATGCCGAGTACTCAGTTGAAAAAAATGGTCCTTTCAACCTTCTCCTTTCCATGTTCGGAATCATTGTGTCTTTCTCTTTTTTACACCATCCTACTATTGTGTATACCTTTGTCGGAAAGGAAAAGGAGGAACATACACAATTAACACAAAACACATGAGTTGTTTCTTAGTTACTTCATTAAACACAAATGTGATCGATCACAAATGAATCCAATATGATGTATTTATTTTTCCTATCTAGAAACTTAACTGAAGTTCACTCAGAATAATTACATTATGCAAATTGGAACTAACTTGACCTCTCTAAATCTAGCTTGAACTGATTCTAACTTAGACTCTTTCCTTATATTAATATTCATGTGAGAGTAGTTACCTATTTTTTTCACTATAGAAACTACTATTATTGTTGTGTCTTACCAATATAATCAAGAAAAAGGACTTGTTTAATAGTCAATGTCCATTACACACAAATGAAATATTATAAATTCATACATGTTAACTTGCACAGAATATAACTTTTATAAGTTTCAACATTATTAAAAGGTGGTAACCTAAGTTACTAAAAATTTATTTTACATCTTAATTTTTGTGCATATAAAAGGTATTTTATTGGAACAAATAATCCTTGTCTAGAATGTCAATTCACCTATCGACCCTTAAAGTTGGATGAAATCAGACAATCCACCAGGATATTCAGTAAATGATATGACAAATATGAAATCATCATTATGAAATCTAGTGTTTAGAAACAAATAATCTTTATCTCGATTGTGAATTTCCATATGGACCCTGAATGTTGGATGATATTAATGGTCAACCAAAAACTTCAATAATTGATATAAGCGATGTGAAATCAAGGCTTTTCTCTATTATGGATTCACATATCAACTCTATAAGTTCGACTCTAATATCATGGATAGAAAAGTAAGAGTTAGTTGAAAGTATATCAATAAATGGATTCATCCAAATAAAAAATAATATTACCATTTAGTTGAATCACGGGAGTATGATGAGTTTCAGGCAACTACTAAATCCTTAAAATTTGATGCAGGAGCATTCATCTCAAGAAAATCGTTGTATTTTAGTGGACATAGGGGGTCTTGTGTTTTGAGGAAGTTGGGATCCTAAGCGTTGAATTAATGCTATTCTTAAGGTTTTGAATGATTTTAATGAGAGAAGCTAGAATAAGGGTTTAATTAAGTATTGTGAGGCATATTTGTAAATGTTCTCGAATGTACGAGGACATGAGAGATTTAGGATAGGTTAAAGATTTGAGAATTAATTGTAAAAATTAGATTAGGAGTTAGTTCATGATTCTGTGGATTAGAGAGGATGCTTAGAGATAACGAAGGGATTTTAGGATTTTTTTGAGAAGGTTATGGATCTAAACCAAGAATTGGTTAGAGAATCCTTTTGTATAAATGTAAGCCAGGAAGGCAGAGAAAGAGTTAGTCAAGTCAAGATAGATAATTAGTCAAGTTAGTAGTTAGAAGTGTGAGTTAGAGGTTTGACTGTAAGCCTACAGGTAGGTAGGAAAAAAGAGGCCACTGATTAGAATATCATGCTAGAGAGAGAGAGAAAGTCTCTCATGTAAATACTTGTTTATTAATACAAACAACTCGATTTTGAGTTCATGTGTGTGTATTGAGTAATTGAGATATAGATTATGTGTGATCTTGAGTTATTCTGTGTAACATAAGTTGCAGGTGTAGAATTAGAGGTGTAATATAGAGAAGACTAACATAGAGGTGTTATGGCTTTACACATATCGACAGTAAAAGAGGAAGTCTTTAATGTTATAGTGGAGGTGAAGGAAGCATAAAGGCGTGAGTGGAGTTAAGCTCAGGAGAAAGTTTGTGATGCATGACAACTAAAAACCACAACCCTATAAGAAACCTGAACCCGCACAAGAACACTGAAGAAATGACATAAAAACGAAGTAAAGGGAAGAATGAAGAAGTGAGGTGTCAATGCATAGGAGTCATTGGATTAGTTAGATCAACGGATGAGATTGTTTGCGATAAGCATCCAGGATTAAGTCGCATAGAATGGAAATAGATGAATGGCGGAGATTAACTTAAGTGTTAGTAGAAGAGGAATCTTGAGGAGCCGTCGCAGCCATCGATGGTAGAAGATATACGGTCATCAAGCCCTAATAAGCTCATGCGTTAGCCAAAGAATAAAGGTGGGTTTATAAGTGAAAGTGAGTTATCAGACAGAGAAAAAGTGTTAAGTGGTAATAGGGAGGAGTCATCTGATATCATTAATAAAATGACACGTAGCACGTCGGAGGAGAGAGGAAACCACTTTATCGGGCAGGTAGTGTTTATGTAACTAGCTCACCCGATATCATTGTGGACTGTCGGATCAAATGGGTTTTGATCTACGAAACAGGATCATGAAGAATTTCTTGTGATTGGGGAAGACATCAACTGTTAGATCACAGGGTAAGATCGATGGAGGAGGTTGAAGCCGATAAGACTTGGGAAAAGGCGGACTCGAGAAGTTTACACATCAGGGTTATATTTGTTTGAGTTCGAGAGGATGAATGGAGATTGTGCGATAACCATTGATCTGATGTAGTGAAATCAATGGTGGAGAGTGAACTCGATAAAGGTAAACATCGATAAATGTGCCAAGGCCAAGTAAAGGTGAAAAGGTAAGGTTTACATGTACTTATGTGTATTTCTATTATACGAGGGTTATAATAGAAATAAAGTGGGTTAAACGAATTAAAAGGTTAAGTCAGGTTTACCCAAAGTCAGAGACCGTGGTATGGACTAGGTTAATATGCATGGGGTATCTATTAACTAAAGTTTATGAGGGTGTATAATGTCCCGATGGAAAGGTTAATGAAGGTTTATACTTTGTGTTAGTCAATTAAAATGTTTTTGCGTGAGACTAAATGAAGGGGCCTTAAAACTTAATTAAGAACATTAAGCTTTTGTTTAAGAAGGTTTTCACCATGGATCAGGTGATTAAGGCCTGGGATCAGTAACATGCAATTTTATTTGCATAATGTGGGTATTGTCGGCTTAGGCTGCCATCATTTTGGTATCAGAGTAGAATTGTGGTTGAAACAATTGATATCAGAATAGAATAAGGAAATTATGTGTAATAGGTCATTGAGAAATTTAGAACAAAGTTATGTTTTAAGTTGTGTATGCAGGCAAGAAGAGATTAGATTTTAATCTGACAAACAATAGGCACACAGAGATAATGTATAGTAGCAGAACTTGCAGATTCAAGGGAACAGAGGATAATCCATTCAAAGGGCAGGTGAATGGTGAACAAGATCATGTAGAGGTCTTGAAGGTGAGATGATATGTTTTTATTTTAATTTGATATGAATATTAGAGAGTTTGTGGTCTTTATATTGATGCACAGGCAATAGCATAAGAAGGTGATAAGATTGCAACAATTTAGAGCAACGAGTGCTCAATTTTTTCGAAAGGAAATAACCAGAGAGGTGCTGAAAGAGTGAGCGAAGAGGAGAGAATATTAGTGAGGAATATGTAGCAAGAAGGAGACTTGTTATTGCAAAGGTATTGTTGCAACTCACAAAGGAAATTCCACAAAGGATGTGGGTAGAATTGCTAAGTAATGAAGGAAGCTCATAAGATTTTCTAAGTGAAAGAATAGGTGGTCAGAACCAAGTATTTCATTGTGATTGAAATTCAAGAGGACAATTGTGTTCTTAGAAGGTGCATATTAGTTGAAGCCTAGAAGGAGCAGAGAGAAGTGCACAAAAGAGGTTCCAGAGATAAAGAACCAAGGGCTTGCCAAAAGACCAAGTACAAAGGAAAGTTTGGTGAGGTAAGTGTCAGCAGGGAGGACTTGCTGTTGTAGAGGCTTTAATGTAGCTCATAGTACGTGAGTAAGGAGCTCATGAAGATAGAGAAGAATAAAATTACTACTAATAGTCATAGTAGAGGTTATGAGGAAGACCAAAACAGAGGAAAGGTGAAGAAATAGGATGCCAAGGAAAATGGAAATAGAATGAGTCAAGAAGAGCTTGACAAGGAAATTGTTGAGATGAAAAAACAACATAATGTATTAAGGATGATACTTGAGGAAAGCTAGAGACTAGGTTGGGTCTTGAGGAAAAAGGAGTGAAGTGGTCTAAGCTATAGAAAAGGCTACAGAAGAAGAAAGTAAAGTGGCTGATGGGAAAACTCAGAGAAGCTGAGTTGGAAATGGAAGATTCTATTTGTGAACCAGAGCAAGTGAAGTTCTGGTTGAAGGAGGAATTATTGATGATTTTCTGAACTGTTGGACAAACGCAGACCAGCAGGAGAATGTAAAACCTTATATTATTGAATCTAATCATTTTCATGTGATTACAAGTTTTGCACGGGATGAGAAATATTTTGAAGCTGTCAAAAGTTTGGAAGAGTGTCTTTTAGAAGATAAAAACTCTAAAATAAAGAATGATGGAGAATGTCTCTTGAATGAGAAAAGCAGTGAATTATTGTGGCAGAAAGAATTTAGTAATACATTGATGTTTGAAACTATGACAACATAGGAAAACTTTCTTGTGAAAAGAGATGAAATTCAGTCTAAAGAACTTATATGTGAAACATTAGTTGAGACTGTTGAACGTTGTAATTTTCAAACTAATAATTTGTGTATAAATGCACGAGTCATAAGCAATGATGAAGTACTTATGAAATCTCACAGAGAAATTAAATTGCTAGAGTACTTGCTGGGAAATTCAAAGTTTGATAATGTGATTGCAGAGGAAGGAGTTCACTGCAGTGGACAAGAGCAGAAAGACATCATTAGAGCAGATGATGTGGAGGGGAGACTAACTAATAGTATTGAGAGTACATTAGAGGATTCTTTAGGGAATTGTTTAAAGAGGTTGAATCAGTATACTGATGTGCTCATAGAAGAGGAGAAATCAGAGCAACATAGTGAAGTGTTTCCAAAGGAAGAAGAGGCACTGAGGCCTTATGTTTTTTATTTTAATAATTGTTTTGTGAGTGCAAGCTTAGTTGTCGATGCTAGAGGAAATTCGGCACAGATGAGAAGTCAAGTAAAGACGGTAGAAGAGGATTTCATGGAAGAATTTAATCCATCAAATAGAGATGTTAAATTGCTGGAGAGAATGTTGCAAAGTTAGGATTCAATGCAGAAAGAGACAATCATGAAAGAGAGTAAGGATGAAAGAGAAGTAGAAAAAGTAAGAGTAAGAGTAAGAATTCGACAACTTCAAAGGGAAGAACAGCAATTTGAAGAGTTAGTGGACAACAACAAGAACCTGAAACAAAGAGAAAGTGGTAGAACCAGGTGGCAGAGTATGGACCAGTCCAAGGATTTGTTGGAGATGGACATTGAAGAATTATGGTAGTTGATGATTAAACAGTCTAGGATAAGGGAAATGACAGTGGGAAGGATGATGAATCAGAGCTTGAACCTAATTTAGAAGGAGAGGAAGATGAAACATAAGACAACAAACATATAGTAGAAACAAAGGTGCAGAGAATTCAGACAACTACAATCTAAAGTTTAGGACTCTGGAAGTTTTTTATCAACATATGAGGACACCTGATCGGGAGATCATGAATGTTTTCTACTTTGGGAGTCTGATACAGGAGCATTCAACTCAAGAAAATCATTGTATTTTAGTAGACATAGGGGGGCCTTTTTTTGAGGAAGTTCGGTTCCTAAGTGTTGAATTAATGTAATTATTGAGGTTTTGAGTGATTTACTGAGAGAAGCTAGAATAGGGATTTAATTAAGTATTGTGAGGCATATTTGTAAATGTTCTCCAATGTAGGAGAACATGAGAGATTTAGGATAGTTGAAAGATTCGAGAATTAATTGTCAAACTTAGATTAGGAGTTAGTTCATGATTTTGTGGGTTAGAGAGGATCCTTACAGATAAGGAAGGGATTTTAGGATTTTGTTAATAAGGTTATGGATCTAAACCAGGAATTGGTTATTGGATCCTTTTGTATAAATGTAAGAAAAAAAGGAAGAGGAAGAGTTAGTTAAGTCAGGATAGATAATTAGTCAAGTTAGTAGTTAGAGGTCTGAATAAGATATTTGACGGTAAGCTTATGGGTAGGTAGGAAAACTGAGGCCACTGATTAGAATATTAGGCCAGAGAAGACAAAGAAAGTCTCTTATGTAAATACTTGTTTATTAATACAAACAACTCAATTTTGAGTTCATGTGTGTGTATTGAGTAATTGAGATATAGATTGTGTGTGATCTTTAGTTATTCTGCGTAACATAAGTTGTAGGTGGAGAATCAGAGGTCTAATATAGAGGACAGTAACAAAGAGGTGTTATGGCTTTACACAGATCGATAGTACATGAGGAAGCATTTAATGTTATAGTGGAGGTGAAGGAAGCATTAAGGTGCGAGCAGAGTTAAGCTCAGGAGAAAGTTGTGATGCAGGACAACTAATGATGAGAACCCTAGAAGAAACCTGAACCCACAGAGGAACACTAAATAGATGACATAAAAATGAAGTAAAGGGAAGAACGAAGAAGTGAGGTGTCAACGCATAGGAGCCATTAGATCAGTTAGATCAATAGACATGATTGTTTGCGATAAGAGGCCAGGATTAAGTCACATAGAACGGAGTAAAAGAAATGAATGGCAGAGATTAGCTTAATTGTTAGTGGAAGAGGAATTCTGAGGAGCCATTGCAGCCGTCGATGGTAGAAGATCTATGGTCATTAGGCACTAATAAGCTTAACCATTAGTCAAAGAAGAAAGGAGGGTTTATAAGTGAAAGCAGGTTATCAGACGGAGAAAAAGTGGTAGGTGGTAATAGGGAGGAGTCACCCAATCCCATTAATCAGACGACAGTCAGCACATCAGAAGAGAGAGGAAATTGCTTTATTAGGCAGGTAATCCTTGTGCAAGTAGCTCACCTGATATCATTGTGGATCATCAGATCAAATGGGTTTTGATCTATGACACAGGATCACCGAGCAGTTATGTTGGTCAGGGAAGACATCAACCATCAGATTTCAGAGTAAGATCAATGGAGGAGGTTGAAGATGATAAGGCTTGGGAAAGGTAGATCCGAGAAGTTTATACAACAAGGTTAAATTTTTTTGAGTTCCAGAGGATTAATGGACATCACGTGACAGTCATTGATCTGATGGAGTGAAAGCAATGGTGGAGATTGAACTCGATAAAGGTAAACATCGATAAATGTGTCAAGGTCGATGAAAGGTGAAAAGGTAAGGTTTACGTGTGTTTATGTGTATTTCTATTATATGAGGGTTATAATAGAAATAAAGCGGGCTAAAGGAATTAAAAGGTTAAGTCAGGTTTAACCAAAGTCGGAGACCATGCTATGGACTTGGTTAATATGCATGAGGTATAGATTAACTAAAGTTTATGAGGGTGTATAAAGTCCCGATGGAAAGGTTAATGAAGGTTTAGACTTTGGGTTAGTCAATTAAAATGTTTTCACATGAGACTAAATGGAGGGGCCTTAAAACTTAATTAATAACATTAAAACTTGGTTTAAGAAGGTTTTCACCATGGATAAGGTGATTAAGGCCTAGGACCAGTGACATGCAATTTTAATTGTATAACGTGAGTATTATCGGCTTTGGCTAGCATCATTTTGGTATCACAAAGGAATTGTGGTTGAAACAATTGATATCACAACAAAATAATTAAATTCCATGTAAAAGGTCTTTGAGAAATTTAGAACAGAGTTATGTTCTAAGGTGTGTATATAGGAAAGAAGAGATCAAATTTTAATCTGACAAACAGTAGGCACACAGAGATAATGTGTAGTAGAACTTGCAGATGCAAGGAAACATAGGACAATCCATTCAAAGTGTAGGTGAATGGTGACCAAGATCATGTAGAGGTCTCGAAGGTGAGATGATATGTTTTTATTTCAATTTTATTTGAATATGTTGGACACCTAATCCTCAATGGTTAGTGTGGAAGCCGAATGGACAAAAGGACTCCAAGAGACCTTGGGATGTGAAACCCAATGGTCACAACATGTACTATAAATGTAAATCATTTGTTAATAAAAATTGCACTCTCCTATTTTATCCTTCATATTCTATTGCTTCCCATGTGTGTTTAACATGGTATCAGAGCGGGCTTATTCCTGCCCTGGATAATTAATTTGAGCCATTTGTTTTATGGCCTTTTTTGTGCAGGTTATTTCTGCCATGAATTTCATGAATATTTTCTCATGAATCTTGTCTCAGCTAAATTTTAGCTGCAACCTGTTATTTCTCCAGCGCTATTTTTATTCACCTGCCTTCTAAAAATGCTCCTTGCTCAGACCTGCCATCTCTACCCTAGCAAGAACGTATCTCTGACTGCAATGTATTCCTGACCACGGCCTCTGCGCATTCCTGAATTTGTAACGCTGGTCCTTTGATTTAAACATTGAAGTGTTATCTGCCATTGTCTGTGCCATTGTCTGCCATATTATCTGCACATTGCCAGCGAGACCTTCACGGTGGGAGGTTACCAGTGGACCATTTATTTCTATCCTGATGGAAAGAATGCAGAGGACAATTCGTTGTATGTTTCTGTTTTATCGCGTTGGCCAGCGAGGGAACTGATGTTCGCGCTCTGTTCAAATTGAAGTTGGTGGATCAGAGCAGGAAGGGCAAGAACAAGGTCCATAGCCATTTTGACAGGACGCTCGAGAGTGGGCCTTACACTTTGAAGTATCGAGGAAGCATGTGGGGCTACAAACGGTTCTTCAGACGGGCTGTACTGGAGACATCTGATTACCTCAAGGATGATTGCCTGAAATTAAATTGCACAGTGGGTGTTGTGGTCTAGTTGAAGAAGCAAATTGGTGTTGTTCCAGATCCGAACCAGCTAACCGAATCAATTTTAATGGTGCGGTGAATGTGGATTGAATACGCTTGGAGAGCTATGGTATCTTGAACGTTGATGATATATCACACTGTTGGAGCGCTGCGAACGCTATCTTGAACGCTGATGATATATCCTGCAAGTCAACCTCTCTGGTTTGATATACAGTTTTGTGTATTACGTTAATACACAGTTACGTTGCCATATATTTACGCTGCCATTTTAATGCGTAATGATATTTGAATTTACTGCCCCATTTGTTTGTTAATCTTGGTTCGACCTGCCGGATCTTCCAGAGGTGGTGCGCATCCAGTACCAATGTTACATCACGTTGACGAGGTGAGGTGATTCATGGTTGGAAATTGGGTTATCTAAAATGTTTTATTTAAACGGATTTGGAAAAATTATTTTGATGAGATTCAGGTGAAGTAATATTAAAACCATGCTTTCGACGCCTGTGTTAAAAACCCCGTAAGGTTTCAATAATCTTGAATGGAAACTCGTCTTTATTGTTAATTCAAGGCTCCGAGTTTGAACCATGTGAAAATTGGTTTGTGGTAGTTGTCTTATGATGTGTATGAGCCATGCGTTGAATGTATAGCCATGCATTGAATATACATGGTAACAGAGGCATTTGCATTTGCATTCCGGGCACTTGTGGAAGTGGAAGTTTGATTCAATCTGCTACTATCATCATATGATAGTTGCAGACCTATGGAAACGAAACCCTTGGACTAGGGAGGTAGAGACACAGGAAGAAGAGTTGTTGCTGTTGTTATATTTATATGGTTATTCTTCTGCTGAAACTTTGGATGGGGCTAGAGCTCAAATCCTGGAGGGAAAATGGCGAGAGGTTGAAATTCTCGAGATGCAGGCTAGTTTGAAGCGGTACGCATTATTGCATGAGGAATGCACCACACATCTTGAATCGATGAAGACAACAGGAGGCAATTCCAGTTCCTAGTATTCACATCCTTTACCTGTTAAATTTTGGCGGCAACAGAGTAATTATAAGGATGCATAGCATATAGTTTTTTGGTTTTACATTTGAAAGCAGAAAGGAGAATGCATTTTGGTTTTAAATTTGAAAGCAGAAAGGGGTAATGCAAGATCCCTGTATTCACATTGGTTTCTTCTTAAATTTTGGTAACGATAGTTTTTTTGGTTTTACATTTGAAAGTGGAAAGGAGAATGCTTTTTGGTTTTAAATTTGAAAGCAGAAAGGGGTAATGCAAGATCCTTGTATTCACATTGGTTTCTTCTTAAATTTTGGTAGTGATAGTATATAGATCTTCGGCATTTTGAAGGTACATGGGATCGACAAAGCATCATTTGGTTGCATACGCATATAGTAGTGCATATGATACCTTTTGGATGTGCTTTTTATATATGTAAAGCCATTGGCTGGGCTATCGATTTGATGTAACGAGAGCGCTATCTGAAGTATGTCCATCAAAACGTTTTGGTTTTGAGCTTGAATCTGATTATGTGCTTTTTATATATGTAAATCTGTTGGCTGGGCTATCGATTTGGCTTGCATAAATGTAGCGAGAGCGCTATTTGAAGTATATCTTTCAAAAAAAAAAAAATAAGTTGGAGAAAATGACTAGAATCAATGAAGTATTAGAGTTCCTCAAAACTCTCATATTGTCTACTAATCATGATACATTAAAAGTCAGCAAAGTTTCTCTCACAAACATTCAGGTCTGTCTACAAAATGCACAGGATAAAATTGATTTTTTGCAGCTTGAAACTCAACTACAGCAAGAAGAACTAAAACAGAGGAGTCATTCTGAACATGTTTCTGTTCAGAACATTGAGACTGCAACCCATCAGAAGCAAGACAATAATGTTACAATTGATTCAGATCTAGTGCCCAATAAAGCAGTAGTTGTACATGTAGATGCATAAACTTAGTGTGCACTTCCCAAGCCCATCATCAGACCTTGGGAACAACTTGTCCACAGCAAGCACAAAACTGGTCTCGGATATGACAAGGACTTGTCCTTTCATATTCCAGACTACGCCAAGCCCATTCAGTTTCAGAGTGCTAGATTCATTAATGACAGTTCACCTCCAGCTGTTCCAGATTCTGCCCCTCTTCCACAGCAACAACAACAGATTGTGAAATGCCAACACTGTGACCGAGTTGACCATTTCAAAGATCACTGTTTTGATATTCATCCATGTAAGCACTGTCAGGAAACTAGTCATTCTTCACACAGATGCTTCAGAAATAAACGTCTTCCAAGAACAAAGATTCATCTTGGATGGATTGCTTCTTGGAAATGGGCATCAAGAGCCAAGAACATATTCCAAACACATGTCAGAACTTGTTCCAGAGTATTGAACAGTCTTGCAGTTGAGTTTTCTCCATCATCTCACCTTGCATCTAATACGGGGGGAAATGATGGTCATATACAAGCTTCAAAGTCACATCAAGTGAGCTTGAGCCACAACCTGCCATACCAAATTCAGAGTTGTAGCCAGAAACAAAGATGCCCCTGAACATGCCTTCATTTGATAATTTGGGACAGTTCCTCTAGCATAAGACTTCAACTTCTTGTCAGTTTTGGAAGAATTCCAGGAATAAAATTGAGGACACTTCCTCTAGCAGAAGACACCAGCGTCTTGCCAGTTTTGGAAGAGTTCTAGGAATTGCATTAAGCATTCTAGAGTTGTTGGTCATCCTTAAACCATCACAAGTTGAGACTTCCCTTTTTCAGGTTGAAGTCCTCCCTTTTATGCGGGGTGAGACCTCCCTTTCATGGTTGAAGGTTTCCCTCTTCAAAACAGTAGGAGCATTTCCTCTAGCAGAAGACTTCAGCTTCTTGCCAGTTTTGGAAGAGTTCCGGGAACTGCACTAAGCGTTCCAGTGTTGGTGGTCATCCTTAAACCACCGCCCTTTATACCAACATTTCAGAGAGCACATTCAGCCTAGTGCTGCCATGGATTTTTGCACATTTTGTATTACAGCTCTATTCTTGGACTCATACATAACCCTTCGGATTAAGGGGGGGAATGTTGGACACCTAATCCTCAATGGTTAGTGTGGAAGCCAAATGGACAAAAGGATTCCAAGAGTGCTTGGGATGTGAAACCCAACGGTCACAACATGTACTATAAATGTAAATCATTTGTTAATAAAAATTGCACTCTCATGTTTCATCCTTCATATTCTATTGCTGCCCATGTGTGTTTAACATAATATTGGTGAGCTTGTGGTCTTTATATTGATGCACATGTAGCAGCATAAGAAGGAGATAATATTGCAGCAATCTAGAGCAAGGAGTGCTCAATTGGTTCCATAGGAAAGAAGTAGAGAGGTGCCAAAAAACTGAGCTCAGAGGAAAGAATATCAGTGAGGCATATGTAGCAAGAAGGAGACTTGTTATTGCAGAGGTATTGTTGCAACTCACAAAGGAAATTACATAGAGGATGTGGGTAGAATTGCTAAGTAATTAAGGAAGCTGGTAAGAGTTTCTAAGTGAAAGAAGAGGTGGTTAGAACCAAGTATTTCATTGTGATTGAAATACAAGAGGAGAGTTGTGTTCTTAGAAGGTGCATATGAGTTGAAGCCTAGAAGGAGCAGAGAGAAGTGCTCAAAAGAGGTTACAGAGATAGAGAATGAAGGGTTTGCGAAAAGACCAAGTACAGAGGAAATATTGGTGAGGTAAGTGGAAGCAGGGAGGACTTGCTATTGCAGAGGCCTTAATGCAACTCATAGTAAGTGAGTAAGGAGCTCATGAAGATAGAAAAGGATAAAATGACTACTAATAGTCATAGTAGAGGTTTTGAGGAAGACGACAATAGAAGAAAAGTTAAGAAAGAGGATGCTGAGGCAAATGGAAAGAGAATGAGTCAAGAGGAGCTTGACAAGGAAATTGCTGAGTTGAAAGAACAACTTAATGTATTGAGGATGATACTTGAGGAAATCCAGGGACTAGGTTGGTTCTTGAGGAAAAAAGCAGTGAAGTGGTCTAAGTTACAGAGAAGGCTACAGAAGAAGCAAGTAAAGTGGCTAATGGGAAAACTTAGAGAAGCTGAGCTAGAAATGGAAGTTTCTATTTGTGAACCAGAGCAGGGTGAAGTTCTGGGTGAAGAAAAAGGAATTATTAACGATTTTCTGAACTGTTGGACAAATGCAGACCAACAAGAGAATGTAAGACCTTATATTTTTGAAAGTAATAATTTTGATGTGATTACAGGTTTTGCAGAGGATGACAAATATTTTGAAGTTGTCAAAATTTTTGAAGAGTATCTTTCAGAAGATAAAAACTCTGAAGTAAAAAATGATGGAGAATGTCTTTTGAATGAGAAAAGCAGTGAATTATTGCAGCAGAAAGAATTTAGTAATAGATTGATGTTTGAAGTTGTGACAACACAGGAAAAATTTCTTATGAAAGGAGGTGAAATTCAGTCTCAAGAACTGATAGGTGAAACATTAGTTGAGATTGTTGAGCCTTGTAATTTTCGAACTGATAATTTGTGTATAAATGCAGGAGTCATAAGTAATGATGAAGTACTTACGAAATATCATAGAGAAATTGAATTGTTTGAGTATTGGTTGGGAAACTCAGAGTACAACAATGTGATTGAAGAGGAAGGAGTTCACTATAGTGGAAAAGAGCATAAAGACATCATTAGAGCAGATGATATGGAGGGGAGACTAACTGATAGTCTTGAGAGTACATTAAGGATTCTTTAGACAATTCTTTAAAGAGTTTGAATCAGTAAAATGATGTGCTGATAGAAGAGGAGAAATCAAGGTAGCATACTAAAGTGTTTCCAATGGAAGAAGAAGCACTTAGGCCTTATGCTGCAGGGTTACACCTGAATATACTGATGCACAGTTACCCCCACTTACACCCACAATATGCATGTAAAATGCATCCACACATTTGTCCCAGTTATCTAACTCTCAAAGGAGTTAAATCTTCAACCATCAATGGTCAAGGCTGTATTCAAAAGTTCCTTTATATCAAAACTCAATCACCCCACTTAAACCTCCTATCGGGACTATTTACCTCCTCATAACCTTCATTATTACTTTGATTAAATCCTTCCTCAAATCTCTCTTATCGGGACTATTAAAATCCTTCGTACACTTTATACAACCCTTTAAGCCCGCATATATATAACCTTTCCCTTTGCTAACCTTGGTTAATATATAATTATCGTATATAAGCTTCTATCGGTGCTCTTTTCATTTACAAACCATTTACAGAGGAAAAACCCTGCAAACATACCATTTGCCTCTGTACGACCTCTGCACACATTCCAAGGTTAAATTTATCGCAATCGGGTATCGCTCCTTCATGACATACCACATATATGCCTTATCACCCATTCCCCTCCAATATGTGACTATTGGAAGCGTTTGAATAATGGTTAAGTCTTAAAAGGCTCGGGTAACACATCTATTAAGTCTTAAAAGACTCGGGTAACAGAGTATACCTCTCTCTGATCATTAATTCTTTGCTCTTGACCTGCTGCACTATGATCTATCATCTAAGTGAGTTTGCATCAATGACAACACCTGTATCATACCTCTAAGTGAGTTTCCATCAAGGAAAACACTTGTATCATACTTGCATCATAATGCCAAT
This sequence comes from Pinus tabuliformis, assembly GCA_031772625.1. Taxonomy (NCBI): domain Eukaryota; kingdom Viridiplantae; phylum Streptophyta; class Pinopsida; order Pinales; family Pinaceae; genus Pinus; species Pinus tabuliformis. Next base: position 1,062,109,383 of record CM062807.1, on the reverse strand, counting down.
AAACTCAACATTCTCAATTTATTTATGAGGAAATTAAAATTTCAACGGTAATTTACTTCAAAAAGTTTGAATTTGCTCTGTTGTAGGTGATGTTTTTATAAATTTGTTTCACTATACTCATATTATAGTTATTTCACATGTATTAACGGTCACCATATAAAATTGTATTTCAAATGACAACTTCACAAGTCCAATGCAATAGACAAATGGAAATTTTCACATTCAAAACTTGAAGTTAGAGTGAATAGTTTAGGAGGATACAACCTGATGATGAAGACAATCAACCATAGGGGATTCACTAAGGGAGAAATACCATACCACGTGCATTCATATTAGGGGATATATATTGGGGAAAAAATGACATAATATACTGAGCATATATAGGGATAAAGGGTTTCTATATTGGCAGGTATAAAAATGGAGAGAAATATTAATGAAAAGTATAAAGCGGTATAAAAAAATATTAACAAAAAAATGGATACCTGCAATATCTAGTGAAATAGGGGTTCTTTTAATTAGGAAGGTGTATTGGGCTCGTATTGGTAGTGTTGAGAAATATATGGCATCCCAGGTTAGGATAATTCTCTTCTTGATAATTTCTTTTGATATACTTTTACTTCTTGGATTATGATCTTCTCTTCATTATGTTATTATTGTGTTCTTTTTATCAACAAAATTACGAAATGAACAATAGAGGACAAGAGATACACTATGTAGGGTAGTCAGCCAGGGCAAAAACCTCTCACTCTTTGAGAGGAAAACCCAATCAGAAATTCATCTTATAGAACTTCAATTGGCAAATACCAAGACCATGACAAAGACCATAGACTCTAGTGTCCTCCCAAGACCAAGTCACTACCCTCTTCTTCAATGATGCTTTCCCTCTTCTTGTCCTCATCTTCCTTTCACTTCTTGATCTCGTCTCCTTCCCTTATTGATCTCAACTTCCTTTTATTCTTGGTCTCTTCTTGTAGGCTTTCCACCGTACCACAGAAACCCTAGAATATCTTTTATTCCTTTGTAGTCTCTAAAAGAGAGATACCCCTTGCACCTTGACTTGGCTTCTCCTAGCAAGGCTCTATAACCAAAAAATAGCCACGTTAAACTGAGAGGAGTTCCTTTGAATTGTTCTAGACACCTTCGGTTCTGCTATCCTCACACATGGGAGGATAATATAACCCAAAAAAAAATGATTAACTATCTTCGCTATCATTCCTCTTTGTTGCGCTGATATAGAGGCTACTTCTGGTATATATTTCACACTTCTTTCTTGACTTGGTTCACTTTATTCATTTTCTCCAAATGAGGCCAATTAACGGTATATATAAAATTTTGATGGATGACCTATAGGTTGTCATGATCTCTTGGAGGGAAGTTGACTTCACCTTCTAGATACATCTTTGTGTTATAGGATGACATCATGAGGGATAGTGACAAGGTCATGGAGGATGACTTTACATAGACAATTGTGACTGTTTATAATCTGTAACCTGACTTCATTAATGAAAATGACACTTGTATTATTTTATGACCAGATGAAAAAATTAGTAAAGGCTCTCAATAGGAGACTTAACTCAAAAGGAAAATATCTTTCTCATGAAACTCTTGATGAAAGCATCACAATAATTTTAATTTTATTCTTTTCATCTCTTTACATAAAACACAATTACATGTCATTATGAAGACTGAACCTAGTTACACTTTTGAACACTCCCTCTTAACTAGGGAGGTATTCATAATAGTACATGGTCATTCTCAATCTGAAGAATTTCTCATAAGAAGAATTAGATTGGTAAGCATTTTTTTTAACATCATATAAACCAAAATTGTCACATAGAAAGGCCTTTACTAATATCTCTATCTCTCCAAAATATTTGAGCGCAATGTTGGTGAGGCAATGATTTATAGACACTCTCATCGTTGTCTCTCTCAAAACATACCCCACCCGAGTTCTCAGGGTGTGTTCCATTAGGAATATTTTTATCTTGGATTCTGAGTTCTCAAAGAATATTGGTCCTCCACAACTAGTCTTAACTTGGATGACCTATCTCATCCTCAAAGAGTATCGGATTCCAAACGATTACCCAATACTCTCATTTTGTCTGCTCAAGTGAAGACTAAAATGATGTTTCTATCTCTCCCTCTCAAATAGGGAGGACATATCTAATCCAATAAAGGAATTTATTCATTCCTACATAAGGAATGTACCTAGGCTCCCTCTTGGCTTAGGAATTTACAAGTTTCTTCCAAGTAAGAAACTTCTTTCCAGCTCCCTCTTAATTAGATACCAACAAAAACTCCTAAAGTCGAGATGATGGGACAACCAACTACTTGAAAATATCCTTCGTTTGATGTCATGATTCTTTTTTCTCACATAGTCTTCATCTTTTGGGAATTATTCATAAGGCATAGACCATCCATAACTTTTATCCATGAATCATTCATTTCATCATTCCTCTTATCATAAAGTGATCTATTAGTCTACATCTTTCATTGCTTTATGTTATGCTACCTTCATCATGCTTTCTTCTTTAGAAGGGTCTTGCATCCTTCTACATGGTTCACTTCGAAGGCATCCATAGTCCTTCCCTTTGGTAGCCCTGCATAATCCCATCTAAATGCTAGTTCATAAATAATGAATAATTAAATCATAATTACTTGATGGTATTTTAACATGACATCTTCCTATAGGCATCATCATCCTGCATATATGTTGATACATCTCCTAAATATATGCATTTTCAAGGGTCTCCCTCTTTTTCAAACTTCCATTAGAGTCTATGTATCTCTCTTGGAGATACCAAAGACAAATCTTCTTGGTATTTCAAATGTTGATTGTCTTTACCATTGTTGCATATAATCTCTTCCTTCCTTTCTTCACATATTTCATTCCCAGGACCTTGAGAGTTCCTCAATTATAGTCAATCACCTCATATTCCATATGAGGACATATTATGTTGATTTCATCTAATAAATATGTGACCTATGCATTCTTGCATCACTTTTGAGGGAGTAAGTTCCTCCTTTGATCATGTTTCTTAAGATAGATCAGTGATTCATGTTGTCTACAACCATATGACATGACTTCAATGACATCGAATGTGAGCATGCATACCTAATATTTCCTTTCAGGCCATCCAAACTTCTTGAAACAACTTCCTTTGAGTTAAGTAATTTTCACCCCTTGACCTGCTTCACTGATATGTTATCATACCACCAACCTATGAATTACAGAACATTGGAATTCTTGAATAAACACTTGCTTTTCCTCTTGATCGATGAATCTTTCAATGAAGATTCCATCAAAGAATCATGCGGACCTTTCATTTCCAATCCTGCAGATGTTACCTTCTAACAGATGCATGATAAACATTTTCCTAGATGACTTCTTCCCTTTTCATAATTATCACCTAAGATTTTAATGCGGTTTTCCAAGAGCTATAGCGTACATAGTTGACTTCCATAGGTTTTGTTCCAGACATCCATAATATTGCATATGTGACAAGCTCTTACCTCTAATGCTTTTACCATGATGCCATTCGCTAATATGATGCATCATATCTTAACTTCAATGCCTACTTTCTATAATTCACACAACAGAAGAGTACCTTTTCATGAAGGAGATTCTCTTAGTCATAGTAGAGATATTTCAATTCCTCCTTCTTAGGCTTCTTTATCCCAGGTTCTTCAACTTCTTTGGTAATGTGGGCTTCTTCCTTATTCCTCTTGTTATTGCCCCTTTTAAGATTAGGAAAATCTCTTCGATAATTCTCATATTCTTTACATCCATAGCATTGTACTTTAGCCATGTTCTTCTTATTCTTTTGAGGACCAAATTTTCCAAACTTTCCTTTTCTTCTTGACATAGCATCATGTGCTTGATTCTTCTCATTTGTTCCTACATCCAACTTTTCCTTTAGTTTTTTTTCTTCAATCTTAGACAATGACCATATATCTTGAAAAGGAGTGGATTCTTTATTCCCGTAGATAATTGAAGTGAAGTTTCCCCATTCCTTGGTAGTGCAATCAATACTACAATGGTCATTTCTTTGTCAGACATTATGTCACCCAGATATTGAAGCTTATGTCTTATTTTAGAAATCCTCATAAAAGATGAGGTTATTCCTTCTTCCCTTCATATCTTCAATTTGTAGATTTATTTCCTTAGAGATATTACTTCTCTAGCATTACTTACATAAAACGACTCTCCCAACTTGTCATATATAGCTTTTGCAGTTTCTAATTTTGATACATATAGGATGAGAGAGTCTTTTATGGATTCTCATGCAGGAGCATACAACTAAACAATTTCATTATGTTTTAGTTGACTTAGGGGATCTTATGTTTTCAAGGAAGTTGGATTCCTATGTATGTAATCATTGCTGTTTTGAGTGATTAGAATATAAATTAACTAGATATTGTGAGGATATTTATAAATGCTCTCAAATGTAGGAGAACATGAGTGATTAGTGGGAATTGAGAGAGTTGGAAATCAATTGTAACTCTTATTGGTGTCATGATTCGAGGAACTAGACAGGATTATTAGGGATTAACTAGAGTTAAAAGTGGACTTAGAGGATATTCAAGATTTAGTTCAGCAGATTAAGGATCTGAACCAAAATTAGTTCAATAGAACCTTTTGTATAAATGTAATCCTAAAAGGCATAGAGAGTCAGTAGTTAGAGGAGTAGTTAGAGAAGTAGTTAGTTAGTAAGGTAGTCAGTCACTCAGATTTTAAGCCTACGGGTAGGAGAAGAAAGGCCACTGATATAGAAGATCAGGCCGAGAAGGAATTCACTATGTAAATATTTGTTTATTAATACAAACAACTCAATTCTGAGTTATGTGTGTGTATGGAGTAATTTAGTTATAATCAGTGTGTGAACTAGAGTAATTTCTACATAACAGAAGTTGCATGTGTAGAATCAGAGGCGAAATATAGAGAAGAGTAACAAAGAGGTGTTACGGCTTTGTATACATCGACAGTACAGGAGGAAGCCTTTAGTGTTATAGTGAAGGTGAAAGATCATAAAGGCATGAGTGGAGTTATGTTAAGGAGAGAGTTGTGGTAGAACAACGAAGGATCAGAACCCTGAAGGAAGTGGAAATCATATAAAGATGTTGAAGAAATGACATAAACCCAAAGTAAAGAACAACGGTGGTAGGAGAGAACAAATTCCCTTGATCGTGGTTGAAGTCTCGTAGTAAATCCTAACCGTTGATCCCATAGTCAACGGTTACGTCACAGTCAACTGCGTGGGTCAATTTGGTTGATGACCCATGTGATGTTTGAAGAGCCACAGACCGTAGGATTTGATGGCCTTCATCATCCAATGGATATCAGGCCATAAAAATATCGAACATTAACTTCAACGGCGGACCCGAACATTTATAGCTTAAGGTTGTATAATCCTTATTAGCTCCGTGAGGCAGTTAAATGTTGTGCAAGTGGTCTATGCGATCTCATTGTGGACCATCAGACCAAATGGGTTTTGATCTACAGCGCAGGATCACCGAGCAAGTCTGTTAATTGGTGGAAGACATCAACCGTCAAATTGAAGGTATGTTTGACGGTGGATATTGAGCGATAAAGCTTGGGAAGAGTGGACCCGAAAAGGTTATAGGTGCGGTTTCATTCTATTTGAAGTCTGGTTTTGTTATCGCATATCACATGCGAGAGGCAATGAAGTCACATGTTGGTGTGATGTGAGATTGCGACACGCGTTGATCTAATGGACGAAATCAACAGTGGAAAGGGTAATCGCATATTGCAAGACAGGAGTTCTGAATGCACATTCTATTAAGTCCTTTGAACTCAATGATTGCAATAAAGGATGAGTTGGCATGTAGAGAGGGTTTGGTTAATATGCGTGGTTAAAGAATTAACCACAGTTATTATAAAGGATGAAGGGTTGAGATATAAGGTTCCACACCAAAGGATTAACTAAGGATCAGACTGGGGTTAGTTGTTGAATCGTTTTACATGAGATTCAATTAAGGGGCCTTAAACATTAATTTATGAAGGTTTAACCAAGCAGGTCAATGAAATTCCTAGGATATATTAGATTATGCATTTTATATGCATACTATGGATATCATAGGTTTTTCCTATGTCAAAGTGGTATCAGAGAAGAATTGTGGTTGAAAAATTTGTTATTAAAGAAACACAAAGAAATTCTGGGTGAAAATTTCTTTCAAAAGAATTTAGAACGGGGTTATGTTTTGAAGGTGTGTATATAGGAAAATGGTGATAAAATCAGGCGAGAGGAGATCAGATTCTAATCTAAAAAACAGTAAGCACACAGAGATAAAGTATAGTAGAATATTGGGAGAATTTTAGATTCAAGGGAACAAAGGACAATCCATTCAAAGTGCAGTTGAATGGTAGAGCAAGATCGTGCAGAATTCTTGAAGGTCAGATGGTATGCTTTTATTTTGATTTGATTTGAATATTGGAGAGTGTTTGGTCTTTATATTGATACATAGGTGATAGAAAAGGAAGGTGAGAAGATTGTAGCAACCTAGAGTAAGGAGTGCTCAATTGGTTCCAGAGGAAAGAACCAGAGAAATGCTAAAATACTGAGCTTAGAGGAGAGAAGCTTAGTGAGGCATATGTAGCAAGAAGGAGACTTGTTACTGCAGAGGTATTGTTGCAGCTCACAAAGGAAATTCCACAAAGGATGTGGGTAGAATTTCTAAGGGATGAAGAAAGCTGGTAAGAGTTTCTGAGTGAAAGAAGAGGTGGTCAGAACCTAGTATTTCATTTGTGATTGAAGTACAAGAGGACAATTGTGTTCTTAAAAGGTGCAGATGAGTTGAAGCCTAGAAGGAGCAGAGAGAAGTGCTCAAAGAGGTTCTAGAGAATAGAGAACCAAGTTCTTGCCAAAAGACCAAGTACAAAGGAAAGCTTGGTGAGGTAACTGGCAACAGGGAGGACATGCTGTTGCAGAGGCTTTAATGCAACTCATAGTGAGTGAGGAACCCATGAAGATAGAGAAGAAGATGGCTATTGATAGTCATAACAGAGATAACAGAGGTTCTGAGGAAGACTAGAACAAAAGAAAATTGAAGAAGGAGGATGCCAAGGCAAAATTTATAGAAGAAGAAGGACATATACTGAAAGATGTTAAGAAAGAATAAGTCTATGCAAAAGATCTAGCAAAGGGAGAAAGGACGTCAAAATTGTACTCCAATTGAAATTATTAAGTTATATGAAAATTAGACTTTCAAAGAAGTGAGTTGGAAAAATAGAGGATATATACTCAGGATAGATTCCTGAAAAAGGAAGACGAAGAAATTGTCATGAATGACAATCATAAGGAAAAGATGATGGCAATGAAAGTTCAGCAAATTGACATTACAGAAGGAGGAGTTCATTATTGTGAACTAGAGCAGAGAGATATCATTGAAACAGATGATACGGAGGAGAGTTTAAATCAACATATTGATGTGTTGACAAAGCAATTGAAGGAAAACTTAGAGCAGCATACTAAGATGCTACCAAAGAAGGATAAGGTAATGATCCCTTATATTACTAATTCTGATAATTGTTTTATGATTATAGGATTTGTTGAAAATTAGATAGACATGTTTGAAATTGAGGAGTTAGTCTTAGAACTGAAGAAGACTGGAAGTTTCCAAGATAGACATGCTGATGAGGAAAAAGAAAAGCATGAATATACTATGCTTGAAGAAGTTAAATTGACTGTTAGAATTAGTCAAGAAAGTGAAGGACAATTACTGAGGGTTGTCAAGGCAGAAGAATGAAAATATGTTGGAACTGATGAATAACATAATGATGTATTTGAGGGGAATCAAGTACGAAGGAAATTGGAAGAGAATTTACTTTTAAAAGTAACTTTACAGATATTGAACAAAGATTGTTTGGACAAAAACAAGAGGGTAAGGATGAAAGGGCGGTAGTAAGGATCCAACAACTTCAAAGAGAGACAGTAAACAATAGTTTGGAGATGAGTGGATAGAGCACAATGACAATTGGCAAAGTAATTATCAGTCAAAGGATAAATTGACCATAGATATTGAAAGAATAATAAGATTGATGATGAAGGAACCTTAGAAGAAAAAAACAGTAAGAAGACCAAGGAGCAGCAGAAAGAGAAAGACAACAACAGACTGTGAAAGCATAGCTAGTGGAGAAAAGCAACATAAAGTGTGGAAACCTGGAGAAAAACAACAAAAAACATCAACAACAAAAGGAAAATTATAGAACAAAGTATGGGATCCAGGGACACAAAGGACAAAAGCACATGATCAGGAGATCATGGTTATTTTAAACTTGGGAGTCTGATGGAGGAGCATACAGCTCAGCAATTTCATTATGTTTTAGTTGACTTAGGGGGTCTCGTGTTTAAAAGGAAGTTGGATTCCTATGTATGTAATCATTAATGTTTTGAGTGATTAGAATATGAATTAGTTAGATATTGTGAGGATATTTGTAAATGCTCTCAAATGTAGGAGAACATGAGGGATTAGTGGGAATTGACAGAGTTGGAAATCAATTGTAACTCTTATTGGTCTCATGATTCGAGGAACTAGAGAGGATTCTGAGGGATTAACTAGAGTTAAAAGATGACTTAGAGGATATTCAAGATTTAGTTCAGCAGATTAAGGATCTGAACTAGAATCAGTTCAATAGAACCTTTTGTAAAAATGTAAGCCTAAAAGACAAATAGAGTCAGTATTTAGAGGAGTAGTTAGTGAGTTAGGTAGTCAGTCAGCCAGATTGTAAGCCTAAGGGAAGGAGGAGAAAGGCCACTGATATAGAAGATTAGGCCGAGAAGTAATTCACTGTGTAACTATTTGTTTATTAATACAAACAACTCAATTATGAGTTATGTGTGTATGGAGTATTTTAGTTATAATCGGTGTGTGAACTAGAGTAAGTTCTAGGTAATAGAAGTTGCATGTGTAGAATCAAAGGCGAAATACAGAGAAGAGTAACAGAGAGGTGTTACAAATTTGTACACATAGACAATACAGGAGGAAGCCTTTAGTGTTACAGTGAAGGTGGAGGAGCATAAAGGCGCGAGTGGAGTTAAGTTAAGGAGAAAGTTGTGGTAGAACAATGAAGGATCAGAACGCTAAAGGAAGCTGAAACCATAGAAATACATTGAAGAAATGACATAAACCCAAATTAAAGAACATCGGGGGTAGGAGAGAACAAATTCCCTTGATCGTGGTTGAAGTCTTGTAGTAAATCCTAACAATCGATCCAATAGTCAACGCTTACATCACAATCAACTGTGGGGTTAAGTTGGTTGATGAGCCGCGTGTTAGTTGAAGGGCTACAGACCATAGGATTTGGTGGCCTTCGTCATCCAACATATATCAGGCTGTAAAGAGATGGAACGTTAACTTCAAGGGCACACCCGAACATCTATAGATTAAGGTAGTATAATCCTTATCAACTTTGTGAGGCATTTAAATGTCGTGCAAGTGGTCTGTGCAATATCATTTTGGACCATTGGATCAAATGGGTTTTGATCTACATCATAAGATCACTGAGCGAGTCTGTTGATCTAGGAAAGAGTTCAACTGTCGAATTAAAGGTAAGATCGATGGTGGAGATTGAGCGATAAGGCTTAGGTAGAGCGGACCCGAAAAGGTTATAGGCGCAATTTCATTCTATTTGAAGTTTGGTTTTGTTATTGCATATCACATGCAAGAGGCAATGAAGTCACATGTTGGTGTGATGCAAGATTGTGACAACGGTTGATCTAATGGATGAAATCAACAGTGGAAAGGGTAATCTCATATCGCAAGAAAAGAGTTCTGAATGCACATTCTATTGAATCCTTTGAACTCCACGGTTGCAATAAAGGATGAGTTGGCATGTAAAGTGGGGTTTGGTTAATATGCATGGTTAAGGAATTAACCACAGTTATTATAAAGGATGAAGGGTTGAGATATAAGGTTCCACACCAAAGGATTAACTAAGGATAAGATTGGGGTTAGTTGTTGAATTGTTTCGCATGAGATTCAATTAAGGGTCCTTAAACCTTAATTTATGAAGGTTTGACCAGGCAGGTTAGTGAAATTCCTTGGATAGATGAGATTATGTATTTTGTATGCATACTGTGGGTATGGCAGGTTTTTCGTGCATCAGATTCTATGCGAATCCTTTGGGCTCTTAATTCTCCCTTTATGAATCTAGCATGTGCTTGAATATATTCTTTGGGAGGTTGAGTTATTGACCATTTGATGTGTTATGTGACTTCATTATCAATGAGATTTAGTTATATTTTCTTCCATGCAAGGAAGTTTGCAGCCCCAACCAATTAATTGTTGCTTTCCTTGCAAAAAGACATTTTGATAGTTTCAGATGAAGTCATAAAATTACTTTAGTAATTGCTGCTTGCTTACACCTTAACCATGAATTTGATAAAAGATTACTTCTTGAAAGATTGGTGAGAAAGATCTTGCTTCACGATCCTTATTGAATATTCTAGTGTACCTTCAACATTGAAGAACTTCCTAAAATGATGATCTAGGATTTTGGCCTTCCTTCCTGCTTCCTTCTTGAAGATGATTTCAAGGATTTTGCTAGAGTAGATTTATTGGATCTAGGGTTTTGGTCTTCATCTCTTGGTTGGTATCCTTTGACTTTCTTTGATCCTTATTTGAAACTTGATTCTCATGTGTCTTCTTGATTAGATGCCATTTCTTGACTTTAGCACCTAAGCTCTGATACATGTTGTGAAATCTAGGGAATCAGAAGTTAAGAGATTTCTATTCTTGATAATTTCTTGTGATATACTTTTACTTCTCGGATTATGATCTTCTCTTCGTTATGTTCTTATTGTGTTCTTTTCATTAAGATAGTTACCAAATATACAATAGAAGATAACAAGCACGATATGTAGGCTAGTTAGGCATGGTCAAAACCTCTCACTCTTTGAGAGGAAAACATAACAAAAGAGTATTCGTATAGATCTTCAATTGACAAATAACAAGCCCATGACAAAGAACATTCACTCTAGTGTACTCCCAAGACCATGTCTCTACCCTCTTCTTGAATGATTATTTCCTTCTTCATGTTCTCGACTTTCTTTCTTCTCTCGATCTTGTTTCCTTCCCTTCTTGATCTCAGATTCCTTTTATTCTCGGTATCTTTTCTACACTTGCCATCCTACCACATAAATTCTAAAATATATTCCCTTCCTTTGTATTCTCTACAAGAGAGATACCTCTTACACCTTGACTTGGATTCTCCTAGCGAGGCTCTATACCCAAAAAGAAATCACCTTAAAGTTCCAGCAACTCCTTCGACTTCTTCTCAATACCTTCAGTTCTGCTATTTTCACACGTGAGAGGATAAACTAACTTAAAAAGAACAATGTTTTACTATCTTCACTATCCTTTTTCTTTTCTTCATTGACATGGAGGATACTTCTGGTGTATATTTCACACTTTTTTCTTGACTTTCTTCACTGAATTATTTATCTCAAAATGAGGCCAAGTAAGGGTATATATACAAGTTTGATCATGACCTCTAGGTCAACATGATCCCTTGGAGGGAACCAACTTCATCCTCTAGATACATCTCTTGTTGTAGGACGACATCATGAGGTCTAGTGACAAGGTCTTGGAGGATGAATTTAAATAGACAAGTGCAACTCCTTACAGTGTGTAATATGACTTCATTACATGACAATGACTCTTTTAGTCTTTTATGACTAGATGAAAAACCTCCTAAAGGCTCTCAATTGGAGCTTTGACTCAAAATTGAAATCTCTTGCTCATGAGACCCATGATCCAAGCATTACAATAGTTTTATTTTTCTTATTTTCATCTCTTTACATAAAACAAAATTACATGTCAGTATGAAGACCGAACCTAGTTACACTTTTCAATAGGTAGGCAGTTCAATAATGTGATTTTAAGAGGTATTTCCAATAAGTAGTCAAATTAAGGATATTGTTTATTATGCTATGAACGCAAATGATATGTGAGAGGTTCATTGAGTAAAGCCCCTATGCAATCAACACTAATAGATGCATATAGAAAATATCATCTTATCGATATATCCCTCCATCTCAGGTTTGTGATATGCATTTCCCATAAAATACATGTACAAGTTCACCTTTGATATCAACTTGGAGGCTCTAAGAAAAAATGTTCCTAGAGGTAGTACATTGCCAGAATGTGTCTTCAGCCATGATGAGTGCACAAGAGTGGCTTATCCCCTTCAATAAACTCTCAAGAATTCATGGTCCCTAAAAAATCAAAGGATTAAGCTTCATGTAAACATTATACTCATTCTCACGTCCCACCAGAGAATAAAATATCTCGATTGTGGTCATTTTTAACTCCCTACAAAGCTACGAACAACCCAACCACTGATAACTAACCTAGTAATCATATACTTGGCTTGGTTATGGCATCAAATAGGACCTACAATGCATATGTTGATCTTTTCTACCAATGCATACTTCTATAACAACGTAAGAGATTCGGAGTGATCCAAATGAGTAGATCTTGGTGGAAGTAGGTCGAAGAACTAACCTCAACCAAGAAGAAGGTAGTTCTCTCACTCTGTCACTCCTCTGCTTTCATGCATGTGATAAAAACCCAAAGAATGTTTCCCAACGACTGCTATGAAAACTCAATCAATCAGGAAGTTGTGTCTGACTGTAGATACACATTTATACAGGATAATGAAATTATAAATGCAACAAAACCTTTAAAATATGAGGTGAATATGACCATAGCGTCGATTTCAAGGAATTGTAGAGGGAAAAATAACCCCTAACTAGTGCCATTCCTAGAAATTGAGGGAGGTTGGAAGTAGCCCCCACCTCGAAACAATATTTTCAAGGCGAATCGGGGCTTGGAATGAATTTTGGAGAGGCAAAATCGTGTTTTATCAGGCTTATCTTTCATAATATTGGTGGCTAAAATACAACATCTATTTATTTTTTAAATAATTTATGAGTGAAATATAGAAAAGTGGTGTAATATAAAAAAATACCCTTCAAAATATAAAACCCCTTAAATTTCGCCCATGGGCTAAGGTTCGCCCCTAAAATTTTCTATGGTGGCAAGTGAGGTGGCCAAACAATATAGCAAAACATGGAATTATATGACTGATGGAAAAATATCACTCAATGCACAAGTGGTATGTAACATGACATGATGACACAACATGTTGACATATGAAATATGTCATGGTTAATGACATGTGGCATGCTAATTTGGTGCTTTTAGGCTTCTAAGTGGGCCAAATATGGGTGACACATGACACCACTTAGGAGGCGACATGTGGTAGAAAGGATGTAAGCATGTGTTAGCTTGATGATGTTGTGGAGCATCAGGGTAAGCACTAGGTGGACATGTTTAATTTTTTCTAATGTTAATGATTTTTATTGAAAACGGAAAATAACTCGATAAAATTACCCAATTAAAGTGTTGTTTGGGTTTTTAGGCCTTCAAGGCATTTTCACAGCACCAAAAAGAAATCAACTTGAACCTCGAATAATAAATGATTCCCCTAACCATTAAAATATTAGTCACAACTTGCAATTCTATGGTGAGAGGGCTACATGTATGTCATCAATAATTCGACAATCAGAAACATTATGTGGAGTATTTTGCAGTTTACATCATATTTACCATTCTGCTGAATATAGAATTTCTGCTAAAGTTCTAACTTTCCATAATTACAAAGATCAACAATAAAGCTCGATTTTTCATCATAAAACAATAGAAAAACGATTGAAGACAGATTGTAAACATCAAGAGAAGTAAACAAAAGTGGAAATCAAGAAGAAAACAAGATCAAACAATTAGTTAAATGCAAATTAAGAGCTAAAATTAAGTAAATTTTTAATTCTAAAAATATATGCTCAAATCCTTTATAAGTCAAATTGTATAAACAAGATTAGGGATGGAATAAAAGAGTAGAGAAGCATATTATATTAGTATTAAAGGTGTTTTCTAATGATTTTATTAGTATAGACTGATTTTTTTTTTGAAATTGAGGCCTTCATGATTTGTGTTTGAAAATTGTATGAAAGAGGTATCAAGAAGGTTAGGCAAGTTGAAGCTTGCACTCTAGGGATTTGGAGCTTTCTTTCGATAACAATTTATAAATAGGGGAGTAGGATATTTCTTTAGCTTGGAGCCCGAGAAACCAACAAGTTGGAGCACCTAGAAAATTTAGGGTTAGAGCCTTCAAGTAGGTTGTTTCCCACAATATTGATGTAATACAAGTTGCAACTTAAATATTCCACAATAATACAAAACTTTAGTGTTTTTCCTTGTTGAATTCCCGCATTATATTATTGTGCCTTGATTTATGAATTAGTGTGATTATGGCTATTGTTTCAAATATTATTTACATCGATTTTTTTTTTAACTCTCACAATATTGATCCACACCACCTCTCATTTCTTTAACAAAATTCTCATTTTCTACTTATGATACCAACATCATAATATGCTTCAACATTTCCTCTTTATCTCCCTTATTTCCTGCCCTTGATATTTGTATATAATTCCAAAATGATAAATTGCAACCTCTCTTATTTTTTGATAGCAGTTTCTCTTTCGTCCCTTGACTTCAATTATTTTAATATTGTTCCTCCACTATCTCATTTTAGCCTGATTATGAAAATAAATTATTTCAATCCCCGTTGCATGACCACACGCTCCTAAATTTTAACCACCAAATTTCTTCCACTTTCAAAGCTTTGTGGAGGAGATTGAGGTCTTTTTCTCCTCTTGGAATATCTCCTTTATGACAAGTTCTTATTCAATTTATTAGTGTGTATATCCGAGCATCCGATGATGCTTCTGGACATTTTTTTATTATCTGAAAACCTATCTTTAATCCATGCTTTTATACAAACATTCACTAATTTTAGTTTTTGTTCCTAAATATACATGGGTGACCAAGAACCCATTCCTCCAAGGATTTAACTACAACATTCTAAAATCCTTGACCATTCACCCACTATGGATTAAATCTAAATGTAATGGGTTCATAGTCATGTTACATCCACCCACTATGGATCAAATCTAAATGTAATGGGTTCATAGTCATGTTACATCCAGAGGGTTAGCACTATCGGTTTGTGGTTAGACTCACACCATGCGAAGATCACAAAGGAGTATGAAGCACATTGAATCCAAGGATTATGATTGATAAGAAATAGGTTTATCCTTGATGCTATAAATCCAAGACTAATTCTTTTATTAGTCTAGGTAAATTTTATGTGGAATGGAATGGCGTCTATTAACTCACGAGAACTAAGATATTCAATTTTTTCCCTTAATGGGTCTCTTAAAGCACTCCCTCCCTTCCTTTTCAAAGGATGAATGGGAGTATTAAATTCCCTCCCTGTAATCCTCTTATCGATGATGCTAGGAGCCCCATTAAGAGGAGATGAATAGTCAAATGGGAGACAAATAGTCTTCTTTATATTGATAACAATTAGAAATTAACACTCCATCCAAATTTTGGAAATCTAATTTTTTTTTCAAAAAAAATTGGTATGAAATTATAAACAAAAATTAATAATACTGTAAAACATGAATATATATATATATATATAAATTAATTTGTCATATATATATAGATATATATCGTGATATATATATATATATATGAATATGAATGATGCTAGTACTTGGTTCCAGTTTAATTGGTGATCATTGTGATATAAAATATTATGTGAATTAAGAGATCCATGGTTCAGATATATTGGAATAATCTAATCTATAAAAAATTAAACAAGTTATAAGCCCCAAGATAAATTGTAAGCACTATAAATATAGAAATATAGAAATAAAATATGGTAAATATTAATATTATATATATATATATATATATATATATATATTAATTATTTTAAGAATATTAAATATAAAGGAAGAGAGTTCATAGAATGATGTAAATTTAAAGAAAAGAAAATCAATTAATTGAGATTGTTGTTAAAATAAAAATTTAAATTTATGACAAGTATATGAGAATAGTAAACAACTGGAAAAGTTAAAAACCTCGAGAGTGGAGAAATGAAATAAAATAACAAACCTACTATTGGGAAGAACTTAAGGCTCGACTAGTTGATAATATATCAAAAGATAAGTATTTTGTCATATTGTTTTATGTTTATGTTTAATTATATTGAAGGTGTTTTTTTTTTTTTTTAAATTGGTGAGGGTAGACTTTGTTTATTTTTTTCATCTCTATTTAACGGATGTTTTGCTATTTTGACATGGGTCAATTTTAACTTAGGAAAAAGAAAAAAGAATTATACATCTTATTGTAAAATATATCATTTTTCTAAATAAAATTTGTTTATAAATAAATGAATGTTATAAACAACATTGAATAATTTATCATGGAGGATCTTATTAGAATTAGAATAATCTCAAACCCTAAGAAATTGGTGGGTGGGGAACCACATGGTATGAATCTAATTTTTTTAATTTATTAAAAGTAATGGACAATTTTGCTAAATAAAATTTGTTTATATATAAATTAATGTTATAAATAATAATGAGGAACTTATCATGCAGGAACTTATTAGAATTGGAATAATCTCAAATCGCTAAGAATTGGTGGGCAAAGAGCCACATGGCATGAATCAAATTTTTTTAATTTATTAAAGCTCAATGCAACCTAACAAACTCTGTAATAAACTACATCCAAACTATAAATGCATATGATATACTTAGTAGGTACGCCTTCAAATAAATAATGTTTACTCACTCATTAGTAAAGCAACGTAAAGCATAATAAAAAAATTATTAACAATGTTAACATTCAAGTGATGGAAAAATTATCACATCAATTAAATAACTCACTTTAATTTAGACTAAATATTTTCATTTAAAAAAAATATATTATAATTATTTTATTTTGTAAATATAATTAATGTTGAAGTTGTCTATAAAAAGTTTCAAGTTAATCAAATTCACTTTAATTAGCATTCTTTATAAAAAAATCACATTTAAATCTTTATATTAATAAAAACTTGATAACCCTTAGTACTTGATAAAGTACTAAGAAATAATAAATAGATATGCATCACTATATGACATTGAAAATAAACACATCAATTGCCAAAGTCATAATTTAAAAAAAAAAAAAAATAGTTTTTATATTATTAAAATATAATGAATTATCTTCATCTTGGAACTAGGAAAGGTACAAAGGTTTTATATAGGTTGATTATGATACTTGTAATGTGGAGTCAAATATTTATTTATATATCATAAATAAAAACTAAATCCATGATATCTATGATATTGTGGGGAAGAAACACCTTGGATTAAATTTGATTTAAACAAGCCATTTTTGGCATGGCATTTTACATTATTCTTGATTCTAGGATATTAATAAATATGATAAGATTTACATCAAATTATATATTTTTAAAGGTTTTCTTTAGTTGTTTAAGGGATTTTTTAGGTAGAATGATATAAAATGTTGAATTAAAAAAATTAAATGGACTTAACATTTTTTTTTCAACCAATTTATATCTAGATCACAACCTAACCACTTTTTTTATATAACATAAAGTATCTAAATTTTTGGTCAAGTTCATATAGAAATTTCGGCTTTGGTGATTTTTAAGATAACTCTAACACAAATTGCTTTAACTAATTATGATAATGTCCCACCTTAAATCGTGTTCAACTAGAGACATTATTAGGTATTTTTTGGTTTAGGAATGATCATCCTTCACATATAGACTTCTTAAGTATGGTTAACTTACAAAGTCACTAGTTAATTGTGGGACACACACAACTCTAGAAAGGAAACCATAATTACTTCTAGAATGATGAGAAAGAAAGAAAGAAAAAATTATCATCCATAGCCTATGGGACCTCTTTTAGAGTGCAAAACATGAAAAAACATATGCACCTCAAGATATTTAATCATGTTCAAAATGGATCTATATTGGTTCTATATATGCATATAGTATGTGTAATTTTTTATTTTTAAAACTATATTTTTGAATGCATAATTGGATACAATGCCTTGAAAGTTTACTTGGACACTTAGATTTGTAAACTAAACCACATAAATTTGCAATTCCAACAAATATTTGCTAGACAAAATTTTAATTTTAATTTAAAACTCGAATTAATGGCTTCAGGAAAATGGCTCAAAGGAGGTACAAACCGCTTTCTTTATGTTGATTCCAAAATATTCTGGAATAAAAGATTCTCTTTATTTAATGTCCTTATCAACACACACTGATTTTTGTCATTTCCTCTCTGAAATTACATTTTTTTGGGCTAGTGCCAATGAGAACCTATGGTAATATTTCTCCTCATTCACTTGCATGTTACAGGTTGGATATAATATGTATATAATATTTTGACATAGTGATGGGTATAATATGTATATAGTATTTTGACATAGTGTTATGATTGGAAAAAATGATTTGGCCAGGTGGTTCGAGCAACATCAGACAGACATAGACATAAGTGTGAGACTATTACAAGCCTGAACACATTTCCTCCCCTCCATCCTCCACCCTTTAGTTTGTTTTCTTTCCTTTGTTGCAACGTTTTTGGAGTAAAATTATAGGCATCTTCAATTCCTTCGGTGTATCTTTGCACCTTTAAGCGCAATTGCTAATTCTAGTGTGTATAAGTTTCTTTAGGTAAACTTTGTAAACTTATAATTAGATGCATTAGCAAGATAAACATGGTGGCTCTTTGAATTTAGGTTTGCATAATGGTATATTATTAGTTTTTTTATTTGGGAACTAAATGGAATATTTTATATATGTGTAGATTTAAAGTGTTTGATTTATCTTAATAATTTATAAATACTTGGATAAAATAGATAATTATCTCTTTCAAAGATTAAACTAATAGATCATAAAAATGATAACATGAAATTTATTAAAAAATATTTGTAATTAGTAAAATAACACCTATCTAATATTAGTATTATATGACTAAATTATAATAAAATAAGCATAGTGATAAAAATTAAATACCAAGTTATACTCAAAGACATCAAAACACTTATTTTATGATACATCTCACATTGCCAAGATTTAAAAAAATAAATTAAAGTATAAATTTATTATTATTATTATTATATTAATTACAATGTTAGGCATGTTTAGGTCTTCTAGAATTTTAATGTAGTTATCAATAATTATAAATCGAGATGGTAAGGATTTTCTACCATAAAATATTTTAAAATATTCTTAATAAAAATGACAAATCAAAAATTTATGTGATTTCTCTTATCTTAATTAGATTGATTAATTAAATCTTAACCTTTAATTCATGATTACTATTAAAAATACTCTCAATATTCATTAGAGATTATATCCCTACCATTTATTTGATAATTATTAATAACTAATTATAATTTTAAAAATCTATTCCGAAATAAATAAACCTATAAAACCAAATACTCAGTATTAAAAATACCATTAATTTACAAATTTCAATATTAAAAATACTAATTTTAATACTAATAGATTGCAAAAATATTATTTTAAAATATTATTTTAATTTTAACAAAAAGTAAACAAACAACTTCAAGTAATAACAAAGGTTAACCTATTTAAATGTCTATATCTTTCATTGATCGTGAGCCCTGAAAGGAAGATACGCAGGAAGGATAGTCACTACCCAGTTGCAATCGCTTTCCTCTTAAACAAACAAACCTATTCATTTATGTTTTTTAGAGTGTGGTTTCTAGACTCTAAGAGGATTTATACATAATGGGCCTGGACGAGGTTACACTCACGAAAGCCTTTTCCTCTTAAACAAACAAACTATTCATTTATGGAATGATTTTTAGAGTGACTTCAACACTATAAGAGGATGTATGAAACCGGTGGATTGATCTTTAACAAAAACCATCTCACAGTTCCCAAAAGTGAAGAAAAACGTTTCTGTTTATTGATGCTATTTATCTAAACATTTATGCTCCAGCTTCTACATCTGAAACCATTTAGACGACGGATGCGAAATTTTCACTAAAATGCATACTTGCGGATGGACTTTGTAACGATGCAGTTTCACCAATAAATTCGAGCCAGAAATTGGGACCTGAAGTACTAAATAGTTATCTTCCTTTTATTTCATTGATTATAGTTTTAAGCATATCAAAAGCATACATTACGGAGATGATGTGCGACACACTACATGGAACAGGTTTCATCAGTTACCCAATAAAAAAACTCATCGCTGAATATTGATTTGAGAGACCACTACCATAACAAAGTCTATGATCGCGATCATTTCCCTCTGACTTTAGGCCCCGACAGATAAAATCTATATGTGATACGTGATGTGGCAGCATTTATGGTTAGTTTCCTCAAATATACTAAGGAATACAGCAGTTCAATAAATGTATCTTAATGACAAAAACGGGCGATTTGTTATAGATTTTGCTTAGCTCATATTCAGTGGTGCGAAGTAGGAGGCTGACCGTGTCCTATACCTGGGCTATGATCCATCACCTTCTCTTTCTTACTCTTTACAGTAATGTCAACATAAACTTTTTCAGGAGGAGATTTTCTAGGACTTTGACTATAGTTTTCAGCTATCGGGTACAGCTTAAACTATTGACTTTTTCCTCTTGAATAGTATCCTCGCATGGCTCGTTTTGTGGAGCAGAAATCACAGGCCCTAGTTCTCGGCGAACGATTACCTCGGTTCTTAAATCTCCAATTTCAATGAAGGAGAAGGAATGGAGCACACAAAATGTGAACATAATCAAAGAACAGGAAGCAGTTTTGCAATATAAACCACCCTTCATTCTGCAACTAAATTCAAAACTTCAAGTTTCCTAACAAAATTGGAATCTAAGTGCTATACACAAATAGAAACCAAAAACAGTTCAGATGTAGCGTAGATTGCAAAACTATCTGCTAATGCTCTTCGAAGGGTTCTCTTAAGCTTATTTATCAATGAGATTCGATATCTAATACCATGCTTGGAACCATGAGCTCCAATAGACGAGTTCAACGTATTCCCGTCAGACTCCAACTGTCAATTATTTAATCAAAACTTGCCATGTATTCTAAAAACTAGACCAGGTGCATGCTGCACTATCTGCCAATGGTATGTCTGTAGGCCTTACTTATCATAGATATTCGAGATTTAACACCATACAGAACAACTTTCGCGCATTACAGTCACTCTGCAAATGTCCATGGTTAAAATAATCAATTAACGACTCTCACGCATTCCGGTCAGACTCCAACTCTGTATTATTTAAAATTCTAAAACTAGCATCTGTTGTACCTTTTCGTGATCAGGTTATGTCCATGGGCAACGCCTTTTGGAACTTATGAATAGGAAATTAACCGTCGGTGCTTCGAAATTAAATATTCCTAATCGTGTGGCAATCAGAATTTCACTCTGTCCAACAATTATAAAATATATTCTGTCTAAAAGTGCTTGCATCGTCGTGATATTAATATTTAGTAGACTATTATGTTTCCTCTACATTTGCGATATTCTTATTCTTTATTTTTTCGAAGGGCACTCAATCATGAGAGTGCCCTAATAATTACTTTATAATATAAACATTATAGTTCTTCCAACTTATTTTTAAGTTTTAGAGAGGTGGTCCATATGCTAAATTGGACTCGTCTAGTCAGCCGGCACCATCACCAACGTTTCTGACGTAGAAGAACTTTGCTGTTGTTGCTGGGTCATCCTAATCAAGAAGAATGACAATGTTGAATTATCAGTGTCAGTCATACACAAATTGCAAATATTATAGCCTTTTTTGAATGGCAAGGAATATAACATTTTACAGGTGGTCTCGTGATATGGATGTGTCCACATCCATGTTCCGAAGATGTATATTCACCAAATTTATAAGTAGAATTTGCACTAGTTTTGCATTGCATTTATTTTTATTTTTATTTTAATATTAAATAATGTTAAGTAAAGTTGTGACCACATTATTTTACATATTCATTTTGCGAGATATATATACAAATTCTATATTTTTTTGGTTGAGAAAGATACTCCTGGTGGTTGGGAGGGTTTAATGATAACCTTCTCACTCATGTCCTATGTTGTATGTCTGATGACGCGATTATGTTGTATATGTCTGATGTAGGTACCTAAGCTAGACGCACGCTTCTTCTAGGTTTTCACACCCCTTAAACTCTATATTTTTCTTAAACAAATAATCCTCATTCTTTTCTAACCTTGTCATGAAGATGAACCACATTAGTTGGTTCGAAATGTCGACCAAATCCTTATGATGTGATTAATATGAAAGACTTCTATCTACAATTATAAAATTATTGTGAAAAAACATGGAGATTCTCATATTATTATTTAGTATATTTTATTTAATACTATTTTATTTTCGATTTTTGTAAGGATTGAGGTAGTTCCTTCAATATTTTGGATATTTTTAATTTCTTTCGGCGGAACTACACAATGATATCGCTTAAATATGATCAATACCCTCGAAATTATTTTTAATCTCTAAAGATGTAACTTATATATCATTTTCCACTATTTGGCTTGTATATACGTTGGAAAGGTAGAGGAGGAAAATACACAATTCACACCAAACATGTGAGTTGCTACTCAATTACTTCATTAAACATCAATTTGATCAATCACAATTGAACCCAATATGATGTATTTATTCTATCTAGCTACTGAATTAATGAAGTTCACTTGGATGAAATACATCATGCAAATTCATTGATCTGAATAGGATCCTAAAACACTCTCTAAGTTTTCATGACTATTTCAAATTATGCTAAAAGATTCAAGTCCTAGGAAAAGATCAAAGCTATGAGAAGGAATCCTTGTAACAGTTGCAATTATGGCCAGAGCGGAGCAATGAGCACCCTCGGTCGAGCGTGTAGACCATTGGCGCATGGTAACGCGCACTGGCGCAAACTAGCAAAATGGGAGGCCAAATCAAGAAACAGGGGTGGTTTCTGATACAAGCACTAAATCGCGTATCGCAAGGAATCCCCCTCAGTGGAGGAAATCACCGAAGCACCCAGACCCGAAATCACTATAAATTTCAGAAAAGTAACACATTGAGTTCCGTAGTGCGGGATTCCACAAGCCAGCAGAATATCAGAAGGCCTCGAGGTGGTAAGCAGTTTTGACTGAGTTCCACCCGATGCCACACATTGAGCAACACGCATCTGACGGATGAGAGAGAAAACCTCCTGCATCAGATGGGTAAACATCGTGCGACTTGTCCACCTGATATAAATGATGACCATAGGATCTGGGGCGTCCCGATCAATGGCGAAGATCTGTCCCGATGACTGACCAGATTTGACAAGTCAAAAAGCAATATGACAGGGGATTTGAAGTCCAACGTGGATGATGAGTTGGAAAACGATTCATGATTCACGGGCAATCTTGAAGCAAACGGAATTAATGGCCATTCAAGAATGATTCAAGGAATTTGACACCCATTTCATTGGGAAACAGGTGGCCAGCTCCCTCCGAGCCGTTACCCAGTGATGAGGATGTAGAGCAGAGTAATTCGAACGAACAGAGGTAAGGAAACTAGAAGGCTGGGAAGCGGAAACGAACAATCAAAAGAATAGACTGGCTTTAAAGCCATGACCTGACAGAAGTAGAAAAACACACAGAGATGTAGACAAGAGTTAGCTAGACGCAGGAAGCTAATAGCAGAGAACATAGAGTAGAAGCTGAGTTGACCTAAAGGTAGCATCGAGCTTGATAGATCTAGAGAGAGTTAGAGATTCTATGTACTCCACTGAAGGCTTGAGAGGTTCAAGAAAACTCCTCGGCATAGGCCTGTCATACTACTGTGAGCCTCAGAGGTCGAGTTTCAGTAAGGAGAGTCTGTGCACCCCATTCCTACTGACTTCATTCTGTTTATTGTTTCTCAAATTGAGCTTACTGTTGTAAAAACTTTGCTTGAAAACATAATAGAGAGGCCACCACTGAAAGGCTGGACTAGGAGATGTAGCCCAGGAGCATTGGGTGAACTCCTTATTAAACTTGTTTTGTTTACATGTTTGACTATTATGATTTCTCTGATTGCCTCAGTGTCTATGTATTCTAGCAATCTTATCGATCCATTGCATAAGTAACATAGGCACATCCATGAACTTGAGTTTGTAATACCTTTAATTCTTTGTCCTAGATAAATTCCGAATCACTCATACTAACTTGACCTCTCTAAATCTAGAGTGAACTCAAACTAATTGAAGACTCTTTCTATAAATTAATGTGCATGGGAAGTAATTACCTTATTTTACTGCTCCCCTTTAATTACGACTACTATACTAAGACTTGACACATCATAACTTAAACTTGCCCGTCTAACTCTTCACTAGGCTTACAATCCTTAATTTTCGTCTATGGAGCTCAAGTACATCACTTGCTAATGACTTAGTAAATAAATCAACCAACTGATCACTCGATTTAAAAGGATCTAAATAAACTTCTCCATTTCTCACAAGTTCACTCATAAACTAGTATCTTGTCTCTATATGTTTGTTCTTTTGACGGAACACATTATGCTTCGATAGTGCAATGTTGAGGTGTCGTCATAATAGATTGTTGTTGTTCCTTCTTGTTTGTACTGATGTCCATATAATACTCTATGTAACCATATTTGTTGACACATTGTTGATGTCACAACTATATATTGTGCGTATGCTAATGAAACTCTTACAATAGGGCACTTCTCAGATTCCCATGAGATTACTCCTAGACCACGTTGAAACACATAACCAAAAGTGTTTCATATCATCCAAAATTCATGCAAAGTCATTGCCAGTATATCCAACCAAATCTTTGTTTTATGTGCTTGCACATAATATGCCACAATTTGTAGCTCTTGCTATGTATCTAAAATCCTTTTGTCAATTTTCCAATGTGAATCTCTGGGTGACTCCATAATTCAATAAATCAGACTAATTACCTGAATAATACTTGGCCTCGTAGCTATGAAATTTTTTGTGGGAGTTGGATCTACATATGGGCCCTCATCATGCTTACTTAACTGTGTGCTTGTCGCAGTTGGTGCAAGTACAGGTTTATCACTTTGGAGTTTGAATCTTTTCAACAATTCTTTTGCATATTTATCTTAACACGGAAAAATATCTTTCTTTGATTGCTCAACTTCTATGCTAAGAAAATATTTCATAAGACCAAGATCTTCCATTTCAAATTACTTCTTAATTTATACTTTAAAGTGATCTAGTAAAACATCAATACTATGAATCATATCATCCACATACAAACAAACAATAGAAAATTTATCATGTTGATTTAACTTTGTGTATAAGGTTGGTTCACTACTACATCTACTAAATCCATTACTTATGATATAAGTATCAATTCTATTATACCAAGCTCTTGGAGCTTGTTTAATTGCATAGAGTGCTTTCTTCAATCTGTAAACTTTTCCTTCACAACCTGAAGGTTTCTACACATAGATTTGTTCTTTTAGAATTCCATTTAAGAAGGCTAATTTGACGTACATCTGATAAACATTCCACTTCTTTTGAGTTTTTACTAACAAGACTGCTCTTACTGTATCCAACCTGGCTATTGGAGCAAAAGTTTCTCCAAAGTCTATTTCTAGTTGCTATGAGAACTCTTTTGCTACAAGCCTTGCTTCAAATATTTCAATCTCTCCTTTTTAATTCAAATTTATCTTGTAAACCCATTTTACACTAGTGGGACTTTTATCTTCAGGTAATAACCAAATGCCAAGTATCATTTTTCTATATAAATTATATTTCTTCATCCATACCATTCACCCAATTCTCATATTTGATAGATTCTTCAAATGATGATGGTTGAAATGACAATAATGCAAAATTCAAACTCATATCTAAACCGTCATAAATCTCCTGCAAACTTCTCATTCAATTTGTTGATTTGCTTAATAATTATGAATATTGTTGAGCCATTGTTGGCATGGCTCTAATTGGTATCATTTCCTATGATCCTTGTTTCTCATGTTCTACTGCATCTTCTTCTCCTTTGAGTGGTATTTTTGTATCAACAAATTTGTCTACACTCCTATAGCATGACACTTATTGTTTGAACCATGTCTCTTTTGATTATAGTATTTTCAGTGATAGGGTTATATAATTGATATGAGTTTGAATGCCCATTATACCTAGTAAATATACAATTTTTACTTTTATGATCTAACTTGCCTCTTCACACTTTAGGTAAATTCCCATAGTTTATGCATCAAACATTCGAAAATGAGATACACTACAAGGCATACCTAAACATGCTTCTTGTATAACTTTATTCATCATGATTTTTGTAGGAGATCTATTTTTAACATAAACAACACATGCAACTACTTATGCTGAGTACTTATTTGAAAAAAAATCATCCTTTCAACCTTCTCCTTTCCATGTTCATAATTATTATGTTATTTCTCTCTGCTACACCATTCTACTGTTGTGTATATCTGTGTTGGAAAAGAAGAGGGGGAACATACAAAATTCACACAAAACACATGAGTTTTTTCTTAGTTACTTCATTAAACACAAATGTGATCAATCACAAATGAATCCAATATGATGTATTTTTTTTGCCTAACTAGAAACTTACTAAAGATCACTCAGAATAATTACATCATGGAAATTGGCACTAACTTGACGTCTCTAAATCTAGATTGAACTAAATCTAGCATAGACTTGTCCACTAGATTAATATGCCTGCAAGAGTAGTTACCTATATTTAACACTATAGAAACTACTATTATTGTTGTGTCTTACCAATCTAATCAAGAAAAATGAGTTGTTTAATAGTCAATTTCCATTTTACATATTCATTTTTGTGCATATAAAATGTATTTACTAGAAATAAATAATCCTTGTCTAAAATGTCAATTCACCCATCAGTCCTTAAGGTTGGATGATATCAGACAATCCACCAGGAGATTCAGTAAATGATATGACCAATATGAAATCATCCTTATAAAATCCATTCTTTAGAAACAAATAATCTTTATCTCAATTGTGAATTTCCATATGGACCCTGAATGTTGGATGATATTAATGGTCAACCAAAAACTTCAATAATTGTTATAACCAATGTGAAATGAATGATTTTCTCTATTATGATTTAACATATTAACTCTATAAGTTCGACTCTAATTATCATGGATAGAAAAGTAAGAGTTAGTTGAATGTATATCAACACATGGATTCATCCAAATAAAAACTAATATTACCATTTAGTTGAATTATGGGAGTATGATGAGTTTTAGGCAACTAGTAAACCCTTAAAATTATATCAGTAAATTGTTTTATCCCAAGTTAAATTTATATTATTTTTTAGCTAAAACTTGGGAGAATAATGAGTTTAAGTTCCCTCTCATAGATAGATTCATTTTGTGTTTCCTTTGGGAAAATAATTTTTATCCCAAGGAATAGCCTGTTATACAAGAAAATAGTGTCTCTCCTCCCACTCGGCCCCCTCAGTACATTTGGATAGAAATATGTGACAATAAATCAAAGAGAATTTATATTACAATTTATTATTTTGAAACTATCAACTTTACCTTATATATATATATATATATATATATATATATATATTATATATATATTATATATATTATATATATATATATATATATATATATATATATATATATATATATATATATATATATATATATATCCCTCATAATACATTACAGTTAGCTACCCAAAATATAAGTAATGAAGGTAATAACCTGTTGTTAGGATAGTTTAATGTTATTTGTTCTAATTATTGTTTCAAATCCTAATCCTATTTGGCTAGATAAGGACCTTGATTTAACTAGTAGATTCAAAATGAACTGTTAAGACATAATTGGAATTTTTTGGTATCTAGTTACTCAAACTATGTAGTCCTCAAGACATTTTAATCTATAATAGCATAATCAAGTGACCAAAATCCAACCAGCTAACTTGTATTCATGGGATTGCAAGTGGTATCATGGATTATGTGATATATGATATTCCTATTGATAACAAAATTGTAAATAAGTGTCAATCAACCTACCTTGATCATAGACCTTTAACCTTAATTCTAAACTTTGCCGTGCAAAATAAGTACTTGCATGAGAATTGCTAGAGCCAAAACCATATTATATTTGAGTAGTGTAAAATGAATATCTTATAAAGGGATTTAAATAGGGATTACCACCTCTTAAATTATAAGGATAACATTGAAATCCTCTACCATAATTTTAATAGAACTCTCTCCACTATCATTAGGAGGTTTTCTATCAATGTGTCATATAAAAAGAATCATAGAACTACCAACCCTTGGTATGATAATGACTATAAAACTACTAGAAAAGACATTAGGGATACTTCTAATGAAACCCTAAAACTTGATAAGATAAATACGTACAAATATCTTATAAAATGATTAAAAAATTTGATATGAGTAGAAAGAAACAATAGTTACTGCATCTCTCTAGAAAGATGTGGTGGAAAATTCTACTTTGTAACACTAAATAAAATAATTTTATTTCCTTGAAGAACTGGAATACTTACCTTAAAAACCTCTATAAATCCCTAAATCCAAGGAATCCATTTTAGATGTGCTTATAGAGGATGGTACCTTTTCTTTGGAAGAAATTGATTTTGTGGTTAAGCAACTCACTAATGGGAAAGCTAAGGACATTGAATGCTACCAAGTTGAAAATTTTAAAACAGGATAATATATACTCATCCCATACATACAAAAGATATTTAATTTATCAATGAAGCAAGGCTTCCCAAATAATTTTACCTAAAACCTTAGTGTCCCTATCCTTAAGAGTGGGGAAACATAATTTCCTCTAATTATAGGAACATTATGATTAGCCACAATTTAGCTAAGTTGTATAGGATTATTTTGGAAAACAACGTTATACTTTAGGTTGAAATCCATGGTAAAATAAAAAAATACCATGGACCATATGGATATTCCTAGGATAATTGTAAAGGAATGTCGTTATAATAAGACTGATCTCTTTTGTTGTCTTGTTGAAATTAGAAATTCTTTTGACACCATTCCTAGAATAATTCTATTGAAAAGGATAGAAGAGATAATGGTTCCTCTCGAGTTGAGGGTTTTTGTGACAAGGTCATACGAGAATTTCATTACCAATCTTAGTAGAACTAAGGGTTGGTCACAGTAAATTAAATGAAATACTAGAGTCATGCAAAAGGTTCCCCTTATTTGCTACCACTTTTTGAATATATACTGATAAGCTAGAAGAGTATTTAAAAGATGTAAGTTGTCTTGGCCCCACGCTCACTGGTATGGTCATAGCTCTTCTCACTCATGTTGATGCTATTTTTATTTGGTGAGGAGACATTAAAATCTTAACAGGAAACTCATAATCCTCCAATATTTCTACTCCAAGATGGATAAGACTGTAAATACTAGAAAAACTAATGTCATGACAATTAAGTCAAAAAATATCACCTATGATACTTTTATTTAGGATAATAACTCCTTGATGGGATTTCCTTCATACAAATATCTAGAAAGTGACATCCATCATAAGCTCAATTGGAATTATAACATTGAGAGGGATAAATAGTGGTTTGAAAGCTTACTATGGGATCAAAAGAAACTATAAGTGAACATATTTTTGGTTTTGGGATAAAAAAATCTCCTCTTTAAGACTCTCATCACTCTTGTTATTTTAAATGGTTGTGATGTTTTTGGCAACAATATATTAAGAGTGTAATGTAGGAAGAATGAACAGATCGAAAGTATTTTATAACCTAAAACCTTAAGATTAAGGGGAATATTCTCTACCCTATCCTCTTAATTCAAGCAAGCTCATTGAGATCATGGATATGACTAGGCCGCTTATATGTAGAAGAAAAAATTGTACAACATGAATACTATGAGGTTTCATAATATTGCTTGTAACTCTAGAAAAATCCCCCACCTTTGGCTCCAATAAGCCATTGTATAAGGATGTCGAGTCTTGGCTAGACCATTAGGAAATAAAGGACGAGATAATGTTTTATAATCCAACTAACATATATCATTACTTCCATATTTAAGGAGAAATTATTGGGAAATAAAGAGCTAGAGG
Source organism: Pinus tabuliformis (assembly GCA_031772625.1). Classification (NCBI taxonomy): domain Eukaryota; kingdom Viridiplantae; phylum Streptophyta; class Pinopsida; order Pinales; family Pinaceae; genus Pinus; species Pinus tabuliformis. Next base: position 1,062,079,332 of record CM062807.1, on the reverse strand, counting down.
AAAAAACAAACTACGATATTATAAGGAGCTGATCGACCCCATTATGGAAGACCAAAATTATATATTTGCCTTGAATACTATTAAGAATAAAATGAGCATTCCAAAGATTAAAACTAATTCACATGATCTTCATAGTGAAACTAGGCATTGGTTGATTATGTAAATTCCATGAGATGAATTAGTTTTTGAATTGTAAGATGCTAAGAAAGTTAAAGATGAAAAAAAAACCTATTATATTCTCCATATTGTACTCATATTTGATCTAATTAAAAGAAAATCATAATGCTAACCTTCTCAACCTTTTAACTTAGAAAAACCATGGAGATATGGGAATTATTTTCTCACTTATATTTGAGAATATAAATAAAATGTTAAATAATGTATTACCTTCTTCAAGACGGATAGACCATATAGGTTTTAGTATACAGTAATAATCATTATAATGATTTATTGAGAGTTTAGACATATATAAAAATAGTGGCTTTTCCACGATGGCTCAATCATTACATTTAAATCAAAATTTCTTACACTAGTGCTACAAGGATTTATAGAGAAATTTGTTATTTTCAACTATCAACTTTACCTTTTCTAAGAAAAGTAATCTTGATAAGAATTTCCCTTATAATACCTTAGAGTCATATCTATAATTTAAGGAATGAAGCTAATATTCCCTTGTTAAGAGACTTTAATGCTATTTCTTCCAAGGTAATATTTCAAACCCTAATCCTTCTTGGCTAGAAAAGGACCTTGACTTAGCTAGTAGATTCAAAAGAAACTCTTAAGACAAAACTAAAAAATTATTTGGTATCAAGTTCATCAAATTTTGTAGTTCTCATGGAATTGCAATTTGCAATGACATAATCAAGTGGTCCAAATCCAACTACATGACTTAAATCCATGGGTTTGGAAGTAGTGTCACGGATTATGTGATCTTTGATATCCCTATTGCCAACAAATTCTAAACTCTGACCTCTTAAATTACCATGAGCCTGACTTTGATCATAGACCTTTAACCATAGCTCTAAACTTTCATGCAAAATAAATGCATGCATTAGAATTGCAAGAGTCAAAGACACCTTCTTTTTTACAAGTGTAAAATGAATCTCCTCTTAAATGATTTAAATAGGATTTACACCTCTTAACGTATAAGGATAACACTGAAAAACTCTATCATAATTGTAATGCAACTGTACTCACTACCATTATGAAGCTCTCTACCAAGGTGTCATATGAAAATAATATTAGAACTACCAAACCTTACTATGACAATGATTGTCAAATTGCTAGAAAATCAATTAGGGATGCTTCTAATGAAACCATAAAACTTTATAAGATAAATACACACAAATATTTTATTAAAAGAAAGAAAATATATCATATAAGTAGAAAGAAAGATTATTAATTGAACCTCTGTAAATCTAGTCCTATAAATTTTTTGAGAAAGATTTGTAAGACAAAAGAGAATCATTTGATTGACTTGAAGAACTAACATATTTAGCTTAAAAACCTCTATGTATTGCGTAAGTCCATGTACTCGATTTTTAATTCCCCTACAGAGGATGATATATTTTCCTTGAAAGACAGTGAGTTTGGGGATAAGAAACTTGCTAATGGGGAAGATAAGGATATTGAAGGCTACCAAGCTAAAAATTTTAAAATAGGAGAATCTATCATCATCCCATACATACACAAGCTCTTTAAATTGGAAGTGAAGCAATGCTTCCTTAATCCATGAACCTAATGCCTTATTGTTCCTATCTTTAAGAGTGGTAATAAAAGAATTCCCTCAAATTATAGGAGCATAATGATCAATGACATTTTAGCCAAGTTGTACAAGCTTATTTTGGATAAGAAGATTAACATTTATATTGAAATGCATGATAAAAGAGCTAAAGGCCATGATGGGCTTACGAGATAAAATTCACTTATGGACCGTATTAGTATTCTTAGGATAATTTTAGAGGAATGTTTCTATATAAAACTAATCACTTTGGTTATTTTGTTGATGTTAGAAAAAAAATTGACACCATTGTTAGAACAAAGCTATGGAAGAGGTTTGAAGGGATAATGGTTCCTCTTGCATTGAGGGTTATTTTGGCAAGGCTATATGAGAGACTTATTTACAAGGTAAGAACTACTAAGGGTTAGTCGAAAGAAATTGAATGCAAAATTGGAGTCAAGAAAGGGTGCCCCTTACCCCATACCTTTTGGTCATGTATATTGATAAGCTAGAAGAATTTTTGAAAGATGCAAGTTGTGGATGCCCAATGATCACTGGTATGGTCATAACTCCTCCCCTTTATGCTAATTTTAATTTTATTTTCACAAGGGGACATTATGATATTAGTAAGAAACTCAAAATTCGCCAATATTTCTACTCCAACGTGGATATGAATATAAATATAGACAAAACTAAAGTCAAGATAATTAAATATAGAAAGATCACCTACGATAACTTTTATTCATGCTAAATAATCCTTGTAGGAAGTTGCATCATATAAATATCTAGGAACTGACATCCATCATAATAACAATTGGCATTATGGAATTGAGAAAATGACAAATGGATGTTAGAAATATTACTATGGGCTTGAAAAGTATTGCAATTCGGTAGATCATTGGACTTAAGATGAAAAAATATCCTCTTTGAGACTCTTATCGCTCTTTTTATTTTATATGGTTTTGAGGTTTGTGGTTATAGTATATTCAGATAATCGTGGAGGAAGATTTAACAAATTCAAAATTAGTTTACAACCTACAACCTCAAGATTAAAGGAAATATTCTCTACCCTACCCTCTTCATTGAAGGAAGCCTTTCCCCAATTGGAAGCATGGCTATGAGTAGGTATGTTAAGTATAAGAAAAATTTATACAACATGGACTCCAAGAGGTGTCCTAAAATTGCTTCTAACTCTAGCAAAAGGCCCCACCTTCGGTTCAAATGAAGGTGGCATAAGGATGCACAGTTTTGGATAGAACATCAGGGAATAAAGGAGGATATCATCTTATAGAATCGGGATAACATACATTATTACTTCAAAATTGAAAGGATAAATTATGGGAATATACTGAGTTAGTTGAAAAAAGGAAACAACAATATTATAACGAGGTGATAAACCCCAATCTATAAAACCAAAATTATCTCTTTGTCTTGACTATCATTAAAAGAAAATGAGCGTTATCAAGATTAAAAATAATTGTCATGAGCTTCAGAGTGAAACTAGCTATTGGTTGATTCGCAAAATTCCATGGGATGAAAGAATTTGTCACTTGTGCAATCCAAAGGAGGTTGAAGATGAAAAAAATTTTCTCTTAGATTATCCATATTATACTCACATTCATTCTAATTTTTAAAATATTTTTCATAGTACCAACCTCTTTTACATTTTAAGTCAACAAAACTATGGAGATATCAGAACAATTCTCTCACTTCTCTTTTGAGTATAGAAATAAAATGTTAAAGAATATCTTACCTTATTAAGGTTTGGTACACCATATAGGTCTTAGTGGACATTCATCATCATCTTCATCATCATTTAGTAACAATTTTTCCATATTTAGAAATTTTAATAATGTTGATAAATATAGTTTAATTTAAGTTGAAATCATTTAATCCTTTTATTTAGAACCTTTTGCGAATTTTGATTACAATTTATTAATTTTAATAACATATAGATTTAGAAGATAAAATAGTTACAATATTCTATTTATATTTGAAAAATTGGAGGCTTACATACTTCCCCAAGTAATACAGATAGAATAATGTGACCGGCAACAAACATCATGGAAACATGATAAACAATAAATGTCATCACAATGTGATGATAAATAAACAATGTTACAATATGACAAAGAACAAAAAATGTCATAATGTGATGAACAACAAACATCATTAGAATGTAACGAGCTATAAATGACATCAAAATGTAACGAATAATAAATAATGTTTTAATGTCATGAACAAAAAACATTGTTACAGTGTCATGAATAATAAATGTCATTGGAATTGGATGAAAAATAAAAATTGTCACAATATGACAAACAGAAAATGACATCCAATGTGTCAAAAAACAGTTTAGGTCACAATTGTTAAATAATATCCATTGTCAAGATGTGATGAACAATAAATTTTGTCACAATGTGATGTACAACAAACAATGTCACATTCTGATGAGCATAAAATGTCATTAAAAAATGGACAAAAGAATCATCTCACAATGCATTAGACAAAAATATTGACAACAATGGTCAATTATTTTCAACTATGTTGATTATGATCTTCCTTTGGTTGACCGAGGTCAAACATTGTCAACCCTCATCGTCATGGTTAAGATGGCCAACCATGTTTAAACAAGGTTAAATATGGTCAAGATATGGTTAGGAATAGCCAACATGGCTGAGAATGGCTAATCATGGTCAACCATGGTCAGCCACAATCATCTATAGGTAAATTAGGACAACCTAGTCCACCATGTTTAGCCATTGATTAACATCAACATCATTACAATTAGTCTAAAATATGGTGTTGTAATGAAACAAAAAAACCATTAAAAACTATGGTTGATCATGTTTTCCCATGTTAATCATGATATTCCTTTGGTTGACCAAGGTCAAACATAGACATCCATGGCCATATGTGGTTGTGTATAGTCAATTGTAGATAGCAAGGTTAATTATGGTCATAGTGGTCATGATGGACAACCAAGTCAACCATGGTCAAACATGACCAAGCCATGGTCAACGTGGTTGAAAATGATTGATTATGGTCAATATGGCCAAACTGGTCAACTAAGGTCAACACTAGAATCATGATTAAACATGGTCCACCACAATCACTTATAACTAAATTATAATAACTCTATTATTCCATGTTTACCATTGTTAATCATATGTTGACCATAGTCGACCATGGCCGACTAAGATCAACCCATGGTCAACATGGTCAAACGAGCTCAATCATGGTCAAACCATGAAGTACTCATCTTTTTTACCAGTATCTTACCACATCCATTCATAACATAATGCTTTAAATTGTGAAGAACATAGTTGATATATTGTAGGTATTAGGGAGGAGTATATAATGTATATTCGAATTATAAGTATTTGTGGTATTAAAGGGGTATTCAGTACAAATAGGGGTGAATTTTATTATAAACTTGTATTGTGTGGGGGTTTAACAAAATGATTAGCATTTAGTGACATTAACATATTCTTAAATAGCACATGAATGTAGATGCTATGAAATAGGTTGACTGGTGGAGACCCTATGGGTCAAATATGATCACCAAGGTCAACCATAGTCAACCATAATCAACCATGGCAACATGTTCAAATGATGGACATCCATGGTCACGCATGGAAAACCATGGGCAAAATGAAAACCATTGACTACCATGTTCATGGTAAACTATAACATGACCATATTTAATGATAGTCAACCATGTTCAAACATGGACACCACGTTTAGATATAGTCAACCTTGTTTGCCGATGTAACATAGATACATTGTTACATTTATAGTTGGCCATAGTAAATCATGGTTAACCTCATAAACCCTCTTTAACCACTAACATAACAATAAAGTTAGCACCAATGTAACACCGACTAATTTATGAATGTCATTGACAATGAGCCTCGGTATTGCAACAAGAATGCTACAACTCCCAAGGTTACCGACTTTAATTATCAACTCGGGGTTTGTACAAACCTTAAGAGGTATCGAAACTATATGTGTAGCATACAATGTGTCCTTCCTTTGCTGTCATGATGTAATGGAGTGCATGTACTCAAGTCAAAATCCTAAACTAATTGTAGAAAATGAAATGCTCGAAATGGAACCTTAACCTATTCCGAGAAAGAAATTACAAGGAAAGAGACTAAAATCAAATGCTAAAACACACCATTTCCTAACTAACTATTAAGAGGATTTTCTTCAAAAGAATGCTAAGTTAACATGTATGCAATCCTACTATCCTAAGCATGCAGATTTAAACCATCAAACCTTCTACTGTTGTGCATGTAAATGAATAAAATAAATTTATTTTTCTTTTTGTCTTTTTTCATGTGAGAGTGTGAAAGCTAATCTCTTTTGGTGATGTGGCAAGTGGCTTGGGGACCCTTTGCAAGCTTCCAAGAAGACGTTTCATCAATTCGGCCTCAAAACAAGATTTCCTATAGGATTCCTTGGAAACCTACAGGATCCCCTGAAAACTTATTGGATACAATTGAGAGCAAAAGGACGGATGTTGAAGGTGATGGAAAGATTAGGGAAGATGGTTGGTGGATGGAATGAGGTAAGGGAGTGCCTAGGACCATTTCAGAACTCAAAACCAAAGTTTGGAGATGGATGGATTTGCTCAAAAAGCTTGGAGAAGTTTCCTTGTGAAATGATGAAATTGGTGAGGGTTTAATGAAAGAAAGTGAGGACCATGGGTGGATGATGTTGGGATGAGTTTGCTGACTATTAAATGCCTTTGTACTCCTAAAACACCTACACTACATCAAACATTGAAATTTACCCAAAAATCATGAAAACAAGAATAATTTCAATTATCTAAAGGAAACAGAATTTCATGAACTAGCTGTCTACTTCATGCATGAGGAAATATTTGTACAATCATATAAAACATTAATGAGATCTAATGTAAGACTGAAGATAGAAGAAATGGAAATCAAATACTACTCTTGAAAACTAGCAAAATGTTAACCTAAGTGAGGAGCAAGAGGGATAAAATGGTATTGATGGCATGGAGATCAAGTACAGGCCTAATCGCAGCATGAATGATGATTTTTCTCATTCGGGCTCAAAACAGGCTTTCCTACAAGAGGCTACAGTGATTTACTACATGATGTACAAATTTACTATAATTGGTCGGATGACCGAGAAAATCAAATCAGAATTGGATGGAACAAATTTTTCAATTAACTAGGATGTCTTAGGTCCCCATTCCAAGTGGAATCGCTCAAAAATACATCTGTTAACGTATGCTGAAAAATAGAAAATCATTACTAGTCGAAAATCTAGAAATCCGAGAACTAGTGAGCTAGTAAACCTAAAAAATGCCTAACCAAATAAAGTGCAAATGAAATGGGGTAATTTTTGTCATGAACTAGAATTTTTTTTGATATAATGAAAGTGGAATAAACTTGATTGAATCTCATTAGCATGCTCTAAAAAATAGCATAAATCTATTGTTCTTTGCTAAAAAGGAGGTCCAACAATCTAGATTTGGGGAAGACTAATCCAAGCAACTGAATGATTATTACAAACTTCCATAGCTTTTACAAAGATGAAATAATGCCTTTGATCCCACAAAAGAACTTACATCAACCATTTAACTCAATCCTATAACAATAAATCATTAATAGTAAATGCAGAAATAGAAAGAAATACAAACTAGAGAGGCATGTGAATAAGAAGTGAAAACAAGGATAGAAAATGATACAAAATGGATCTGAGGCTCTTGGGATGGACAAGACCAGGAAAACATGGATACCAATCGAGGAGAACAATATTTAGAAGCTTAATATGACACCAATCTTCATTATTTTCATCAATAAAATTACATCCCTACAAGAAAATATAATGGAGTTGCAAAATTACGAGTTCTCTCCACAAGAACGGTAATGAAAAATCTCTCCCTAGAGGTAAACTACATTTGGTACTTATACAAAATGATTAAGAATAATTCCCCATGAATGGAGGAAGCTTTGCCCACCAAAATACCTTGATTAGTGGATTTGGTCCCCAATACTAGGAATCTGCATTAAATTGCAAGGAACACATTCCTAGATTTTCTCAATCATTGAAGTTCCACAATCTGTGCCATAATTCCATAATATCTTATTTATTTATTATTTATCATCTATCCTCCTGTAGTAGGGAACAAATCCCTAAATTATCTCCTCCTCAAAATCTTCATAATCTGCCCAATATTCTCATAATATTCCACAAAAATAAATAATATTAGGCACAAGTATCCAATTATTCGTAAACCTTCCTAATGAATATATTAAAGTTAAAATTAAATTATCCAATGCAAAAAGAGAGGTTGAATGTGCTGAAGGATGGTCCTAGGCCTTAAATTATTGTTTAATTTAGAGGTATGAGCCCTAATTTATTTCTAATTTAAAATCCCATCATACCCCCTGCTGAAAGTGTTGCTCATCCTCTGAGAAACTTAGTGACCTCATTGTGCCTCATTCATTGCCCTAGTGGTCTCTATCTTGTGCTTTAAGAATCTTGGATCTAAGTTCTGCAAGGACAAGCCCAAAAACATATTTGTGCAAAGAAAAATCAATGTTTCTTGAGACCATTATCTTTTTCGCGTGCCCTCACACAAGATGAGTTCTTGAATATTTTTCAGTTTAGCAAGGTCTTCCATATCCTTATCAACATTCTGCTACATTATTCCATAATTTGGACACCTCTAAAACCTTTAAACTGCCTTTAGATGAGAACTAAGACATCCTTAGTAATTCCTCTCAAACCTACAAGAAACCCCGTTAAAACTGCAGGAAACCCCTTTTGAGCATAAATGATATTTTGAGCCTAGGACAGGCCCTCAACTTGACTCCCATGCATTTTTCTCATTTTTAGGCCCTGGAAAAAAGCTAGAAAGAGATTGGATACATCTTGGAAAACATCTTTTCATCATTGCATTTTGAGTTTTGTTTTGATGGTAAATGTATCATTTCCTTTTATTGGCTTCTTCTTCTCTCTTCTAGCCTAGATGACTACATAATGTCCTTGGAGTTCTCTCTTTTGATTAGGTCTCTCTTAAGCTCTGCCATCTTGGGGTTTAGCATAGTTTTTTCATTTCTTCCTTCTTGTAGCAAAATTCTTCCTTCTTGTAGTAATCGTTCCTCCTCTTTCAGGGTCTTCTAACTGTATGGGAGTGACGAGAAATGATGAAGAGGGATTGGATGATGATGCTAGGGCTCAAAGGGAGTAGTGTAGGTTTGTGAAAATTGAGAGGATGATCTATTTGTTTTTCTCAAGAATGAAATTGGATGGATGAATGATGAATAGATAGGGAATATGAAGTGGATGGAGGGCTTATAGTGTTGTGGTGACTTGGCCTTTGCAAAAAAATCTTCTTTAACTATTGTCCTCATTCCTTGAAATCATGACCCTTCATAATTTGACTTTTCAAAATTGCATGAGTGAAGGAGTGAGTTGCAATTACCTAGTTGGAGGTGGTTGAGACTGTTGACCCATCCTTAGCTTATAAAACCTCATCTCTCATGCATTGACAACAAATTGCTAACTATAATGTTCTCAAGAGAAAAGGTCAAGAATATTGCATACATGTACCTACGTGATGGTTGTTGGAGAGAGCTACATGCTGCTACTGAGTTGATGTTGATGTCGATGTGCAGGTGTTGTATGGGGATGTTGATGATCTTGATCTGGAGGAGCTTCTTTGACCTCTGGTTCTCCATGTTGAAGCTTACTGCAAATCTCTTGCTACTTCATCATCGTAACCCCTCAATTTTTCAAAGAAACCCATCCAATTGTGCCTTGTGAATATCTCTAGTACAGGAGAGTGTTGATGAATCCTGACTATGTTGATGGGTTCCCCCTATCATTTTTCTCCAATGGATGGAGGTTTGTATAGGTCTGATACCAAATTTAAAAATTATGTGTATACAATTTCATTATGCTGCAATCACTTTCAACAAATTAGAAATTTCCTTATGCTCGTCTTACTTGGAAAAATGTGGGGAAATGTAGAGCCTACCTCCTTAACACTACTTGATGAATCCAATCTCTATTTTTCCCTTTTAAAACTACTCACTTCCAATCATGTAGGTGTTGTTCTATATCCTATAGGATCTCAGGGAATCCTATAGGTTTTCAGGGCATTGAATTTCTTTATCCATATCTCCCAAATGGTAGAATGGATTGACCTAAAACTTTATGAGCATGTTTCCATCATCATTATGCACCTCCCCATAAAAAAAAAAATTGGTCAATGGATGCACGTATCTCGAGAAAAACTAAAAATGGCTGATGGTGATGGAGATCGATTTCATGGAAACCATGAACTAGAATTTGCTGAAATTTCTTGAGCATGTTAGCATCATCCACGTGCATTTCCCCATGGAACATATTTTTAAATGGATTCAAGGATATCAAGAAAATGCAAAATGGATTGTAGGTGATGGAGGCTGATTTCTTGAAAACTGTGCACTGGAATTTGTTGAAATTTCTTGAGCACGTCACCATCATCCATATGCATCTCCTCCTGAAGCAGCTTGGAAAATGGATCCATGGTTTTGAAGTTATGGAAAAAAACAAATTTATGCTCTATGTATTTTTGTATCTTGTAGTACAACAAAGAATCCTGTAGTTTTTTAGGACAACAAGCAAACTGAATGGTAGAAGCTTGAGAATGATGGGTGGATGATGAAAATAGATGAGGGTGATGGATTGGGATGGCCTTGGCCTTGTTGGAGCATTTGAGAAAAGGAGAAGAAAGTCAAAATTTGACTTCTTTTGTCTAGGCTTGACAAATTTTCCTTTTGGTACCAACTTGTTCTTGTTGCTTGCAAATGTTTGAGAGTACATGCATTCATCAAAGAGATGCATGAAGAAAAGTTTTTTTATTTTTTCGTTTTACCCAACCCATTGACCACCTCATGGATGTTTTCAATCAACGAGCCAATATGAGGTGCCTCAAAGGAGGTTTTTCCCTGAGATTTTCATTTTTTTCTCTTATTTTTCATATTATTTTTTTTTACTCTACCCTACTTGAAAAACAAAATCACTTTCAAGTATAAGAATACTTCCAATGGAGCCATGTGCACATCAATATGACAAACAAAATGATGTGGAGGCTTGAAATGTATTCTTTGACATGTACCTGGATTTGAGTGATCAAATTCTTTGACTTTGATGATATCAAGCACAATTGAAGAAGGGAGTATTGTTGCTGCTTAGTGACTATCTGGAACCATATTTGAATATAGTTGTGATGCCTCTGGTCCACTTGCTAATTTGGATCATCTTAGACGTCTTATTCTACTATGACCTTCAATTTTTCCTCTTTTTGTTGATTAATCTCTTGAATACATGGAGGATTTGATAGTAACCATGAGGGAGCTTTCTGAATCTATGATTTTGATGTCTGCTCTTCCTCAAGTGCAACCCATGATTCTTTGATCTTCTCTTTAGAATCTTCTTTTTCTTGATGTGATCCTTCAATGATATCAAGATAATCTCATTTTTGCAATACTCTTCATGAGCTATGGTGAATACCATTGATCTCAAGAGATGTTTGGAAGTGTTGTACCTCGGCATTGTAAGTGGGTTGAGCTACTTCAATGTGCGGGTTTGGAAATTGTGGTATAGGTAGTTGAGAGGGAGTGTATATTTGAGATGGATGTGGATGGGTTTGTGGTTGTGGTGGAGGTGAATGGTAAGTATAACATGAAGTTTGGTATGGAGGATATTGAGGAAAATATTGAGGATATTGTGGATGGCCCCCATAATTTCCTTGCAAACCTTGTTGCTAAGATTGGTTTTCGGGTTGAGATGGCCAATGTTGACAAGGAAAATGTGTATAACAATTAATTTGAGGTGGATGTGCATAAGCTTGAAATTGTGAATTAGTCTCTTGCATCATATCAGGTTGAATAGGCTGCCATGGTCCTCTTGGATCTACATAAAATTGTTGCATTGGAAATTGACTTGCTCCATTGTCATCTTGGTGAACTTCCCTCAACCATGGTAATGAGGAGCAACATTTAACATCATGTGATTCTACATGGACAACACAAACATCTTCTTTTCTCTCATTTTTTATTCTTAACATTTCTACTTGTTTGTTTAGATTGCTAAGAATTTTTGTTTTAAAGTCATCAAACAAATTTCCAAGTTTAGCTTGACTTACTAATCTTGATGTTGATTGACTTACTCTTGCATTTCGTCTTGATATGTGTTTGCATGTTTCACAAATTTATTCAAATGATAATTGATATACATTACCTCTACTCATGAGATCATGACATCAATCCACTCATCCCTAATTGTTTTAAGTAAGAAGGTTTTTAGTGTGTTAGATCCTAAATGATGTAGTTTTGCCCTCTTAACATTATACATGAACCTCTCTATTAGATCCTCAAGGCTCTCATCTTCTCTTTGATGCATTCTAAATATTTCTTCCTTAAGATCATGACCTTTATATTTTTCTAGAAAGATCTTTTGCATATCATTCCATGATCTTATTGAATTAGTCCCTAAACTCATGAACCATTTAAGATATTTGTCCTTCAATGTTGCCGGAAACAAACTAAATTTTTGAGATTTTAATAAGTAACCATAGGATCTACAAATAGTTTCAAATCCAAACAGAAAGGTTTCCTGATCCTCTGACCTTAGACCATGAAATTTTGGAAGAAAAAATGGAGGGATGTTCTTCATGTGCACACTTCCATTAGTATCTTGAATGGGAAATCTGAGAGAATCTTCCTCATTGTCATCATCTCCATCAATTTATTCTTCATTCTTCGCCATATTCTTCTTCTACCTATAAAATTGAATGGTGATGTGTCTCTTACTGCACCATGTGATCAAATGGGGCGGTGGGTTGGTGTTGGAGATTTTTTGTTTTGGTTTTTATGATTGAATGAAAACTATAATGCAATGGAGTTTTCTACCTTTGAATTAAATATGCCTAATGCAAATATTTTTTTTCGCAAAAAGAAATGAATCAAATAAGGAAGAAAACAATGCATACTTTGAAATCTCCCAGGCAATGGCGCCAAAAAGTGATGAGCCTCGGTATTGCAACAAGAATTCTGGAACTCCCAAGGCTACCAACATTAATTATCAACCCGAGATTCATACAAACTTAAGAGGTATCGACACTATATATGCAGCATACAATGTTTCCTTCCTTTGTTGTCATGATGCAATGGAGTGTATGTACTGAAGTCAAATCCTAAACTAATTGCAAAAAATGAAATGTTCGAAATGGAACCTTAACCTATTGCGAGAAAGAAAGTACAAGGAAAGAGAGTAAAATCAAATGCTAAAACACACAATTTTCTAACTAACTGCTAAGAGGATTTCCTTCAAAATAATGCTAATTTAGTATGTATGTAATCCTCTTGTCCTAGGCATGTAGATTAAAACCATCAAACTTTCTATTGTTGTGCATGTAAATGAATAAAATAAATATGTTTTTATTTTTTTGTTTTTTCATGTGAGGGTGTGAAAGTTAATCTCTTCTGGTGATGTGGAAGGTGGCTTGGAGATGATGGTCAATGGTCAAAATGCTTGGGAGACAAGTAGGGAGCCTTTGCTAGCTTCCTAGAGGATTCTCCTCAATTTCGCCTCAAAACAATATTTCCTATAGGATCCCCTTGAAACATACAAGATCCCTTGGAAACCTATAGGATCCCCCGAAAACCTACAGGATACAGCCGAGAGAAAAAGGATGGATGTTGACCATGATGTAAAGCTTAGGGAAGGTGGTTGGTCGATGGAATGAGTTAAGGGAGTGCCTAGGACCACTTCAGAACTCAAAACCAATGTTGGGAGATGGATGGATTTGATCAAAAAGCTTGGAGAAGTTTCCTTGTGAAATGATGAAATTGGTGAAGGTTTAGTGAAAGAAAGTGAGGAAAATTGGTGGATAAAGTTGGGATGAGTTTGCTGACTATGGAATTTCTCTGTACTCCTGAAACACCTGCACTGCATCAAATATTGACGTTTATCCAAAAATTATGCAAACAAGAATAATTTTAATTATCTAAAGGAAACATAATTTCATGAGCTAGTTGTCTACTTCAAGCATGAGGAAAACTTTGTATAATGATATAAAACATTGATGAGATCTAATGTAAGAATGAAGATAGAAGAAATAGAAATCAAATACTACTGTTGAAAACTAGAGAAATGTTGACTTAAGTGAGGAGCAAGAGGCCTAAAATTGTCTTGTTGGCATGGAGGTCAAGTAGAGGCCTAATCCAAGCTTGAATGATGATTTTTCTCAAATCACGCTCAAAACGGGCTTTCCTACATGATGCTACATTGATTTACTACAGGATGTACATATTTATTATAATTCATCAAATGACCAAGCAAATCAAATCCAAATTAGATGGGACAAATTTTGTTATTAACTAGGATGTTTTAGGTCCCCATTCCAAGTGGAATCACTCAAAAAGACCTCTGTTAACCTATGCTAAAAGATAGAAAAGCATTACTAGTCAAAACTCTATAAATCTGAGAAGTAGTGAGCTACTAAATCTAAAAAATGTCTAACCAAATCAAGTGAAAATGTAATGTGGTAATTTTTGCTATGAACTAGAATGTTTTTGTGATCTAATGCAAGTGGAATACTCTCGATTGCAGCTTGTTAGCATGTTTGAAAAAATAGCATAAATTTATTTTTCTTTGTTAAAAATGAGGTCCAATAATATATATTTGTGGATAAGAAGACTGATCCAAGCAGCTCAATGATTATTATGAACTTTCAATGCTTTTCCAAGTATGAAATAATGCATGTGAGCCTGGAAAAAAAACTTACATCAACCATTTAACTCAATCCTATAACAAGAAATCATTAATACTAAATGCAGAAATAGAAAGAAACACAAAGTAGAGATGCATGTGAATAAGCAATGAAAGGAAGGAAAGAAAATGATACAAAATGGCTATGAGGCTTTCGAGATGGCCAAGCCTGGTGAAACTCAGAGACCTATGGAAGAGAGCAAGATTTAGAAGCTGAATATGAAACCAATATTCATTATTTTCATCAATAGAATTACATCCCTACAAGAAAATACAATGGAGCTACAAAAATACGAGTTCTCTCCACAAGAACACTAATGAAAAATCTCTCCCTAGAGGAAAGTTCAACTTGGTGCTTATACAAAATGATTAGGAATCATTCCTCGTGAATGGAGGAAGCTTTCCCCACCAAAATCACCTGATTAGTGGATATGGTCCCCAATACTCGGAATCTGCATTAAATGGTAGGGAACACATTCCTAGATTTTCTCAATCATTGGAATTCCACAATCTATGCCATAGCTCCATAATATCTTGTTGATTTATTATTTATTATTGATCTTACTGTAGTAGGGAAAAAGTCCCTAAATTAGCTCCTCCTCCAAATCTTCATAATCTTCCCAATATTCTCATAATATTCCACAAAAATAAATAATATTAGGCACAAATACACAATTATCCATAATCCCTCCTAATGAATATATTAAAGTTAAAAATAAATTATCTAATGCAAAAAGAGAGGTTTAATGTGCTGAAGGTAGGTCTTAGGCCTGAAATTATTGTTTAATTTAGAGGTATGAGCCCTAATTTATGTCTAATTTATAGGCCCGTTATTTGACCAACATTAATTAACAATGCTTAACAATAATGTAACATAAACACATTATTACATTAACGATTGACTATGGTCAATCGTGGTTAACCTTTCCAACCCTCTTCAACTAATGACGTACAAAAATTAACATTAACACCCATATAAAATCAACCATGATCAACCATGGTTGACAATATTAATGTAATAATGCTCAAAATTGATATAACATAGATACATTTTTACGGTAATGGTTAAACATGGTCAACCTTGTCAATGAATGCCATCCATGTTTAACTTCATTAACCATGGTCAACCATTTGTGAACCTCCTCAATTCTTCTCAATCATAGTTAACCATCATAAACCATCATCAACCATCAACAACCCTTAGGAACCATGGTCAACCATTGTCAACCTTGGTCAACTCTTGTCAACAATTTTAACCATAGTCAAAGTTTTTCAACCATAGTAAACCATGATATTTTAATATGCCCCATGCACATCACCCGTTAAGAAGCACAAAAACATTAAAAAAGTGGTTTATATACATTGTTCAACTTCATTTCCACCTTTTATATTCCAACCAGTGGAAATATCAGTGGATAATGATGCCTATATAGACATATATCAAATATTTTTTAATGTGGTTATACTAGAATATATACTATATCAATATAGTTATCAACAAACACTTATTTTAATAGTTCTTCTTTCATATTTTAAATATGAATGAGTTTTTATGGGTTTCAAAAAACTGAGAAAAAATTTAATAGAAAAAATTTCTAGTTGTTATAGTTACAAATATCAAGTATTATCATTGCAAATTTTGTTTATAATAATAATATTTGAAATTACAATTATTAAATATTAAAATAAATATTTTTGAGATATCTGAATCTATTTCTATATAAAAATTCAAAAAAGAATTAATAATAGGACATTTGCAAAATAAAATTATTAAAATTTGAATGAGACAATTTCTAGATTATAAAAAATTTCACCATATTTAAAATGAGCATAGATCCACCTTAACCCTAGATCTATCAAGTGTTGAGAGGTTTGAAATCTCTCAAGATGCAATCCTCTCCTCAATTGTTACACTCAAAAATTATGTCTTCACCTTAATATATTTTACCCCTGTCAACTCTTGATAAGTCTAGGGTTAAGATGGACCTAGGGTTGTATACAATCTATATAATATACGTATTTGTGTTTGTGTGTCTCTTTCTTATTTTTTCTCTATCCTCTTTCTATCCCCATGTCTATCTCTTTCCCTCTCTCCTTTTCTCTCTCCCCCATCTCTCTCCCCTCCTCTCTCCCCCATCTCTCTATCCCTCTTAACCTCTCCACCCCTCTCTATCCCTCTTGGCCTCTCCCTTCCTCTCTCTATATCTCTCTTCTTCCCTCCCTCTCCCCCCACCATATATATCTATATCTCCCTCCATCTCCCCTTCCTTATCTCTCTTTCTCACTCCACCAAACACACACACACTATCTCTCCATATCTATATATCTCTCCCTCCCTCCCTCCCCCTATCTTTCTCTTTTCTTCCATCTCTCCCCCATCCATCTATATATTTATCTCCCTTAGTCTCTCCTTCTTTGTCTCTCTATCTCATCCCCAAACATACACACTCTCACTCCATATCTATTTATCTATCTGTCCCTCTCTCTTCCCTCCCTCACTCTCTCTCCATATCTACCTTGTCGCTCCCCCTCTCTCTCTCCACCTTTATCTCTCTATGTCTTCCTTAATCCATCCCTCTCTATCCCCCTCCAACTCTCTCCCTCAGTCTCTCTTCACTTTTCCCTTGTCACTCCCTCTCTCTCTCAAACTATCTCTCTCTATGTATTTTTTCTTCCCTATATCTCTTTTACCCTTTAACTCCATGTGTCTCTCCCTCCCCCTCTCCTTCCCTCTCTCCTTCTCTTTCTCCTCTCGTCTCTCTCTTCCATTGTTTCTCTTCCTCTCTTCCACCTTCCTCTCTCTCTCTACCCCCATCACTCTCTTGCTCTCTCCCTCCCTCTTTGGCACTATCTCCATCCCTCTCTCCTTCTCTCTCCCCCACTCTCTCCCTCCCTACTCTCCCCCCATGTCTTTCTCACTCTCTCGCTCCTCCATCCATATGATCGATATTTCCACTCTATGTAATTGGTAATATATGTAAGGTATAATATAATAATACTTATAATGGAGATGATTATTATTATTATAATATGTTGGAATAATAATAATAACTTTTATTGATTAATATACCAATAGTAATATATAATGAAATCATATGTTAACGAAATAATAGTATGTTACCTTTACATTATACACATACCAATTTCTTCTACTCAAATTGGTAGCTCCATGTCTTACGTTGTATATTACATTGCATTTTACAATTTGCAATTTACATTTTGCATTACATTTTACACCTACACATCTCCACTATAATTGTAGGAGTGATGTTGACATAGTTACTTACGTACATTATGGTTACATATCTATCCTATAGCAGGCTGTAGAGTTTATATTGGCACAATTACTAACACTTTTCAATACTAATCATGAGCCCTCAAAACATGATACTTTTAAAGAGTGCTCTCTCCTCCCCCACACGATGCCCTTTCTTCTTAAACAAACAAAATTATATATTTATGGTTCTTAGAATTTGATTTGTACATTATATGAATACTTAAACACATTGGTCAAGAGGGAGGTTATGCTCATAAAATTCTATAGAATAATTATTTCTCTTTGTATCAACAGCAAACATTGCATTATATCTACAATAAGAAACCCTCTTTTGGGAGAGCTATAACATTTTTATTCACGCGCACACTTGAAAATGCACATGGTATCTATGAGGATTCTCTTACCCTTTTTCTTCTACAAATTAAAACCTAAAGATTTCTAGTTTCTAATACACTAATCATTTATTAAACATATACATTAAATATAATATGAAATTACAATGCAACAAGACACCTTGGGGAAAAACCAATTGAATAGTTCAAATTCAAAGGAAGAAAATAAAAATGTCTATGTCCAACTGCACGCATTAAAGAAACATTTGCATTAGAAAAGAGAAATTAAAAGTGCTTATGTTGTTTTCATATCACATTATAAATCATTTTACTTGAGTGTTGATCTTATCTATAAGGCAACATCAAACACCTCGTCGTGAAAGTTGATATTGTGGCATTGGTTCCCTTAAATCGGGATCATGCCCATATTGAATTCCTAGATCCCTAGGAGCCCCCTTATGATACTTTCGGTAGCAACATTCTTGGTAAATGGAGTAGTAGGCTATTTCCTAAAATCTACAAAGGATATATCTACCTACTTTTCCTTTCCCTCGAAAACTTGTTGTTGAGAATTATTACTCAATTTATTGTTTTAGAGAATCATATTGAGTTAACTTCTCTATAATGAATCCTTGATTATATTTTTTGCACTAGTAGCTTTCAATAGAAGTTAGATAGAGTTAGGGAACAATCAAGACTATCAACTTTGAGTTCCACTTGTAAATGTCCTACATACTTCATATCAAGAAACAAAACTACAAAAACTAACCTACCAATCAAAATATATCTTATTACTTTAAAAAATTCCTTATGATTGATATAGATTTAGGTTATCAACATAATCAATGGTGCATTGGAAGTAATGCTTCGATGTGTATTATAGGTTGTGATTATGATTTTTGCGGTGTTATTCTAGACATTATTATTTCCTATGTGTATGAGATGTAGTTGTGTCACATCGAAGTCATAGATTAACTTTATTTGGATCTATATTTTTGAAGTCAGTTATCTATATACGATATATGTAACCATTGAGATCAATAAAGATATATGGTGTGCAATTTATGTGTAATAATTCTTTATAAGATCTTCGAATATGGTATCAGAGAATCTTCTGGCTTAATTGCCTTGTGGGAAGGGCCAGGAAGATAAGAGACCCTTAAGTTTTATCACTCTATACATTTACTAGTTGAGCATGTGAAATTGTTTTATGCCTATGCGTAGATCTATTCCCATGTAAATCTCAATAGTGTTGTTGAAAGTGGAATTTGAAATAACACCCATTCCAATTTCTTTTAATATAACCAATGTGTAGACATCCTCTGAATATCTTAACAAAAAAAATAAGCTAGAATATGCAGCTACAATTTCTCCAGCCAATGAATCAGACCATAAGATCCATGTAGTAATCAAGAGCACATATTTGACTCAGCCAAATCCTCCACATCCCAAGGTGTCAGAGAGATATCTACAAGAAGCAATGGGTTTTATGACATCTCCACCATTACCTCCATCTTTAGTCTCTAAAAATGAAAGGTCATTTGATCCCATGAAAAAAATGTACGTTGAGTTCTTCATATGGGGAACTTCTTCAATACAAGTGTCTCATGGAATCTGTGTGAAAATGTAATATACAAAATCCCATTTTCTCAATCTATGTATTAAGTTATAATTGTCATGAAACTAGCAGGTAGTTTGGTTATCAATGGCCTTGAACATGAAATAAAGAGATGGGATCCCAAGGTAGTCGAGAATCATGGTGAGGGTGCCACCTGCAATGTTTTCCACATGACAAATCCATAGTAAGAGGGTATTGGAGTTTTGATTTGCATATGGAAAGGAGTTTTTGTTGTTGTAGAACTAGCCAAGATGGCATCTGGATGGATGCCCCTCACTATCCATGGAGTAAAATATGTTAGAGCCACTAAGATTCTATGGTTGCAGTATGTTTTTCTGGTAGAAGAATATTTTTTTTAATCGTCATGTGCAAAAGATTGTTTTTTTCGTCATTGTGAGTCTATTGGATTATTTGTTTCATTTCTATTTTTTAGTTAAATTGGTGCATCAAAAATTCTTTTATAATGCGGAACCAATCACTGAATTGAGTGGCATAATTTAAAATAGTGGTTCTCAACATTCTTTGTTGTTGAGAGAACATATTGGTAATTTGTTTGTGTGAATCTGTTATACACTAATGGGTCTTGTTATTCTTTGGGGCTTCAAGATCACAAATTAAAGGTTGGCTTCATTTTTATGTATGTGTGTATATGTCAAAAAGGTCATTTGCGTGATTCATTTTCAGATAAGCTCAGTATCTAGACTACTTACATGTATAACTAGAGGTATGTATTTTGATGCATACTACCAGGATTAAAGTAAGTCCGTAAAGTGATTCAGTACCGAGACTATTTTTCGAGATTGTCAAGACGCATCTGTCCTAAAAGTATGTGAATGATGGTTGTAGGAAATTATATTTTAAATGGAGATAAGTGGTAGCTCCAAGTTTTGGTGGTGAAAAAAAAGTGTTGTCTACAAGATTCTAGAGTGGGTGTAAGTGTTGATGAAGACTAGCGAGATAAAAGATCCATATGATTATGTGTAATTTTAATATTTTTCATCCAATATTTAAGGGATGTTGTTTGAATTAATGCTTCCATGTCTATTGCAGGTTGTGATTGTGAGTTCTCGAGTGTTATTCTAGAATTCATTATTTCCTATGTGTATGTCGTGTAATTGTTTCATGTCTGAATCATAGATCCACTTTCTTAGGATCTAGATTTGTTGGAGCCAATGATCTATGTACTTTATATGAATCCATTGTGATCAATAAAGATATATGGGTTGTCATTTGTCTGTAATAATGATTTCTTAGTTTTCCCAATGGTGAGAGCTAGGAGGACCATTGCACCCTGCAAGCATTCCATGATGCATCAAATAAAACACAACCATGTGTTTTCAGCCATATTTTTACCAATGATGTTAACAACCAACTATGGACTATTTTGTATATTGATTTGAACACTCAGATGCAATCTCAAACTAGAAACATTCCTGCAGTTAATAACATCCTCTTATGAATTTCATTTTGGGGTCAAAATAATGAGCCTTATTCCTCGACCATGGATTACACTCACTTTCTTATTTTTGAGAGTGATAATAAGTGTAAACTTCTCTACCATGAATGGTTGATTACCTTATCTTCCCTATTAAGTTTTATTACCTCACGAGTACATAAAGATCAAGAAAAATAGGTTGGAGATCCACCTCTAAGCATCCTATGCACTAAGATTAGAAAACTAAACCTCTAAAAACAACCCGCCCAACAAAATATATGTTATTACTTGAAATGGTCCTTACGAATGATATATATTTAGTGTGTAATCATAATCGGTGGTGCAGACTAGGAGGAGTGTTATGACCTCTAACTAGGCTATGATGCATTGAGAAAAACAAAACCATAATGTTTCTATTAATACTTTTATTGGAAATAGTTATTACTCCTACTTGCATGCAATGAATGAAGTGTTGAGTCAAGTTAAGGAAAATAAAAATATTAAGTTAAGTTAAACTGAAGTTAGAAAAGTTTAGTTAAAGTGTAACTTCTTAATTTGCTCGAGGATAAGAAAGTCAGAGTTTGCATGATTCCATATTTAGAGATGTTTATATACTCGTTGTTGGGTCATTTTAATGTGAAGAAAGGAAAGAGAAGAGTAGTTGCTTACTGGATGTATATGAGATGATAATTAATGAATAGAAAATATTTATAGAAGAAAGAGCTTGTGTATTTATTTGTCTTTTTTTTTGTATGTTTATATTTCCCCCAAAGCAACAAGTGGTATCAAAGATGAGGAAGAGTAATAGGATCAGAGGAGCCAGAATATCCATGAATATGTTTTATCGGAGGAGGTGATAAGCCTGTAGAACCACCACTCATATCAAGAGAAGGGAGTTAGTAGAAGAAGAAATAAGAAGAAGTTACCTACAGTTTGAAGTTTTCTTTTTCTTTTTTTGTTTGACGGGGGATGGGGATAACAATAGTAATGCATCACAGAAGCTATTTCACTCATGCTATAATGTAGGAGGAGTCCCATAATAGTCACATTACTCCTTTCACCATTATCCATGATAAAGTGGTCTCGCTATATAACAAGGAATGGAAGCTTGGGCATTGTAGTGAAATTGTCCATTAGCAAAGCAAAGACCATCCTATGGGAAAGTTTAAAGGTTTTGAAAAATAAATTATTCGAATTTTTCTTATTAAGGGTTGTGATATTAAACAATAGTTATTGGAGATATTGGTGCTTTAAATTTTTTCTATTATATTGAAAAACTTATCGTGAAATTTATATTTTTTGGGAGATATTTATAAAGTGATTTGTTTATTCTTTTTATTAAAAGAGAATTAGAAAAAGTGCTTTATTTGAGTGAGTGTTTAGGGCTTTTAAGACATGTGTTGATCTGTAAAATTCATATATTTTGTCAAGCATGACAGTGTTTTGGGTTGAGAAAAATCCTTCATTATGACAAGAATACAAGAATATGATGAATATTCTATGTTACGGGGATGCATATTGAAAACCATATTTTTTTTGGTGGTAATATCGAAAGAAGAAAAAGGCGATAATGAAAGGAGACAAATGACAAAATAAAGATGGCAGTCATGGGTCACAAAGCAAGACTAAAGCAAACCAAGAAAATAAATTGAAAGGAAGAGATCTAGAGTATTTCAGATAGCTCATAGAGGTTCTCACCACAGTTGAGGCATTTAAAAGAGAAGTAGATGAAGTAGAAAAATTCAAGGATGGATCAATCGAGATGGATCTAGTAACATTTCCAAAATTTAGTTGTAAAAGTTTTGATTTTTGGGTTATCAAAATGAAAAATTTTATTTCATGTAAAGAGTTGATTGAGTACAAATCTAATAACCCATATAATAAAGTATGTAGTTCTTATTGAATTTTATAAAACAAGAATTGGATAAGAAATTGTTATGTAGGGTAGCCAAAGACTCATCTTTCTAGGAAGTGTTAAAGATTTGAGAAGAAAATGGTACAAAGGAAAGTGTCATGCATCATCAGGTTGAATCAACAGAGAAGCTAGTTCCAGGTCTGACATGCTGAAGCCTCGAAAATCACTGCAACAACATGGGGGATGACCACCCGGTCCAGACCTTAAATAAGCTCCTTTTCCGTTTGGAATGGTGGTTCCAACCAGTTCAAATAGGTCCAGTTACCTTCTCTCAATCTCCAATGGCTTTAAAATATGACTTTCATTCACCAATGGAAAAGAGACACCAGATCAACCTTGTTGCTGATCAAGCAAGAAAGTGATCCTTAAGCTGATTTAGGGCTCAACCAATCCACTACTAAAGTTTGCCTCTTTGGGTAGAGGACTTAAAAGAGTGTAGAATTTATTCTAAATACAAATTTGTTCTAAGATGCAAGCAAAAGAAACTATCTTAATCCTATCTCAATTAGGCAGATATAGATCTAACCCAACTAAGAGCAGATATTTATAATATTGGGATTGAAATATGTCTTGTTTATAATGAATATCAAGTTAATGAAGTAGTTCAATTAACTGACATTATGGATAGCAAAACACATCCTATTGAGACCTCTTAACTGAAATAATCAATCAACAACACTCAGGAAGAAGTTCACAAAGTGATTTTGATCATTTAATTAGTAACTTGAATTATTAAACAATAATATGCGGAAGAAATTCACAACATATCACTATTTATTAATCCAATATTAAAAGACAGATTTATGAGTAAATAGTTACTCAGAAATCAGAATTCAGCCGATAAGGGCAGAGATAAATGACAACATAAAATAGACGAAAATTACCCATATCGACAAAAGTGCACAAATATGTAAGTAAATTGACACAATTCTTGTTATCATAGAATAAAACCAGCAATTAAAATAATAGTATTCCAAATACCGATTTATTGAATCCATTTCTCCAGCTCCGATCTCTAATAGTCCTTTACAATGCCCGAGTTTCTGCTTTCAAAACTAGAGCTACAATAGTGCAAACTCTGTTCATTATACATAACTGAGAATGTAGAAGAAAAACCTCAATAATCTCCAGATCTGGGATTCCACTCCTCGCACCTACAACTCTAAATCTCTATCACAGAAGTATTTTTAGAATTCAAGAATTGCAGAGGAGAGCAGCCTCTACTACATTCTGCAATCTACTATTTATAATTTTTACAAAGGAATTCTTGAGAGAAAAGTTTTTTGAAGAGAAATCTGTCCAATCCAATTTTATTTGCTCAAAATTCCCATGTTTAATTGCTGGAGCATTCTCATTGATTAAATTCTTTTCCTCCATACCTCTTCTACTATTTTCCTGCAAAAAGAAATCAAAATGAATTAAAATACAACAATAAAATCAAAATATCATTTCTGGCATTAATATAAATCCAATCAAATTCCAGTTAAATAAATCATTGAAAATAAAATATAAATTTTCTGTTGATGTTGGGATGTTTTTATTGGCTAAAAATATTATTGATGAGCAAATCTGTAATTAGAAGAGAATTGGGCAAATGAAAATGCAAAAAATAAAACTCAGAAAATTGATTCTGTTTTCAAAATTCAAAGCTTTATCTTTTGCCTCATTTTTGACCCAATGAATGACTAAATCTGTTAGTGAAACCTCCTCAGAAATGTTCTCATTGATTTTATCTTTCTAATGAGGCATCCTGGGCCTCATTTGGCTCAGTAAAACTCAATCTATGAGCTTCCAAAGTAGATGAATTAATTCTGGCACAAATCTGGAAATTCTATTGTTGGGCTAAAAAATCATAATTTTATTTAAAAATCTAATCCTAAATTAATCTCTAATTAATTCTAATTTAATTGTTAATTATAATCTAAACTAATTATTAATCCAACTAACTACTCTAATTAACTATTTATAAATTAATTAATCTAAATAATCTAAATAATAATTAAAATTTAATTTAATTAACTTAATTAAATTTTATATATTAATTAATTTAAAATTTATTTATTTAAATTAATAAATATTTTAAATCTAATATTAAATTAATCCTACACTACCTATTTTATAACTACCCTAACACTCCATATTACTCATACGTATGAGTAACTTATTAAACTAAAGCCAAAGTTATGAACATTACGCTTAATGCTTAGGTCTCTAGGTCTCTTTTACCCCATCGCCATTGCATATCGGTGAATAGAGGTCATTGGGTTTTTTAAGATGCGTATATTATGAGAATTGCGATGGTTGCGATATGGGATGTAATTTCTATATATTAATATTAAGTTTTAATTTTAATTAAATTAATTATATTTTATTATAATAATTAATTTAATTAATTTTAAAATTTAATGTTAAATATTAGTTTTTTAATTTATTTTTGTTTTATTTTAATGATGTTTAATTAAGTTATGAAATTATCTAAATTACAGCTACTAAAAAAAATAAAAATAAACTACAACCATTTTGACATTTTGGGTTTTTTGAGATTAGTAATTAATTTGGAAATTGGAGTAAATTTCTAAAATTCCAATGCTTCATTATTTGGCTATATAAGTAAAAATGAAAAATGTTAATAAGAACTGACTAGGGGTTAATATTTCAAATTAGTGCATTATTGAACTAATTTATTTACAAAAATGGAATATTGTACATTTTATGCATTTTTAACCCAGGTGACATAAATGATTAGACTTCAAAGGAGTGTCATTTATGAACCAGTTGACCAAATGAGACAAAACGAGTATCAATGGGAAGTTTATAAAAAATCGATTTTAACAAGGCAATAAAAACAAGAATCTAAAGAAAATGAAAAATTAACAAAATCGTAGGATAATCAACTTAATAAAAATCCTAAAAGGCATTTACCCAAAAATTTTATAGAAAGGGTCCCCATTATTTGAAGTGAACAAATAAAAAATCGGGGGGTTGTGTTTTACCACAACAATGGTGACACACGGGACAAGAACCAGTTATCTTGTTTAATATGAATGAGATTTTCCCAAAATACAAGCAAAAAATAATTGAAGAACAAGGAATTATGCTTGAAATGCATGACTAGGTTCATTAGTCTGAATAAAAGAAAGAATCATCTAACTGTAATTTTTTTTTAAAATTCCTCATAAATTAAAATATTTCAATACTCTATATGAATCCTTAATTAGTTGTAGAGATAATGTTGGGGTCACTTTATAGCTTAGCTTTTAAAATATACTCATTTGTCACAGGTAGAGCCACTACTGCTAGCAAACATCTATAGTCTCGACAGGGTTACCTTTTAATCACCAATGATTCAGAATCCCATCTCTTTAATAATTATTGACCTAAAGATAAATCCATTTATATATGTTTATTTTTTTATTTTTTTGTTCCTAAAAGCCATTGTCCTAGTTGGTAGCCAAATAGTTGGCAATGACATTCACCGGTTATAATTGGACTGAACAAGCTGGCTCGTGATGAGACCCCTTGTTTTATAATTGTTTGCAATCATAAGCCATTACCCTAGTTTGTTTAGCAGTGTTGCTAATGTCAGTGTATTTTTCCTCTATGATTGATCGGATAATCACCCTAAGAGTGACCTCAGTTGAAGATTTATTAAACAAAAAGGTATTACAGACTCATGTGCTAGTGTGTGTTCTGTGTTATTAAAACAATGGATCGATCAAATTGCCAATACATAGAAAATAAATGGAAAGATAGCAGAGAAATACAGTAAGCAACACAAAGACACAAATAGTTTTTAATAAGGAGTTCACCCTATTCTCCAAGGTTATGTCTCTGGTCGAGCTTCAGTGGTGGCCTTGTTTTATTGTGTCCTCCAGTAGAGAAATTACAATACAGGGACTCAATATGAGTTCTCCTGAAGCATATTTTGCTTGGCAGGGTGGTTCTTAGATTCCCCAAGCCACTTGGAGTACACAAACTCATGTTCTTCCTACTAGCTCTGTGACCCTTGGTCTACAGTGGAAAGAGCCAACTGTGATGCTCAATCCGGATAGATTCCTCTATGGGAAGGCTTGATTCTTCAAGCTCTCTAGTACTCGATGCTACCTGTGGTCAACTTGGCCCTCTGTCTCCTTTGCTTGGCTTTACTGCTCTCTATGCTCAGTCCTCCTCTCAGGGATCACTGTTCACTATTTTTCTTGGTCGCTTGGACTCTTCGCTCTCTCTCTTGATCTCCATTCAACTGTCTCTTTTCATGGCTTTAGCCATTCGACCTCCATGCATGTTCGGTTCCTCTCCCACCTACGTCGATTCGCCTACCGCCTGTGTGCTTGGAGTTCCCTATTCGGTGTTAGCATGAATGCTCGATTCGTTTCTTTCTCCACCGCGGTGGTCAACGGATTCCAAATCCCCTTAAATTACAAGTTAATTCCCTATCGATTCCACTTTTGTCTATCGGGCAATATCTCAACCATCTGATCTAGGCTCCTCCAGATCCAACGTCATACGTACATCGAGCACGTTGACTTGCTCAACCGATAACACGTGATCACGGTGGCTTTTCTCTCATCTCCGCTGCCACGCATCGATCGCTGAGTGGGATGGCTTTGCCCTCCTCCAAAACCTCTTACCGTTTAAGGGTGCCCCGATCAATACCACCAGTTTCCAGGTTGTGGATCCCACCTTTGTATGATGGTGCTTTTCGTTTCTCCGCCCATGGTCCTCTAGCTCCCAATGTGACCGAGTGCTTAAGGCTCTACCATTTTAGCCCTGTTTTCCCAGCGATGCATGAGGCGCTAATCACGCATCAAAAATTAGCTCCTTTTCCCATTCCAGGACTCCCAGGGGATACATCAACCTCCTGCACAGTCTCCATGGGCCTTGGTCTATGCGCTTTGACCGAGGTCCTCATCATTCCGCGCTGGCTGCCATGGCCACTGGCAGGGTGTTTTTGATTGCTGTCTTGGATTCTTCAAGGATTTGTTTTGTCCCGATACAGTCAGGGTTCTTATGACAGTCGTTTATGGATCCGATTTGGATTACAGCCTCCGTACTGAAAAGATTTTGGACCACCAAAATTTGGTTTTTTTTCTTCAAGCATCGACTAAGTGAGAAAACTGCTGTCTCACTCGTCCAATCTCAATCCACTTCACACTACTTGGCTTCGAACCTTTAAGCCCAATCTTGATGTATTCCACCTGTCCACTACGCATCATCCTTACCTTCCTGTCTGGCACTGTATCTTCCTGCAACTCATTAATATATTCAAGTAGCAGGTCATCAACAGAAGGTAATTGACTCTGCTCTTCAGGGTCCTCAATAATTGAAGGTTCAAACAACCTCAAGCAATCTGCGTTCACGACTGAGTAGATGTGCATGTAAGCTGGCAGATCAAGGTGAAAAGCATTTTCACCAGTCTTCTCAAGTATCATGAAGGATCCATACCTGATAGGTTTTAGCTTTTTACCTTCACCTTGCATCCTGTCCTTGCGATATATAGCCAGACTTGGTCTCCAACTTGAAAAATATGCTCCACCCGATGCTTATCATGCCTAGCCTTGTACTTGGTCTGGCTCTTTTCCAGCTACTCCTGTACTGCCTGGTGGATCTCCTGGATCTGTTCAATGAACCTAGTTTCCCTATCCACATCACTGTGTCCATCAACCATGGTATCTTTACCAAAGACAAAATCCAAGGGAGACCTTGGTATGAAACCAAAGCAGGTATCGAAAGGAGATCTATGGGTAGAAGAGTGTTTCGCTTTGTTGTAAGCATGTTGCACATAACACAAGTGTTCATACCAAAGCTTAGGGTGTTTGCTGCAATATCCTCTCAGTAACTACTTCTCTCTAGCCATCTATTTGTGGATGAAAAGCTGTACTTTTCGTTAATTTGGTGTCCATTAGTTCCCATAGACTTGACCAAAACTTTCCTACAAATCGGGTGTCTTGCTCAGATATAATAGAAGTGGGTAATCCAAAATGAACCCATACATGTTCAAAGAATAATTTTGTAGTTTGTTCAGCTGTAATCTGTTTACTATAGGGTATCAAAATATACATTTTGCTGAACCTATCCACAACAACATATAGATAATCATGACCTTTCCTAGATTTAGGCAGTCCTCCAAAAAAATCTATGGAAATGCTTTCCAAAGGGTGAGAAGGAACTGGCAACTGAGTGTACAAGCCTAGTTTCCTATTGCTGGGCTTGCTTTTAGCACACATAGCACACCCATTTACATATCTAGAAACTGTCTCACTCATTCTTGGAAAATAGCAGAACCTATGCAGCTGTTTTACTTACCCCAAAGTGACCTGATATCAGAGAAGTGTGTGCTTCCCTAATTATCTTTGCTCTCTGAATTTGTGGAATGCAGAGTTTCCCACAATGATATAAGAGTCAGTCCTTCACATGATAGTCCAATTCTTCTACTCTTTTTCCTTGACTCAAAGTTGAATATACATCCTTAAAGTCCATATCCTAAGCATACTGTTCTATGTAGCTTTCATTCAGCATAGAATTATGCTTAAGTATGGTAGATGCATTTATAATGGGTCTAGATAACATGTCTGCAACCTTGTTATGTATGCCCTTTTTATATCTGATGACTAAATGAAACTGTTGTAGAAAACCCATCCATTTGTAATGTCTCGATTGTTGCAACTTAGTTTGGGGGTGTAGGTATTGAAGTGGCTGATGATCAGTATGTATTATTGTTTCTTTGCCCATTAAGTAATGTTTCCACTTTTTCAAACTCTGAACTAATGCATACAATTCCTTATCGTATGTAGGATAGTTGACTACTGCAGGATTAAAAGTCTCAGAATGATAACATATGGGTTTACCATGCTGTGTCAACACTACTCCCATGGCATAGTCACTGGCATCAGTTTGGATCTCAAAAGGTCTTTGTAGATCTGGCAGTGCTAGTAAAGGTGCTGTACTAATTTTTTCTTTCAAGGTGTCGAAGGCTTTCTGCTGTTTGCCTCCCCACTGAAACACATTGTTCAATCCTATCAAAGCATGTAAGGCAGCTGCAATTGAGGAAAAATTTGAAATGAACTTCCTCCAATAATGTGCTGCTCCTAAGAAGCTTCTCACTTCTATAGCAGACTTGGGTTTAGGCGAGTTTACAATGACTACCACTTTAGAGGGATCTATTTTCAATTCACCTCCCCCTACTATATGACCCAAATAATTTAGAGAGGTTTTGCCAAATTCACATTTGGAGAGTTTAACATAAATTCTTTCTCTTTTCAAAACATCTAATGTCTGCTTAACATGTTTTAAATGTTATTTCCATGTTTTATTAAAAATCAGAATGTCATCTAGATACACAATAACAAAATCATCAAGAAAATGTCTGAGTACGTCATTCATTAATCTCATGAAAGTAGCAGGGGCATTGTTCAAGCCAAAAGGCATAACCAGCCATTCATGCAATCCCTGCTTTGTTTGGAAAGCAGTCTTCCATGCATCTTGCTCTGCAACTCTGATCTGATGGTATCCAATGTGCAAATCCAGCTTGGTGAAATAAACAACTTCCTTCAATTGATATAAAAGATCATCTATGCAAAGAATGGGATAATAATTTTTGGTTGTTATTTTATTTAGTGCTCGATAAACAATGAAAATTCTCCACGAGCCATCTTTCTTTCTCACCAAAACGATTGGTGACCCACAGGGTGAAGTGTTGGGCCTGATGAACCCTTTCTCGAGCAACTCCTGCACCTACTTCATGATTTCAGCATTCTCTAAAGCAGATAACCTATACATCCCAATGTTAGGCAAAGGAACATCTTGTTGCAAAACAATATCATGTACTATTCCCTTTTTGGGTGGCATACCTTGAGGTTCTTGAAAGAAGACATCATACTCTGAAACAATCTTTTCTATATGAGCTTGCTAATCAGAATTACAGCCCTGAAATACATTGGTTTTATCAGTTTTCTTTTCCTTTACAACCATTAGTAAGAACTGTTTGCATGAATTTATCATTCTTTTCATCTGTCCCGAGTTTATGAGAGTATAATTATTCTTGAGCTTATGAGATCTTACAAAGTATTTGATTCCATTTTTAACAAGTAGATACTTGTTCTCATCTCTATAGAAAATAGCCTTTCTATCATACAAGTAAGGACCTCCTAAAACAATTCCACATATATCCAAAGGAATTACAACTAACTCAACCTCATCTACAGATGCTGACGCAAAAGAAAACTTGAGTTTGCACTGTCTAGTCACTTGTAGTTGTGCTTTATCATTCAACCATCCTAATGGGTATGGCTTCTTATGAGGTGTAGTTGCTAATCCCAATTTCTTTACAATTGCTTCAGAAATCAAATTTACTTGTGAGCCACTATCAAACAAAGTATCAATCTTTTGATTTTTGGAAACAACTCGAATATGGAAAAGCTCATGCATTTTTCTCTCATGTTCTTCATCAATAACAGATTGAGCAGAATTACTAGTAGATGCTTCAAAATTCTTACCTTTTATACCTGTAGCTGCAATGATTTTTTCATCTCCCGAGTTTGACCCCAAATCCTTCTGAATAGCTACAACAGTCTTCTTCTTCCTGCCCTCAGACTTCTTAGCTCTCAGCTTTGGATGCAGAATCCAACAGTGCTCATCATCACGCCCCTCCTTTTTACACTGAGTGCATGAGGCTTTGCCTTTCTGTGCAGTGTTAGCCTTCCTTGCTTTCCACTTCTGCTTTCTTTTCTCCTTTCTCTTTCTTACAGTGGGTTGGGATGGTCCCCCAACTTCTGGATTTCCAATCTTTCCTTTATCTTCTAGATGAGTAGCTTGTACAGATACCTCATCTATACTAGTGGGATTAAACATAAGGATGGTATGCCTCATGTAGCTATGTAGACCACTAATGTACTTCAAAAGAGTTTCTGGTGA
Organism: Pinus tabuliformis; assembly: GCA_031772625.1. Lineage (NCBI taxonomy): Eukaryota > Viridiplantae > Streptophyta > Pinopsida > Pinales > Pinaceae > Pinus > Pinus tabuliformis. Next base: position 1,062,047,321 of record CM062807.1, on the reverse strand, counting down.
GTCTAATGAAATACCCAACATCAATGCTCTCTTTCTGAACTCTTGAGTATACCCTTGTACATTTTTCCCTTTCAACTGCCAAAGAGTTTGCCAACTCATCATGGCTTGTTGCATGTAGGCCAATGGATAGAACTATTTTTTTATTGCATTAACAAATTCACTCCAGACGAAGATGGTCTTACCATGCTTCCTCATATGATCTTGGGTTCTACCTTCCCACCAAACCAAGGCAGTGCCCCCTAGGTGAAGGCTTGCCAGCTAAATCTTGCTCTTGTCTGAGTCTATATTTTGTACTCTGCAATACACATCAATTTGTCTAATCCAATTGTCCAACATTTCATCATTTAGCTCTCCATCATATATAGGCAAATCAAATTTAACATCTAACTTAATCAAAGATGCTTTTTTATTATGCACAGTGCTACTAGGAGGTGTAGGGAAGCTTTCTTCTTTTCCCTTTCCTTTGGAGTGGTCATGGGAATGAGATTCATCTTCTTCTTTATCTTGCTTAGAGCCTGATGAATCTTCACCCTTATGCTTTCTAAAGTCCCTATACATTTCTTCTACCATAGACTTTAGAGCTAGGAAACTTTCTATGAATTGAGGGTCTGGCCCTATAGAACCTTTTTCTAACATTGTCTTTTGAGAATAGACTCTCCCAATTTGAGGATTAGTTTCCACTAACTCTCCTTCTCCTAATTTGAGCTTTGATCTAGTGAGCATTCACAGCTAAACCAACACAAGCTTGTCTAACCTTACAGCCTAGAGCTCTGATACCACTTGATCTGATAATCACCCTAAGAGTGACCTCAGTTGAAGATTTACTAAATGGAAAGGTATTGCAGACCCATGTGCTGGTGTGTGTTCTGTGTTATTGAAACAACGGATCGATCAGATTGCCAATACACAGAAAATAAATGGAAAGACAACAGAGAAATACAATAAGAAACACAAAGACACAAACAGTTTTTAATAAGGAGTTCACCCTATTCTCCAGGGCTATGTCTCCGGTCCAGCTTCAGTGGTGGCCTTGTTTTATTATCTTCCAGCAAAGAAATTACAATACAGGGACCCAATATGAGTTCTCCTAAAGCAGATTTTGCTTGGCAGGGTGGTTCTTGGATTCCCCATGCAACTCGGAGTACACAGACTCTTGTTTTTTCTACCAGCTCTGTGACCCTTGGTCTACAGTGGAAAGAGCCAACTGTGATGCTCAATCCGGGTAGATTCCTCTATGGGAAGGGTTGATTCTTCAAGCTCTCTGGTGCTCGATGTTGTCTGTGGTCAGCTCGGCCCTATGTCTCCTCTGCTTGGCTTTACTGCTCTCTCTGCTCGGTCCTCCTCTCAAGGTTCACTGTTCACTGTCTTTCTTGGTTGCTTGGACTCTTCGCTCTCTCTCTTGATCTTCATTCAATTGTCTCTATTCATGGCTTTAGCCATTTGACTCCTTGCCTATTCGGTTCCTCTCCCGCCTACGTCAATTCGCCTACCGCCTATGTGCTTGGAGTTCCCTGTTCGGTGTCAGCATGAACACTTGAGAAGTAGCTACGGATCCCCATCGGAAGTGCGCCAGCCCGCTCATTGATTCGATTCTTTCTCTACTGTGGTGGTCAATGGATTCCAAATCCCCTTAAATCGTGGCTTAATTCCCTGTCGATTTCGCTTCTCTCTATCGGGCGCAATCTCAGCCGCCTGATCTGGGCTCCTCCAGATCCAGCGTCATACGCATGTCGAGCGCGGTTTACTTGCTCGATCAATAACGCACAATCACAGCGGTTTTTCTCTCACCTCCACTGCCACACGTCGATCGCTAAGTGGGATCGCTCTGCCCTCCTCCAAAACCTCTTATCATTCAAGGGCGCCCGATCAATACCACCGGTTTCCACGTTGTGGGTCCCACCTTCGTACGATGGTGCTTTTTGTTTCTCCGCCCACTGTCCTCTGGCTCCCAATGTGACCGAGTGTTTAAGGCTTTACCATTTCAGCCCTGTTCGCCCAGCGATGCACCGCTAATTGCGCATCGAAAATCAGCTCCTTTTCCCATTCTAGGGTTCCCAGGGGCTACATCGACCTCCTGCGCAGTGTCCATGGGCCTCGGTCATCGTGCTTTGACCGAAGTCCTTGTCGTTCCGCGCCAGCTGCCATGGCCACTAGTTCAGGCTATTTTCCATTACTGTTTTGGATTCTTCGACGATTTGTTTTGTCCCGATACAGTCAAGGTTCTTATGACAGTCGTTTATGGATCTGATTTGGATCAATGATCATGGTAAGCAGGCTCATGATGAGACCTTTTATCTTTTAAGTTTAAATATATTTTTGGATTATACTATAGAAAAATAAGACTCTTTGGGACGGGGAGAATCATTGACTCCTTAAGAGTTAAGAATGACAATTTCAAAGTTAAAGGTACTTTGTTGTAAAGTGTCTTTACTTGGTTAAAAATAACTTTTCTTGATTGATAATAGAAATTTGAAAGATCTTAATAAAGTATTGAAATCTCAAAATGATTACAATTTTGATGAAAAAGAAATTTCTCCAGATTTTATGATACTTTGCCAACTTCTGTTGATTGGTAATCTCTTCCTTAGGTATGTCTACCTTTATAATAAGAAAATCAAACTTTACCAAGAGATTTAAGAAAAAGCTAATGGGTGACTATTAGCAATTTTTCTCCATATATGCTGACCATTGTTATCTAACTAGTAGGCCTTCCATATAAATCATGGAAAAGTCACCAAAATCAAAATTGAAAACCAAAGGAAAAGAATTCTTAAGCCAAAATAAAAAAAGAAATCAGCAAACAAAAATAAAAATGAAGAAATTTGAAAAGTGAATGGAAAATCCTAGTTTTGAAATACAAACTCGAACAAGAATGGTTATACCAATGTCTCAACAACATGAAGTAAAAAAAAATAATCATATAATCATTCCTTTTTATGTCGAGATTCAAAAAGATTATACCTTGCAGGGTTGTAAATGTTTCAGGCTTTAGATAGAAATAATGATAAAAATCAACCCCAATGAAAACTTTATGTCTGATGTCACTCTTCTTGTTTCAAAGCATCGTATTAATCATTTTCTAAAAAAAGGAATGCTTAAAGAAACAAACTAAAGATTCAGAAACTTCCTGGTGTAGCTATTTTGATGAAGATTATCGTTGCTTATTGAAATAAAGCCAGGAAAAGAGTATAGGACTCCCAAAATAGGATCTCACGAGGATTGAAAGCTTTTTTGAAGAGCTGCAAAACATATTTATATATCTGAAAAACCAAACTGAAACTAAATTAATGAAATGGAAATTAATGGAAGTGCATACATGGATCTTACCATTGGATAATTGCATTTGTTCTTACCTAAAGGGTATTAGTTTCTCCAAACTAGCTGACTTCTTATTTTAATTAACATTAAAAACATGAAGAAGTCAAACTAACAAAAATCCTCTAACCCAAAATCATTATTTATTTTATTTAAACTAAAGCGAGCAGTAACATGCAAAAATGGAATGCTTAGTGTTCAAGGGAAAACAAATGCATTAAAAATGAGAATGAGAATTTGCAGTAATGATTGTTTCTGAAAATATTATAAGTTTCATATAAACTCCATGATTTTATAAATTGTCCAAAATCAAGACCAAATCCAAGATAATAAAATTTAAATATCAAGATAGAGAGGTCTTGAATTCCATATTTAACTATGGAATTATATATTTAAAACTGAAATATATGAGAAATTGAAATGACTTAAATATGTTGCAAATTGATCATTAACTTCTTTCTTACCATATTGGTTACCCAAGTTAGCTTTTAAAATAACAGATCGCCGTATCAGATGATTTGCATCACATGTTTCTTTACCATGCTTCAAGTTTAATTTGCAAGATTTCACCTTTGTTGCTATGCCATATATTGATTAAATGTTAATGGCTTAGAGGCATGCATTGGAAGCTATCACATCGTTGAAGAAATATTATATCAGGGATCAGGGAATATTTTCATTTTTCTTCCCACATCGCACAACGCATATCGCAGATTCGGAATTGTGATGTGAGCATAAATAAAAATGCGATGAAACGATTGCGATATCGGCGATGCAATGGATGACGTGTCTAATCGGCGATCAGTGATCTTAAGCACATGAGGTAACAATTCTCGATATGCGATGAAGAGTGGACTTGATAACTTTATGATGAAAATTTAATAACATATCAGATCCGAGACATCGGCCTTTTAAAATTATGCCCCTACTTTTATTGCGATTGAATGGATGCGATATTTTATAAACTTGATTTGAATTTCATATCGGGTCTGGAATTATGTGGTCATCACAATATCGGTAAAGTCGTTAATCGGAGGTCGATGATTCATGATAATGGAAGTATATTCATCTGCAAACCTCTGATATGCGAAATGCGATATGACATATGAACGAGGTAATACATCGGAGATCTTTTATGAACAATTTTTTATCAAAAATTCTAAAAACTACTTCCAATGAAATATTTCGCTACACATGTTGTAAAGTGGATGATGTGATATCAGAACGAAATAATTGACGAAGATGAGCGGGATGAGGATATTGCACAAATATTTTCACCGTAGTATCAACAATATGAAAATCAAATTGAAATGTTTCTGATATGAATCCTGTGATATTGTTTTAAATTCCAATTAGGTTTTCTAATTAATGAAAGAAAACTTAAAGAATGCTCAAATTCTAATGAATCACAATTAAAATTTTCCTGAACCTATTGCAAATTTGAAATGGGTTTGCTACTTACTTCAAGTTTTGAAATCAAATGAAAACCTATAAATAAAATAGAACAAAAATAAAAAAATAAACTAAGGAAAATATAAACTAATAATAGATGAAAATGAACCTATAAATGCATACCTGGAAGTGCTAGAAACGGAGAGCGTTGGCTGTGAAGAACGTTCGGAGAGCGAGTGGAGGGATTGGTGGTCTCGAGATCGAAACCCGGGCCATCAAAGAAACCCATCTCAGCAGTGTAAGAAAGCGGCCCAGGAGGAGCTTCGTAGGGGAAATCATAGATCCATGGAGGATATTACAAGTGTGGCCCGGCACATTCGTTACAGCTGTGGAGGCACCCCATGCATGCTATGATACCGACTAGGTCTTGCGAGGAGTAAAAGGGAAGGCATATTTCGCTCTCGCCACCGACGACTGGGCCTCTGTTGCGCCTGCTCGGACGTGCAACCCCCGGTGGATTCAATCGTTGCACCCTCAGCAGCAGGAGCTTAAAGATCCCAAGGCCAAGGCTCTGGCTTTGCTACCTTCCGTGCCGTCCTTGGAACCAAGCAAGAGAGAGCCGGAAAATGATTCATCCGCAGGGTCTCTGCATGGATCTGAGGCTATCACTTGCTATCCGAATCGCAGTCTCAGATTCAGATCGGACAAAGATCTGCCAGATCTGGTCATCCAGAAGGCAGAAAAACCCGTGTTCTGGCCAGATACAGAGATCTGCATGGGGTCAAAGCCCTTATCTGACTCCTTTCAGATCCAGATTTCTCAGCCTGCAGGCAGAACAATCATGCAATGGGTTCGCCCTTCAGATCTGGTGCAGGACCTCATACTGAATCTAGAGCGCAGAATGGGGATCCCATCCAGCCTTCTGCGACTTCTCTTTCAAGGTAAACAACTTGAAAACCCTCTATCCCTCTCTGCTTACAGCATTTCCAGGAACAGCTCGGTGGTGGCTACCCTTCGTTTGAGAGGAGGTGCAGCGGGACAATCTTCCTCTACTCGGCCTTTCTCATACAAGGATGCAGTTCACTCTGAGAACCCCAAACCCCCGGAAGCCCTTAAATCTAAGGCCTTCTTGGTTGAAAAAATTGATGAAGTTCCCTCTGTTGAACTCATGCATGAAGATCTGGCTTCCCAGCATCAAGAATTTGCAGAAAGAGCCATCATTTGCAGATTTAATGGACTGTGGCCTCGATCTCAGGATCTCTATGCATGGATCCATGCAAACTGGACACATCATTGTAAGATCTTTTTTTGCTCGAAAGGTTATTTCATTGTTCTCTTTGATAACATTAAGCACTATGAAAAGGCCTTAGCAGAGGGCCCTTGGTTCATGGGAACTGCAGGGCTTTTTTTGACTCCCTGGTTTCCAGATTTTGATCCAGCCACTGCAGTCATTACCAAGACACCGGTATGGATTCGGCTTCCAAACTTACCTTCTCATCTATGGAATACTCGTGTCTTCAGAGCTATAGAAGACACATTGGGCAGCTTCATCCATGGAGATTTTTGGCGGGAATCCAAAGGTCTCTACTCATATGCAAGAGTGTGTGTGGAGTTAGACCTGAGCAAAGGTCTTCCAGAACAAATCAATCTCAAGATAAATGACTTTGTCTGGACCCAGACGCTGGATTACGAGAACACTGCTTTTCGGTGCCGCCATTGCCAACAATCTGGGCATTTGCAAAATACTTGCCCATCTCACCCAGCAAAAAAGAACAAGGCCAACGACTCCAAGCCCAAGTCCAAACGATGGGCTCCATGCTCTCCTCCTCCAGTCGGGGATTCTGATTCCTCCAGCTCTGAAGATGAAGATAGCGATGAAGAATTGAATCAGGCCCCTCATTCTGTGACCCCTTCCACCGAGGGCCTGGCGCCTTCCTCTGATCCAGCCATTGCTCAAAAACGTGTCCATTTGTCCTCTTCCTCGGACTCAGAAAAGGAGGGCTCCCCTGTGGAGGACCGCAATCTGCAAGTTGTAATCGCCCATCCACCCCAAAGTGGTTGGGTTGAAGTTAAAAAAAGGAAAGGGAAAAAGCTTCATGTTGAAACCCCTACTCTTTCAGGGTAGCATTCAATGCTTCTTAAGCTTTCAGTGACTAGTTGTAGCTCCTTGCTTGCTTATCTCATTTCCCAGAACCGAGGTTGATAGTCCTATCATTTCCGGTTGCTGGTATCCTGCATCTCTGGAATGTATCCTCTTGTACAATATTTTACTGCTTAATAGAATTAGTCTTATCGAGAAAAAAATAAAATAAATGCATACCTGGAAGTAAATTGACTATAGATTTTACCTCATGAATCTTCCAATTCTTTCTTTGATTTATTAAAATTTTAACTTTGTTCAAAATCATCTTATTACTTATTCTAAATTAAAGTGGGCAATCAAGTTGAATGAAATCAATTATTCATGTTCAGTAAATCTAAAATTCATAAAATTCACCAGAAATAAATATGAAACTATGCTTCCCTTTTGAATTGCAACAACAATTTATTACCTCTGCTCATTCTGAATTAACTTAAGAAAAATCTGTATTGTTATAGTGACTGTTCAATAATGCCTTCAGTAAATAAATATGATGCATATTGCAGCATCAGATAATAAACTAAAGACCAGAATGAGATAAAGCCACTAATTGTGGAAAATTATCAACACAGATTTAGATGTGTGGCAGGTGCTTACCCAATTAAATTCTATCAATACATTATTCGAAATAGGTAGAGATGTATTCATTGGTAGAGGTATTGCTGCAAGCAATTTTTAAAAATGAAAACAAAAATTAAAACTTTCTGATAAGAAGAAAATGTTTCACTGAAAATGTATATGATATGAGAAGGGCTGATTGCTTTGTTTTATTTATATCTACAAAATTGGTGAAAATAAATTAACTATATTAATTCTACTCCTATTCTAACCATATTCATGAAAATGACTAGGTATAGTCATATTTCCAGTGTAACCATTTTCTCATTTTAATTCCTGCATGTATGTACAATTCAAATGTTAGTAATAAAAATACAAATCTAACTAAACTAAGAAAGATAGATCTGTAAATCAAATGCACAGTTATTGTTAGCAACTTAATTAAAATATCTTTCTCTCGAAATTTCCTTTCCAATTGAATACAAATTGGATCATAAAAATGTGGATGGATTTCTATTAATAATTGGGAAATGTTTAGAAGCAAAGATGAAAAGCTAGATTGTGGATATGAACTTTTACATTCAAAGGCTTGGAAAAAATTGTTAGTATTATGTACAAATGTTAAATTATTAACAATCTTTCATGAAGGAAAATTTTCCAAATATTTTTCAATTGAATTAATGAAAATGGATGGAAATCTGTCAAATAAAATGGAAAATTATTAATTGAATTGGATTGTTGGATAGATTGTAAAAATACATTCTCCTGTTGACACTGCCTTTGAGAAGATAGAAGCTTTTGATGTTCATGATTATAACATGAAACTTCAATTTCCCAATAGGGCAATGCATCAATTGAGTGTTTGATAGTAAAGTGCTTAATATGCCAGCATAAAGTATCAAAAATTTGAAAAATAAAATTAAAAATAAAATCTGATTTTAAATAAAAGAGATGAGGAAACAAAAATAAAATGAAATCACTATTGTTACAACTAATGTTCAGCACAATTGGGGCCCTTTTGAAAAAATTTCTTTTTCACAAAGATTGGCCAGAATTATGGAATTTGAGTATTTTCGAATTCCAACTTGTGAATTAGAAAAGGAATTATGATTATGAATAGGAACACAAGCTTGATCATGATAAGAGTCATAAATTAGAATATTTTATCGAATAGTGAAATCATGAAGATAATTTTCTTCTTTAGAATGTGGATTAATTGGAATAATTTCTAAATGAAAATGTCTCGCATTCTCAGATTTTATTTGAATATTGTCATGAGAATTCTCTTGAGAAAAATAGAAATCGACATCCTCAATGTCAGAGTAATTATCATAAATGACTTCACAAGATTCTCTAAAATTCCCTTAAATCTCAACCAATATATCCAAATAAGGAGGAACAAGAATTTCATGTTCATTAATGGAAAATGAATGATCAATTATTGTTTCTCTATTTTGATAAAAACTTAATGGTAATTGATTTACATCATCCTCTTTAATTTCTGAAATATCATTAATACCAAGAGAGGAAAATTTACCATTATTAAAAATATTGGGATAAAGAGAAAAACGTGAATCTGAAATAATGCAATTAAAAATGTCTCGGTTTGAGAACTCTTGTGCATTATGCTCATTGTAAATTTCAGATTGCAAATCATTCCTTTGCGTACTCATGCTTTTTTGAAGAAGATTGCTTTGCTGCTCTGATTTCGGCATTTGCTCATCATGGAAAGATTCAGAAATTTGTACAATAGTTTGCATGCTATTATTTACTTTGATTGTTGCTTGCACTTGCTGATTTGCAATCTGATTTTCTGAATTTAATGCAGAGTAACTTTCAGATTCCAATGCAACTCTTTCTCCAAAATTGTTGTTGTTGTCTTCTTGCATTTGATTAGAAATATTTTCCAAGCTTTGTGAAACCCTTTCATCACAATTTATTTGGACATCCATATTGGAATTCTCATTTATGTTAGAAGGGGATGGAACAAAGATTGAACTAATTTCATATGTATCTGGAATGGGAAGAAGAGAAAAAATATGTTCAAACCAATCTAGCGATTCTTCTTTCGTAAGTTCATCTTTGACTTTAAATTTTAAACAATTTAAATGAAATCGAATATTAAAATCTCTAATGGACTCATTGTCTCTTCATAGATATTCAATTTCATCATATACCTGATCATAATCATAGCCGTTAAATCTACAAATGAAAATTGTAAAAAAATGATCGTAGTTGTGAATTGAGACAACCGGAAGAGTTTTACACCAGTTTCTGGCTTTTGCCACAAATGTGAGAGTAAAAATTCTGCATAAGATGCCTTCATCAATTGCTTGAAAATCATAATTTGAAACATTTTGAATAAATTGAAGGACATGATTAAAAGCAGAAGAAATTCTCTTACCATTAAATTTTACCTTAGACAAGAGTCTTGCCACTTTGGGTGGAGTATTGAAAGATGTACGTCCATGGATACAACTCCAACTTGGAAGTTTAAGAGGAACCATCGTGATTAAATAAAATGTTAAAATTGAAAAGATTCTAATAGACAACAAGTTTCAGGCCCTCTTTCTAACACCAAAATGTTGAAGCCTTGAAAATCGTTGCAACAACATGGGGGATGACCACCCGGTCCGGACCTTAAAGCAGCTCATTTTCTGTTTGGAATGGTGGTTTTGACTAGTTCAACTAGGTCTAGTTACCTTCTCTCAATCTCCAATGGCTTTAAAATATGACTTTCATTCACCAATGGAAAAGAGACATTAGATCAACCTTCTTGCTGATCATGCAAGAAAGTGATCCTTAAGCTGATTTAAGGCTCAACCAATCCACTACTAAAGTTTGCCTCTTTGGGAAGAGGACTTAAAAAAATGTAGAATTTATTCTAAATGCAAACTTGTTCTAAGATGCAAGCAAAAAAAATTATCTTAATCCTATCTCAATTAGGAAGATAGATCTAACCCAACCAAGAGCAGATATTTATAATAATGGGATTGAAATATGTCTTGTTTCTATGAGTATCAAGTTAATGAAGTAGCTCAATTAATTGACATTATGGATAGCAAAACACATCCTATTGAGACCTCTTAACTGAAATAATCAATCAACAACACTCAGGAAGAAGTTCACAAAGTGATTTTGATCATTTAATCAGTAACTTGAATTATTAAACAACAATATGCGGAAAAAGTTGACTACATATCACTATTTATTAATCCATTATTAAAAGACAGATTTATGAGTAAATAGTTACTCAGAAATCAGAATTCAACCCATAAGAGCAGAGATAAATGACAACATAAAATAGAGCCAAATTACCCATATCGACAAAAGTGCACAAATATGTAAGTAAATTGACACAATTCTTGTTATCATAGAATAAAACTAGCATTTAAAATAATAATATTCCAAATACAAATTTATTGAATCCATTTCTCCAGATCCGGTCTCTAATAGTCCTTTACAATGCCTGAGTTTCTGCTTTCAAAACTAGAGCTACAATAGTGCAAATTTTGTTCATTAAACATAACTCAAAATGTAGAAGAAAAACCTTAATAATCTCCAGACCTAAGATTCCACTCCTCCCACTTACAGCTCTAAATCCCTATTATAGAAGTGCTTTTAGAATTCAAGAATTGCAGAGGAGAGCAACCTCTACTACATTTTGCAATCTGCTATTTATAATTTTTACAAAGGAATTCTTGAGAGGAATGTTTTTTGAAGAGAAATTTGTCCAATCCAATTTTATATGCTCAAAATTCTCATCTTTAATTGCTAGAGCATTCTCATTGATTAAAATCTTTTTCACCATATCTTTTCTACTATTTTCCTGCAAAAAGTAATCAAAATGAATTAAGATGCAACAGTAAAATCAGAATATCATTTCTGGCATTAAAATAAATCCAATCAAATTCCATTTAAATAAATCATTGAAAATAAAATATAAGCTCTCTATTAATGCTGCGATGGTTTAATTGGCTAAAGATATTATTGATGAGCGAATCTGCAATTATAAGAGGATTGGGAAAATGAAAATGCAGAAAATAAAACTCACAAAATTGATTTTTTTTTCAAAATTCGGAGTTTGATCTTCTACCTAATGTTTGACCCAATAAATGACTAAATATGTTAGTGAAACCCCCTCATAAATGTTCTCCTTGATTTTATCTTTTCAATGAGCCATCATGGGCCTCATTTGGCTAAGTAAAATTCAATCTATGAGCTTCCGAAGTAGATGAGTTAATTCTTGCACAAATCTGGAAATTCTATTGTTGTGCTAAAAAATCATAATTTTATCTAAAAATATAATCCTAAATTAGTCTCTAATTAATTCTAATTTAATTGTTAAATCTAAACTAATTATTAATCTAACTAACTATTATAATTAGCTATTTATTAATTAATTAATCTAAATAATCTAAATAATAATTAAAATAGAATTTAATTAACTTAATTAAATTTTATATATTAATTAATTTAATTAATTTAAAATTTATTTATTTAAACCAATAAATATTTTAAATCTAATATTAAATTAATCCTATACTACCTATTTTATAACTACCCTAACACTCCATATTACTCATACGTATGAGTAACTTATTAAACTAAAAACAAAGTTATGAACATTATGTTTAATGCTTACTTCTCTTTTACCCCTTCGCCATTGCATATCAGGGAATAGAGGTCATCGGGTTTTTTAAGATGCGTATGTTATGAGAATTGCGATGGTTACGATATGCGATGTAATTTTTTATTGTTATTATATATATATATATATATATATAAAAAGTTTTAATTTTAATTAAACTAATTATATTTTATTATATATGGTTACGATATGCGATGTAATTTTTTATTGTTATATATATATATATATATATATAAAGTTTTAATTTTAATTAAACTAATTATATTTTATTATATTAATTAATTTAATTAATTTTAAAATTTAATGTTAAATATCAGTTTTTTAATTTATTTTGGTTTTATTTTAATGATGTTTAATTAAGTTATCAAATTATCTAAACTACAGTTACTTAAAAAAATAAAAATAAACTACAGCTATTTTGACATTTTGGGTTTTTTGAGATTAGTAATTAATTTGGAAATTGGAGTAAATTTCTAAAATCCCAATGCTTCATGATTTGGTTGTATAAGTAAAAATGAAAAATGTTAGTAAGAACTAACTAGAGGTTAATATTTAAAATTAATGCATTATTGAACTAATTTATTTACAAAAATGGAATATTGTATATTTTATGCATTTTTAACCCAGGTGACATAAATGATTAGACTTCAAATGAGTGCCATTTACGAACCAGTTGACCAAATGAGGCAAAACAAGTATCAATGGGAAGTTTATAAAAAATCAATTTTAAAAAGGAAATCAAAACAAGAATCTAATGAAAATGAAAAATTAACAAAAACGTAGGATAATCAACTTAATAAAAATCTTAAAAGGCGTTTAGCCAAAATTTTTATAAAAAGGGTCCCCATTATTTGAAGTGAACAAATCAAAAATAGGGGGGTTCTGTTTTACAACAACATGAGAATAAATGAACAAGTCTCTAGGAGGACAACAGAGCATGGAAAATCCCTCTCAAATTTGGCTAATGTTCATGTAGATTGTAAAAGTGAAACCCATTATGTGGACATGTATATGGATGAATAATATGTAGAAAAAATTGCAGAGAGAGTCGTGGAAGTCTCTATCTGTGAAGCAAAGAGACATAATATAGATGCTCGAGAACTCCACTGTAACATGGATGGTGAAGAAGATGGTGAATTCACCTGTGACATGATACATGTGGATGACGACTGCAAAGTGAGTTGTGAATTGGTGAATCCATCAATGGACCTTACTAATGACGGTGAAGCCTCTAACCAAGAAATGAGTAACATGTGTGATACATTAGGTAAGATTGAAATTGATGATGACCTCTTTGCATCAGAGGTTGAGTTATTTAAGTTTTAGAAAGACAAAAGGAATTTTCTCATAAGAATTAATGTTTTGCGGAGCTGAGAGTGCATCTCTCATGAATTTAGCAGCAACTAATGAGTTTGGTGAAGTTAAATTTGTTAATGACCACATGCATGCTCTAATATCCCACGATAGAGTGATTGACAATTATTTCAATGGCGTTTGTGGTCTCTTTTTTAAATAAAGACTAATTACGGAAATATGGAAAGTGACATGTTTGATGTATAATTGAAGGTTGAAGCCTCCACTATAGCAGCAAATTATGACGAAAAAAGTTGGATCTTCTCATGAAGTAGTTTGTGATCTAGTAACAACTGATGATCAAGAAGAGAATAAATTAATTCAAGAGTTTTTTATGAGAATATCCATTGACTGCATAACAATTGAAGATAACTGCAATGCATGTAAGGAGGCATTAAAGAAATAGAACTAGAGAAATATTTCACTATAGAGCATAATGAAGATGTTTTTAACATTGATTTTGAGTGTATAGGTAAACATGATAGTTGTTCAGTTACAATTATAGCTCAAAGAGAAGATGACAAAAAAAGATGAAGGAAAGGACATGTTTATGAAGATGAAGAATAATTCATTGAAATGACTTTTCAATAATGGAGTCAAGAAGAAACTGAATTCTACTATCAAGAAATATGGAAGAGAGAAGATGATGAATATGAAGCGTAAGAAGAAAAGTGAAGTTTAGAGTTTGAAGATAAAGATTCGTGGTAGTAGCCCATGAGTGAAAAAATCTTTGAAGAGGAAGGTGTATAAGATAAGCTCAAAAATGCTAAGTTTCTTTTAGAACAAATATAAGAGAAGTGAAAGAAAATTACAACAACAACAACTGAAGAAATGTGGAGCTTCTAGTAAGAAAGAATGACTGAGAACGAAACAGTTTCAATGGTATAGAATCTGAAACAACATAAAGTAAAATCCAACATTGTAAAAATATTTTTGAGTCGATATTTTATTATAATCATAACATGCATAGTTGAGTGATGATTAAGTTAAGCTGAGCCCTACGATGGTAATTAAAGGGGTTTTTATAAATAGTAATTACTCCAATATGCATGCAGTACATGAATAGTTGAGTCAAGTTAAGAAAAAAAATGTTGAATTAAGTTAAAGAAAAGTTAGAAAACTTTAATTAAAGCGTCAAGTCTTAGTTTCCATCAGGACAAGAAATTTAGAGTTTGAATGATTCCATATTTAGAAATTTTGGTGTTTATATACTCGTGGTTGGGTCATTATAGTGTGAGGCAAGAAGAGAAAAGTTTGGTGTTTATATACTCGTGGCTGGGTCATTATAGTGTGAAGCAAGAAGAGAGAAGAGCCACAGCTTGGTGCATGTATATGAGAGAATAATTAATGAATATAAAATGTTATTGAAGAAGAAGCTTGTACATTTATTTTTCTCTTGTTTGCATGCTCATCTCTACCTCTGACTAACATACCTCACAAGTACATAAAGACTAGGACAACCAACTTGGCGATCCACCTCTAAGAATCCTTCACACTATGATTAGAAAACTAAACATCCAACACCAACCCAACAAACAAAATATATCTTATTTCTTACGAAGATACTTAAAAATGATATAGATTGAGTGCACAATCAGAACCAATGGTGTGAAGTAGGAGGAGCGCTATAACTTGTAAGAAATAGTAATTAGTCTTGTATGCATGGTATGCATGAAGAGATGATTTAATTTAAGTTAAAGCCAAATGTTGAGTTAAGCTAAAGTGAAATTAGACAAGTTTAGTTAAAGCATCAAGTCTTATTTTGCACAAGGAAAACAAGGTTAGAGTTTACATGGTTTCATATTTAGAAAGTTTTGTGTTTTGTATTCTCATGGTTGGGTCATTGTAATGTGAATCAAGAAGAGAGAAGATCCAGAACTCGGTGGCTGTATATGAGAGAACAATTAATGGATAGAAAATATTTATTTAAGAAGAAGTCTGTGTATTTATCACTTTTGGGTTTTTTTCTTTTATCTTGACCTCTGACTGGCAAAGTGGTATCAGAGCGAGGTTTCAAAGACTTAAGAAAGAGCTAAGGCCTCCAAGTGTATGTAGTTATAGTATGTGTGAGAAGTTATTTTTTTTTTTTTTTTGGTGTGACAGCGAAAGGGTAATAGCCCCACCACAATTGCCATAAGTCAATTAGATTCTAATCAGTCCTATGAGCCCCACTGTGTGAGCTTATTTGGCTTCACCACTTCCAAGTGATAAGCTACAAAAATTCAATCTACGTGTTTTCAGTAGAGACACCCAATAAAGCTCTCAAGTTTTTAATATCAGAGTGAGGGTTGAAGGCCTCATGTTATAAGCCACCATCTTGAGTCACGGGTATTTAGGCAAATCCTTTGCAAGTAATATTTTTTTGGGAAGGTGAATTCACCACTAAGAGTGACATTATTTTATTTATTCGAAAGTGTGTTAAGGTATCTTTTAGTTCAATGACAGATACATAAAATTATAGAAAAGGCTTCTTTTCACCTCATTGTATTAGAAAAACAAAAAAAAATTGATTCCAAAAATAAAAGTCAAGTCACATGTAAAAATGGAGAAGATGTCTATCTATAAAGAGTTTATTTTTTTAAACAAGCATGGTCATACATAATTTTGGGAGATTTTTAAAGTGATTTTTGAGTTTTTATTAAAATATATCTTTTGAGAGACTTTTTTAAGTGAATATTCATAAATATTATAAGTTACATGGGCGCATATTGAAAAGCATAGTTTTTTCAGGGGAAATATGGAAAGAAGGTTGATGAAATAAGGAAAGAAGACAAAAGGCAAAAGAAAGATGATAATCATAGGTCAGAAAGTGAGATTGAAGGAAACTAAGAAAAAAAATTGACAATAAGAGCCATAATATTTCCAACAGATCATATAGGTTCTTTCCAAATTTGATGGATATAAAAGAAAAGAAAATAAAGAATAAAAGTTTGAGGATGAATGGATTCGGATGGATCTGGTAACACTTCCAGAATTTATTGATAAAAGTTTTCATTTTTGGGTTGTCAAAACGAAAATTATTCTTCGATGTAGAGAGTTGATTGAGTACTGATATAGTAACCCATTTGATGAAGTATGCAATGCTTTAGTATTGGATCTTATAAAATGGGAATTTAAAATGACAATTTTTTGTGCAACGTAGAAAAAACTACATCTTATCAGGAAACATGGAAGATGTTGGATGTAGAATTTGGTACAAAGGAAAATGACATGCAATAATAAGTTGTGTTAGAGTATGTTGAAGAATAAATAGACAAGTGAGTTACAGGTCTGAGAATAAATGAGGAAGGATTTAGGAGGACAATAGGTTTTGGAGGACCATACTCAAATGTGGATGATGGTCGTGAAGATTGTAAAACTAAAACCCATTATGCATATGTTCATATCGATGAAGAAGATGCAAAAATTATTGCAGAGAGAGAAGTTGAAGCATCTGCATGTGAAGTAGAGCAATAAAATATAGATGCTTGAGAAATCCACTGTAACGTGGATGGTGAAGATGATGGTGAATCCCAATATAATGAAACACCTGTGGATGATGACTAGAAACTGAGTTGTGAATTGGCAAATATAACAAAATATCTTGCTAATGATGGTGAAACTTCCAATAGCACAAAGAATAACATGTGTGATATAGTTCATAACATTGCAATAAATGATGACCTCTTTGCATTAGAGGTTGAGACATTTAAGATTGAGAATGACAAAGAGATTTCGTCATATGAATTAATGGTTTGCAGAGATGAAAGTGTATCTCTCGTGAATCCATCTGTAGCTGATGAATTTTATGAAGTTTAAATTGTTAATGAGCTCGTTCATGTTTGGATATCATATTGCAGAGTGTACAAAAATTATGTTGATGACATTTGTGATCTCCTTTTTGAAACAGGGACTAATTGTGGCAATATGAAAAATGCCATGTTTAATGAAGAATTAAATGTTAAAAATTCCATTTTAGCAACAAGTTATGAAGAAAAAGTTGGAATTTCTCATGAAGTAGTGTGTGATCTAGCAACAATTGATGATAAAGAAGAGGATAAAGTGGTTTAAGATTTTTTTATGATAATATCCACTAAATGCATAAAAATGGAAGGTAGTCTAAATGCGGTTGAAGAGGTAGAGATGAAAGAAGAACTAAAGAAATATCTCACTACATAGCATAATGGAAATGTTTTTAACATTGATTTGGAGAGTTTAGGTAAATATGATAGGAATCAAGTTACAATTATAGTTAAAAGAGAAGGAGAAAAAATAGATGGAGGAAATGACATGGAAGTTTCCAAAGGTGAAGAAGAAAGCATTGAAACAACCTTTCATTAATGGAACCAAAAAGAGGTAAAATTTTTCTATCAAGAAATATGGAAAAAAGAAGATCAGGAATATGAAGCACAAGATGTAGGGTGAAGTTCATAGTTTCATGATGAAGAATTGTGGAAGAAGTACATAAGCGAACACATCTTTGAAGTGGAAACTGTAGAAGAGAGACTCGAAAAGCATAAATTGTTTTGTACAAAAAATACTAGAGAAGTCTAAGAAAAATTACAAGCTACCTAATGGGATATCAACTACCTATCTGAGGAAAAATTTCGAAGTGAAGATAATTGTCTATAAAACACCTATTTCATAAAAAATAACATATGTTCACTGATCTTCCTGTAACCACCTATTAGACTAGTGATATTTTCAAGTCAATGACAATTCGTTTGACATCAATAACAACATATTCAAAACACTAATATTTTTCAATTAGACACAGCTCTAGGGCATGATGAACTATTAGAATATTTCTACCAAGCATGATGGAATATAATCAAATTTTACCTATGTAAAATGGTGGATTATGTCTTAAAAACTCATAAAGTGAGGGTGGGATTAATTATTCCTTCATAACTCTTATCCCAAAAGAAGTCCTTTGCCCTTTCAAATATTTTGTCGAATTTACTTATGTAATGTATCATACAAAATTATAGCTAAATTAATTGCAGGAGAGCTAAAATTGATGCTTCCCAATTTAATTTCTAAAAATCAACAAGGGTTTGTTGGCAATTGAGAAATTGTGGACACCATAATATTAGTTCAAGAAGCTATTAATTCAATTAAAGGTAGAAGGAGAGCGGGATTATCATAAAACTTGATATGAATGACACATTTGATAGATTCAAACACTCATTATTATTTGAGGTATTGGAAAAAAATGGATTTTAGAAAAAAAAATAAACTGGATATTTTGGGCACATGGATTTCCCCTCTTGTTAATGACAAAATTGGTTTTTTATAAGAGCCTCAGGGGGTTCAAGCATTGTAGTGTTTTCTTCTCAATGATCTACAAAAATAACCCACTTAAGATTGTGGATGACGAACAATATCAACAATATAAATGGCTCTTAAACATTGTAGATGTGCAACAACTGATAGAAACAAAACCTGCCAAAGTATGGATCTATGGTACAATCCTAGTTAAACAAAAAAAGGAAAGAGTAATAACTTCAATCATCCAATGCAAACGAGATATGTAAAGAACAAATTTATTATAACACCTGTGAAGAGAATAGATAAATGTTACCAGTCCCCCTCTATGTGATGGGTGCTTGGCTATCCTCAAATTTCTTCAGGTTGTGTAGAGTCTCTCTCCTCTATAATGTGAAAACCTAGCAAAAATATGGTGTGCGACAATGAAAATAATCATAGTTACAATAGTGAGTGCAACAATGAAAATAATCAAAAGTGAATAATGAATGGAAAATCATTCTATTTATAACAAAATATTGAGTTATCCTCAAATAATGAGCAATAATAAAATATTATTGATCCCATACTTGGAATAACCACTTGGAATATTTTATTATATTTTTTTAGAACGGAAAAAGTATTTAAAATTTTATTAAGAAATAATAAATAAATAAATGATTTATTTATCATCTCAATGGATTAGCTAAGGAATAATAAACAAATAAGGATCTATTTAATCATTCCTAAGGTATTTAGTCAAATTTAACAAGGAATAATAATTAATTAGTGATTAATTAATTTTGCTTAGAGAGAAATAAGATAAATAATTATTTATCGATTTATTTTTCATGATTGGGTCAAATTTGACAAGGATTAATAATAAAACGATGGTTTAATTAATTATTCCTAGAGGAAAATCAAATAAATAGTGATTTATTTAATTATTCTTCATGGGTTTAACAAAGGTGGTTTATTAAGTAGTTTCTCACAGCAAAAGTAGTTTTACTATGGTAAAATTGGCTTTAAATGGTGTACTTGGATCCATCTAGTAAGTTAAGCTAGATGATCAACTTATTGTTGATAACAAATTCCCCCCTAATGTACGAGTGTTAGGAGAAAAATGTATGACCAAAGTACATTGTAAAGACACAATCACTTAAAAAACACAAGGGAGTCAAGGAGAGAGAGAGGGAGAGACCAATGAAGCTGAATTGGAAGAAGATAGGGAAAGAGGGGGTGAGACTAATGAAAGTATCGTTTTATGTTGTGGTACCAGACCTCAATGAGGCAGGGGTGGCATACCCATACCCACTGAGATAGCTTAGTACAAAAGTAATGGTTCGCCCAGTAATATAAAACTGAGCAATGAAGTACATGTTGAATGGTACATGACATGCTGGCATAAAAGAGCCAGAAAATAATAAAATGTGTCCCATATACATAGTGCACCTTGTAAAAAAATGAGCCAGGACTGAATACAATAATATCTGAGTACATAAAATACAAATCCCTTTCCCTCAAGAAATGGGTGGGAGGGAGGGTAGAACAAATGGAGAAGCCCTGCTGAATAAGGAAGAGCTCTCCAAAACTAAATGGATCATCTAAAGGAGACATTCATGCTATGGATAGTGTGACCAGTAGGAAACGAACCCATCAACTCTATGGAACTACATATGAAGCTGTAGCATAATAAGTATGCATACAGGCATGTGGGGGGCTACATGAAGGACCACCTCCTCATGAGGTCTGAAACATCCCACACACATCCACGAATCACTGGATCATCAAGTGTATGGATCACGAACATGAAACTACCAAGTAAAAGGGAAATAATCAGACCCTCTGCTCGATCCAAGGTGTCGAAAAAGAATGGAAGGTGGAACCAAGATACACCACCCTCTAGATCATTCTAGTGGATTAAATGAGTTGATGTCGACAAAATAGTGCCCGTGATAGATGAGGCAATGAGGATCCTCAACTAAAGAATGAGAGAAAATAGTATTGTGACTAATGGACTAACACTAGGGATAACGGGAAAGTGGTACTCAGGGACAAACAAACAAATTCCCTTGTTAGAGCATAAAGTGCATGGTTAACCTAGGAGCGACTGACTAAACTCCAGAGGGGATGGGGACAATATGTCTAGAGGCCAAAATGGGCAACAAAAGATGAACAGTATGCAAAGATGGACGGAATATTGTGACATGATATAATGGGACATGAAATGGACGCCACGAAAGAAAGGGTGACTCATCATGGATGCTCTGAACAAGGGTGACTCGATGACGCTACCACATAGACTAGGCCCAGTGAGGACCATGAAAACATGAGAAAATGATGGTTACTCATGATGAAAATCAACATATGGTAAGACAAGTATTAAGAGGAGGTGTGCCTCAAAGTACAAGTGTCGCTTTATGAATAAATTTGATTTTAAGAGACAACTAACTGACCTTCTTCGAAAAATGGTTTTCGGTTGAAGTGCCAAATCATCAAAAACTAAGGAAGACCCATTTTAGAGCTCGGTGGGAGATTTCCAATAGTGTTGATGGTTCATCAAACTAAGCTACTGTCTAGTAGACAAAATGACCATTGGAATCAGGGTGTACGACTTTTAGGCAAGTAGCTTTACTTGTCCAAAGATGGCCTTAATTCTTCTTGGAATGATGGTTCCTCATGAAGAATTAAGGGAAGAGGAAAATGAGAACAAACTACTAGAGGAGGTCTAGAATCATCCTCGCCCACTAAGCCAAACATAGGGACTATGTAGTCATAGAATAAAATATTTGAAGATATGGTATCAAACGTCTACGATATGTGATGTGAATATGGCTCGCCGAAGAGGCCGGTAGGACAAACTATCGAAGGAATGTGAGGATAATCGTCCATACGTAGATTCGGTGTGATTTAGGATAAGACTTAATTGAGAAGATGGCCAGGGAAAACCATCATGCCCCCAACCATGGGCTATTGATCTGGTATGCCCCCAAGGTGGGAATGATGCCCCCTAGCAAGAGGCGTTTGTGGAACACCATAGTGTTTTGAGTGCTAGAAAAAGGAATTCAAGCATCTCAACCCAACTTGGCATGAGATCCTCCAAAGGATGATGTAGGGGCCTATGTGCCCCCCCAGTATGCTATGGGTGTTCCGGATGTCTTTAGAGTAGGGGACTCCAATTACTTATATGATACATAATATGATTATGAATTTTGATATGATGATGATGGTTTGCTATTTGTTTTTTTTATGGTTATCTTTTGTGGTATACATGTGATAAATCCCAATATAGAATATTATTTGCGAATATTTTCCCTTTCACCTTATATTTATATTTTAATGGATAATTCTTTGAGTAGGAAATTGAATATGAAGGAATAATGGGGACTCTTTTGGGAATAAGGTTTACCAAAGGAATCAAAAGTATAAATCATTTCTAATTTTATGAACGACATGTTGTTAACAGGAGGAATTTATATAACAATTGATTTAAGGTTAAAACAATTTCTTTAGGTTTTGTATCAACATTAGGATGCTTAATAAATAAAGAAAAATGATAGATATAAACATGGAATACAAGAAAAATCACATAGAATAGGATCCTTAGAAATATGGAATTCACTATGGTTGAAGCTTGTAGATAATTCGAAAACTTAAAAATGCCTATCACTCTTAACCCTTTCCCTCATCCATCCTAGGAACCTTTGTTGTCAAACTTTACAAATAAGTTCACCAAATGGGGAAAAATATGGTTGAACTAGACATGTACGGTGGTTTTAGTTTAGTATGTTCTGTTGGCCCTCCTGCTTTTTCATTTCGTGACTCTTATAGCTCTAGTAGGAATTTATGCAGTAATGGATATAGAGATCTAAAATTTTTGTGGAAAGGTGCCAAGTCTATCTCTAAACTGTTCCATTTAATCAAATCAGTTATAGTTCAATGCTCTAAGAATTGGGGGCCTAAGAATTAGAGATCCACAACTCATGAATGGGGTGCTAGGTAAAAATTGTTTTGGACGTTACTCTCTTAGAAATATGAATGGTGAAACCAAGTCATTGGGAGGAAATACTTTTTAGGAGAATGGGACCTGTCTCTAGACTCTTTCTGGGGAAAGCTAGGTGTCTCTCAAATATTAAGGATTTTATGTGTGGCTATTCAGTTGATAATATATTTATTAACCTAGATCCCTGTAAAAAGTAAAAACATCAATATTTTAAATGATAGAATTATTAGCCATATGCCTCTAGTGATTTCATATTGTTTTAGGCCTCTACAGGAATGGTTGGATATGAAAGGTAAGCTTCTTCTCTTTGATATTTCTCATGGACTAAAAAAAAATATTACAAAAAAATGGTATTTTCGAGAGATTCTTAGCCATATGCATCATTTGATTCAAAAAGTGGAAAATAATCTCTCAAGTTGTGCTCCAAGTAGGTTGTTTGATGAGGACTCCAAAGAATTACGTTCCTAAAGCTACATAGTTAAATAAGGCTATATATCTCTTGATTTTTGAAGGGTGCTCCTCCCTAATGTAAGGTTTGGGGTCAGATTTAGACTAGGGATGGTATTCTAGAAATAAATATATTTTGTTGGAAATATATGCACAATAAGGTTTTAAATGTTTAAAATATCATAAAAGGATGAATACATGGATCTTTGAGATGATAATTTTCCTTATCTTTGAAGAAATAGAATTTCATTTATTCATAAAGTGTCAATTCACAATAAGGGTATGGGACTAATCTTATGATCATATCTCCTTTACACAAAAAATCCCTATTATTTTTGTATAATTCTTTCAGGCTTGTGATAAGAACCACATGGAACATTTCAAAGGGAAACCACTTTCTAAAAGATTGTGGAAAACATTTACCAGATAGCTATGTCGGAAATTCATGCTGGCTAGGAATAGGATGATATGCAAGGATGAGAAATCACTCCCTCGAGTTGTTTTTCACTGGGCTATTATTCTCTTATCAAAAGATATTAACTATTACCATTAAGTGTGCACCTTTACTTCATGGTCCAAAGGTTATATTTATCAATTCATTATGCAAAGTCATGGTTGTGTAAAGGGCCTATAAAAAATATTGTGCAAATTTCTATATAAGGCTAGGGATATGTCAAAACAAGTAATTTCATGTAACCCTAAGCTTTCCCAAAGTTTTTCACAGTGAAATGAACCTATCACAAGCCTATAAATGGTGCTACAAAATATTTTCGTAGCGCTCACTGAAAAATTTTAAAGTTAGGTTTTTGAGCTGCCAACCCCATCATTTCAAGTGTTTAAGTGCTTTTTCACAAATCCCTACCCCTTTTCATCGATGATGTGATAGCTAGCTACATTGTAAACCCAAAGAATGAAGTTTCACTCAACCCTAAATTTCCCTATTTACCCTAAAATGATAATTTCCAACAAACGCATAAATTTGTTTGTAGTGCACAGGAAAGCTCTAAAAGTATTTTGTAGTGTTTCATGAGGCGAATTGAAGACTGTAGAATAACTTTTAGTGTTAGATCCTTTGCATATATCGGTTGATCAAGTCATGTGAAGACATTTGACCCTGATGGGATGTATTTTGAGGTGTATCCTCAGATGTTAGTTTTATTCAAAAATGTAGGATGAGAACCAATGTTTAAGTGCTTCAATTGGCAAAATCTAAGTTGGTGCCATGATTTCATCAATTATTTTTAGTGAAACACAAGAATAAATAGAATGATTCAGCTTCAAGTCACTGAAGAATCTATTGCAGAGGCCATAGGTTTTCTAGTTGAGGGTGAGAGATGGTTTAAGAAATAAAGTCTAGGGTTTATTACTTGAGCAAGCTCACACTAGAGCTACCAATAAGCTGAGGCTAGTATTCAAAGTTAAATCCAACCCTCATTTGAAAGATTCAACATTCATTGATGAAGAGGCAGATGTATAGCCTTCCAGAGGTGAGAAGAAAGATACAAAAAAGAAGAAAATAGAATCTGCAGAAAGAAAGAAACAAGAAACCTAACAATCAACAAAGACATTCAAGAAAGTGGAAATAGAGTTACAAGATAAAAAAAAAAACGAAGAAAAGTTGAGCATGCTTTATTAAGCTATTGAAGACATGGAAGAATAAACAAATCAACATTTTTAGTGAAGTAGTACCTTGAGCCAACATAGGAATCCCTAATTTTTACTAATATATTTACTAAAGCCTTTTACATTCTATCAAACATAATCCGGGGTTGGATGATGGTATTACACAAACTTTTGTGGATTGTAAGCATGAATATGAAGTCCCTATGGTTTTGGTCAAATAGTCAACAAGAAGGAGAAATGGCAGCACTCTATTATTCCCTGTTTTAATCACCCTGTTCAAACAAATTTTCCTAGTAGGTGGTGATGAATTTAAAAAAAAAAATTCTTTTTTTTTGGGGGGGGGGAATAGGATGAATTCAAAAAGCCTCTTTCAAATTTTACCCAGACATCATGGTTTGGAAACTATAGAGGTGTTTTTGAGGCTTATTTTTCCATATTTTTTAATTATGTTTTTTCCTGTTTTAGTAATTGTTTTCAAAAGAATTTTCCACATATATGGAGATGAATTTTGGAAAACCAAATTTTTTTTGTTGAGGAAACATACCAAATAAGAGAAACCTCCCTAAGTTTTCTAACAACTATCATGGCTTGAGAGATTCAAATGTATCATTGAGGCCCATTTTTTCATATTTTTCGAAATTATGTTTCCTATAAAAATGCCAAGTCAACAGCTAAAGGCCACATCATGAATTCAACTTGGGGATCAGGTACTACCTCCTCCTTGATTATTTCAAACAATAACAAAGTTCTTTTCATATCCATTTCTTTTGGATCTTTAGGATTATTGTAATTAATACTTCCCACAATTTGTGGATCCAAAACATATGTAGTATTTCTATAAATTAAATGTAAAGGAGGAAAAAAGGTTGGTTTTTTATGAAAGAATATCCATTCACTATGTGTTGAAATATTTATCAATCTAAATTTTCCCAAGATTAATAGATTTTTATCAGTGATATAAATATTAATGTGATGGTATGTCTTAGTATGTGTTTTCTACAGTTTCAATGTTTCCTTATTTGTAATATCATTTGAATGTATGATCTTATAAATATTTGAATAAAGGTAAATGTCGCAGAATTCATCCTTTCTTTACTTCTTTATTTCATAGATTTCAAGTAGTTTCACTCCTATCTTCTAAAGCTACTTTAGGATTTATTTAATATGCCCTACTGTAGTGGATTGTCCTCGTATTTTCTCCCTTCAGCTATAACAATGACCAATGTCTAAGATGTTCTATCTACCTTTCCTTTTTCAATCCTAATTGAACAACTAGTATCTTGGTAAGTTTCCATAAACCATAGCTTGTTAACTCCATTTCCCAATGGACTATCTACCTCATGCCGAACCAAACCCTCCATCAACACAACACAATTGAAGTTCTAGACACTATGTAGAAGTACAGTCAATTACTAAATCTTGTGATTATACTATTAGAAAGTGCCCTCTATTGATTGAAGGAACTAACCTTTCATCTATAACTTGGATTGTATTTAAGTTACCTTAGAAAATTATCTCCTATAACAAAGAGGAAATTTCTAAGTGATAACATTAACAAGAAAAAGTTTTGAGAAAAATTGTAGTGGTATTTAAATCATTGTGAGGAAGAGTGGTGGAATAATTATCCAAATATGCCCTCCTACACCCACTCCAAAAAAGGAAATATGGATCATTAGGTTAGAAAAGGAGGAATTTTCATCTTCATATATCTTAAACACCCTTTTCTTTGTTGTTGCATCAATGCACAACCCACATGTGGAAAGTGCAGGGGGGTTAGGGGGCTAGGGGATTCTTTCTAGCCCTAGAGGATGAGTATAATTAAAGTATGTTTAGATTGTAGGTGATGAATCAAATAATTAGTTTCAATCCTATGGGTTATTTCAAGGATTGTCCTTGTGAAGGGCTTGTCAAATTAGTAGGAGTAATTTATTAGGAGACTCAAAAATTGTAGTAGGTTACATTTAGAAGAGAGCTAACCCACCTAACATGAATTGAATGCCATACTAAATAGAATCAAATATTTGCTTGAGAATTTTAGTGAACACAACAACTAGCAATTCCTACAATGAAATAACTCCAAGGAAATAAATTAGTAAACATGGTTCTTCATTTAATGCTTGATTCACTATTAATTAATTAAGACTTAGCTTTTAATCTGATACACGAAGGCTTTCATGGTATACAAGTGTTGGAATGTTAGTTTCATATTTTCAAAACACCAAGAATTTAAGTGGAAAAGGTTGGTATCCTCACACATGAGGTTGAGGCTTGAAAAAATTTCATTCCTCCATGCATGGGAGATGACTTGTGAGAGACTTGGTGTTTGGATATATTGCCATCCTAGGTGTTTCATGTGATTAGGTATCATCTTGAATACAATTTCCTACTACATTTAATGGAAATTTGATATTAAAAATATTACCATGCTGAGGGCATAGAAGAAAATCATTTTAATGAAAGCCAAAGTATTAATCCTTGAATGCAAAGGGTATGCTTCCGGTTCCATTATTTGAAGCCTCTATGGGAAAATCAAGATAATATTTCCATGATTACATACCATACTTTAATGGCCTACATTGTCCCATCATGAATTTTTGACCTAGGGATTTTATGGACATATTTTCATTGGGATCGACAGTTGGAAATCCAGAACATGACACATAGTGCCACGAAGCATGGAAATAAAAGATTAACAATAAATAGTTGGTCATGTCATCTTAAATGGAATATTTTGGTTAATTTTTTTAGTTATCGTCATTAGTTATGGTAACTGTTTTCCTTCTATTCACAATATCCATTAGAATGTGAATCATTGGTGGCTTTGAATTTTACTACTCTCTCTATTTATGAACAGTCTTTTAGGTGGCAAAATTTTCACACATTGAGAATTGTGGGTTGAGAAGTAGGGTCCAATTTTATTCACTGCAGTTTCTTTTTGGGGTGTTATTATTTAGTTGAAGGCTTGGTTATACTTGGGTTTCCAAGGTGGGATTTTCTCCTCTTTTTGGGCTAGATATTTGCTTAAGACAACATCATATCTATTAGTTTTTTTGCCAACGTTTATCACCTATGTTAAAGGATATTTGGATAATATCCATAGGGAATCAAAGCTTTAATGAATTGGTTTTAGACTATCTTGTGCTTAATATTTATATGGTGCCATATTTTTCCTATAAAGTTTTGAAGAAAATAAGATTGTATTGAGAAAACTCAAGGTGATCTTTAGTGTTTCATGTTCTATCTCAATTCTAAGAACTTTTTTATGTTATTCTAGACGTTCAATTTTGGATCATTGAGATTGGATTTTTTTTAGTGGAATAAAATAAGTTACTGAAAACATGGATAATCGTGGACAAAATAAAGTGATTCACATGCACTAGAAGATACAATTATTTCATCTACAGGAAATTATATCAAACAAAATATTTACCCAATTAGACAAATTCATAGATGATAGTAGGCATACAGTTTTTCGTGAGGCATGGGACAAAAATGCATAGGGATGAGGATAATATTGATGCTCTTTTCCAATATATGGAAGAGATAGAATCATCCATGATCCATCAACAAAAGGCAGTAGCTAGTTTTGATATCTTTGTTAGTAATATTTTCAAATACCTTTCTAAACTGAATTATCTTGTTCCTATTGAGGGTGGCATTGATGGATAGGAAAATAAATTCAAACCCTTACAAATTCCTAGTTGGCCCGGCCAAGAACTTGGGAAGTATGCCTAGTTTAAAGCATTCTAAATATGATACAACTTCAAATTACGTAACACATTCAATTCAGACATCTAGACTAAAGAAACATAAGCAAAAAACGGAATAACAAGTTAAGTACAAGTTTTAATATATAGTACGAAAATGAAATAATTTCAAAAATTGTTTTTATGGAAACATACAATTGGAGGTTGCATTCATATGAATAAAATGAATATAAATTGGGTTTCCAAATTCACACAACTAGTTCTTGAAAAGAAAATTAATCAACAATAATGACATAATGTATAATATGGGTGTCACAGTAATTAAAAAGAAAAAAAAATAATAGAAATGACACAGAAAATGGTAAAATCAATGAAAGATCCTTCATTGAGTGACTTAAAAATAATGTCGAGATAGAGTAATACCAATCTCAACATATATAAAATCTTCTCTATTACTTCTTGACAAGTGACCATTTTTACAAGACTATAGCAGTCAAATGCAAGCAACTATGAATAATAAATAAAGCCAAGCTTGTTGCGGCTAGAAAAACAATATGCATCCAGGCATTGATATGCTAATGCACAAGTAGTCAATATATCAGTATTGAAAGAAACACAAGAGGTTATAATCTTCAATGTCTAAAGTGTAAGATACCTTCAACAATAAGAAATAATTTTTTCCTCCATCAATGCTACTATTTAAAAGAAGCCCCGTGGAAAAGAGTTTGTGAGTGTTAAATATCTTAACACCAAATCAAATAGTTAGGTGAAGAATGAAACTATCATACCAATTATTGTATAAATCACATGCCCTTGTCCTTCCCATTCAAGACACTATTTGTAATTGAATAGCTCCTACACAATTATGTATATGTCTTGATAATTTATTTTTCTTTTAAAATAAAATTATTTTAGTTATTTAACTAAAGTAAGGCTTGGTTATGTCAAAGGGAAAAAAAATAAAAGTTATGCTTTTAAGAAATAGGAGGTGTGCCAAGACTGAAAAAGGGGGAGGACCGACAACCACGATATCAAAAGTTTCCATATAATATAACCATTTTCAATTTAAATGCATAATAGTCCTCACATATCCATCATATATGCATGCATCACATCCAAATATCAATTATCATAATTGACATCATATATAGATATGTGTGTGTGACCAAGTAAACAATGCATGAATGTTCATGAATCTAGCCATCAAAGCAAACCATATGTTGTCACCAAAGCTATACATATAAAAATATGTCCCAGTAAAAAATTTACATTGAAATGCAATCCAAATGTAAAGACATTTCATTGTTCAAAAGTCACATCTATAATTAAAATCATCATAATATTTATGGTTGTAGCTTCTACAACACCACAAAATTTTTTTAGCCTGTATGTATAAATTTTGGGCCTCCTTATGTTTTTCAAGGTCTTAACAAATATCCTCATCAATTTTAACTATAAAAAATATTTAGTAACCTAGTCATCATCGAAGCTACAAGTTCTTGTGTGTCTGTGAGTAGCACCACCTATTCTTTCTTATCCTACTTTATCCTTGACATTAGGGTTTAAGACATATTGCATTAATTTATTTTGCAAAATATGTTTGGGAATTTCCTCTCCATTTGTGTTTAAGTAGATTAAAGGAACTAGGTTTCTAAGAAGTTGTTGAAACCATGCTTATGTGTACATTTTGTATGCCCAGTGTTAGACACCAACTAGATGAAAAGACTTATCACCACCAGAAGCAACTCTTAAGGGTAAGGAAATGCAATCATGTCAGTAGTTTTATCAGATGCATTAGGGTTCATCTGTTGTCCATGATGACATATTTTTGGAGGGATAAACATGCCTTCAATCACACATGAGTTTATAGGTGGAAATGGACTTTTCCTTAAGCCTTGAAAGTCTTGTATTTTTTTCCTTGGTGCAATTCACAATCATAATTTGTAGTGCTAGTCTACCTGGCATCTAGAAGTGAGATTTGCAACTTGTAGCATGAATTTCATCCTATCAAATTGAAAATCACATTTCTAATATACAATGACTTGTGATTTCCTTCTAAAAGCGTGATTTGTAACTAGTCATGTCCTCATCACATTCGACAAAGCCAACCCATAATTTTAAACTAAGACTCCATCACACACCATTATAACCATTTGTCTCTTTCATTGGGCTTCTAATCAATTTCACTAGACTTCTCATAAATACTTATACCTCTCAAAAATTTGTTCCTCTTGATCGTATCTTCACCTATCCTTGACATGTGCTCCCTCTCTTGAGTGTATCATTACGAAAACACCAAGTATCTCTCCTTAATTATCAGAATTATCATCTGCGCTCGTAAACCCTGCTCATCGTTTCTTTTGCAGAGGTTACTACCTTGAATTTGATCCGTATTCCATCATCTAAGTGCCATTTTAATTATGAATGAAGGTTACCTACCTTTAAAATTCTACATAATATAACCCAAGATAAGATTCATTGGGCGAAATCATATATATTCAATGCTTGGAATCCATTTGAGTTCATTGGACTAATTTTTATGTTTGATTGGTTGAATTCGTATGGATTTGTGATAAAAAATTAGAATATATTTCCTAAATGGCTTGGCTCTCCAGGTGGGATACCTGAGGAGTGTGCAAACACTCACAATGCACACACTCACTTACATTATTAGATCAGGAGAACAACCTAGTACATATAGGCTTTCAGACAATCAAGGTGGTTCCAACCACTCCCTAGATAGTAGGATCTGAGACCTAATCTTAGACTCTCAATCTTATCCTTAAATAACTACCTGTAACTTTCTCCGTTAATTCTAATGCTCCCCCTTAATGGAGAAAGGGTACTAAACAATAACATACGCCTGCTGGTCTAAGTCTTGTCTAGGCATACAATGGTAAAAGAGAGAGCTTTCATTTTTGTCTTCTTGCAATAGAGCCCATACTTGTTCATTTGTGTATGAGGCTTCATCTTCACTTTATTTTCCATGAGGTAGTGCTGTATCATGACCTCATTTCTTCCCCTGTGAAGGAAAGCTTGAATTCTTATTCTCGCCCTTCTCAGAATTACGTAGGTAGGATAGGAGAATTTTCGTTCTGACTATTTCCAGTGTCAACCATCTAAACGCCAGCGATGATGTCTTCACCATTCATTAATGCAACTTCTATGTTGACTTCATAAAGACATGATGTTTCAAGCCATGCTTCAAGAAACTTCAATTCTTCTTCAAACTTTGTTGCTTTTTCTTTCCTCCCAATATTTGCACAAAAAATAATGTTAGGTTTATAAGAGGACCACATTTTCTTTTATCTTCCTGCTCCTTCAGGAGAGCTTTCTTTTCTCCATCTCTCCATACACTATCCCCCTCTTTTGTCATAGTTATGCCTTCAACCTCTTCACTTAGTTTTGTTGTTGCAAGCATGTTCTGCATTTGATCTGTATATGAAGATGGAGCTTCTTTCTCACCAAAAAATAATTCATCAATAAGATCTTTTTCAATCATCAAATTGATCCACTCATCATGAGGTATATAAGTCTCATCAAACTTGATTTCTACATCTCGAAAAATTCCAGGTTCTACAATAATGGATGTGTTTTCATCATCACAAGTTTTAGTTAAAGACACACACCCATCACCCATCATTGCATCTTCAATTTCACAATCAAATATGGGATCATATTTAAGAGCAATATCTTCAGTATCATTGCCCTCATTCAAACAATATTTCATTTCTAAAACATCGCATACAAATTTTGTACTAAGAATCTCTCCATATTCATATATTATGCTACGTAGGATGTTGTCATCTGCTGCATATGTTATAAGACTTAATGTTGATGCATATCCACTATAATTAATAACATCTTCAACATAATCCAGTAAATTTACCTTCCATGGAACTGTTTTCATTTCATTTTCCCATATTTCATAATTCATACCTGAAAAAGATGGTAAATCTGGCATTAACCATTTAATAATCTCAGAAAATTCCAAATTTGTATCTAGATCAGCTACTAGTTCATCAGCGTGAACCTGAAACACATCACTAAATTCAGCAAAACAATATTTTGCAATTCTCCTTTGATTCTTTCGGCTTAGTTTTCTACGAGACTCTTTTAGTTTAATTTGAAGACCCATTTTCTCCCCTATCAGTTTCGGATTGGAAATCGATCCACCATGCTCACGGTTATGCACTTCAGTCTACTCTAGCAACCACACCAAAGCACCACAATCGATAGGAAATATTGTTGCCTCCAACAACACTTTACGTTGTTGCGTGCCTCACACAGCATCAATGCCACCAGCTCCAGTTTACGGGGTTCTGGGCACAAACGGTTTTCACGGGCTACACATCCAGATGGTATCAGCGATTCACCACTCCAACACCTCGATCTATCAAGGTAAAGAACAATCGGTCCACCGATGGCCATTGACCACACTTACATTCAAGCTGCTTCTCTCCTTCTGGCTTCTCCGATCACCAGCAACAATGACTCAGATATCACTCTATGAGCGCTTTCTCTAAATGTTGTCCACACACTAATCTGATTACTAGTGATCTCCATGATACCACAATATCCATGATATCACGTATCCACCATTGATTACAATCGAGTTATTATAAAAAAGGGAATTGTAGAGGAATTGCGGCAACTCCACAATAGTGATCCAACGATGCTCACACACCGACAATCCACCACACCCTGCCACAACTATCCATGACACTGCAGATGCACACGCCCTGTGCAATGCCTCGATCAAAAACACGGGAGGAAGGCTCTTCCAATTTTTTATTTACATGGTTGCTAAAACATAGAAACTGCGAAAAACAATCAACAAGTCTTAAAAAATAGATAAGCGCATCTTTCTCTGATCACTATTGAAGGCAATGCTGAGCTCTACAATAGATGGACAACTATTACCATAGATGGACAAGTATTACCACATCAGTGATCCCAGTGGTCACACCAAGTCCGCTCACTGCTAGGCCTTCATGGACAGGCTCTATCCAATGTTGGATCCCACCCTCAATGCTACATTCGTTGCGTTAAATCACTTACAAGTTCGTTGCACCAAATTTATTGTTTCCGTAGATTTGTAAAGCCATCACGCATTCACGCCTAGAGCCTACTCTTTGGTGGGTTCCTCCTTATCGTCAAGTAATGGCTGTGGTGGAAAGTTGAACTGAGTTATATCCCTGTCAACAACCATTCTAGCTTCATGAACAAGGCACCAACAATGCACAGTGCCACCGATCCTGATCGGTTCAACAAGAAACAACAAGTTGAACACAAATCTTGAACTTCAGCGCTCCACACCACCACTGGTCACACGGGCTACTCCACATCCACTGCTGCTACACTCGACGTAGCACACACGCAGCACCACGATCTACTGTGAACCGACCCATATCGCACCTCTTTTCCCACAATACCCTCCAAGCTCGTCGATTGACCACGATCTCCATGCCACTACACATCTCCATGCTACTGCACACAGGTCGGCTCATTTTTCAACCACAGGCAGAATTTACAAGCCGACTGCACCTAAAAAAAACTGTATAGCAACAACACTTGGTTCCAGCAAAGGCTCTTCCTCATCCTTCGAAAAAACGGTAGCAAATCTCCTCAATCCCTTGAGATGGCATAGTCCACAATCACCAGTGATCCACAGTCACTGCCAGGCAGCAAATTTTCCTTAAACATGTAGCTTTGTTCCACTAATCGGTCAGCGTGATTTACCACAATAGTTCATGAAGGTCTTCACGACTGGACACCAAATATCTACAATGACTGACCAAATCAAAATGTGTGAAAGAGTAACAGTGGATCAGCACGATTTTCCCTCCAAACCACACAATGACTTTTCCTTAGTCATGCCTTTCAAATCTTCCACTTAGTGTATAGGATCGACAACCCTACAGCTCTAATACCATGATAAAAAATTAGAATATATTATCTAAATGGCTTGGCTCTCTAGGTGGGATACTTGGAGATTTTACAAACACTCACAATACACACACTCAATTACATTATTAGATCAGGAGAACAACCTAGTACATATAGGCTTTCACACAATTAGGGTGGTTTCAACCACTCCATAAATAGTACAATCTGAGACCTAATCTTAAAGTCTCAATCCTATCCTTAAACAACTAACTGTAACTTTCTCCATTAATTCTAACAAATTGTATTAGTCATTTATATCGCAATCTTAACATGAAAATATGGTGTCCATACTTTCTCGTTCAATTTTTGGAGTTGTGATATGCAAACAACTTAAAATATGTTTTTTTTCCAAATCACAAACCATAATTCCAATCCCTACGTAAAACCATCGTGATCTAGACATGTCATGGGTGATTTAACTTCCCTTCCGTCACAAATCCCATTCACATACCCCAATGACACTACAATTAAAGTTGTTACTACAGAGAGGATTTTCTCCGTAGGTCGCAAGTTGCATCTGTAGCCTATAGTTCCTCTAAGAATCAAATTCATGATATGCATAGGAAACCTCTATCCCTAGAATCATAAATCATACTAATAGTCTATAGTGAGACTGCAACTTGAAAGTGTGACTTACACTGCAGATTTGAATTGTGACTTCCATTGTAGCATAAGAATTTTCTCTTCCTCAAGTCACAAGTCATAGTTTTGTCCTTGATGGCATTAGAACGTAAAACCATGACTTTCATTGTATCTTGAAAATGTGACTTGCACTATATCCCAATTTACAATTTCTCTATAATTTGGATTTGTGCCCAAGGAAATTTGTTCCCCAAAATTTCATACTACTTAATTAGATTGTGACTTGAGTTATTTTGTTGCAACCTTTGGACTTCCCTCTAGCAATTTTAGTCATAGGATGGACATGCAAATAACGGTCTTAGGTACAAAGAGTCACTATTTTCATAAAGTCATAATGATTGACATATACGAGCAAGTCCAGATTCAACATAAATCAAATCAAATATGACAAAGTGGTTTGTAATTAACCGACAACGGCAATTTAATTTTATAATGTCTGATTATTAGATGATATTCCAAATTAATTCAACCTGACAAATGTACATCTCCATGTATTAAAATAGAATTTTGAAGGAGTGACCCACGTCCAAACTGGACTTACCACTCTTAAACCTTTTTTTTGGAACAAATACACACATTTTCCTATTGGTATGGAGGGAAAAGATGTAAACGGGGATATAATAACTTCTACAATTGAAAATTTGTCTTTCAAGGGGTGTATATTGGCTCATTTCTAACCTTGCGAAAATCAAAATGTTCCTACATTCATGAAATGGATAACTTTGTGAGGCCAATTTTAAGCATTATTATGTTATATCTTGCATTCGATGGGAGAGTAGACAACAAGTTTGAAACCATCGATCTTGAATCCTGTCAAGAATTTTCAGTTTTCTACTAATTTTCGTATAAAGGAAGGAGAGATCATAAATATAGTGATCATAAGAGTAAATAGTTGTCTTCCTTAGAGGTTTCCCTCTTATGCAAAGACCTTGATATATGTGTATGTACTAGAAGGAAAAAATCAAGTGGAATTCAATTTTGCGTTACTTTGGATCAATGTTAGTGGCTAGACCATCATTTTTTGAGAGGTTACAGGAACATGTTACAAGATGTGGGTATATTCAAACTATAGATTGTAATATTCTAAAACAATTGACTTGAATCTACTTTACTCATCAACGGAAATAATAATTGGTCAATTAAATCACAAAGCATAAAAAGGAAAAATTTCAATCACACTAATTTCTCTAGAAATCCACAACTAAAAACCCCTACTATCTATATATATCATTAATCAGAAAATTTGAGAAGATTACAATTCTTTGCTCAAGCTTGAGCAAGCCTTACACTATCATAATCTATCTCACTACCAACATGTTCACAAGCTTCTCTTGGCACACCTTTCTCTCACAAGCTCCATGCACAAACTTGTGCTTCCTATTGCTTGGTCTCACCAACTCGT
Source organism: Pinus tabuliformis (assembly GCA_031772625.1). NCBI lineage: Eukaryota > Viridiplantae > Streptophyta > Pinopsida > Pinales > Pinaceae > Pinus > Pinus tabuliformis. The sequence goes on along the minus strand of CM062807.1, from coordinate 1,062,010,913 downwards.
GCTCACCAAAACAACGATTAAATTTGTGCCTTCATTCCTCCTTAAATTAGCGATATTTCTAATTAAGGAATGATTTATTTTAGGCCTTCTTCTCATTGCATGCAACCTTTGTTTAATATATATGATTTTACAACTGATAGTACATTGTCCCTAAACTCCAATCTCAACTGGGTCTTTCTATGATATGACATGCATGAGTTAAATATGAGTGAATCTTCAGTTTACTCGTTGATCATTGCAGGTAACATCCCACTACTAGATCTCCCACTAATTCCACCATCAGTTTGAACTAGCTTAGCTTAATTTAACTCAATTAAACTGAATTAAATAATTACAACTCAAAATAACTCAACGATGGTCCCTACAATTTAGGAACGACACTCTACATGACTCTAAATATAATCCCAACCTGAATTAACGAAGCCAACTAAGTCAAATTAACTTAGTTAACTATTACAAGTTGTCATGAGATGTGGAATTACGATTTTATTCTCAATTCAATTCAAGGACACACTAAATTAACATTTTTTTTTTGATGCTATTTTTAACATTTCTTGTTGCTATTTTCAACACAAGATTCTTTTGGATCCAGCTACTAAGAAATGGACAATCAAGTATTAAGGTTCAATAAATTGTAAAAAAAGATTTCTCAACTCATATATGTCATGTTATATTATCATGGACAAGTTTGGAGTAAACTTAGAAATATTGAAAACTTTTGATGAGACCTATCATGGAGGTAGGTTGGAGGTGAAAATATTATATATGGTCTTTTCCTTGCAACAAAAGAATTCTAGAATTTCAATATGGACTTTGGAAAATAGTCATAATGCAGAAGTATAAATTTCTAGGAATGTTACTAGATTGGATCTTGAGAGGTATAAAAAAAAAAAATCAAAATGTCTAAATCATTAGAAGGATTTAAGAGTGTATTCCTCTCAGATTGGTAATTTCTTGGTTTAGAATGTTCATGATATCACACAGGTTAGGGTAGGGATTGATTACATAATGGGATAGAAAATCTAATCCAATTATTACAAGAGAGTGGCATACGTACCTAAATATTTAGGGGATCCAACTACAACAACTGTTTGGCATAAAAAATGGTTAACAACTAAGTATATAAGACTTGAAGGGTAGAGTAACTTGTTCTTGCAACAAAGATTGTGTACTTGGTAATTGTTATTCATTTTCAAATCTTCAATTTTACATTAGATTCCATTTGGCTTCCAACTTAATGTTAATTGTTTTGGCTCAAAACAGTTGCTTTCTCCCTACCTTCCATACAATTAACTTTGTAAAAGGATTAAGGAATGAAGGTTGTATGAAAACAAAATTCCTGTAAACTTTATTGCATTATAGAAATCCAAGTTTACAAATTAAACTACTGATATCATATGATATTCAATGCGAGGGTTGCACAACAAAAGTTTTCCTTTCTATAAACTGATTGAGAAAGATATCCAAGACACACCCACATGCTACTCTTGCACATACAACTATGTTATTGTGCTTCATTATATGAGTAAAGATAGAGAATTTTAACATTGATGGAGAACTAAATTTGGCAGTAGGAAAATTGGCTCCATACAAGATTCTAGGACTATTTAATTGTACCAAGAGAAATCATCTCAAGTTTTTCAACAACATTCTCATCTCTACTAATACGATAGGAGTTTGATTCAAAACACAGGTGGATAACTTATGCTCTTCATTTTGTTGTAAATAATATTTTTTTCAAAGTACAAAAATGAAAAATTACTAAAATTCAATAGAAATTACAGAGTCATGAGGGTAGGTGAAACTTCACCTTGCTTTTCTAAATATACTCTCATGCCTTATTTATAGGGTACTTATAGCACTTGAGCTAAGGATAGCATTAGATAGTTGTTTCTTGCTTAAGGAGCTAAAGGCACTCAGGTCTTGGTGGATATTGGGGTGAGCAGTCACGAGGCTAGGGTTTTCCCTTGAACATGGTATGAGAAGCCTATGTTTCACTATTGGTCTATGATGGACTTGTTGAACATGTACTTGAGTTTTCGGCAGAAATAATGATATTTTTCTCACTTTTTGCAACGATTCTTGTGCATCTGCATAGTGGTTGTATTGCCTATTCAATATTTCCATGGTTTTTATATGTTCACTTTCATGCATCTTATATGTTGATGAACTAATTCATAGATTTTTCAGGTGTGTTTTTTTTGAATTATTTCTCTCTTATTTCACATCAATGATAGCACTTTATTATGAACTATTTTGCAATTAACATCTAGCACTCTCTTAATTGTATGTCTTAGATGGTTTTGGTTAATCGATGCCTCTTTCAAATGTACTTCTTCTTATTATTTTGCTTCCTTATTTTTGTACATAACTTTGTGAGTTTGAAGATAGTGGGCTAGCCTCGTCCCCATTTCCCAGGAACTTAGTTCTTTTTATCACTCTAACCAACAGCTAAACATACATGGTGGATACTAGGACCACATACCGGATGGGGCCCCTATGCTAAATGGTGTGATGTTTGATAGGATATTTTCCCCATAAACAGATTCACCACTAGAAGAAGAGCCAAATAACAAAATGAGACCATGGAGCCACTATTTAAAAATTCTATCTTGAAATGATTCATTCCAAAATATTTATTCATGGTTTCTTTTCCAAAAGTCTAAATCTTTCAATTCCCATTGAAATAATTCATCACTTGTAACAGAATAAGTTGATGGAAAGGGTGAAATATCTATGATAGAACATGCACTTAAATTTCCTCAATTTTTTCATTCTAATGAAGTATATTGTTAATATGTGGCATGCTTACTCTTCATCCTTACACTTGCAGGCTTGTTGAAGAATGGTTCAAAACCTTACCAACTAGATCTATTCATTCTTTCAAGTAATTCCTTAAGGAGCTTCATTATGCTTTTGATATGTATGCTTATCAAAGTTTGTTTAAAAAGATCAATGAGTTTATAATGAGGTCAGATGAATTGTTGGAATATTTTGTTGGTATATTTTTCCATCTTTGTTATCAATTTCGAGGGAGAGATGTGGATTGGATGTACTTGGATGAAAAATTTTGGTGACTGGTTTTCCCTTCTCTACAAAAATTTAAATCTAAAATTAACGTTGATAACTAGTCATCTCATTATTTTGGTAATCTACCAATCACAGCAAGCTAGATCCTACCACTAATTTTGTTTTTCCAACCATTCTATGTCATGGGGAATCCCAACCCTCGAAGGAAGAAACTTCCACCCTTAATATCCTTCATTCTCATTCAACTTCCTTACACAACGAAATTATTCCTTGCATTGGCCATCAAATTTTAGGTAATGAGGAAAGTTTATGGGAAAAGGAACCAAGTTCACTTACTTCTAAAGCTCCCATAAATCCTATTGCAGTAGGACAACCTATAAAAATTTTTGATAAACCTCCTCTTCCTATCGACGAGATTCAACTTAATCCCATTAAACACCTTCTAGAATATATTTGTGCATCTCCTCATAATATGCTACCACCTTCACCTACTTGCAATGACCGAGGCCCTGTCTTGAATAATAGTAAATGTGTATCAACCACATGAATCATAATTAGGATAATAATTAGTTGATGCAAAATTGAAATCTTAAATCATATTTGGTAAAATGTGATGCTTCCTCAAGGGATTATTTACATTCTCTTTCACCCATGACTCAGATCTCCTTGTATCCTAATCCACTTTATGAATCTCCTAGACCAACAACTAATTCAAATTCTCTCAATTGCCATTATGCTAGACTAGTTAATGATCTAGTACAAGGTAGTAATTTATTACATCTGGAGGAAGGAAAGAATGGAAGTTCAGCTCACATCTCTTTTTATTCCAAAATCCCAACATGTCATGATTATGATTTCCTCAATTAGGTTATTCATGAAAATCCTTTGGTCTATGACTCTCCACTCATGGTCAAAAAATAATATCATGTTTTGAGTGATCAATCTAGTGAAATCAAAATGCTTAATCAAACCAATGGCTCTAGCAACCATGATCCTAATGATAATGGCTTCACTAATATAGGTGATTACGAATGTCAATATCCACCTTTTGATTGGTTGAGTTATGAAGAAAATGTAGGTCTACCAAATAGAGATCTAGAATCTCATTTCATTATGGAAGAATTTCTTATGGAAATCAAAGATTCTTCTTCCTCAACTAACTACTCATGATGCCATAAATTGGGTGATGAATATGCTACCATTGAAAACATTTTAAGACTTTGAGACACTAATTCTAATAATTTAGGTCTTGATAAAACACAAGGTAGTAAGGTTTCATCTATGGAAGATGAAAATAACGAAGATATTTACATCTTTCTTGTGGCCTGCAATCTCTAGCATTGGGAGTTAACTCTTTTGTCCATGTCAATCATGAAATACATCCAATTGATTCATTTACATCTATAAGCCAAGGATGCTTTTATGTATTGAATAATCTATTTGGCTATGTTGAAACATCTAATCAAATATGTGATTCCAACAATTGCCATCCAAGTAAGAATGATCTTATTAATGGCTATCTATATAAAATTGTTGATGGAGACCTCGAAATTTGATCCGTCATGCATATGAAATTTTAGGGACTTATCAAGAGTGTGAGGAACTTCAGCCTTTTCTCATGGTTATGTTAGGTTTTTACGATCTTAAAAATGTCATTGAATTAGGTCAAATGAGGGTTTCTTCACAAAATTATCTTCTGAGCACCGTATTAGTTAGTGTAAGCTCATTTTTTAAAAATTTTCAGCATTTTCAATATCAATATAGAGTGATTGATCATGTGAAAGAGTATGGTCTCATTAATTCTTCTACAAACAAACAACTTTCATCTCTCTTGCGTTGAATTTACAGTTTGAATGCATATTTTCGAGATATTTATGAGATTCCAGGGCTTGTTATTTTGATTATCAAGATAAAATTGTTCATCAACTGAAAGATTCCTTTCGTGTGCTCGATATGAGGAATAATGTGAGCGGATGCACACCTTTGAGAGGTTTTCAGAGTTTTCACATTCATGTTGTGGCTTGGCTTGAGTAGACTTTTCTAGCAAGCTCTCTTATTAGCATAAAAAACTTTCTTCCTCTTTTCCATGTTATGAGGGTAAGAATTCTTATTTTTTTACAATGAATTCTCTAGGGTAACAACGGATGCTCAAATCATTATGTGAAGCATAACTTGTGAGTTGATGGGGGTGATTTCTTAACCTGATCTGAGTGTGTAAAACATGGATATTGAATCTGATTTGATGCATGTGTCTTGAAGGGAATTTTTTAATCTCCTTTTAGCCCTCTATGTCTTCTATATTGACTCGTTTGCTGAATTTTCTATACCAACAATTGTTTTAAATTCTTTAGTCTCATATTTTCTTAGCCTAAATTGCAATCAAATATACGCTAAAGATATATTGTTTCTAGAAAATGGAACTAACGATTTCTACTGATTTCCAACCCTCAACAGATGAAGAGAAATATTTTACAATCCAAATTATCCATGAAATCTCTCTAGTTAGTTTATCTTCATGTTTTAGGAATGAAGAAACGTGTGTGTTCAATCACAAACAATCTAATATTACAGACATTTCATCCAGTCAATGGCTTTGTCAACAGTTATCTCATTCACAAAGACGCTGCTGATACATTCCATCATACATGTCCACATACTCTTGTTGATCTAATCGACACTGAAATTTGATCATCTAGCATGCGATGATGACAACTCAAATCATCCATAGTCTCCATTTGGTTAGCCCATCTATATTTTTAAGATTGAAAGAATGTTATATCTTGGACCTATCGTCTCTCAATATTGAAACATCTTATAATATGTGATTTTAAAGATATCTTATATTAAATAATTACCTTGGTATAACCACCAATGATATTATATGCACAAATCTATTGATCTTATACTACTAAAATTTGATGATCTACCATTTGAAAATTCATAGATTTGTCAACACGGTGAAACACTTCAATTCTCATTGACATTATATCATGTACTCGCCTTCTTGACATAATCCGTAATCAAAATCTACTAAATAATAATAACGGGATGCCATAAGAAAAATATAGAGATTATGTACTAAAATGAAAATGAAAATGAAAATGTAAAAGTAAATTAAAGTGGTGATAACTTTAGTTAACATTATTTAATATGAAACTAAAAATATATGCAATGCAAAACTACTTATAAATTTGGTGAATACACATCTCCGTAACATCGATGTGCACACATTTACATCACGAGATCACATGTAAAATGTTATATTCCTTGCCATTCACCCTGTAAAAAGGCTATAATCTTTGCAATTTGTGTACGACGGACACTGACAATTCAACATGCCATTCTTCTTGGTTACGAAGACCCAGCAACAACAGCAAAGTTTCTATAGGCCAGACAGATCGTGATGGTGATGGTACAGGCTGACGAGGCCAGTCCAATTTAGTATATCGATCACCTCTCTAAAACTTAAAAATAAGTTGGAAGAACACTAATGTTTATATTATAAAGTAATTATTAAGACATGTCACCATTGAGTGCCCGCCGAAAAAATAAAGAATAAAAATATCGCAAATCTAAAGGAAACATAAGTCTTTAAATGAAATCTACTAAATATTAATATCACGAGGAGGCCAGAACTTTTAGACAGAATATACTTTATAATGGTTATAATGGTTAGACAGAGTGAAATTCTGACGGCCACACGATTAGAAGTATTTAATTTCAAAGCACAGACGGTTTATTCAGTTTTCCTCTTCACAAGGTCTAAAAGGCCTTACCAAGGGACATAACTTAATCCCGAAAGTTAGTTAGAGGAATTGCTCTGAAATTTATGGAAATTCTGATTATATTTAGAGAAAATCTTGCAAGGATTTTTCTAAATCTAAGTTATAGTTGTTAAACTTCAAAATTTTAGGTGTCCTAGAGATTTTTGATGGTTCTGAATCCATTTCTACCATCAAAAATATGATTCAAATACTCGATATTTTGAAATTTTTTACCTGGGATTTCAACCACTTTTAACCGCCTGCCAATTCTCGCCTCGGCGTCGTTAGACGACTCCATCACGAAAGGGTACAACAGATGCCAGGTTTTAGAATTTTAAATAATGCACAGTTGGAGTCTGACCGGAATGCGTGAGAGTCGTTGATTGCATTATTTTAATAATGGTCAATTGGGGCTATGATAAATAAGGCCCTTTGACATACCATTGGCAGATAGTGCAGCATGTACCTGGTCTAGTTTTCAGAATATATGGGAAGTTTTGATTAAAGCGCTATTTTAAATAATGGATGGACAGTCCGACGGGAATCCGTCATAGTCGTCGATTGGAACTCATGGTTCCAAGGATGGTATTAAATCTCGAATCTCATTCATAAATAAGAGTAAGAGAATTCTTCGAAGAGCATTAGCAGAAACTCTTACTGTCTCTATTTCTACGCTACATCGAAACTGTTTCTTTTTCTACTTGTGTATATCACTTAGATTCCAATTTTGTTAAGAAACTTGAAGTTTTGAATTTAGTTGGAGAATGAATGGTGGTTTATAATGCAAAACTGTTTCTTGTTCTTTGATTATGTTCAGATTTTGTTTGCTCCATTCCTTCTCCTTCATTGAAACTCGAGATTTAAAAACCAAGGTCGTTCCCCGAGGAGTAAGGTCTGTGATTTTTTCTCCATAAAATGAAGCATACGAGGATTATATTCTATGTCATGTAATTAATGTCAAATTTTTATTTTACTCTATTTTGTTTTGTAGTGAGTGAACTCTGAAGTTTACTACGCAACCCCAGTAATGCGTAAATGACAGTAAGTTTATTATGTTTTCACTTGGAGCTGCAGCCTCCATTCCATTTAAGAGGCAAATATCTTTCTTTATGTTTTAACATATAATATAAAGTGTGGCTAGTTGCATGATGGTATTAATCTTTGGCAAGTAAATTTACAGAAACCTCCTTTTATTTTACTAACATGGTATCAGAGGGGGTTAAATATTGTTAGTGTAAAAATAATTGTTCTTACTAGCAATTGAAAATTGTTTTGAGGGTAGATTCTTTTTAGCATATTTACCAGCAGGTAGAAAGTAACCTAAGATTTACCTTTCACTAACTAAAGTTGATTTTGCCTACTTTCCCGTGAGCTCTTCTACCTCTGTAAAATAATTTTCTAACATGGTATCTGAGCTAGTTAAATATTGTTAGTGTAAAAACAAGTGTTTTTACTAGCAATTAAAAATTGTTTAGAGCGCAGATTATTTTTATCATATTACCAGCAGGTAGAAAGTTTGTTTTTACGCTCAGAAATGGGAACATCAAGCACAAGCTTGACTAATCCTCAAATACCTCAATTTAATGGAAAAAATTATGATTATTGGGCTATTACAATGAAAGCTCTGTTTTAGTCTCAAGAAATTTGGGATTTGGTGGAGAATGGTTTTAAAGAACCAGCAGACGCAGCGGCATACAATGCCTTATCTCAACAAGAAAGAGATTTGTTAACAGACAACAATAAGAAGGATTCAAAAACCCCATTCTATATTTTCCAAGCAGTTCATGAAAGTATTTTCTCAAGGGTTGCAGTAGCAATGAAGTCCAAGCAAGCATGGGACACGGTCCAGACAACCTACCAAGGCATGATGAAAGTGAAGACAACAAAGCTACAAATGCTAAAGAGAGATTTTGAAACACTTTATATGAAAGGGTGTGAGAATGTAGACATGTTTTTTTACACATGTAAGTTGGTTGGTTACTCAAATCAAGTCTCGTGGTGAGACACTTGAAGAAAGGAGAATAGTTGAGAAAGTTTTGAGAAGTTTGCCAGCATGGTTTGATGCCATTGTTTTGGCCATAGAAGAGACATAGGATCTCTCACAGTTCTCAGAGGATGAGCTTCATGCATCACTGATTTCGCATGAACATAGACTGAATATAGCAACAAGCTCCTCATTGGAGCATGTCTTCAAGACACAAGTTTCATTTGGTCAAGGTAGAGGCAGAGCAAGATCCTATGCTAGAGGAAGAGGAAGAAACCCACAAAAAGGTGGAATAAGCAGCCCTTCAAGCTCAAGTGGAAGGGGCAACAATCCAAATCCAAGTCAAGGCCCAAGCCAAAACCAAGCACAAGGTCAGAGGTATGATAAATATCAAGTTCAATGTCATGACTATAAGAAATATGGTCATTATGCAAATGATTGTAGAAAGAAGCAATATGACATTATTAACAAACCAATTGTAAATTTCACAAAAGAAAATCAGAACCATGATAGCATGTTTTTAGCTTGTAACATAGCACAGGAAAAACAAAGTGATATATGGTATCTAGATTCAGGGTGTAGCAACGAGATGTCAGGGAACATAGAAATGTTTTCCAATCTAGATGAAAGTGTGAAATCTGAAGTGACATTAGGGATTAATAGAAAAGTCTTTATCATAGGAAGAGGAAGAGTTAATATCCTAACAAAGAAGCGGGAGAAGAAGTACATCTCAGATGTTTATTTTGTCCCCAGTCTGAAGCATAACCTCATAAGCATTGGATAGCTCATGCAAAAGGGATACAATGTCTTTTTCAAAGATAATGTGTGCACAATTTTGGATAGGCCTCTAAGCAGACAACTGATTACAAAGGTTCAAATGACAAACAATATAATGTTTCCCCTAAAGATAAGATCGTATTTGAAAGAAGAAGGTGCACAAGCACAAATATCAATGAACTCACAAGAGGATGGAAGAAAAGAGGCAACTGTCACACAAGTGAACTATCAAGTAGAGGTCAAAGATGAAAACTGGTTATGGTATTTGAGGTTTGGACATCTCAGCTTTGGAGTTTTCAATTTGCTGCATAGGAAAGGCATGGAGAAGGGACTGCCACCCATAGAAAAATTTGACAGCCTATGTGAACGATGCATCTTGTGTAAGCAACATAGGGAGACATTTCCAGTAGGAAAGTCGGTAACGGCAAAGGCACTTTTAGAGATTTTCGACTCAAATTTATGTGGACCAATGCAGACACCATCAATTAGTGGCGGCCACTACCTGTTGATCTTCATAGATGACTACACAAGGAAGACAAGGGTCTATCTCCTAAAACACAAAACTAAAGTGTTTGAGAACTTTTTCCAATACAAAGCTCTTGCTCAGAAGCAAAGTGGACACTATATCAAAGTCCTTACAACTGACAGAGGTGGTGAATACATCTCAAATGATTTCCTTCGATTTTCTAAGGAACATGGAATTCACAAGCAATTTACAACAAGATATACACCACAACAAAATGATGTGGTGGAAAGGAAAAATAGGACCATTATGTAAATGGCAAGGAGTATGTTGAAAGCAAACCATTTTCCAAATGATTATTGGGCTCAAGCTGTCACTTGTGCAGTATATATCTTAAATAGATATCCAACCAAAAACGTCCAGAACGTGGGGAAGAGGCATGGAGTGGAAGGAAGCATAGTGTCACTCACATGAGAGTTTTTGGATGTGTGGCTTATGGAGATGTCTCGGATGAATTGAGGAAGAAGTTGGACAGCGAGGGGAAGAAATGTATATTTGTTGGATACAATGATGAATCCAAGGCATACAAACTCTACAATACATTAACCAAGAAGGTCATAATCAACAGAGATGTATAGTTCATAGAAGAAGAAGCATGGGATGGAACTTTTGAGAAAAAAATCAATGTGAAAGCACGTATACCACATGAGGACAAGGAGAAATTGACAACAGCAAATAATTCCTCAATAGTGACTCTCTCTTATCCTATTCAAGCACAACAAACCATGCATCAAGCAACACCGTCAACAAATAGTAGGACAGCATCATGCAGTTAAGCAAGTGCTTCTCCAAGCACGCTGCAAAGCACAACACCAAGTGACATATCAAGCCCATCTTCAGCAGGCATAAAAAGACCAAAATTTAGAAATTTAAATGGAATTTACAAGCAAGATGAGGTTGATAGCAGTGCTAGTCTGAATTCATTATTTGCTTTCTTCTGTCATGCAGATGACCCAATCCATTTTGAAGATGTTGTCAAAGATGAAAAATGGATTGCAAAAATGGAGGAAGAAATAGAAGCAATAGAAAAGAATGACACATGGGAGTTAGTGGACTTGCCGTAAGGAAAACAAGTCATTGGAGTGAAGTGGGTCAATAAAACCAAGAGCAATGTTGATGGGAAGATTGAAAGGCACAAAGCAAGGCTAGTTGTCAAAGTATACAAGCAGCAGCATGGAAGAGATACTAGGAGATGTTCGCACCAATTGCGAGGATGGAGACCGTGCGTACAGTTGTGGCGATTGTTGCGCAACATAAATGGAAAATGTATCAAATGGACGTAAAGTCAATGTTCTTGAATGGAGTGCTGAAAGAGGAAGTGTATGCTGTGCAACCCCCTAGTTATGAAGTAGAAGGCCAAGAAGGCAAGGTGTATTGGTTGAGGAAAGCTCTTTATGGGTTGAAGCAAGCACCATGACAATGGTACAATAGGATAGATGCCTACTTGTTGGACAATGACTTCAACAAGTGTGATGGTGAGCCTACTCTCTACATCAAAGAGAATGATGGTAAGGCTCTCATTATTGTTTTATATGTAGATGATTTAATTTTTATAGGGGGTGATGATTCTCTCATCGATGATTTCAAATAGGTCATGAAGAATGAATTTGAAATGACTGACTTGGGGTTGTTAAGATATTTTTGGTCATAGAAGTGAAGCAAACAGAAAATGGCATTTTTATCTCTCAAGTAAAGTATGTGGCATACATTTTGGAGAGGTTTAATATGCATAACAACAACCCCACACCAACTCCAACTCTCATGGGGTTGAAGTTGAGCAAAGAAGATTGCAGCAGTAATGTCAATCTGACATTATACAAAAGAATGACAGACAACTTAATGTATTTAACCACCACTAGGCCAGATATAATGTATGCAGTGAGCTTGGTGTCGAGGTTCATGGAGACACCTAGGGAGACACATTGGCAAGCAGCGAAAATAATTCTAACGTATGTCAATGGGACAAAGTAGTATGGCATTTTGTACACCGCAACAGATGATTTTAGGCTAGTTGGTTACACCGATAGTGATTGGGTAGTATGTGTCAACAATAAAAGGAGTACGTCGGGTTATGTTTTTCATTTGGGCTCTAGAGCCATTTCAAGGGCTTCCAAGAAGCTTCCAATAGTTTCACTATCAAAAACAAAAGTTGAATATGTCATGCAATAGCAGCAACAAGTCAGGCAGTTTGGATGAGAAGGATGGTGAGGGATTTTCGCCGCAACCAAGAGGGAGTGACAACTATTTTCTACGACAACACATCTGCAATTGCATTGTCAAAGGATTCGGTCTTTCACAAGAGGACCAAGCATATTGATGCTAAATATCATTTTATCAGAAAGTTGATTAACAATGATTAAATTGTGTTGCTTATCTCAGAAAGCCATTGTCACATGAAAATTTTGCTTATCTCAGAGATTGTTTTGATAATTGTCAATGGCGGCAGTTGTTATTAAGGGGGTGCCTTGGAAATATTAATCCCAACCACCACCTTAAACACACTGACAACCATCATATTTTCCCAGTCAACCACTACACGGTTGCAATTTTGTTTGTAGGTAGAAGGAGAGAAGTTAGAACTGAAATTCAGGACGGACTATTGTGCAACAGATCACAGAATTTAAACCATTTAAGGAAGTTTATTAAATAGATATGGGCCAACATTCATTCGGTGATAGTGTCCCACACTCCACACACGTGCAAGTTCATAAAATATGAAAACCATTACGGAATTTTACAAAAGTTTACTCCACAACCCCAGTAACGGATAAATCGCAGTAAGTTTGTTATGTTTTCACTTAGAACTGCAGCCTCCATTCTATTTATCACGTGTGGTTGAAATATCCTCACCCCAACCTAAAATTTACCTTTCCACAACTGATATTGACTTTGTCGACTTTCTGAACTTCTCTACCTCCGGAAATTTATTTTCTAACAATAAAAAGTCAATAGTTTGAAGCTGTAGGCTATAGCGGAAAACTATAGTGAAAGTCCTAGAAAATCTCCTCCTGAAAAAGTTTATGTTGACATTATTGTCAGGAGTACGAAAGAAAGGGTGGCGGATCATAGCCCAGGTATAGGATACGCCCAGCCTCCTACTTCGCACCACTGAATATGACGCTAAGCGAAATCTATAACAAATAGCCGATTTTTGCCACTAAGATATATTTATTTAACTAGACGTCTGTATTCCTTAGTATATTCGAGGAAAGTCACCATATATGTTGCCACATCACGCATCACACATAGATTTTCTATGTCAAGGCCCAAACTCAGAGGGAATTGATTGCGATCATAGACTTTGTTATTGTCACGGTCTCCCAAACGAATATTCAGCGATGAGGTTTTTTATTGGGTAACTGGTAGACTTGTGGCCATGTAATGTCTCGCACATCATCTCCGTAATGTGTGCTTTTCATATGCTTAAAACTATAATTAACGAAATAAAAGGAAGATAACTATTTAGTCTTAATTTCTGGTTGGGCAGTGTATGATATTTGTGTAACGTCCAATAGTTATTAGAGTTGAAAGGTGAAATTTTGTTAGGTTAAATCAAAAAATTATAGAAAATATTTAAATAATATTGATTTAAATTTCTCTTTATGTTAAAATCATATTTAAAATGGATTTATGTTGATTACAATTTAGGGGTGAAATCGCATGGTTACTAAACCCATTTGTAAATGTGTTTTTTTAATAAAACATTTACATCTATAACATAAAAAAATTGAAATGCAGAAACTAGAACAAAAACGTTTAGATAAATAACATCAATAAACAGAAACATGTTTTCTTTCCACTTTTGGGAACTGTAGGATGGGTTTTGTTAAAGATCAATGAAAAAATTTGATACATTTTCAAATTAGAAACCGGTTGCATCAAATAATAAACTCTGAATATTTGTATGATAAAACTGAATTGTCATACGTATCCCAAATATGGATCTACGACTTCAATATGGTCGTACTACCTGTTCAAGGTAACCACGACAAATTCAGCTTCAAATATAAGAATAGCGCTGATGCAAAATGTTTTAGAATGTGATGTCAAAAATAGCAAAGACATTTTCATTTTTACTTTCTTTTGTCTAATGCGAACTGCTCAGTCTTCTTCAAAAGTTCAATATGTGCATTTGGTTGGACACACACATTTTTATTTTCTTTTGTCTAATTCGAACTGTTCACTTCGTTATTAGTCAAGGTGTGCGGTTGGATTGTCTGGCATAGAATTTCCGTATTATCTCTAATGGATAGGTTTAAATTATGATTATTGAAATAAAAACTAGAAAGCTTCCGGTTCCAATTTGTTGTCAGAAAAGATAAGAGAAGCCGCACAAGTACCATGCTCATTTGCAGGTATGAATGTCAATGAAAACTTTACCCTCGCATAACAGGGTAATTTCTTGCTGGAGAGATGATGTTGGGTTGTTGTTCACTGAAAGAGCACCAAATATTCGGTAGAAACTTTCGCGAGTGGAACTTCGTCCTGGACCATTATGTATAAATCCCCTTATAGTCTAGAAATGACACTCTAAGAACCATAAATGAATAGGTTTTTTGGTTTAAGAGAAAAGGGCTTTCTACTGGGAATTGGTGACAATCCTTCGTGAGTATCTTCCTTTCAGGGCTCATGATCAACGAAAGCGATAGGCATTTTAGATATGTTAACTTTTGTTATTACTTGAAGTTGTTTGATCAAAATTAGCAAATTAATGGTATTTTTAATATTGAAATACATTCAAAAATTTTATATTAATATTTAGTATTTGTTTTTATAGCTTGGTTTATCAGAGTTTTTGAAGTTTAATTAGCTATTAATAATTATTCAATAAAGTGTAAGCATTTGATTGGCAAAAAATATTCTAGAATATTTTTAGTAGTAATTATGAATTAAATATTAAGATTTAATTAATTAATTTAATTCAAATGAGGGAAATCAGATAAACTTTTTATTTGTGACTCCTACTAAGAATAGTTTAAAATATTGTAGAGTTAAATTCTTTTGTTGAGTTGAGGCTTCTGTGATCCATATCAAGTTTATGAGAAAATTATTTGGGGTAAATCACATGATCTTACATTTGTCAATTATTACCATTCATTTTATAATTCTTGATAACTAAATTAAAATATTAGAATACCTAAACCTCTTTATTAGAGTAGTAATAATAATAATAATGTCATAGTTTAGTTCATTTCTAAAAAAATTGGCAATCTGAGATGTGCCATAAAATAAGTATTTTGATGCTTTTGAGTACAACCTCGTATTTATTTTTTATCATTATACTTATTTTATTATAATTCAATTATATAATACTAATATTAAAGATGTGTTATTTTTAGAATTGAAGCTTCTGCGATCCATATCATAATGTATAAAAAAAATTTCGGAAAAAATCACATTGAAATAAATTTTAATAAATTTTCTATTATAAATTATTTTAAACTCAATTATTTTGATCTTAGAAAAAAATAATTATTTAATCATATATAGAAAAAATCTATTCAAATAAATATTTTTAGATAATCATATACATACGTATATAATTATATATAATGTTATCATTATTAATACTAATCTATATTTAATTTATCTAATATGAAAGTACATCAAATATTTAAAATCAATATATATATATATATATATATATATATATATATATATATATTAATATGAATATGCAAAACAAAATTCAAATAGCCACCGCGCCTTGCCTTGCTAAAGCATCTTATTAAAAGTTTAAAATTCATTTATGTCTATCATACATCAAACACAAAGTTAACTTACCTAAAGAAACTTCGCCACACTCGATTTATGAGTTCTCAGGGAGGTTTAGCTTTTTCGGTTGTTTACTATTCAGACATAGTTATAAACAATGTTCCACGGGGACACGTTTCCTAGGCTTGGGTGCGCACACCTCTCGTACATTACGCAACAATGTTCCACGGGGACGCATTTCCTAGGCTTGGGTGCGCACACCTCTCGTACATTATGCACTTGGGAAGGGGGACGTCTGGGAAAACTTTTCCCCATGTCCCCTTTCTGGGGAGATGCAGGGGAGACATTTCCCTAGTGTGGAGGCCTCAAAATGGGCTATGCGTCCCCCCTTAAATTTGCTTGTAAACAATGATTTATGACATGGAAAACCTAGTATTTCACCATATTTCCCTACTAATGCTATGCAATTCATGGTAATGTTAAATGCTTGAAAGTTTACTTAAATTTTTAACATTACCATCAAATGACTCAGGATGTTTGAGAGTAGTTTCGACCTCATTGAATTTCATATGGAGAAAGTAGAATTTTAGATCTCACTCAAAATCCAGCAGACTTAACAGTGTTTTAGGGATTCAGGATTTGATGTATTGCAATGTTCCCATTGCATTTTGTCATGTACAAGGGTATGGAATTAGTATTTAATCAAAAATGCCAAGCCCTCTGTGTATTTTAGGATGACTTTTAGACTCATCACTCCACTATTTTTGAGTTTTAGCTATATCAATTTACTATTCCAGAGTTTAGATTTCAGTATCTATTATAGTCTATTTTTCTTAGTACTAATTAGATTCTAGAATGATGAATGATGACTTTAAATTTTAAATCAATATACAATCTAGAATGATGAATTTAATTTTTAAATCAATGTAGATTCGAGAATGGTGAATAATGAATAATGAATATGGATCAAAGTATTTCATTATTAAATCTCATGGTTTATGGATGAATCATGTATGTGTTAGTAAGGATGATGAGTATGGATCAATGTATTCCATTATTTAATTCAAATATATATGTATTATTGTATTTATGCTTTCATTATAGAATATGAATTTGACATATATATATATATATATATATATATATATATATCAAAAAAATTATATATCTGGATGTCCCCTATCCCCTAAATTTCTCTAAAATTTGAAGGTACTCTTACACGTCTTATTTGCGTGTCTCGCCACACCGGCGTCTCCCCGTCCCAGAGTCTTAATAAAACATTGGTTATAAATTTAAAATTTTATTTTAATAAAAAACTCAATTAATTGATTTTCTTTTCTTTAAAGTATATCATCCAATAAAAGTATATCATCTAATAAATGAAATTTCCTTTTCTACATTTGACATTTTAAAAATTTTATGTTTGCTTTTTTTCCTAATAAAAATACTTATTATATTTTATATTTGTCGTGCCGAGAACTTATTTTGGTGCTTGGAATATTTCTCATGACTACAGTTTGTTTGGAGTTTGGAATTTAGTTATTCGAAGGAATTTGAACCATAAATTTCTTAGCTTACATAATACTTTTTATTATAATAATCACTAATTGAACATCACCAAATAACTAACAAAAGAATATATATGACAAATTAATTTTTATATGTAAATATAAAAAATTATGTTTTGCGTTATTTTATTTTTTTATAATTTTATACTAATTTTTTAAGAAAAAAAAAACCAGAATTAGAAATCATATTATTAGTTAAATATAAAAAATTAAATGTCTAAAATTTAGATAAATTGTTAATTTCTAATTATTATAAAAATAATCAAGTCTCTTTATCCCCTCTTCTAATGAGACTCGTCGATAAGAGAATCGTAGAAAAGGATTTTAATATTATCATTAGTCCTTTGAAAAACAAGGGAGCCACTACCGTGGCGGTAGTCCTTGCCGGGACCAGAAATATGAACAATAATATTGGTGTGCTCAAATGCAAGACCCGCCTGCGCAAATTTGAGATTCAGGGCAATTATATAATCTGGGCCAATACCCAAGTTAGTTAAAAAACAACAGGGAGAAAAGAGTCTGGATTAACCTGCAATTTTTGCAAGGGCAACCTCGATGACCCTATAAGGGCAAGGGCAATTTTTCTACCAAGCTATAATTCCATGTGTTCACACCTTTTTCTTTCTAAATCTAATACTTAACCAAAAATTTTAAAAACAAACTCAAAAGCAGTCTTCTTATTACATAGGTGAAAGATTGACTTCCAAAGTAATTTTAAATAACTAAATTTAAGACCATACAGAGCATGATTAACACTGGACACTGTTTATCCCACACTGTTATTATTCTCAACACCGATGACTATTGATGCACGGAGCCCCCTCCAAAGTGACAAATACAACCTCCTCCTCATAGAAGTAAGTTTGTTCGAGCTTATGTTGATGATTTAATGATACTTCAAACTTATTCGGATTCGTTAGACCCTATGTTTAGTTTGTTCATGACCGGTAGTTTTTAAGATTCACTGAAGTATGGCGAAATGGCCAATATTAATAGTTTATATTTATTGATAAAGTTATGTTTTTAAATAAATTTAAAAATGGTTTGGATAATTAAATAATTTTATGTTTTGGTCAATGAAGGATGATAACAATGATGCAGCGTTGTAACTAACCCAATTCTTAATCATATCTATGATGCAGCGCTGTAACGAACCCAATTCCATAATCATATCTATGCTGCAGCACTGTAACAAACCCGATTCAGCTCTCCTTCCCTGAATTTCTCGTAATCATGGTTCATAAAGTCACGTCTCATGAGCAGACATGATCATTTGTTGTTGAAACCATGAAAATGGAGTTTAAGCTTAAACCCTTTTCGTTGTGAAGAGTAAGGAACCTATACTGATTTTTTGAAGAGTCTTAAAATGGATCTTCCCAATTTGGAATCTTGGCATCATGAGTCCTTTCAAATTGCAGCTGGCCCACTTGTCATTAATTTTATCATTGTCTTCCTCATCTCATCATTTCTTCTTGCTGCTCACGATTGTAAAAGAGAATATGTATGCATGTTACCATGATACCTCACAGGGAAGAAATTAAAGGCATCACTGCTTCTTCAGGAGCACTATATTCCAGTCAATCCAAAGATTCAATTCAAGAAAATCCAAATTCAAGTTGCTGCGAAAAGCTTTAATATATTTACTTATTTATTTAAATAAAATATTAAATCTTAATAATTGAAATAAAATAAAATATTAAATGTTAATAATTGAAATAAAATATTAAAAAGGTAAAAGAGTAAAAAACTTTTGGGTAGCATGCCTGGCATGCATGCACCACGTGTGCACTCCACCTGGTGTTTTCTCAATACAACAACTGCTGTGTTGATCCCACAGCTTCTCTGATCCTCTACCCGGTGTTTTTTCAATACAACAACTGCTATGTTGATCCCACAGCTTCTCTGATCATAAATTCTCCCCATGATTCCTGAGTTTTATGTTCGGGGACTTTCCTGAGTCTGATATGTTTCTCATGGCCGACTGTCCTACCTTTTTGTTCTCGGGGCATCGAGTTCTCTGACGGTCTCTCCTACAGTTTAGTAATTGAAACTGGTCCAGCTAGAGGATTAGACGACTACCTCCTCTGTTTTCTACCTTCCTTCCGATAGTCGTTCATTCCCCATCGGGGGTGTAACTCCTCTAATATGATATAATTTGTTTTTCACTTGTACATCCTTTCATAATCTCAGAGAAATGGATGCTGGGAATAGTTCAAGTCAGATAATTTACTTTTCCGGGTATGAAATGGAAGACCAGGAGGCTGGAATGAACAGTTCTGGCCCTGATTTCAATTAAGCTGAAAACTTCCATGAATCTCTTACTCAAAACTGCTTAGGATTGTGAGGCCAACTACATTCAGTATGTACTCTTCTTCCAACAGGGATTTGTTAATAATTCGCATGAAGTAACAATTGAGCAGTTGAAATGGAGCCTGGAAAAGGTGCTCCTTCATTTCTACCCTTTCGCTGGCAGATTGGTCGACTCTCTCGACGATTTTCTAAATATGGAATGTAATGATGAGGGTGCCCAATTTACAGAGGTCGTTGTAGACGCCACTCTTGACCAGATTCTCCTTCACAAAAGTCCTCGCTATATTCAGGAACTGCTGTTTCCTTTGAACCATTCTATTTGTGCAGACGGCCAGTCTCTTCCTTTGCTTGCAGTTCAGGTATGTGATTGAAAAACCTCCTAATTACAATCTGCATTTAATTAATGATTTGAAAGATGTTTTCTTTGTTACAGTTTACTATACACAGATGTAGAAAACAAACTTCTCTATGGTATATATTTTCTTGTCAGTTACAAATTTGATAAGAATTGGGTAGAATCCCAACTATGGTCGAAATATAATCAATTTTTTGAGCACCCAATAGTTTTGTTCAATTTAAATAAACTTAAATTATAATAAAATATGAACAGAATTGTAATTCAATAAAAACTCTACTTTCCCTATCAAAGACAAAGTAAAGGAGAAATAGTTAAAGAAAAAACCAAAGGGTACAATTATAATGACAATGTAAGCTATGTAAATAGAAACAGTTAAAGAAAAAAAAAACGATGCATTTAAAGCAGAGGAAATTAAAGAACAAAATGGATGCATTTCTCGTTGAGTTTTTTTATTAAGGTTTTGGTAAGTTCACCTTGAAGCCACGGTGCTAAATTTATGCTTTAAATTAACCGGTTCTCCATGATCCTCTGCAGGTAGATCCCTTGCAGCTAGCGGAATAACATAAAATAACAAGTAAGGTACTTCTCCTGAGTTCGCTGCATCTGAAGTTTGCCCAAATACACAAAGATAGTCTGATACATACCAAGTCTGTCAGGTCGTAAACTACAATGCCATCTTGCAGACTCAAGCGACTCAAGCGTGTAGATAACAGAGCACATCCAAAGACTGCAATTGAAATCTTGCAGACTCTTCTGGGCAGGCGGCGACTATCTTTTACCATACCAGAGTTGCATGCTAATAGCCATATGGAAGGGGCCTTGCATGCTAATAGCCATGTGGAAGGAGCCTTGATATACATGTGGAAAGGACCTCGAAAGGGCTTCGAAGTATATTGGCTGTCTGAACTTTGGATAAAATTGTATTGCCGCAATTTTCTTGCATCGGGCCACGTGAAGCCTCTAATAAGAGGTAGAATGCTTTCAGTCTTAAAACTTTGGATAAAATTTACGTGAATAAAATTGTTATGATCAAACTTTGGTTAAAATACAAGAAAACCAAAAACAAACGGGTCAACTGATCAACTAATAGGCGGTCAAACGATCGATCGATCGCTATAGTCCCTGCTATGCCGGAGGCAGGGACTAACAAGGGAGGGAGTGTGCTAAAAGACCCATCAAGGGAAAACAATAAAGCTCTCATTTCAACTCAAGAGTTGATAGACACCATTCCATGCGACATAAATTTTACTGGGGCGTGGAAAAGAATTGGCTGTGGCTTTCTCGCAGCTAGGCTAAACCTATTTCTTATCAATGACAATCTTTTGATTCAATGGGCCTCATACTATTTTGAGAACTTGGCATGGTGTGAGTCCTACCACAGACCAGTAGTGTTGGCCGTCTTGATGTAAGATGACTATGGCCACATTCCATTTAGATTTAATCCATAGTGGTTGAATTCTAGAGCATTTCAGTATGTTGTAGTTAAATTCTTGGAGGGTTGGGTTTGTCATTCATGTAACGACGCTATACAAACATGGATTAAAGATAGGTTTTCGGAAAATAGAAAAAATGTCCGGACTCATAAGACGTGGCTCGAATATACATACCAACACATGTAATAGGAACTTGTCACAAAGGAGATATTGAAGGAGGAAAACAAGGACTTCAACTTCCTCCACAAAGCTTTTAATGTGAAGGAGGAAATTTGGTGGTTAAATTTTACGCGTGTGTGCGACGATGGAAACAATTCTTTCCATAATTGGGATAAAATGAGATAGTGGAGGGACAATATTAAAATAATTGAAGTCAAGGGATGAAAGAGAAACTCCTATCAAAAACTAAAGAGTTCGCATTTGAGCATTTTGCAATTCCATACAAAGACAAAGGGGAAGTTCTCAAGGAGGTTTAGCGTTTTCGGTGGTTTACTATTCACACATAGTTGCCATAAATTTAAAATTTGTGTTTTTATAAAAAACTCAATTAGTTAATTTTCTTTTTCTTTAAAGTATATCATCTAACAAATGAAATTTCGCTCATTTTTAACATTTTAAAAATAATACGTCTGTTTTTTTTCTAATAAAAATACTTATTATATTTTATGTTTATATTTCTGGTGTTATCTTGGGGCTTATAATTTTGTTTAGATTGGCCTATTTTAAAGGATTTGAATCATGGAATTTTTAGTTGACACAATACTTCGTAGCATAGTGGTCGAATGCACCGAAGAACTAACATATTTTAGTGGTCGAATGCACCGAAGAACTAACATATTATATATATATATATATGACAAATTAATTTTTATATGTGAATATAAATTTTCATGTTTTGCATTATTTTATTTTTTTATAATTTCATACCAATTCTTAAAAAAAAAAAAATTAGAAATCATATTATTAGTTCAATATAAAAAATTAAATGTCCAAAATTTAGATAGATTGCTAATTTCTAATTATTATCAAGATAATGAAGACTCTTCATCCCCTCTTAATGAGATTCATAAATAAGAGGATCACAGGGAGGGATTTTAATACCACCATTCGTCCTTTGAAAAATAAGGGAGGGAGTGTGCTAAGAGACCCATTAAGGGAAAAAATGAAGCCATGATTTCAACTCATGAGTTAATAGACACCATTCCATCGCACATAAATTTTAGTTGTCGTAGTAAAAGAATTGGTTGTGACTTGATAGAACCCAGGATAAACCTATTTCTTATCAATGCTAATATTTTGATTCAATGAGCCTAATATTATTTTGAGATCTTGGCGTGTTGTGAGTCTAACCACAAACCAATAGTGTTGGCCCTCCTGATGTAAGATGACTATGGCCCCATTCCATTTAGATTTCACCCATACCAGTTGAACGCAAGTGTTTGAGTATATTGTAGTTAAATCTTCGGAGGGTTGGGTTTTCGTGTCACTCATGTATATTTAGGAAGAAAAAATAAAAGTATCAAACAATGCTATAGAAACATGGATTAAAGATAGGTTTATGGAAAATAGAAAAAATGTCCATACTCATAAGAGGTGGTTCGAATATACACACCAACAACTGGAATAGGAACTTGTCACAAAGGAGATATTGCAAGAGGAAAACAAGGAATTCAACCTCCTCCACAAAGCTTTTAAAGTGAAGGAAGAAATTTGGTGGTTAAATTTTAGGAGCGTGTGATCATGCGACGGGGATTGAAACAAATCGTTTTCATAATTGGGATAAAATGAGATAGTGGAGGAACAATATTAAAATAATTGAAGTCAGGAGATGAAAGAGCAACTCCTATCAAAAAATAAAAGAGGTCACATTTGAGCATTTTGGAATTCTAAACAAAGATAAAGGGGAAATAAGGGAGGTGAAGATGAAATGTTGAAGCATATTCTAATGTTCATATCATAAGTTCTCAAGGGGCTTTTGCTTTTTCGGTTGTTTACTATTCACACATAGTTGTCATAAATTTTAAATTTTATTTTAATAAAAAACTCAATTAGTTGATTTTCTTTTCTTTAAAGTACATCATCCAAGAAATGAAATTTCCTTCTCTATATTTAGCATTTTAAAAATAATATGTGTCTTTTTTTTCTAGTAAAAATACTTATTATATTTTATTTTATATCTCTTGTGCCTACAACTTATCTTGGGGCTTAGAATATGTCTTCTTTTTTTATAGATTGGGATATTCTAAGATATTTGAACCATGGATCTCTTAGCTTAAACAAAACTTCATACATAGTGATCGCTAACTGAACTGCACCAAAGAGCTAACATTCTATATATATATATATGAAAAATTAATTTTTATATGTGAATATAAATTTTCATTTCTTTCATTATTATTTTTTTTGTAATTTCATACCAATTCTTAAAAAAAAAAATAGAGATCATATAACTAATTCAATATAAATAAATTTATGTCCAAAATTTAGATAGATTTTTAATTTCTAATTATTGTCAAGATAATGAAGATGCTTCATCCCCTCCTAATGAGACTCATTGATAAGAGGATCATAGGGAGGGATTTTCATAATACCATTTGTCCTTTGAAAAATAAGGGAGGAAGTGTGCTAAGAGACTCATTAAGGGAAAAAAATGAAGCTCTCATTTCAACTCATGAGTTAATAGACACCATTCCATCCCACATAAATCTTACTTGGTGTAGTAAAGGAATTGGTCGTGGCTTTATAACAGCTAGGATAAACATATTTCTTATCAATGACAATCTTTTGATTCAATGGGCCTCATACTCTTTTGATATCTTGGCATGGTGTGAGTCTAACCATAGACCAATAGCATTGGCCCTCTTGATGTAAGATGATTGTGGCCCCATTCCATTTAGATTTAATCCATTGTGGTTGAATCCACAAGCGTTTCAGTATGTTGCAGTTAAATCCTTGGAGGGTTGGGTTTCTGTGTCACTCATGTATATTTAGGAAGAAAAAATAAAACTAGCAAATGATTCTATAAAAACATGGATTAAAGATAGGTTTTCAAAAAATAGCAATAATGTTTAGACTCATAAGAGGTGGCTTGAATATACACAACAACAAATGCAATAGGAACTTCTCACATAAGAGATATCGCAAGAGGAAAACAAGGACTTCAACCTCCTCCACAAAGCTTTTAAAGTGAAGGAGGAAATTTCATGCTTAGATTTTAGGAGCCTGTGTTCATGCGACAGGGATTGAAACAAATTGTTTTCATAATTGGCATAAAATGAGATAATGGAGCACTAATATTAAAATAATTGAAGTCAAGGGATGAAAGAGCAACTCTTATTAAAAAATAAAAGAGGTCGCATTTGAGCATTCTGGAATTCTATACGAAGATAAAGGGGGAAATAAGAGAGGTAAAGATGAAATGTTGAAGCATCTTCTAATGTCGGTGTCATAAGTAGAAAATGAGAAAAGTAGGTAAACCACATTTTGTATTGGGGGAACTAAGAGAGGTAAAGATGAAATCTTGAAGCATATTTTAATGTCGGTATCATAAGTAGAAAATGAGAAAAGTAGGTAAACCACCTTTTGTATCTTGATGACCTGAGTCATTGAAACTCTACTCCACCCTATCAACTTATCAAAGCAAAGAGATGAAAGAAATTAAGAAATGACCTTATGCTTTGAGACATTCTATCTCTACTCCACCTTATCATCTTGTGAACCCATGGAGATGAAAAAGATCAGTGAAATGAACAAAACTTTTTGATTGAAAGAGAAAACTTAAATGGCTTGAAAATTGGAAATCAATTTGAAAGAAAAATCTTATGTTTTCCATGCCTCCAAAATAATTTTCACTAAATATTCCTCAAAGCTAATTTAAGTCCCTAATAAAGGGCTTTAAGATATTGAGTAATAAACCCATAAACTTCAAGATATTAACTAATAAACTCATAAACCTCAAAGTTAGTTTAGGTATTTAATAATGGGCTTTAAGAGAATACTAAATAAACTCATAAACATCAAAGTTATTTAGGGCGTTAATAACGGGCTTTAAGAGATTAACTAAGTAAAGTCATAAACCTAGCAGATAAAAACGCCTTTCGATATATGGATTTAAGGACATGGTTGGGCCTTAGCTTTTACATCGGTAATAACTTATTTTAGTCTCCGACAAAAAATTAGCGGAATATAGAAATAACAGCAACGTCTTACCCAATGATTGCTAGGTTAATGAAAAGTGGAAATGCTTTACTTCTAACAGTGGAGTTGCCTGTCCAATTGAAATAGGTTTTTTCTTCAAAGACACTTCTTTTAGCCATGCCTTATTTTTTTCGTGATTTTGAGTGATGTGTCATATCAAATATAAAATGCTAACTTCGGACCCATCCTTTATCGGATCTGTTGAATTATACATTTTTTCCTATGTTATTGTTGTTTTTATTAATTATATGTAATATTGATGGAGTGAGAGGCTCATTTTATCCGGTTTTTAAAATTAAAAAATAAAAATTATTTTCTAAATAGAACAATAAAAATTTATTTTATTTTATGTGTTAAAAATATATGTTAATATCAGCTTCATATATATCTATATATAGAAAATAAATTGTTAAAATAAAATATTTTAATGTTTATACAAAAATATTCAGTATGGATTATCAATAAAATATTTTAATACGAACTAATATTCATATACACTTAAAAATAGATTAATAATAAAAAACAATTTTAATTTGTGTGTTATTAAAATATTTTAATGTTAATTACTTACCATTTAAAAAAATTATGTATATATCATGAAAATATTAAGTTTTAATGACTGAAACGTTTATTTGGTCATATATACTCTATTTAGTATTCACAAATACAATTTAAATAATGAAAAATAACACATTGTATTTTGCACTGTAAAAAAGTTTGCATGTGAAGAAATTTGATCCCTCGGCTCATGTTAGATCATTACTTAAGATGGATCTATGTTGGTTCTACAACCAAGTATGATGGGATTTCTAAGTTTATCTATAAGTATGTTCCCCTTTAAAATAAAATTAGAAAATAAAAATTATGTTCTAAATAGAAAAATAATGTTGGCTATAAGAGAATAAATAAATATGTTGAAAAGTAATTAGAAGTAAAAATATGTGTGAGGGAGATGTTTAAATCTTATATTTTTTAAAAAATATTTCAACAAGAAATTTAAATAAACTATTTGAACATCTATGTTAACTAGTCTATATAGATATCAACTTCAATATGAATTATTAATAATAAAATATTTTAATCCAAATTAATATTCTCATATACTTAAAAATATATAAATAATAATATAAAAATAAGTTACGTTTTATTAAATTGTTTTAGTGTGAATTAAGTATTTTTTTTAAAAACAAATATATATATTTTACACTTTAAAAAAAATCTACATGTGAAAATTTTTAATCCCACTTAGCTCACATTAAATCGATATTTAAAATAAGTCTACACTCATACATAAAACAATACAAAACCAAAACCAAATAAATAAAAAAGAATTCATAAAATTACCCATTGGCTTGAATCAAAAAGTGAGCAGCATCGTGGGAATGTCATATTCAAACAAATATCTAATCAACAATGTGCAAAAGCAAATTGATGTAAAACGTAGGAGAGCACTATCATAAGTAACCACTAGCCACACGTTATGTTTTTAATGTGAATCTACATAACGTTCATATCATGATACAAAAATCAACCAAAATATTTCTATGCAAAACTGGAAATAATTCCAAATTACTAAATATGTCTCCCACTCTAATAATAAATAAATACGTTCATGAGCAAAACAAATAATCTGCATCACTATCACATGAGACGCACACACTAATAATAAAATAAATGCATTCATAACCAATACAAAAATCTGCGTCACTCTCCCATAAGGCGCACGAACTTGAACTCAAAGTCCTTATGAGTGCCTCCTTTAGCAATAACGTCAAATTTTTAATTACCAGAAAACGCGACAGAACAATCCAGCAAATCATCAATAATCTGATGTTCCGATTGTACTCTTTCGGAGGCGCTCAAAGGGTTTATTAAACAGTAAGGAATCTAACTTTTGTTTGCTGCCTATTGAGCTATGGGTGGCCATTAAAAGCTCAACTGGTCTGGAATCAAATTCGTTTGAAAACAGTGGTCATCATAAATCATGAGAGGCTAATGAGAGTTGAAAGTTCAATGCGCGTACTGAGTGCTCTTATCTCAACCTGCACCCTGATGTGCACGGAAATAATATTACACGCGCATGAGGACTCCTTCAAATATTCCCGGAAATTAGATCTCAAAAGTTGTATAAAGCGGCATGACTCGTCCAATATTTGAAAAGAATGGAGCCATGTCTGAAGCTATACTCCAAAAAGTTTGTGGCCACCTTGTGTTGCAGTATGACATTGTTTAATTGACCTAAAATTATATTTAAAAATAGCAATGAAGCTATCCTCCAAAATGTTTGTCCCCACCTTTTGTTCGAATGTGACATTGCTTAATTGACCTAAAATTATATGTAAAAATAGTCAAAAACATCCAGTATAATTAAATTACATTTAAAAAAGACCAGTCTTAATTATAAGTATGATATTATTATCCCTACTCTGTAAAGCACAGTTTTAGGATCAATGTTAAAATTCTTAACACTTGAATCCGTTTTCCTTCAGATTGATATTTCAAGTGTATGCAAATACTAAAATTCGTAATATAATTTCCCGTTTGAGTAGATTTAATGATTAAAAAGTAGAGATGCCCTAAATGCACACACATTACATTACATTGATTTTCTTAAGGTCAAATGTCTTGGACATATATTTAGGACACACAATTAGTTGGTTGAGAGAATATCTCAACCACACACCAATTTAGGAAACAACTAGATCTAAATAACTCCTAGAGAATATTGAAAGAATCACAACAAAGACAAGTAGGAATTATATTCCCAAGTCGACCCCTTAATGACTACTTGTCTCGCTCTAGCTATGGTCCTTGTGTTTACAAACATGAAAAAAAATAATAATATGACAGCATCCATATAAAGGAACAACCATCTACAAGAATGCATGGGTGTCCAACTACTGCAACCGCGAGTCTACTAAGATGTCCTTCATGCACTTGGTTTAGTCAACCATTATCTACATACACAAACCTCCCTCCATCAACGTGATCATGTGTTCTCTCAGATTACACATAAGCATTCTCTAGGTTTTATCAGCTTACCCTAAACCATACCCAGAGTTTTGTCGGGTGACCTTAAACCACGCCTA
The DNA here is from genome assembly GCA_031772625.1 of Pinus tabuliformis. Taxonomy (NCBI): domain Eukaryota; kingdom Viridiplantae; phylum Streptophyta; class Pinopsida; order Pinales; family Pinaceae; genus Pinus; species Pinus tabuliformis. The sequence goes on along the minus strand of CM062807.1, from coordinate 1,061,982,165 downwards.
CAGGAATCCCTATCCACTTCACTCTCACACGTGGTTTCAGGCTTACCACAAACCTACATTGCAAAATGATTTTCGCCTTACCATAAATCTGCACTTCCAATTATCCAAGAGGATCTCATAAGATCAGTTGCACAGGTTCATCGTCAGTGTTCAGTGTAGTCGTCATCATTCAGTTCAGTGTCGTCAGCTTCGACAATGTTGTTTATGGTTCAGGTTGTTCAAGTGATGTTAATGGTTTTCATGGTGATGGTTTGTAACTAGTTGTTGACATATGGTTGTCGCCAGTTCCACCAGGATTTGGTTTTCGACATGTGGTTGTCTTCCGCCTTCGCAAGATTTGGGTGTCGACAAAGGGTTGTCGCCGCAAATGTAGCTTGTTTCAATGATATGCATGTGGTTTTATGTCACATTGTGACAAATGTGTTGTAAAAGGGTTTTTCTTTTAACAAAGTGTTTAAAAGTCTAAAAGACTAAACACTTAACCTAAGTCTAAAAACCTAAAACCTAAACTATGTATTAAAACCCTAAAAGTACATCTAAACCTAATCCTAAGTCTAAACCATTACCTAAGTTCTAAACCTATCAAAACATTACAATACCAATCTATGTGGTAAACAATACATAAACCCTAAACCTATGCTCATTACCCTCTCAGCCTATTTAAACATAACACATAAAAACCATGTATTAACCCTTGGCTATCCAAAAAAACATTGTAAAACAATATAAATTACATAAAACAAGTCCCTAACCACCATCCCTAACCACAATGGGGCCACAGCTCATGTGAGCAGAGTCAACAGATAAAGGTTAGAGCTCACCGCAGCATCAAACTACAGCGGATATACTGGTGGTTTGTGAACAGAGGTAGGTAAGCCATTAGGGCTTCGAAACCACAGGGTTCACTATAGTGGGACCGTGACAGTAGACATGTGACTGGTAAGCCGTCAAGGTTATGGCAACCGTTAACCTGACTGCATGGAGAATCCACCATAACCATCGGAGGCAGTTGTCACATGTAGCGTCGGCAAGTGGTTCCGAAACCGTGGGGTAAAACTGCAACCGTGTCAGTTTATGGTTTGTTGACTACCTATTCACATGGGCGGTTAAGCACCCCACGCTGTCAACCTGATCTCCAGTGGCTATTGCTGTTATAAAGTCTATTTTGGGTTTTATATTGTTTAAATGTGAAGTTGTTAATTCAAGGACCATGGCTAATTACCCTAGGTGTCCTTTCATGAATAGACCGAGTACTTGAACCCAAACAATCAGCCCATTCATTCCTAAAACTAAGAAGAAGGAGTTTGAATGTATTTGCAGGCCTATAAGAAGCAGATTTTGTTCATTGAATAAAGGAGAGTGATTTTGGTTTTTGTATGCAGATTCTGGAGGTTAGAGGTTGTTTTTGTTTTCAGTGCAACAGGAACATCAGGAGTCAGAATTGGGAACTATGATAGGCATTGGAAATCTAGTTCAGAGAGCTATCCTTTGATAGTGACCAGAAGTACTTGTGTGCACATTCAATTTGGTCAAATCTCTGTGTAATCGACCTCTTATGTTTCAATCCTAATAAATGGGTTGCCCATCTTGAAAGCGGACTTGGAGACATAGTCCATCAGGGACGAACTCCGTAATCAATCTTTTTGTCTAGCATCACTGTGTATTTGCTATTTTCATTATTGTTTTTCATTTTAATTATGTTTTATCAACTGTCGTAAAGTCTTTCTTCTCAAACAGTTCTCTCAGTTTCCGCACTTTCATCTAACATTTAATTCATTATTGGCTAATAAATTATACATCAGTTTTAACTTATGATCATTTCAGATCATATAATTTGGTATTAGAGAATGTTGCATTTGTATAATTTTCCATTGAATGTTAACCAAGTCAAATTTGCAACATGGAGAAGGAATCCTTGAGCAAATTGATCCAGAGATTGGAAAGCGATGAGTCGTTCATAAGTCAACCATATCAGGTTCCAATGCAGGTGAAGACACTGAAACTAAGATGAGTGATGAATAGTTTCAACAAGCATTCTTGACTATGTAGCATATGTTGGGAGAACTGTACGAAGAAAAGAAGGTGAGAGATGTAGCTTCTTCTTCAAAGCCATCGAAGAAGGACAAAGGTAAAGTCAAGGTTGATAAACCACCTTCACCTCCATCATCTCCATCATCATCATCATCTTCTTCTTCTTCTTCTCCTACTGCAGAATCTGAAACATAAAAGAAACCTAAGAAAACATATCTTTTAAAACTTGATGTAAAATTTGAGTTACCTATTTATGATGGAAAAATGAATCTTGAAAAGCTAGATAACTGGATTAAGCAGTTAGAAGTGTATTATCGTATTCAGAACATTTCTGATGATAAAACAAAAATTCAGTTAGCTACACTTAGTATGGGGGGAACAACTTTAATCTGGTGGGAAAGTAAAACTTAGATAGATGTAAAGCGAAAAGCAAAAGTCATTTCTTCATGGTCTAAGTTTTTAAAATCTCTTAGGGAACAATTCTATCCTTTAGGATACATGCAACAAGCTTTCATTGATTGGCAGCATTTGAGGAAAGCTAAAGGGCAGAGTGTTCAAGAGTTTACTCAGGAGTTCAGAAAGAAAGCATTGGAGCTTGTTATTTTATTGGATAAACATGAAACTTTGTTAAAATACATGTGCAATTTACATTCATATATGTAGCATACATTATTGTTGTTTAATCCTGATGATTTTGATGAAGTGTGTGTTTAGGCCATACATATTGAATTAGATGGTAGGCCATTCAAGTTTTCATTGCAATCATCCAAAGAGATGGAAATCAAATATTCCAATGATAATAATGGGAAGAACAATTCGAAGAGAAAGTAATCAGTGATAGCTCAGAAAGAAAGACCAACTTGTTCTCATTTTCATAGAATCAGTCATGATGAATCGAAGTGTTGGAAACTTCATCCAGAACTTAAGCCCAAAAAGTTCCTTAAGGAGAAGGATGAAAAGAAGGCAATTGCAGCAATCCAATAAGATCTAGGTTTAGATTCAGGTGACGAAAGGAGGATAACTGCTATGGTTGCGACAGGTAAAACTTCTGATGTTGGTTCAAGCTTGAATACTATTGCATCTTCATCAAACATAAATCCTTCAAATGAGGATAAAAGAGTTGAATTATTTAACATAAGGATAATTTCTAAGAACACAAAGATAGATACAATGTTTGACAGTGGATCACAGGCCAATCTAATATATAAATATTTAGTTAAGAGTTTGGGTTTGGAAGCACAGAATCATCCAAGACCCTACCCATTAGAATCGCTAAATAAATCAACTGAAATAAAAGTCACCAAACAGTGTCAGTTAAGATTTTCCATTACAACTAATTACATTGATGAAGTGGAGTTAGATGTGGTTCCAGTAGACATATGTGGAGTTGTCTTAGGATGTGCTTATGTTTATGATCGTGATGCAGTATTTTACAGGAGAGAGCATAAATATCACCTTAAGAAAGATGGGGTTGAATTTATTGTCAGGGCACATCAAAACAAAAATCACTTGAATTTAGTTAATGCTAATCCAATGAAGCGATTAATAAGTTCAAAAAATGATTTGTAATCATGTGTGTAAAGGAACAACGTAAGAAACAACATGATGTTTGTTGAGATTATGAGACTCAACTTAAATATGGTTTGATTAAAGAGATAGAAACTATTCTAGTTCTATGTAAAACCAAACATCTTACTCATAAGCAAGGAATACAGCATGAATTATGGTTTGTGCCTAAAGATCCTCTTCCTAATGTCATAATGAATCAATTCAGTCCAAGTTTTGAAATTAACAGTTTCAGGGATACAAGTCAATATTGGGGAAAGACAGTGTTAAAATTCTCTTGTATTATGTCACCAATTCATGTTTCAAATAGTTTGGAAACCTATTTTCAGGTGGAGAGAAAACATCTTTGTTTTCATCTCAAATCCTTTTCTAAGGTAGTGTCAAAGTATTTAAGGGAAACCTATGCATTGGGGGAAAGTGCTAATCAATGGAAACATCATTTAATGAATAAGGAAAAAGTGATTCAAACAAATCAACAGCTAATTCAATACTTTCAAAGAGAAAGTAAGTTGTAGCAATTTTCACTTTACAGTTTGATGGGTTTATGGTAGCAAGTTCACTTAGTAATCGGGAATCAGGAAAGTATAGCTGGTTGATGTCAAAAATGTCATTGATTGTCTCTGTCATTCCACGAAATAGATTGTTAATACATGTCAAAAGTAATGAGCAATATCCTGTAGAGACTGTTTTCGAAGATGATTATGAATCACTAACTCATGGTTCTTCATGGAAAGAAATAAATTCCCATGTTCATAATAGGTTGTTTGACCATCGTCACAAGTTGTTCATATCGCAAATGGATGGAACAGGTCACCGAATCAAAATGTGCCATGGTCAACATCATCAGAGTCGTCACTTGTAGGTGATTGATCGAATGTATTGGCACATCATCAGGGAAAGGTGGAAAGTGAGGGAGCCCTACCCTCATTGACTATTTGTTTCTTCAATCTTTTGTGGTCCAAAAGCTTTCAAGTGGAGAGGATTGATCCAGGAGGATTTCATTAGATCAGTTGCACAAGTTCATCGTTAGTGTTTAGTGTAGTCGTTAGCATTCAGTTCAGTGTCATCAGCTTCGACAATGTTGTTTATGGTTCAGGTTGTTCAAGTGATGTTAATGGCTTTCATGGTGATGGTTTGTACCTAGCTATCGACATATGGTTGTCATTAATTCCGCCAGGATTTGGTTTTTGACATGTGGTTTTCTTCCGCCTTCACAAGATTTAGGTCTCGAAAAAGGGTTGTCGTCGCAAATGTAGCTTGTGTCGATGATATGCATGTGGTTCTATGTCACATTGTGACAAATGTATTGTAAAAGGATTTTTTTGAGCAAAGTGTTTAAAAGTCTAAAAGACTAAACACTTAACCTAAGTATAAAAACCTTAAACCTAAACTATGTATTAAAACCCTAAAAATGCATCTAAACCTAATCCTATGTCTAAACCATTACCTAAGTTCTAAACCTACCAAAACATTACAATACCAATATATGTGTTAAACAATACATAAACCCTAAACCTATGCTCATTACCCTCTCGGGCTATTCAAACCTAACACATAAAAACCATGTATTAACCCTTGGCTATTCAAAAAAAAATTGCAAAACAATATAAATTACATAAAACAAGATCCTAACCACCATCCCTAATGCAGTGGGGCCGCGACTCATGTGAGTAGAGTGAGCAAATGGAGGTTAAATCTCTATTCAAAAAAATAAAATTAAAACAATATAAATTGCATAAAACAAGCTCCTAACCGCCATCCCTAACACAGCGGGACCGCGGCTCATGTGAGTAGAGTCAACAGATGGAGGTTACAGCTCACAACAACACCAAACTACAATGGATATACCAATGGCATGTGAACAGAGGTAGGTAAGCCATCAGGGCTTCGAAACCACAGGGTTCACTGCAGTGGTACCATAATAGCGGACATGTGACCGGTAAGCTGTCAGGGTTATGGCAACTGTTAACCTGACTGCAAGGAGAATCCACTGTAACCGTCAGAGGCAGTTGTCACTTGCACCATCAGAAAGCAATTCCGAAACCGCGAGGTAAAACTAAAACTGTGTCAATTTATGGTATGTTGAGTACCTGTTCAGATGGGAGATTAACAACCCCGCGTCGTCAGCCTAACTACCAGTAGCTATTGCTGTTAGAAAATCTATTTTTGGTTTTATATTGTTTAAATGTGAAGTTGTTAATTCATGGACCGTGGCTAATGACCCTTGGTGTCCTTTCATGAATATACCGAATAATTGAACCCAAACAATCAGCGCATTCATTTCTAAATCTAGGAAGAAGGAGTTTGAATTTATTTGCAGGGCTATAAGAGGCAGTTTTTGTTCATTGAAGAAAAGAGAGTGATTTTGGTTTTTGTATGCAAATTCTGAAGGTTAGAGGTTGTTTTTGTTTTCAATGTAACAGGAGCATCCAAAGTCAGAATTGGGAACCATGATAGGCGTTGGAAAGCTCATTCAGAGAGATATCCTTTGACAGTGACCTAAAATGCCTGTGTACATATTCAATTTAGTCAAATATCTGTGTAATCAACCTATTGTGTTTCAATGCTAATAAAGCAGTCACCCATCTCGAAAGTGGACCCGGAGACGTAGTCCATGAGGGACGAACTCCGTAATAAATCTTGTTGTCTGGTATCACTGTGTATTTTTGGTTTTCATTACTGTTTTACATCCTATTTATGTTTTATCAGCTATTGTAAATTATTTCTTCTCAAGAAGTTCTCTCGGTTTCCGCACTTTCAGCTAACATTCAATTCGTTAATGGCTAATCAATTCTAGATCAGTTTTAACTTATGATCATCTTATATCTTCCAAAGTGGTTTTAAGATTACCACAAACTTTATGGAGGTACACATGTCTCATGCGGCTTGCATGACACACTCCAATTGATGGAGTTCCGAGGTACATACTTTTGAAAGACCACTACAGAAAATCATACTTTCTTACTAATACATATGGCACTCTTATAACAACATGGTGATGAGTCTTTATTCCACATAAGTCTACCTACATTTATCCACCATCCAATCCTACCTATTACTCCAACAAATATATGCTACTGCTTTTGTGAACTATCTTTGTGTTCATAGCCATCCACAATTATTCACCATGGACATATTCATTCAATATTTGAGTTTCTCTTGATGAGATAATTGTTAGAGTTGTCAATTCTAACAAAATCGCACTCATATTCATTTGACCAGACTGGATATGTATCTTGTACAAACTATATGAGTTCAAAATTACCTTTTCTTTGATGCTTTCCTTTGATGGTGAATTTGATTTCTTGAAACAACGGGTAATAACCATAAGGAAAGAAGTTTACTGGCTTGATATAGTAACAAAAATCGGATTACAGTAACCCTATTACTCTCACCATTGGAAGCTATTGTATCCAAATCCACTGTCCATTTTCACCTCAAACTCCTTACTATAGAAATCATATTCATTCCCTTTGGCATAATAATTAACATACTCCAAGAGTTACACTAGGTTTATCTACTACCTTGGCTACAATGCTTGTAGCCTTCCCCTATGGGTCGTGAATAGTCTTTAACGATATTACAACATCGTATGTGTCCATGAAGGCACAAAACACAATTTGATTCTCTTAGCTTGGCTCCACCTCCAACATTGCCACCAATGTCTCTAAAAATGATCACAATGAAGAGACTCTCTCATGCGGGGAACTTCAACAATGACACTATAATTTTCAGGCAATGATATTGGGTTAGAGATTCATAACGACTATCTAAACAATAGTTTACCATGACTCTACGCAAATAAATTCTCTTATATTTGAACTCAATCCTGAGCCCTTTCTCCAGAGATATGCTTTCATGTGGACAATTCCGCCAACAATTGTCACTTCTAGTGGCAGATATGATTCACACAACCACATGAATTTACAAATTACAACAATGTTGTAGACTTCCTTTGCAACATAGGAAATCCAACTTGAAGGGGACAAGCACATAATAGATACTATTCATAGTGCACTAGTGGTAGGTCCCACAGGCACCATGCACATAAAAAATCAAAACAGTCTCATATTTCTTCAACCAGGTAGGTCCACGCACTGTAGACATACTTGTTGAATTTCCATGGCCTTGGGTCTAGGTTAGAGTCTTAAAATCATTGATGCTGTGAAACCAAGAATCTCAACCAGAAACTACTTTTCACAACATAAATATATAGTAAATCACATATGCACAAATATACTAAGTTTTTAACAAAATTGTAAAATATTGTACAAGCCCAATATTTGTTATATTAAACCAAATCTGAATAATACAATATTCTATGGTATACAAGATATAATGACAAACTTCATCATGCAACTTTGATGTCGTATCTTGTCCTGTAAGTCCTTCACTCCTGTACTACTCACTACTAGTGCCTTAGTCCATCAAGGCCACTACACATCGAGACTCCAAGAGGGCTGCTTCCTAAAAATGTTGCAAGTCACTTCTACCACATGTACATGGGCTCATCAAACTGCTCTCTAGGTTGTCCGATACATAAGCTCCACTTTTCCTTCTAGTAGCCTCTTTCGTCCATTAAAGAGTTACTCATAAGGCTGTAATCCTTCACCCAATAATGCACCAACAATATCCTTCTTATCCTGTGCTATAGGGCTAATTTGGGCAGCCAACACACTTCACTCTAATCAGATCAATCGTACCCAATCATGTCACTACAAGATCTGCGCCAATGAAGAAACATGATCACCCAATCTCGTCTTCAAATTTGCTCCCACAGGTTGTAAGGTAAACTAACCCAAATATGGAAATAAACTATGAGCCAACACTCCTCCACAAAAGTTCGATGTCCTTCACGCTTGCACTTGCTATCACTGTAATTTTGGTTAGAGCACAAATTACAAGCCTCAATCCTCCATGTATTTAGCAGCTAAGCCCTTAAATGACTGTGATCCTCCTAGGAAAGACTCCTCCACATCCACACTTCCTCATGGAGGATTTGTTAACCCCAACACTACGCTTGAGAAAACATTAGCTATTGGTTATGGCCTGCGGCCTTGCACAACAGCAAGGTGTGACCTTAAGCTTCATTAAATCACCCCAAACAACCCTTAAAACAACTATGTTTTGTACCTTGGCTCCACCACCTGCATTTCGGATCAATCTGACCTTGAAACAATAGCCCCTCAACAACTATGTTGTCACATACAACACCTCAGCCTCAAGCACAGGCCCCCCACATTATTCCTCGGCCTCCAAATATATTTTCCGAGGTTGTTCCAAGTCCTCTTCTAGCCGCGGCTAGCCTTCTCCAAATTTAGAGCTCCTTTGGAGGATGTATTTCTCACAATCGATGCTTAAATAACATCAATTCACCATCATTTTATATCCATATGAAGAGCTCCATGAAATTATGAAGAGACCCAGTTATTGGACGAATTTTACATCAACCCTATAACCCAAACAACCATTAAAACAACCGTGTTTTTTACCTTGGCTCCTTGACCTGAATTTCCCATCAATCTGACCTTGAAACAACAACCCCTCAGCAACTATGATGTCACCTATATCACCTCGGCCTCAAGCATAGACCCTCCACATTGTTTAAAGTCCTCTTCTAGCTGTGGCTATCCTTCTCCAAATTTAGAGCTCCTTTGGAGGATGTGTTTCTCACCATGGATGATCAAATAACATCAATTGACCCTCATTTTATATCCATATGAGGGGCTCCAACAAATTATGAAGAGACCTAGCTATTGGATGAATTTTACATCAACCCTACATGACTTGAAAACCAATAATTAACTTGTCAACTTCAAAAATTCATTTCTATCTATCGACAACCCAGAATAGGATGATTATTTTTGCATTGTGATTTCCTCACTCAGAAATATCATCCTAATCCATGACATGTCGTAAATCCATCAATATCTTTTCCCAAACATCGATGGGTGCTAAACCCCACACTTGGGTTCCAAGCTCACAAGCTACCCTTATTATGCTATGCCCTCCAAACCCTAAACCCTAAGGCTTGGAGTACCTCCCCAGCTAGACAAATCAACACTCCCTCTTAGTCAGGTAGGTACTTCCAAGACTAGGATGTCTCTCGTCATCATCATCACCACTCGTAACACTTTCCCAAATCTTGACATTCACAATCACAACAATCCATGTACGTTGAACTACGCCCTTCTTGGAATTGTCATTGTCACTGCTAGAAGCACCTTTCTTCTTCTTCTTATAATGTAATTTCTTCCACTCTCTCCATGGTTCCTTCTTGGAAGTTGTAGGAGCACCCTTACTCCCCAGTAACCACATGCTCTTCTTGGACTATAGAGTCTCCCTCTAAATCTACAAGCTTCCTCTCAATCTAGACTCCCTCTAAGTCTCTGGAACTTGGATCTTCTTGGCAAGGTGTACCTTCTTATTAGGAACCTCTACCTGCTCCTCTAAAGCTTGCACCTACACCTGCTTCTCTGGAACCTACACCTACTCCACCTACTTCTTTCCATGATCCTTAGGTTTCCTGTCAAACTATAGAGACCATACACTCTAACTTTGAGTACAATCCCATCAGACTTAGAGCCTTTGGGCCCGAGTCTTGCCTTCCCATCCTAGAACAAGACCTCAAACCCCTTCCTCTCGATCATCGAGATGGGAATCCTGCTATATCTAACTCCTGATACAAATAGTACATCGTGGACCTGCATCACATGTCCTATCTCCATACAAAATGGCATAACACCTGATCCTTGGATCTCTAACTAACTCTTGTCACCAAACACCATTTGAAACTTTGACTCCAATTCAACTAGAGTGTTAAAAACCTCCTATAACCCTGTCATATTCTTCATCTCACCACTATCCATGTACAATCCATCATCATTGATAATACCTTGCGTGAAATGAGAAATCATAGCAAAGTCATCCTCTTCCAATATCTTGGAGAGATCATCTATCTCAGCTGAAGTGGAAACGTCGACGACCTTCTTTCCTTTCTTCTTCTCATCATTTTGCTTCACCTTCATCAGACATCTTGGAGAAAAATAACTCATCTTGCCACAGTTGAAACACTTGATTTTACTCAAGTCCTTCTTTTTATTACCCTTCATTCGCGATGCAAGTGTCATGTCATCATCTAAAGCCTTCTTCTTCATATGAAGATCCTTGTCTCACAACTCTTCCTGAATAAAGTTATCCCATAGCCTACCCCAGTCTGGCAACTTCTCCCTAGCAACAATTCCTTTGATGAAGGGCTTCCAATCCTCGGTGAACCCTTTCAAGACAATATTTACCATATCTCCATCTTAGGTAGACACACTGATGGCAGCAAGATCATCTTTCACCTGAGACAATCTCGTCAAATACGAGGTGATGCTTTCACCCTTTATCATCTTGGTGGAATTCAACTTATCCTCCAATACCAATACCTAATTCTCATTGTTATTTTGGAACAAATTTTGAAGAGCCATCCACATATCATGTGCAATATTCTCCCTAGACAGGTGAGGTATTAGGGCATCCTTCACACCATCTACGATGATCAATATCGTCCTTGCATCCAAATCTTTATATATTTCCAGCTCCTTAGGGTCGGTTGGCTTCTTTATCTCTTTCTCAGTGAAATCAAAGATCCTATTGACCTATAAGACCAACTTGATCCTTTCTTTCCAAGGACTATAGTTAGACAATCCCTCCAGCCCATTCTCATACCAGAGACTTGCCTGCAACTTCAACATTGTAGTGAACCCTTCACTCACAATGTGACCAATTTTCTCTCACACTGTACTTTTGTACGCACAACTCTAATTTAATTTCTTCCAAAGTAGCTAAGACATACTCTGATACCACATTGAATTTCCATGACCTTAGGTCTAAGTTAGAGTCTTAAAAATCACTGGCACTACCAAACCAAGAATCTCAACCACAAACTACTTTGCATAGTGGAAATATAAAGTAGTAAATCACATATGCACAAATATACATGGTTTCTAACAAAATTGTATAGTATTGTACAATACCAATCTTCACTATATTAAACCAAATCTGAATAATACAACAATATGTGTTATGCAAGATAAAATGATAAAATTCGTTGTGCAACTTTGATGTCATATCTTGTCCTGTTGGTCCTTCACTCATGTACTGCTCACTAGTAGTGCCTTAGTCCACCAAGGCCACTACAAATTGAGACTCCAAGAGGGCTGCCTCCTAACAATGCTCCAAGTCACTTTTGTTTCATGTACATGGGCTCATTAAACTTCTCTCCAGGATGGCCAATACTTGAGCTCCAATCTTCCTTCTAGTAGCCTCTTTTGTCCATCAGAGAGCTACTCATAACATTGTAATCCTTCACCCAATCATGCACCAAAAATTTCCTTCTTGTCTATATCTCTAGTGCTACGTTGGGTATCCAACACACTTCACTCTAATCAGATCAATGTTACCCAATCATGTCACTCCAAGATCTGCTCCGATGAAGACACATGATCATCCATTCTCATCTTCGAATTGGCTCCCACAGAGTGCAAGGTAAACTGATCCAAATCTAGTAGTAAAATATGAGCCAACACTCCTCCATAAAATGATCTTTTCCTTCATACTTGCACTTGTTATTATTTTAATTCCGGTTAAGGAAAAAATTGTAGCCCTCAATCCTCCATACAATCAACAACTAAGCCATTGAATGATTGTGCTCATCCTAGGAAAGACTCCTCCACATCCACTCTACCTCAAGGAGGCCTTGTTCACCCCAATGCTGCCCTTGAAACAACCTTGTCTGCTGGTTATGGCCTGCGTCCTAGCACAACAACAAGTTGTAGCCTTGGTCTCCCTCAAATCATCCAAAACAACCCTTAAAACAACAATATTTTGTACCTTGGCTCCTCGGCCTACACTGCCGAGGAATCTGACCTTGAAATAACAACCAAATAGCCCCTCAACAGCTATTGTGTCACCTACAACACCTCGGCCTCAAGAACATACCCTCCACATTGTTCCTTCCCCTCCAAACATATTTTCCCACATTGTTCCAAGTCCTCTTCTAGTTTCCGCTAGCCTTTTCCAAATTCAGAGCTACTTTGCAGCATGTATTTGTTACCATGGATTTTCAAATAACATGAATTCACCCTCCTTTTATATCCACACGAGGGGCTCCCATGAATTATGAAGAGACCCATCTATTGGACGAATTTTACATCAAGCCTACATGACTTGAAAATGAATAATTAAGTTGTCAACTTCAAAAGTTTATTTCTCTATAACGATAACTCATAATCATATGATTCTTGTTGCATTTGAATTGACATGCTAGGCACTATCATCCTCATCCATCACATGTCGTAAATCCATCAATGTTTTGGCACAAACATCAATTGGTGAAAAACCCCACAGTTGGGTTCCAAGCCCACAAGTTGCCCTTCTGGTGCTTTTCCCTCCAAACCCTGAACCTTAGGGCTTGGAGTACCTCCCAATCTACACAAATCAATAATACTTATTCATCATGTTTCGTCTCCAATATGGACACATAGGTAGACACCCCACAACATGCACCAAACACGGCCTCCGACCACACTACTATGCTCAACTCTAAGTGGAAGTGACTCCTTCACCTCGCAGTGGCTTACAATTCTTAAAGGACTTCCTGATGATAGATCAACTATCTTGGTGAGAAATCGTAGCTTTGCATAGTTGAATCTTTACACACTCATTCACTCTGCTCACCTCGCGAAACCCTCCAAACAACGCCAACAGATCAAATCCTCCAAATAATGCCAACAAATTACATCCTCCAAACAATGCCAAGCAAATTCAACCACTTCATGTCCAACGCGACAGTGAAAAGCTTGCTCTCATCCTCGTCAAAGTGGGACCTCACCACAAGAGTCAAGGCAATGATTCCAATCTTCCACAAAACACACAGTAGGCTCCCCTTATGCTAAACAACGCTCTAAAATTCCATATGTGACTCCCACAAGATACTCTTTCCCTGGAGACCTGGGCTCATATCCTAGCAACCACACTAGGGTCAAATGAAATACACCTGGTCAAACAATGGGCGCCAACAGGAACATCTCTCCTCCAATACACCTATGCCCAGGCTCTAACAACAACTCCACCGCTCTAATTGGCTCTTCCAAAGTCACAACAACATAGTCAACAAAAGACTTCCAAAACAGTGGAAACATTCGTCCACAATTCACCAAGCTCTACTCAAATGAATGGGCAAACCAAAGAATGAATGGAAAAATAAACGTCCACCAGGCTCTTTATTTCTCGTGGCACAAAAGGGGCCAATGCCGTAGGCCCAAACGGGCTCTGATACCAACAAATATTTTTTAAATGCACACAGATTACATCTAGGAATCCAAACAACTCCTAGGAAACAACTCCTAGAGAATAGGAAAAAACTCTTTTACATAGAAATAATCATAATAATGACAAGTAAAAATTATATCTCCAAATAAAAATATATTTGAGGGAAAGTAATAGGAAAATAAATTATTTGTGTTTCATGAAAACAATGAGTAAACTATGTTAGTTGAGAATAAATTACATAATTTGCTAAAAGATAGAGAAGTTATGTCTCTCCCATGTTCAGAAATTAAATATTTCATATGGGATTATTTTAGAGGGATGAAAGAAAGTCGAATATCCTAAAACAATACTTTATATTTGATAAGATTTAGATTTTCAGAGGATAAGTATGTTATTAACGTTGAAAAGCATTTTGTGGGGAGTAAACAATGCTTTGCATTTTTATGCCAATACGGTTACAAAACCAAAACCTCAAAATAATTTTACTGCCACCTATAGTTTAGAAGATGCACAATGTCCACGTTGGGCTGCACTATGCTAAAAAATGGTCCACAAGCTACTTAGCTACAATAAAATAGGTGGGTGATTGCCGACCCTCGACATTTTATTGGCTTGACGGTAATCTATGAACAATTTTAAGAAAATATTTTTAAAATAATAAAACATTATTATTTGATGTGTGCTAAAGACTTAAATTTTTTAATAATTAACGACGAAAGTTCATGGCTTATTAATCTACTAGCAATTGTCCCAAAATGTACAAAGAAAGGCCGATAGGATTATTAAATTGGAATTGTTGAATTTTTCTAGAAGAGTTAATTGGTTTGTGGAAAACCTTGTTTTCTTGGACTGGATCATTGTGCAATTACTTTTCTTCAAATGTTTTGTTTATATCTATATTACGAGGAACACATTGAATGTCTTATTTCATTTTAGAGTAAGTTAATTACCCAAAATCAAGAAACCTCTATAGATGGCCAAGCATATACGACGCTTTCTAGTGACCAAGGAAATGACCACCATGACTATCCCCTACCAATATATTTCATTGAAAACCATAATTGTATATTGAATTTAGAAAGTCAAAACATAATATTAGAAAACATGTTGATATATTGCTATTAAAAAGTTAATTCCACTAGAAACCATGATATTATTATTATATTTTATAAAGAATAATATACATACATAGAATGATACTACATTGAAAACCATAATTGTATATTGCGATTAGAAAGTCAAAATATAATATTCGATACCATGCTAAATATGACATTACAAACCTTAAATGTGAAAGGGAGAACTTAGAAGTTGGAAATTAAATGACCATAGCCATTCCGAAGACCATGTCTATAGAGACAATAAAAAACCATGGTCAATGCCAAATTAGGAGGCCGGAAGGAAAAAACAAAAATAATGGCAAATTAGATTAGATCATGCAATAAATTCAAAAATAGCAAGTCATCAATGAAAATGAGCATTTATAAGAACACAAATCACATAAACTTACATTATTAATTTAAAAGTAAAAACATTATACATTGGAAAAAAAAAAACATAAACTTTAATTAAGCTCACTTAGAAACATAAACTAAGCAAATTAAAAAAAAAACTGCAGACAAACTTACCCTGAACACACATTGTAGAGTTGATCACTCGTGCCACATCGAGGGCATTTGCCTTTGCTCTCTAATTCGGTATCGCTCTCTAATTTGGTATTGTTCTCGAATTTGGGTTCCCTGTTTCACAAAAAAGTATGCACAAAAGCCAATGTCAAACAACCTGTGCCATGTTGAGCATTCAATCCATGGGCAAAATAGTCTGTCATGGCAGCTAACTAGTGTGGAACTTTGCGCTCCATTTTTTGTCGACTTGAATTTTCTGGTATTGTAACATCAATTTTCTCTCAACTTGAATTTTCTGATATTATAGCATCGATAGTAGCAGGAGCGGAGTTTGCAGCCCAACTCCCATGATACCTGACCACTACATCTGTTCCTGTAACGCGCTACACAGCTCCTCCACCCCAACTTCACCGGAACCATGATTTCTCCTCGTTCCACAACCTGCTCTTCGATATACCGACCAAGGAACATGATTTCATCAAGAGACCCTTTCAGTGCCCTGCATGTCCTCCGGATCTAGGTATATTGCTGCGATGGCACTCTCAGAAATATGCTCTCCAATAGATCGGGCACGATGTTGATTAAAATACAAGGACCTAAACATGATGGAGTAGTAATTGCAGAGGTTGTAGTACTAGAAGTTGATTCATCAGAGCGGTTAATATCCCTGCAACAATTTCGATAGGATGGCCATTCTCTCCGACTCTTCAATCTCTCTCACAATCATCTGAGAGGTGAAATTCCTGCAACCCTCACAGCACGCTTCAATGTGTCTTCATTTGCTTTCAATCCTTCGCTATGTGGCATGCCTCTCAACACCACTTGCCAACATCATCATTGTGAGAATCGCCATCATCGGCATACAAAGTGGGCTATACTGTTAAACGCCATAACTGTGGCATGTGGGGCACTATTTCTTGTCAGTGCCACAGTCTGCCTAGTGATTTGTCTTGTGAAAATGGAGCGCAAGAGACAGTGACTGAGAGAATCTAGTGGTGAACAAGAGAATAAACTGACCATGTTCTACAACCCAATTTCTTACACCAATGCTCTAGAAGCCATAGTGCATTTTGATGAAGAACATGTACTGAGTAGAACCATGTATGGAATCGTGTTCAAAACATGTTTTCAGGATGGAATGTTAAGTGCTATCAATCAGGAGATCAGACGGAACAATCGAGGAGAGTGTCTTCAGATGAGAAGAAGAGGCTTTGGGAAAAGTGAAGCATAGGAACTCTATGCGAATTGATCTCCCAATAAATCAATCGCACCGCTGCTTTTACAAGCCCAAGAAGCAGAATCGTAGTAGGCCAGTGCTTGCCAAAGGCCAGGAAAGATGGAGAAAGAAATAAAAATATCTTGCCATGCCAAGAAGGCAACACAACCGATATTTGGAAAAAGCAGTCACACTTCAAATAAACGGTTGAAAGTGTCTCACTTGATCGAACAGAGGAGGGTAAAAGTGTTGACAATTGTTGATGCATAGGAAATGCCTATCGGCCTAATTAAGTAAAACAGTATATTATTGTTAAAGATCTTGCCTACTTTACATTTTATGAGTCTATTTATACATTCTATTAGTAGAGATCTGTTATAATTATTTTGGTTGGTTAATGCTAATTAGTTTGTTGAATAGATTATTTAGTTAACTTTATCTTTAAAAAAATCGTTAATGGTATCTATTGCATTATTTGATTATTCATGTGAACAAGTTAGAAATTTGGGTAACTTTTAAGTTGTTTAGAAATTTTGACATGTTAACAAATTAGTTGAAGATTATTGTTTGAAACAATATTTCCTTGTTTCTTTAATTATTATTTGATATTACTAACCTTTTGATGTCTTTTCCCTAGAGTGACTTTTTTCAACTCAAGTATTATTTGTTGACTATGGCTAATTAGGTTTTGGTATCTATGAATTAGGTTAAAGACCATATCTTTTAAATAGTTGATATAGTCGTTGTAATAGGGCCATACCTTAACCTCGATACTTAATCTACCTAAGTTTTAGTTATTTTTTGTATGTGGCCATACCTTAACTCCAATTGTTAAAGAGGATAATTATTTAAAACAAAACGGTCTAATTTGTTGGACAACTAGGTAATTGATGTCCCATTATTATGCCTACAAAAGTACAAAATGTGCTATATGTGGAAGGCCAAAAACAAAATCTACTAAGTGTTAGCGACATGTGTGACAACGACTATGATGTTACCTTCCCATCTAAGATTGAGATATTTGGAATATTAAAAATGGAAAATTAGTGGTCAAGGCTGTCAGGACACAATAATGTTTATGTGTCCGATGACTCAACGATCAACTGTTACTTGAGAAAAACCAACGAAGCACAATTGTGGCATAAGAGGCTTAGAAACATGAATTTTGATAGCTTGATAAGAATATAAGAAAGATAGACGTGGTAAAAGGATTACCTAGATTGTCAAGGCCTGATAACCTCATCTGCAAATCATGTTATTTTGGCAAGCATACTAGAACTCATTTCAAAAAAAAAGAGTTCCCCTCATCCAAACCTCTGGATCTTATTCACACAGATATTTGTGGCCCCACAAGAATAAAAACATCAAAAGGAGAGAGGTACTTCCTGCTATTCACTAATGATTACACAAGGGCTACTTGGATTCTCCTCTTAAAAAAAAATCGAAATAATTTGAGCACATCAAGAAGTTTAAGGATCAGGCAGAGAATGAGAAATATTTTAAGATAAAATGTTGGAGATGAGATGGAGGGGGAGAATTCACCTCAAAAGAGTTTGAAGAATTCTGTGAAGAGTAAGGTATTAGAAGGAAATTCTTAGTAGCCATAATTCCTTAGCAAAATGGAGTTGTGCAGAGGAAGAATCGAATAATCCATGAAATGGCGAGAGCGATGTTAGATGAAGAAGGAGCATCTCACCACTTATGGGGAGAAGAAACTTAGGAAGTAGTATACTTGTGAAACATAACTCATCTGAGGCTTGACAATGACAAAATTCCATATGATTTATGGAAGGGTAGACCTACATCAGTTAAACATCTCAAGGTGTTTAGGAGAAATTGCTTAATTAAAAGAAATGAAGAGAACCTTGGGAAGCTCGACTCACATGTTGATGAAGGAATACTGCTTGGATACTGTATTCGAGGAAAAGGGTACAAACGCTACAACAAGAGGACAAGGAATATAGAATACTTCATTGATATAGTTGTTGATGAAGTAGGCTCACAACATGAACCCTTGGAAAGTAACTTGGACTCACATGATGAAGAGAGTTCAGAGTTGAGGGATGCAAATTTGAATGAAACAAATTTAGACAATGAAGGTGAGGAAGCAAGAAAATCTTCAAGGAAAAGAACACCTTCGAGGTATGTCAAAAAGGAACACCCTAAGAGTCAAATTCTCGGACATCAAATACAGGGTGTTGAGACAAGAAGGAGACTTGTGGGAAATAAAAAACATGCAAACTTGGCTCTACTATCACAAATAAAACCCAAACAAATCTATCAAGCAAGTGAAGATAAGTTTTGGGTGAAAGCCATGAATGAAGAGCTAGACCAAATTGAAAAGAATGAGACATGAGAGCTTGTCCCAAGACCAAAAGAGAAAATTTTTATTGGAACCAAGTGGGTTTTCAAGAATAATTTCAATGAAAAATGTCATGTAATCATGAATAATGCTCAGTTGGTTTGAAAAGGATATGACCAGATAGAACATGTAGACTTTGAAGAAACCTTTGCACTAGTAGCCTGACTAGAAGCCATAAGAATCTTCATTGCTCTTGCCATTCAAAAGAAGATCAAAGTTTATAAGATGGATGTAAATTCTACATTTATCAGTGGAGACATGGAAGAGGAAGTTTACATTTAGAAACCTGCAGGTTTTATGATCTCCTCTGATGAAGGGCTTGTATGCAAATTAAAGAAGGCTCTGCATGGCTTGAAGCAGGCCCCTAGAGCCTTGTATGAAAGGCTCTATAAGTATCCCCAGTAACAAGGTTTCAATAAAGGCCCAGTTGACACAAATATCTATGTAAAATCTAAATATGATCATCTACTGATAATGGTTGTGTATATGGATGAAATCATATTTGGAAATGATGTGGAGCAGTTGAGGCATCAGTTTGCAAAATTTATGCAAAAATAGTTTGAAATGTCCATGATTGGTGAGTTGTCATTCTTCTTGGGTCTTCCAATTTCATAGTCCCCATGAGGAGTTTTTATATCTCAATCCAAAGACCTCAAGGAAACATTGAAGAAATTTGGAATGGAGGACTGCAAACTTGTCAGCATGCCCATGACTACAGGCTATAAACTATGCAAGAAAGATGCAACACCATAGGTAAATCAGACTAAATATAGATTGATGATAGGAATCTTACCATATTTGATAGCTTCAAGGCCAG
Source organism: Pinus tabuliformis (assembly GCA_031772625.1). Classification (NCBI taxonomy): domain Eukaryota; kingdom Viridiplantae; phylum Streptophyta; class Pinopsida; order Pinales; family Pinaceae; genus Pinus; species Pinus tabuliformis. The sequence continues at coordinate 1,061,962,231 of CM062807.1, read as the reverse complement.
TTATCATGCAAGCAATTGGAATTGTGGCAATATTTCAGGTTTGTGCACGAGAAAGTCATTTGGTGGATGTTAAGAGGATTTTCAAATATCTTCAGGGTACAATAGAGTATGGGTTGTGGTATCCCAAGAGTAAGGACTTCAATTTGAAGGCCTACACAAATGCAGATTTGGCTTGAAGTCTAGATGACAAGAAGAGTACTTCTGGTGCAACTTTCCTTTTCGGTGATTACTTGGTATAGTGGGTTACCGAGTATTAGGGCTCCATCTCTCTATTGACTGCTAAAGCAGAATATATTGATGTTGCAACTTGTTGTACATAGATTCTATGGATGAAACAAACCTTAAAGGATATATAAGCAGAGCTTCATAATCCCATGCTAATAATGTGTTGCAACACTAGCGCAATCAACAACTCAAAATATCGAGTCATGCATTCAACAACCAAACACATTCCTATCTAGTATCATTTCTTGAGGGAACAAGTTGTAGCCAATGTTGTTAAACTTGTATATGTGTCGACTAAAGAGAAACTGACAGATATATTTACCAAGCCACTTGCAAGAGAACCATTTGAGTATCCCAGGTAGCAGATAGCAGTTGACTCCTCCCTTCCAATGAATTCATTTTGGTAGGAAGTGGCAACTACTTAGTAGGAGGAACTCATGGCAGAGTAGGCCGTGTTGGTTTAGGGGGAGTGCAAGTGAAGTTCTCTTTGCCACTGATGTCAAATGGGGAGAAATTTGGCATTATAGCAAACCATGCCAAGTTGAGGGGGATTCTGCAGGGTTTCCATCAATGCCAAAGGGGGATATTGTTAGAAATTTGATGGTATGAAGGTGGTTAGCTGTGTAAGTGTTGGAATTGATGTCAAACAAGGTTTCTCTTGATGATGGGGATTCATGCCTTGGTGGTTGTGATTCTAGCTAGGTAGATACTTTGGAGCCATATTTTGAGGTAGAAGATAGGCTTAATGGATAATAAGACTCCTTTGATTGAAAAGTCCTCTGGAAGAGATTTCCAATAGTATGTTGAAGTACAATAATGGACTTGTGGTTCGATAGATATGCCCTATTGAATTTCAAGATGATTCAAGCCTTGTGTAGTGAGGAATCTCGCAGACTGAAAGTCCCATAGATCAAAAGTCCCACAAATCAGAGGTTTCAATGCATCACAATTGAAGGTCACGATGAATCATAATTGGAGGTCCCAGTCAATTGCATATCAGAGGCCTCGATGAATTGGATATCAACGATCCCACATGTTGGATTTCTCACAATATTGAGGGATAAGTCGAGATTGTCCATTCTTTTTTAAGTCATCGGGGATGCCAAAAATGAAAATAAAAAGGAATTTGCTGAAAAACCAATGTAAGAAAGGCCCCTTTCTCTCTCCTCCAGGTAGGATTGAGGAGGCATCCAATTGGCACCCAATTGGCTCTGATAAGGATAGAAGGTAACATCGGAGGAGCTTCGATGAGGAAAAGTGGTAGGATCTGATTGGTTCCGATAAGGGACACATGGCCACTTGCGTCAGCATGACGTCACGGTATGGAGGGACATGTGGTAGATTTTTCGATGTTTATGGATGACCTAATGGGCCATATCTGGGTGACACATGTCACCACATAGGAGTGCCACGTGGTAGTGATGATGTCACATCGGTAATCATGGATCAAAGTTTTACAATGGTTGGCTCATGTGGCACAATGAAATTTCATCTGGATGTGGGATGCAGGATAGCAGGTGGTCGTAAAGGCTTAAGGGAACCAAAGGCTAGGGCTGAATAGAGGTTCTAATCAAGGATCAACGATTTTTTATGGATGACACGTTGTCACAAGGTGGAAAACACCAATAAGGGGCTCTGATGTGGTAAGTGCAAGGTCTAGAGGAAAGACAAGAAACCAAGGGTGCGACACTTTATGAGGGAAGCATAGGCCCTTGGAAGAGTGCTAAAGAACTTAGTGCCTTAACTCCAGGTCCCCAGTCACCATGCTCGGTCCGATGGTGAGAAGTATGCGGTGAGGGCTGAGTGGAAGGGGCTTAAAAATAGGAGATCAATGGTCACAAGTTTATGGTTTTGGGCACATTGGCCACAAATAAAAAACACCAATATAGGGGGCTCTGAAATTGTTGGCACTTGGTCATCAAACCAAGTCTTATGGTGGAGGTATAACAGGGGTTATTTCATAGCGTTACACCGCTACACAACACTACGATGAAAAGCTCTCATATGATGGTATAGGGTGCCATTAAGATGTATGAATCAACAATTGTGTTTTCCAATGCAGATCTATAGGTTTGATGGTCAAACACCTCTTGTGCAGACATTGTAAATAAATTCAAAACAGAGGCTCCATGATGATGTACAAGTAAATATCTGCGAACCATAAATAAGTATGGGGAGCCTTTGTGAAATATGTAAGGAGGCATTAGAGTTAATACACAACATGGAGATTCATTTGTATGACAGAGAAGTGATCGTCACCTATCCTTACGAGATTAATGCAACGACTGAATTCAATTTTATGTAAATCAATAGAAGAATAGGGTGGCATGCCTAGGGTACATGTGCGGGAATAATTGATGATGAAAGTGACGACATAAAGCTAAGAGAAGCATGGGAACAAAACTGTGAACCCCCATTGAGCTAATGGGGAGTGTGAGCGTACTTGCGAGAGTGTAGAGCAGTGAGCTATGTATTGGAAGAGTGTTGCAAGGGGCGTTTTTTGGTAAAATAATGGAGAGAACTGAGAATAGAAAGTAGATCACATAGCAAGTGTTATAGTGGGAAGAAAGTGGAGGACTACCACAAGTGTTCAGAAATCAAAGTGAAAAAGTTGAATATGTAGACAACCATTAAGTTGGTATTTTACTTGTAATTTGTATGACTCTATTTCAATATGAAAATTGCATGAAATAGTAAAAGAGTGGTAGTGAAAGGCCCTAGTCCCTGTATACTTAAGAGGTTTGTTCCTCTAGGAAAGTTGGTGCTTGCGAAATAAAATAGGTCGTTGCCTCTTGGCAAGTTGGTGCTTGCTAAAAAATGGGTTTGGTGCCTCCAGTGAGTGGGTGCTCACTATCAAACAGATATAATTAAGTTGGCGCTTAAATTACATGATAAAAAAAATAACAAATTGGTGGTTCTTTTCATCTGTGTTTCCACGTGAAAACATTGTGTCAAATCTATGATTGTCATGACATTGTTGTTTGAGTATGTGTTCTGAAAGTTTATAATATTTACTTCCTTATGAATGAATTCTTTCAAATATGAAAGAACATAAAAAGGAACTATAATCACACTAAGAAAGGAAAAGAAAAGAAAGAGTTTCTTAAATTACTTATTCACCCCCATATCAACAATTCCTTAATTCCAATAGTTATGACATCTCCACCATTGCCTCCATCTTTAGTCTCTAAAACTGAAATTACATGTAATCCCATTAAAACATGTACATTGAGTTCTCCATATGGGGGGGGCGGGGGGGCTTATTCATTACAAGAGTTTCATGGAATCTATGTGCAAATGTGATATACAAAATCCCATTTTCTCAATCCACATGAAGTTATAATTGTAATGAAACTAGAAGGTAGTTTGGTTATGGACAATATTGAACATGCAATAAAGCAAGGAGGTTGCAAGGTAGTCGAGTATCATGGTGGGGGTGTCACCTACAATGTTTTCCACATGACCAATCCATAGCCAGATTTCCTTCATTGTCCATGATGTAAATTATTTTAGAGCCACCGACATCCCATGGCTGCAGTATGTTCTTTTGGTAGCATAATACTATTTTTTATCATCATGTGCAAAATATTGGTTTTTTTCTCATCATGAGTCAATTAGGTTATTTTTTTCCTTTCTATTACTTAGTTAAATTGGTGTGTTAAAATTTCTTTTATCATGCAGAACCAATCAATGAATAGAGTGGCATAATTTAAATTAGTGGTTCTCAACATTATTCATTGAAAATATTGCTAATTTGTTTATGTGAATCTACTATACACTGATGGGTCTTGTTGTTCTTCGGTGCTTCAAGACAAAAAATTAGAGGTTGTCTTTATCTGTATGTAAGTGTGTATATGTAAAAAAGGCTAGCTACATGATTGACTGTCAGATAAGATCAATATCTATACTTCATACATGTATAACTGGAACTATATATTTAAATGGATACTACTAGGATGGAAGTATGTCCATAAAGTGATTCAGTATCGATACTATTTTTCAAGATACCCAAGAAGCATTAGTCCTAAAAGTATGTGAATGATGGTCAAAATAAATTATATTTTACATGGAGATAAGCGGTAGCTCTAAGTTTTATTGTTGGAGAAAGAGCATTTTCTAGAATATTCTAGAGAGGGAATAAGTGCTCATGAAGACTAGCCAGACAAAAGATCGATAATATTCCATTTAATTCTAATATTCATCAAGCAAGATTTAATGGAGGGTTTTGGAATCAATGCTTCCACGTGTATTCACTACAAAAAAAGGGTCATTGGTGAGGGTCATGCCTGTGACATACCTTTAAGGCCCATCACCAATGTCACATATGGTGATGGTCCTTACGAAAGCGTTGTTGTATGTGCATATAATAATGGTCCTTTAAGTTTTGTCACCAAATCAATTTTTAGGGGAACTTTTGGTGAGGGTTGTTAAAGGTCTGTTACTAATAATCCCTTTGGTGACACTTCTAGTGATTATTTTTTATTGACTATCACCAATGCTATTTTTGGTTACTTTTGGTGACAGTCAAAAAATGTTCGTCATCTGCAATCATTCCAATGCGTTTTTGATGACGTGATGTTCGTGCTACTATATTTTTTTTCAAAAGATAATTGTTTAATAACATTACTGTGGAGTATTTTTCATTGTGTCCAAGGCCATAGTGGTTAGAGTCAGTCTATTTGTTAAGAAGTAATTAGTGTGTATCATTTCACTCATGTAATGAGAATATAATTTTCCTATGATTCAACACATGATTCATGTCTATGAGGTTTATTATCTAACAAATTCCCTTTAGATAAATTTCCACTAGTGTGTGTAGGAACAATATTATTTTATCCATAATCAAGATATGTCAATTCTATCAATGAGAGAGGTTGAGCACTCCTTAAACAATGTAAGCTTTGAAACAGGAACTATAAACTCAAAACGAGAACTCTGCCCAAAAAATCCCGAAAAAACATGAAAAACAGTGCTAAAAACGAAAAGTTTGTATACTAGAATGATGGTTTTTTTTTAGGGCCAATTTTGAACATGTTCTAAAAATGGCAGTGAGAACGAATTTTTTTGCGAAAATTGTGTAAAAACCAGCCTGAAAATGGAAAGTGCTAATAATGGAATGATGGATTTTTTTCTTAGGGTTAATTTTCAACATTTTAAAAAAATGCCAGTAAAACTGAATTTTTATGTGCAAAAATTGTGCAAAAAACACCCTCAAAACGAAAAGTGTTGATGCTTGAATAACACCTTTTTTTGGGGGGGCTTAATTTTCAACATTTTGAAATAATGGTGTAAGATATTTTGTTATGACTACAAAAAACATTAAAAGTTCAAAAAAATAATGAAAACATAAAATTAAAAATAAAAACAATGAACACAAAAAAAAGCTTAAAAAATACCAAAACGTAAATAAAAATATATATTAAAAACAAAACATTAAAAAAAAAAATCAATCATAAAAATGTAAAAAAAAAAAAACAAAATTAACCTATAAAATATAAGAATTAAAAAATTAAAAAAATTTAAAGAAATAAATAATAAGAAAAACATATTTTCAAAAGAAATAACATTTTTTTTTTAATGTGGTAAACCATAACAAATTTGGAAAAAAAATAAAAAAAACTATAAAATTAAGTAAAAATAGGAAATTTTAAAAAACCATTAAGAAAAACAAAAAAAAAAATTAAATTAAAAACAAACTAGATTATAAAAAAAATAGAAAAATAACAAAAAAAACGAAGAAAAAATTAAAAAACTACAAAAATATAGATTAAAAACATTTTCAAAAATCCCTAAAAAACAAAAATATGTTGAAATTAAAAAGAAAATAAAAACCCGAAAAACAATTAAATTTAAAAAAAACATACATATTTTCAAATTAAACATCATTTTGAAAAAAGTATTAAAATTAAAAAAAGCTAAATATATTTTTGATATTTTTTAAAAAGAACATTTAAAATACTTAATATATATATATATATATATATATATATATATATATATATATATATATATATATATATATATATATATATATATATATATATATTACAAATATATATAAAATTAAAAAAAAATTTATATATATATATATATATATATAACGCCAAGGGTTAGCTCAGTTGGTCAAAAACCGTGCCTCGCCATCGGGAGGTCATAGGGTCGAATCCACCCGAAGCCCTTGGGGTCAGGTCTTGCAATAGGCCGAGGGGCGATTTAGCCTAGCTATCGCCCAGATTTTTCCGTGGACGTAGCGATCACTCACTGACCAGGGTGCTCGTGAACCACATGCAATATATATATATATATATCTATATCTATATATATATATATATATATATATATATATATATATACATACAATAAACATATTTAACAAAATTTACTTTTTGTTTAAAAAATAAATAAAAATTATCGGCCATTGCCCCCATGGGTGGCCGGGCGGTGGCTATTCGATTCCGAGAATTGAAAAGCCAATTCTCGGCCACCGCCATGGGCAGTTGGGCAGTGGCTATCTGATTCTCGGAATCGGATATACACCACTTAGCCGCGTGTGGGGGTGGTCGAGTGGTGGTTATCTGATTCTCAGAATCGGATAGCCACCACTCAGCCGCTCATGGGGGTGGTCGAGCGGTGGCTATCAGATTCTGAGAATTGGATATCCACCTCAAGGGCAGCCAGGGGGTGGTTATCTGATTCCGAGAATCGGATAACCATCGCCTGACCATTGGTGCGGGTGGTTATCTGATTCTTGGAATCCAATATCTATCGCTCGACCGCCCGTGGGGGTGGCTATCTCGGAATTGAATAGCCATTGCCCAGTTGCCCATGAGGGTGGCTATCCGATTCTCGGAATCGGATAGCCACTGCCTAGCCACTCGTGGGGGTGGCCCGGTGGTGGCTATCTGATTCTGATAATCAGATAGCCACCGCCTGGGCACCCCCATGGGTGGTTGGGTGGTGGCTATCTGATTCTCAGAATCAGATAGCCACCACCCAGCCACCCATAGGGGTGGCCGGGTGGTGGCTATCTAACTCTCAGAATCAAATGGCCACCGCTCGGCCCGGCGGTGGCTATCCGGTTCCGAGAATTGGATAGCCACACCCATGAGCAGTCATGCGGTGGTTATTCGATTCCGATTACTAGAACTGATACTGTTATGCATTCAATATTTGTAATATGTGATTTTCACATTAATTTTTAAGTTAATGATTATTTTTTGAAGAAAAAATGATTATTATTATTTTTTTGACATGAGATTCATAAAAAATACTATTACTTAACCATTTTTAGTTAAAATTTTCGTATAAAAATTATGATTTTGACATGTCAATTCTAGCAAAAAATTATCAAAACGTGTAATTTTTTAGTTATATTTATGTTAAAAATGGTTATTTTTATGTCCATTGTTAAAATATATTGTTTTTTAGAAACAATTATTTCATGTGGATTGAAAAATTAATTAAGGATGTATAAATATGTAGAATATCAAAAATTCAAAATATCAACATTCTAATTTAAAAATGCAAAACAATAAAATCCTCACTACAGAAAGTTAAAATTAAAATAAAAATAAGAAAATATGAAGAAAACGACCACTTCAAAAATTATTAAATTTACAAAGTAATTATTTACATTTCATACATTAGAAAATTTAAAGTAAAAAAATAGGTCTTTTAAAAAAAGGGTCTGATGCATAATTACCACTTTTTTAAATCAGCATGAAAATCACTACCATTCTAAAATGCAATGTACATAAAAATGTTTAAAGTGCCAAAAACTATGCTCTAAAAAAAACATGTGTGTTCTGCATCACCCCTTTTCAAAATTAGGTCATTTTTTTGCTATCTCTATGAAACAAGTAACAATATTAGTTCCCATTTCAAAGTTTACATTGTTCTTAACACTCTTGGCACATCTTAACATATTTTGGCCTAACATTTCTTGGAATCTCACATGTCTTGGAACATCTTCGTGCCTAGAAAATCTTTCCAGGCCCTAGCATAGAATAACACTCTCTTAGCATGTGTTGGCATACCCTATAGTCCCTAACATGCCATGGAACACTTTGGCATGCACTAACATACATTAGCACTTGGCACACATTGTCACTTGGCATGTATTGGAACCTATTATTAGTGTGCCTAGCATGCCCTTTTTGAAAAATATAAATTCCTGACTTATTAAACCTCTTATGTATTAATTTCCTTGCATTTTAGCTTGGTTCTTCCTTATGTTTCTTAACACTTCTTGACACATATTGGCATAACTTGGGACCCTGAACATCCTAGCATGCCTTGGCACTATTTGGCACCTATTAACACACACTGAAACTCCCTATCACACTTTGGCACTTCTTGACATGCCCTGATATTCCCTAGCATGCCTTATCAATCCTTAGCAAACCTTGTCACTCCCTCCTTTGTATGCCATCTAGCACTCATTAGCACTCCCTAACATCCACTCATATTCATTCACTTCCATGCATTTTGACCTAGTGCACCCTTGTATTTCGCTAGTACTCCCTAACACTCCTCAACATGCATTAGCACGCTCTAGCACACCTTAGTACTCTTCGACATGCCCTACCACTTCATAACATGTGTATCACTCCTTAACACACATTAGTACTTGTCACGTGTTGGTGCTTCACAAGTATTAACATGTCTAGCATTCGTTGAGATGCTTCGGTATGCTTTGGCATGGTTTAATATTAAAGTAATTTGAGATTAACTACTTGAAAGTAGATTAGATGTAACAAAGCAATATTTGGGACTTAGAATGCACTAACACTTGGGACTTCATACCTATTTTCACCTAGTGTTGGTGTGCCTAGTATGACCCTATTGGAAAATGTAAATTGATGAATTATTAACCCTCTTATGTGTTCATTTCCTTGTAGTTTAACCTAGTTCTCCTTTTTGTTACCTTGATAGTCCGTAACACATATTGTGACACCCTTGCACGTCTTTGCATGCCTTAGCAATTGGAACATCTTAGCATATTCGACTTGCCTTCACACTATATGTCATATGTTAGCATTCCCTAGCACACCTTGGCACTCTAACCCTCACAATTGGCCTTACATTTTTTTTACAACTTGGGAACCTAATCAAGTCCTTAGCTACTATATTTCATGTGACATTGTCCTACTTCATCTGCAATAACTTGAACAATTTCAGCTAATTCAAGTAGATTGTGCCTTGTTCACCTAAGAACTACCTATAACTCATCTTAGGCCACTCATGTCCAAGCTCAAATTGTCCCACTTAAGAACTTACCAAGACAATGATCACATTTCGCCATGGTCATAAAACAACTAAGAAACAGAGCTTACACCAACAATATTTCACATATATGTCCAGTTCATATAAACAATAGAGCATTAACTAAGAGTTTTCAAGAACCACAAGACACACATGATATAAGTAGGCACAAGCCAAGTGCCCCAGAACTTATACGCAATAATCTACAATATGCAATTGTCTTAACTAGTCTGAAACATGAGAATTTGGAAAAAATGTGCCACATGTCATATAAAAATAATAGCTAAAGGGAAAATAGTGTTGTGTCTAGCACAAAGTCTCCCTTTGTCTAAAACTTCTCTATCAAGCCCCTCATCAAAACTGTAGGATTGCCTCTTGTAAATACTATTATGAACTTCTCCTAACACACTTCATCCTTGGCACAATTGAATTCACTCAAACTCCCTAACACACACTATTATTTGTTCATTTGCATGCGTTTTGACCTAGTGCTCTCTTGTAATGCCTCGACACTCCTTGACACTCCTAAACATGCATTGATATTTTATAGCATGTGTTAGCATGCCTTTTCATTCCTTGTCATGCCCTAACCCTCCCTAGCTATCATGCCCTCACAATTACCCTTACTTAGTTTGCAACTTGGGAACCCAACCAAGTCCTCGCTTGACTAGAAGAGCTTGAAAAAGTTACGATTACTACAACTAGACTGTGTTGTTGAATTGTGTAATTTGGGATGTACTCTAGAAGCCTAGTGAGATGGGTTTCTATTAGTTTCGTCACAAAATTTTTTGTGGGAAAGGAACCCAAGAGAAGGGGTTTTGGACCCAAGATGGGGTTTAAAATATAAAAGAAAATTAAAAAGGAAAATTAATCTCTCCTACGGTCTAAGTGGATAAAACTCATAGGTTATAAAGGGTTCCTAAGAGGCATGGTTACAAAAATATGTTTAAGTAGGCATTAGTATGAAGACAAGAACATCAAGTGAGAAGGAGCTCAGTTGATCAAGGATGCCAAGAGAGATGTAGTCCTAAAGTAGGCCAAGTTAGAGGGCTAAGTAATGGTCGCTAAAGCAAGACCATCATCATCCATCAAGAGTAAGATAATCATGTGAGGGTTCGCAAGAATGTCACATACCTTAATGGGTTTGATCTAAGAAGTAGGATGGCATACTATTGGTTCTCTTTTGGTAAACCGAGCTCAAGAGAGGTAGCTCATGAGAATTTGGGCATGTCATTTCAGTCATGTTTTTGTGTCAAGGCCAAATTAAATTCTGAAATAGAAGAGAGGGTTGAGACTTTGTCTTGTGGTCGTTATAAGGCTACAAGGTTTGTGATAAATGCCAACACAAATGGAGGAGGTCCTGCACTAATATTTTCATAGGTGTAATATTAATTGAGGTAACGATAGTTTGAGGGTCATAGAGATATAAAGTTCAGGTCGAGATTGAGTAAAAGAAATTCCCATAATTTGTGGATCCATATGATCTAGGTCGAGTGTCTTACTGAGGGAATATTTATTGCTTTTCTATGGGTGGATAGGCTTTATTCTAAAGCAATTAGAATATAAGTATAATGCCCATGTTAGCATCATTTCCTAGCATTTTCAGTCCATAAGGTATGCCCTTAGGACTGTGATACATCTGCATAGGAGAAGAGGCATCATGACCCTTAGAGTGAGGATTATCTCTGGAATATAGAACACAGATATAGAAGATGGTTTGCAGAAGTATGTGTGGAGATAGAAGATCCAAAGGAGGGTGGAACATGAGTAGAATATTAAACAAAAGAAATGTGCCATATGAGGAATGGATTGACATGAAGAAGAATCGATTTTGATGGACTATGTTGGGTGCGTATTGTATTGTTTCCATGACTAGCCCCATGCATCGGGGGCTCATAGGGTGGTGAAATCCCACCCTGTTCATTCCACCGAGATAACGAGGGGCGTTGGCATCCCCCTTGTTGTGGGGTTTGAGCGGGGCGGTAAACCCCCTCTACGAGATCCAAGGCAGTGCCCTGGGGATTTTTTTTTAGGACTCGATATTAGGTGGGCTGACCTACCTATGGTTTTGTGCATGGATTTCACACATGTTTTTGTGCATGATGGTTTTCTTCCCATGGTATTTTGTAGATCCAGTCAAGGGAACTATGATTATGTTCTAAACCAGGGTTAATGTCTTGGGGTTTATGGATTTCTTGGCATGTATATATATTTATCATAACATTGAAAGGAATATAATGAAAAATCAATCTAGTAGTCTTGGTTTTGGGGTCTACGGTAAAACATCTGTGTATTTCTGTTTTATGTTTTATGCTCTTACCATTGTTTATTTTTCATTTTTAGAATTTGTATGCGGGTAATTTCTGTACAGGGTTAAAACATTCATTTGGTATTAGATCTTTTTTGGATTTAAGGGGATGCCTTTATTATTGAGGGATTTGCTCAAGACTGTAGTAGACCCTGTTCAGTGGGAGATCTGCGGGATGGATTCTTGTGGTGAAATAATATGGTGAGCAGTGGAAAGATAGAGATTGAGAAATTTAACAGTCAGAGTTGAGTTGTGGAAACTCAAGTTGGACAATTTGCTGGTGGATAAAGATCAGTGAATCACGGTAGATCCCAGTACTAAACCAATGTCAATGTCAGTTGAAGACTAGATGAACTCTATCCATAGAGTTTTGGATAGAAATCTAAAGCAGTCTATAAGCAATTAGTCAATGGAATTTTAGTTGATGATTTTTGACCCTAGTTTAGTCATATATAGATTGATAGAAGATGATAAGAGGATTAGTTCATATTTGTTCATAGATTGGGCAATAAAGAAAATGGTAAATAAGAATAGTGATTTTGAAAGGACTCGAATCACTATTAGGTGGAAGATTTGAAGATCTCTAGATGAGGGTAGTGTTGTGGGCCTTATATGAGTGAAATAATTGACTATGGTTGGGCAAATTGATGGCAGTCCTATTATAGTTGGAGGGTTGTTAGGTGACTGTCAAATAAGATCCCTAAGTCCTATACTTATGAAAGACAACAAGATTGGTAGAAGGGTAGGTGTATTGGGCCTAAGGATATGCATAATTTTAAAGACTAAAGTAGCAGTCAAGTGGGTTATCCAACTAGCCCTAGTTCATTGTATTGTAGGCCATTGAGTCAGTGTGAAGAAGGGTGACCTCCATAGCCCCAGACTTGTCATCTTGGAGCAATAGTATGGAAACAATGTGCAGACCAAATAGTTGTTCATAAACGGAGTTGTGAACAATTGATTCAAGACCCTAAGTGTTGCAGACCTTGAAGGAAATAGGAGGTAGTTAGAGGGAAATTTTTTTTGAGTCGAGTTTAATAACCTAAAGGAGTTGAGTTTATTGATAGAGCCATATTAGGGAGTTGTTGAATGGGAGGTAAGAGGACCTTCCAGATGTGTTCTAGAGATGTGAACTAAAGGGGCTATGTGTGGCCACCATGAGGAAGTAGGTCAAGTGTTTTCTTGTTCAAGGTAGATTGGTTGTCAAAGGACTAAAACCAAGCCCTAGTTGTATTCCTTGTATCAATTTGTTTGTAAAGGGTCATGATCCATGGTATGGGAGCTCTAGCCTGTTCTATTACAGTTTCAAATATAAGAAATAAGGTTTTGAAAAAGTTAAAAATTGTCATTTGCGCTAATTGATTCCATCATGTGTGTATATTTCATTGTGCAAAGTAGATGTGTTGTTGAACTTGAGTGTGTTTTCATCAAATATTCTAAGACCAAACCCAAATTCTCATGTGTCGTAGAAATTCAACATATGCCTTGTTCACCTAAGAACTACATAAAGCTCAACTTAGGCTACTCATGTCCAATCTAAACTCATCCCACTTAGCAAGTTACCAGGACAAGGCTCATCACATCCCACCCTGGCCATAAAACAACTAATCAACACAATTTAAATTTTCATATGCCATAACACATGACATGTCTTAGAATTCCTTAGCACTATGTGGCATGTGTTAGCATCCCCTACATCCCTTGGCATGGTTTGACACTCCCTAGTACACCCTATAACTTCCTAATGCACCTTTGTAGTTTAGTATATCTTGCCACTACCTAGCATATAACCTTGTCACACCCTCATTATCACACCTAGAACGCGTTGACACTCCATGTCGCACACTCTTATTCATTCATTTCGATGAATTTTGACCTAATGCTTCCTTGTGTTTCCCTTACACTCTATAACACTCCCTAACACACATTTCCACACCCTAGCACCTGACACATATTAGCATGTAGGCCTAGCACTCTAGCATTCCTTAGCACTACCTAGCATATTTTGTCACTCACTCCTTGGCACACTTAGAGTTTGTTGACATTCCTAGTCACAAACTCTTATTCATTCATTTCCATGCATTTTTACCTTGTGCTACCTTGTGTTTCTCTAGCACTCCTTAAAATAACTTGGCATGTGTTGATACATCCTAGCACCTAGGACATATTGGCATGTTGCTTTTGCCTCTAGCATGCCTTAACACTACCTATCATACCTTTTCATCCCCTCCTTAACACACCTTGAACTCACTGACACTTCCAATCCCAAACTCTCATTTCTTCATTTCCATGCATTTTGACGTACTTCTCCCTTGTGTTTCCTTGACAGTCCCAACTAACACTTCCTTGCATGCTTTTGCACATCTTGGTCACATTCCACCATAGCACTTTAACATTCCTTAACACTTCTAATTATGCCTTATAACTCCTCCTTAACACACCTGGAATGCATTGACCCTCCCCATCACAAACTCTTATTCATTCATTTCAATGCATTATGACCTAATCCTCCCTTATGTTTCCCTAGCACTCCTTAACACTCCTTGGCACACATTGGCACCCCTTGTCACTTCGCACATCTCGACATGCTTTCCTAGAACTCTATCATGCCTTGGCACTACTGAGCATAATTTTTCACTCCCTCCTTTTCACACCGAAAATGTGCTAACACTCCCTATCACACACTCTTATTCATTCATTTCCATGCAATTGAAACTAGTCCATTGTGTTTCCCTGACACTCCCTACCATGAGTTGGTGCCACACCCTAGCACCTAGCACATTTTGGCATGCCTTAGCACTTGAGATGTGTTGCCATTTCTAACATTCCTTAGAACTTTATAGCATATGTTCGCACTTCCTGGCATTCCTTTCACACCTTAGAACTCCCTAGTTTTCACTCCCTCATAGATAGCTTTACTTTTTTTTTTTACTTGGGAGCCCAACCAAGTCATTGAAGAAGTAGTGTTGTCTCTAGCCCAAAGTATCCCTTTGTCTAAAATTGCTTTGTCCATCCCCTTATCATAATTGTAGGCTTACCTCTTACAAGTCCTACTTTGAAATTCTCCTAACACACTTCATCCTTGGGACACCTAGAATTTACTGACACTCCTTGAAAGATACTCTTATTGGTTCGTTTCCATGCACTTTAACCTAGTTCCCCCTTGTGTTGACCTGACACTCCCTAACACTCCTTGACATGCATTAACACTATTTGGAATATGTTAGCACACCTTTTGATTCCTTGGCATGCCCTAGAACTCCTTAGCTATCATGCCCTCATAATTACCCTTATTTTTTTTAAGACTTGGGAACCGACCAAGTCATACCTCCAATACAACATCTTGACCAAGTTACAGTTACTACAACTATGCTATGCCCGGTTCACCTAATAATGGCTTATAAACCATCTTACGATACTCATGTCGAATCTTAAATCATCCAACTTAACAAGTTACCAAGTCAAGGTTCACGTCCAACCATGGCCATAAAACAATTAAGCAACATAGTTTACATCTTGACATGTCATAGCACCTGGCATGCCTAATAATCCCTTAGCACTATGTGGCACGATTTGGCATCCCCTGCATTCCTTGGAATGATTTATCACTCCCTATCACACTCTACCACTCCTTGACATGCCTTGGAACTCTTGTATTTCCATGGCACTCCCTAACACTCCCTAGTACCTGACACATCTTGGCATGCCACCCTAGAAATATAGTATTCCTTGGAACTACCTAACATATGTTGTCACTCCCTCCTTAACACACCTAGAACTCGCTGACACTCTCTATCACACTCTCTTATTCATTCATTACCATGCTTATGAAACTAATGCTCCCTTGTGTTTCCCTTACACTCCCTAATGTTCCCTGTCATGCATTAAAACACCCTGGTACCTGTCTTATATTGGCTTGTTGATCTAGCCTCTAGCATGCCTTAGCACTGCCTAACATACCTTGTTACTCCCACCTTAGCACATCTGGAACTCACTGAAACTTCTTGTGACAAATTCTCATTCATTCATTTTCATGTAGTAATTTGACCTGGTTCTCCCTTATGTTTTCGTGGCACTCCCTAACACTTCCTAGCACGCATTGGCACACCTTGGCACTGACACATCTTGGACGCATGCTACCTGTATACTCTAGAATGGATTAGCACTGACTAGCATACCATGTCACTCCCTCCTTAGCAAACTCAGAACTCGCTGACACTCCCTCTCACACACTCTTATTCATCAATTTCCATGCATTTTGACCTACTCCTCCCTTATATTTTCCTAGCAGTCACTAAGACTCTTTATCAAGCATTGGCACACCTTGGCATGTGGCACATCTTGGCATGCTTTGATAACACTCTATCATGCCTTGGCACTACCTAACATACCTTTTCACTTCATCGTTAGTCCACATGGACATCACTAACACTCCACATTACACACTCATACTAATTCATTTCCATGCATTTGAAGCTAGTTCTCCATTGTGTTTCCCTAACACATGGCCCTAACACTCCATAGCATGCGTTGGCACCACACCCTGGCACCTGGAACATATTAGCATGCCTTAGAATGTGGATTCCCTTGGCATTTGCAACATGACTTAGAACTTCCTAGCATGTGTTAGTAGTTCCTAGCATTACCTGGAACACCTTGGCACTCTGTAGTTCTCATGCCTTGATAGATAGTTTTACCTTTTTTGTGGCTTAGGAACCCAACCAAGTCATTGGAAAAACAATTTTGTCCCCAACCCAAAGTCTCCCCTTGTTTGAAACTTCTTTTTCCAACCCCTTTTTGCAACCACAGTCTTTCCACTTTCAAATTCTATTATAAACTTCTCCTAACATACTTTGTCCTTCAGACACCTAGAATTCGTTGACACTCATTGGTACACACTTTTATTGGTTCATTTCCATGAATTTTTACCTAGTTATCCCTTGTGATTCCCTGCCACTTCCTATCACTCCTCAACATGAATTGACACTATTTGACATGTATTAGCATTCCTTTTCATTCCTTCATCTGCCGTGACACTCATTATCTATCATGCCCTCACAACTACCCTTACCCTTTTTCGGACTTGGGAACCCAACCAAGTCCTGCCTCATCTACAAGAACTTGACCAAGTTATGATTACTACAACTACGCCATGCCTTGTTCACCTAAGAACTTCCTACAACACATATTAGGCTACTCATGTCCAATCTCAACTCATCCCACTTAACAAGATACCAAGTCAAGGCTCACATCCAACCGTGGCCATAAAACAACTAAGCAACATAGTTTACATCTTAACATTCCATAGCACCTGGCATGTATAATTACAATCCCTTAGCACTACGTGTCATGTGTTAACATCTCTTACATTCCTTGGCATGCCTTGGCTCTCCCAAGCACCCCATAGCACTCCCTGACACATTCTAGCAATCTAACATGCCTTGGGACTGCTTAGCATATAACATTGTCACTCCCTCCTTAACACACCTGGGCCTCAATGTCACTCCCTATCACACACTCTTATTCATTAATTTCCATCAATTTTTATCTAGTTCTCCCTTGTGTTTTCATGGCACTCCCTAACATTCCCTGACATGATATTAGTAAGAGGTTGGCTCATTTTGGTTTTCAACAAGTCTGAAGAGGTCCATTGGGTTTGAATAAGGTTTCAAGTATCAACTCCACCCTTTTGATGCTTAAGCATTGGACCATTATTTTTAATCCCACTTAGGAGAGACTAGACAAGGCCCCTATCTAGGTTCAACTTCTAGGACTAAAAGTATAATTCTGGTCGAAGTAGGCTCTCAGGGAAATTGGAAATAAGTTGGGGGAATTCTTGGAGGTTGACCTCATGTTCAAATATTATGTGGAGATAAAGGTGGTGAGGGTATTGGTAAATTCAAATATTAAATTAAAGTTATGGGGTGAAACTTCAACTTCAACATCAACAAATCAATTCTCTTAGGAATTTAGATTATAATTTCATCTCATTCAATTGTCATAGATGTCACAAGAATGACCAAAATGCTATGAAATGTTCACCAGGGTTCCATGGAAAAAAAGACAAGGAAATATGACCTAAAAACTCAACTATTTAATAATCAATCCTACATTAAATCACACCTACCTTCTAATGTTTAAGATCTTTGGGAACCTTCACCTATGTCCCTTAAATTCAATGCCCTCTAACACCTCCAATGGTTGAATAGAAGGTGTTCCAATAGGAGGTAAACTCCATTCCACTTCACCTTTCTTAATACCTCTACAGACACCTATAATACATACTCCTCCTTTGACTCAACATGAAGTTATGATCTTTTCCACTTCCTTTGGATGCCCTCCCTTCAATGACATCCTCACAAGAGAGCTCGTGGTTGAATATTATAACAACAAAATGGGGCACACTCTTTTTATAGGGTTTGAAGGGAGGGGTATTGAAAATGACCATTTTATCCCCTATAGTCATTAAGATCTTCTCAACACATAAATGAAATGAAAAATTGATAAATTGACCCAAAGATAGATGTCATCGTTCAATTCCAAACACAAATAGGAAGAATCACACCATGGATTAAGCATAGGAATTGATTTTTAGTTAAATTAAGGACCTCCTTTCAAGATTGCGACCTTGTTTTTACCAATCTCAAATGGAAGGTTTAAAAGCCAGATTAAAGAGGGGATATTTTCACCTTAGCCTTTGCAACTTTTTCCTAAGATGAACCTATCTAATGGACTAGCTTGGATATGTTAGATCTTATACTCGTAGTGTCCTTTGGGGCCAACTCCATTTCCACAACTAAAATTTAGTCATATTTGAAGAGACAAATTGAAAAATCCTCCTAAAAAGAGACATTTTCACTTCCTTTTGATTAATTTACAACAAACCCCAATGCCTTTCTTTCATTATTTTTCTCTTCTATTGTACAATAAAAAATCATTAATCTTATATCATAAACACTTTATCTTGGTAAGCATAGTAATCATTTTCCTCAACTCATGAGGTACCTTCACACCTCAACCCATGTAAGTGGACCTAAGTTAATGGCCCAACCCATCACACTCTAAGATGGCTCGATTTTTCTCCTCCAAAGCAGGGCATAACACACCTTATGATGCCAAATGGTTAAGTCATCTCTAAGTTGTGGGATTTTTTCCTTCATGGAACACATTGTAGCTAGTGCTCATTAAACACAATGCACTAACTCCACTAACACACACCAAAAGTCAAAGATACCATTAAGACCTAGCATGCACTCAAGTGCTTAGAACACACTGCCATAAAATGCACCTTCAACTATGGATATCCCTAAATAGTAATATACTAACCCAATATGGCCTAGTTGTTGGATTTGTATAATTTTCTCCTTATGAGATCCTTGCATCTCCCTGGCACTCTATGACAAATCTACTCCAATGGTCACCTTCCCATTTCACACACCTCCTTTTGAAACATGACATAACCAACTATATATGTTGCAAAAACCTTGGTAACTTCTTTAGTGGGTCACACATGTATTTCACATTTCTTCTTGATCTTGCAAAGTGATTGTGCCAAGGAGAGGGTATTGACATTGATCAAGGAATGTTCACTTAGTACCAGTGCTAAGGTCCTTTCATGAATCTCATGAAATGCCTTAAGTTTGTTTCACAATTATTCCACCTCTTCAACCCTTGTTATAGTCTTCCTAGACGTTCACTCTTTCCCCAAGTATAACATAACACTATCATCCCAAATGTGAGTGCTCGTTCCATCTATTAATGCTTCACTGGAATTTTATTATCACATTGCTTAAAATTAAATGTTCAGATCTTAAGGAAAAGAACCTATTTTTTTTATGACAACCTAAAATATGCGAGTGACTAGGAGATGAATCCCTTTTCTTAGGATGAAAGCAAAGGGTTTTACAACCCCATTCACACAGCACTTTTAATTTATTTAACATAGAGAAGGATACATACCCTATCCCTTCTCAATTTGTCCTTTCATTTTTAAGAAATTAGCACTTGTTTTTAACTATTAAGTCCATACTATATACTCTCTTTTGCTTGCACCCACCTTATATGTGAGAATACATAATTGTTTTCAGTACAACCAAGTTAAAAGCTTGTGTTTCCTTTGAGAGATCTCAAATTCTTCGTGGTAAACTTTAACAACAGAATCATTATAGAAAATCCCTAACCTTAAAATTAGATATAACAAATATTGTTATTATCATAAATACCACTATGTGATAAACATTTTAGAACATAAACCAAAAAGATATGTAAGAGTAAGAGTAGTTAGTTGCTCAAATACAACTAAAATTTTGTCTATTATTTTTCGAAGAGGGAAATTTAAACATTCTTGAAAATGCCAAGCGTTGAATCATTTACCTTCTAGGACTGAGGATTATGTTTTCATTTTTTCGAATGAGGGTTTTACTAGTAGTACACCCAATATTTACCCCACCATTGGATCTTCAGTCTATTGATGGTGCCAAGGTATGTTCCATTTGTAACTTCAATGCATTTTCACACCACATTTAGCCTTCGACATAGAGAGTACACACATCATGTTTCTGATTCAAAATCCATTATTTGTTTTTGCAGCCACACTTGTATGTTTAGTTTTTAATATGTGTGTTCCATTCTATTACTGTTTGCACGAATGGCATTGGCATTTTATGAGTTGAGGAGGGCATTTATCATTGTAAAGGAGGAGTAGAAAACCCGAGTAAGAGGCTTAGATGCTTAAAAGGCCAACATTGCAGCCGCCAGGACTGTTGCAAGAATCCTGCAGTTCCTCAGTCAACCCAATGGAATTTACTAGATTCTTTACAGAAAAAAGGGGATTGATATTCTAGTGACAAAAAGGGATTGATTTGCTGATATTCTGGGCTGATATACTATGGGAATATATTTTTGGAGCTATTTATTAAGGTGGACTGATGCACTAAAGATTACACTACTAAACAAAAATCAGTTCCCCGTGGCACTAGATTCATCAAATGCCTGCTGAAGGACGTCGCGATTTTTTATTATTTGTTGTGATAGAAGATTGTTGTATGCGTGATAGTCATTTCTGAGTGTATCTGAATGTTTGGAAGTAGCATACATAAGTTCTTCTAGCTGCTAGAAATCACATTGTATTATTGTTATAAACTTGAAGTGAGATGGACACCTACAACCATATGTTATTCTCTGTTCAATGGTATTTTGCATCCCATTCATATTCTAAAAGTGGTATGTACAACCCTGCGTATTAATGCAAATTAATATCAACTCAGTTGAAGTTTATTTATCATGTGAGTTTGGTAATGTCCAAGTTTTTTTGAAGTTTTATTTGGGTAATATGTGATCATATGCAAGTTCATTTGGAATATTTTTTAAAGAAAGTCACCTGCAACACTTCGCATGCAAACCGTTTATCAAAACAACATAGTGAAAAAAATTATATAACTCAATTTTTTTATGACTTTTCCAAGATATTCCAGGTAGGGTATCTTATAGTAGGCCACATCATTGTGTTTGGTCATGCAATTAGGGAATTAAAGAAGCACCAACACAACCAACCCCCTCTACCCACATAGCACAATAACAAGTTTCCCACACTTGCGCTAACCAATAATGAAAGACCACTAGAAGCCAACAATGAAGGTTGGGAACCTATAGTGACTCCTCTTGAAATTGTTACCAATGGTTGGGGCCCAACCCCAAAAGATCATAGTGATATCTCATCCCCTTTTCCCAACACCCCCCTCTAGCCATGATACTAGACTTCCCCTTAGTACCTTTTGATGATATTTAACTTATATTTCTTCCAGCCTATGAGCCATTTGTTAATGCTTTTTACTATGTCATTTTGTGGACTTCTGTTACTGCTATCATATGCCTAGTGGGGGCATTTGGTCTAGAGGATCTCTTTTGTTTGTAACGAGCTCCAGCTTGGTCTTAAGCTAGTAGTGGTTGTGGTGGCTTCATTTGTAGCCTTCATTTTTTTGTGTTAAATGTCAAATCGACACTCAATGTTTATAGTCACAAATAAAGGAAGCATTTTATCATAAAATAAAAACTAAAAACCTAAAAATAACAAACAAATAGGCTCTGTGTAATATCTCTGAGGAAAAATATTGATTTATAGGGAATAAATTTCAATAATTTAAACATATAGTGATATGATTTCTTACTCAGAAATTACTCAGACAATTTTTTGAAAATGCGATCACGGACCAGAGAAAAATTATTATTGTGATAACACTATTATAATTGCAAGGAATTGTCTATAAAAATTACCAAAAGGGACCCACTCATAAGAAATGCCTTGCGGAATCAGACCAAATATTATAATGAGCACGACTAAAAAAAAGTGGGAAAAATACGTACATGTCCAATGGTCTTCGAAAAGTACAGTCTGAGTAGTGCAATGGAAATTCACTTTCATGTATAACTTTCTCCCATGAAATCTCAAAACTATCTCAAAACTTGAAGCTTTTCTTATTTTTCTCTAACTCCCTAATCACTTTTCCCTTTTTGAATTAAGACCAATGTTATAAAACCATAAATAAATATATCAAGTCCTCCTCTGTAAGGCATATTTGATGACCACCATCTCCATCCTCTCTAAATGTTGATGTGAGCATTTCTTGCTTCCATTACTTGAGTGCTAAAATACGATCTTCCTAAGTATATTTAACTGTAAATCGGGAAACCATTATTGGACACATTTGTAAAATTCGATGTTATCTATCAATAGGTTGGTATTTAGTTGTTGGATTCCACCAAAGATCAAGCAGAAGAATATAACATGCAACAACCATGTTGAGACCAAGACTTGCAACTTTCAGGGACATTGTCATAATAGTTACCTTAGGGAGTGTCTTGAAATCATTCATAGATTTATCTCGTGCTATTACAGACATGTTCCATTCAACCTTCTATGTTGTATGCATGATTTTTTTATTAAAACATTAAGAAAATATGACATACACATCCACCATGAGAAAACTATGGCTTTCTCTGATGTCTCTATAATTTGTTGCTTTAAACATGGCTTTGCATGTTGATTACTATTACCACTATCATATGTTTCAATGGAATCTTTAATGATATTATTGATGTAAATGTTTCTAGAGGCACTTGTACATAACTTCGGGAGGGGTTAGAGAATTTCTATTGCAACATTGTTTTATGAATAAGGAAAGTCTGGACTATCAAATTTAAAATCTAGTTCACTGACTCCTTCTAAACTTGCAGAGATCTCATCATTGATAGCATCGTTAGAGGTACAATGCTTTAAGGCAGTTAGAAAAAGCATGAAAACTTTCTCCTGCTGCCTCTCATAGCCTTGAGCACGAAAAATGCTATTCTATGATTAAGGTAATCTAATATGCACTTATCGAAAAATATATGACCAAATCTGGTGGAAATGACTTCTTCAGGGGCATCATTACAGAGGCCACAAAGAGCCAATGGACCTTCCAAAAAATTTATCAAATCAATTTGTTTTTCCTTGGGCATCTTCCTTACTGCTTTTGCAAAAGACCTCCAAGTAGAAATGCATAAGTAACTTTTAACAATATAAGGATTATCACACGCCTGACGAAGACATAACAACATCAATAATATATTAACATAGTTATTTTTCATATTTCTTGCAACAACATAGAACTTGAATTGAGCTTGTAAATGAGCTTCAAGAAATTTCTAAAAGTCATGTTCTTCCAAAGAGAATTCAACCCTCTACAAGGTAACTATTTTAGGGGGTCATGTAATAATAGGTTCCCCATCAATGGTGGTATCTTCTGTACACCAGATAATTACTGTCTCCATGACAACATGGAGCTTCTAGTATCCTGAAATTTGATCTCTGGAAATCAAAAAACTTTATTTTGGAATTGAAAGACTTAAAAACAACATATGGATCATATTTAAGAACCTATTGTCTCTTTCAGAGACAGCCTCAAATTGCTTACAAGACTAGTGCTTGGTAACATCTAGATTTTATGTGTTTGATATGATTTTAAGGAAATCGGAGACATCATATACATTTTCTACACATACGTAAGTACATATATACAATAAACATCATGAGTTGGTTCATTCATCAATGGACAAAGCCATGTATTTCTGGTATCTTTTGCATATACAACTCATAGAAATATTGGTATAAATTAGTGGAGGCCTAGTAGTTCGAGGACCTACAATTTAATCAGCTTCTGGTAGAGCGATGAAATAAGAGAAGAAGATAGAATAACTCATCATATAGAACTTGAAAGTTCAAGAACTCTACACTTATCTAATTTAGAAAAACATAATGCATGAAAGAGGATTGGGTGATATGATTCATGTAGTGCTATTTTAAAGATATAATCCCAAAGATACATACAGGAAGGTGCATTAACAAGTCAATACAAATGAATCTGTCAGAGCATATGAAATATTTATAACAACTACAATTACATGAAATCAGAGAAGAAATGTGAACATATGGAATTTAACAGAGAGGTATATATTGTAGTACTGAAAGGTTGGAATCACAACTGTTTCATTGATATTCTGAAAGATGTAGATCTAGAAGTCATATAGTTTCAGAAATAACATGTACTTATTCTTTAGAATGCAAAACCTATTCTAAGTGTTTCTTCCTCCCTTTTATAAGGAGATGGAGAACATGAAAATTACAAAATATCTCGGGCTAGAGCTTCCAGGTGCCTACATGACTAGATGTCTCGATGTGTTGGCTCTGTGACCTCCAATTATTACAACATAAAGATTCTTTTCTTGGAAATAAAATAAAATAAAAATATCAATAAAAAACAACAAAACAAAATTAAAAAGTGAAATGAAATGATGGTCCTGTGGAAAATATCTCCACGCCACTCTCCTTTCTGGCCTCTGGTTCAACTGAGTTTCTTCTACATTATGCCTCATGCTCTCTCGGCTAGCTCCCTGTCACTTTTGGTCTTAACAGTTTTGTTTCTTCTCTTTCAGGAAGCGAGAGTGATTACCCATGATGGTAAAATATATTTTGCACCACTCATGAATTAAATTGGCTGACTCGTCCACCCTTCCAGAGTCCTTGTAAAACACTATCGAAGCCCTATAATTGTTTTAAAACAATCATAGTGTAATATAGAGAATTTTCCAGGACTGGCACTTAACACTGAAAACCATTACAAAACGTGAATTCTGATCCCCTTTAGGCCCCATGTACTTTAGAACCTTTCTACATTTCTACTCATATGACCGAGGACTGTGACCTAAGGCTCAACCTTTATATCAAAGCTTCTTAGTTGGCATTTTGAAATCAGGGATTTAACTTGGATTAAGGTGATATCGGGTTTTTCCAATTTCCAATCACCGACCACCTTCACTACTTAGCCCTTGGTTCCTTGCTCTCCCATGACCATTGGCTTGCCCTGTTATCAGAGCCCCCCAATCAGAGGTTCACAATCATATATTTTAAATTTATCACCATCTGGAATTTTCATGACATTGTATTTGGTTGTACCCTTTGATATTTATGATCGCTGATATGAGGGATCGCCTATCCTACTTAGCTCTTGGTTCTTGGCTCTTCCTGTCTCCATTAGATAGCCCCCTTATCGAAGCCCTTTTATCCCATGATCAAAATTAGAGGTTTCACTATGGAGTGATGTCTTCTTTCACCAATTAATGATTACCGATTGGTGATGTTAACACTACCACATGTCACTTCCTGAGAGGTGACATGTGTTAGCCAGATATGTCGCCATAGGCCTCTGAAAATGTGAGATCAGAATGCGACATGTCCTCCATAATGCCATGTCATGATGACGCTAGTTTCCCTCCACCTTCATCGGCTCCAATAGTGTTCTGCGATGTGGCCCCCTGAAGAGAGAGAAAAAGCTTGCCAATACTTGGCTTTTCACTAAAATCCTTTGTTAAACTATTTTTGTCCCTCTCGGTGGCTTAGCACCATCAAATTTCACTGACTAGAACCTATTTGAGATTTACATTTTGACAATGCCAATCATCAATTGACGATATGACCTAGACCTGATATGAGATTTGTGATATTGGCAATCACTCCATCGCCATTTTTCACTAAACTTTTTGATATCGATGATCACTCCATCACCATTTTTCTTTAACCTCACTGACTTCTGCTTCTAGAAAAATCTGATTGTGATTTGCTATGAGTCGGGACCTCCAATCTATTAGGACCTTATCCTTGGTCTTTTTCTCTTAGTTTTATTGCTTTCAAATAGCAGCTTCAATCTGCTCTAACTTTTGATCTAGAAATCCATTTATGTACTTCCACATACCATTGGAAAGCTTATTCTGAGAAATATCTAATGGAAAGGGGATGATTTAGGTCTATGACCTTCTATAGCTTGGAAGATGGCTTCAAAATTCACTTCCTTTTTTCACTTTGGAGAATTGAAAACACATTTGGCAGTGAGTGACAACATTGGATTCACCTGGGAACGGGGCATTGGATTGCAATGCATTGAGAACCTACAGCGTCTGAAATTCTCTTTCTATGGAATGAGTCTTTTCAAACAAATGAAAATTTTGTGAAAGTGAAATTTTAAATAGAAAACTAGAAAATGCCATATGATAATTACAATGTACACAATGGTATTTACAATGAGTGCAACATAGGTACCTTTAACATTGGAAATAAAGTTTAAGGAACTGACCATTTACTGGCATCTCCAACAATTCACTTTCTAGATTTTCGAATAGGTATGTGCTATTTCATTTCTTCTCTAAGCTTTTGAAATGGTCGAACCAAAGGGAATCAAATTTTCTATGTTTACCTTTTTCTTCCCATCGGACGTCCCATCACAAAACTAAATCACCCGGTTGAAGAGGTCGATCCTTGGCCTTTTTTTCAAACATAGATTTCATCTTCTATTGGTAATTTTCCAATTTAGCCCCCACTTGTTCCATGTTTTCATGAAGCTCAACTAGTTTGTTTATCCTTCGTATCAAAGCAATTGTCTCCTCCTCAACTTCATGTAGTAACTTTGCCACTGACATTGCTAATTGGATTGGGAAGACTGCAGCCTTACCATACACTAGATCCAAAGGTGACCTTCCAGTGGAATGTTTAGGAGTCACTCGATTAGCCTAGAGTGAAAACTTCAATTGGGTGTCCCAATTCCTCTCATTTTTGGTGATGGTCTTCTTCAACACTCTCACCACAGTTTTGTTTGAGGACTGAAATAAACCATTTCCTTAAGGATAGTAGGTAGTGGAGTGCCTGATGATGATATTGAATTTTTAATAGAAGTTGATGAATTTTTTAGACTTGAAGACTTGAGCATTGTTAGTGATGATTTTGGCAGGGCAAACAAAATGTGATAATATGTTTTCCTCCATAAACCTAATTACCACTGAGTCTGTAGTGTTTATGGCTGGAATGGCCTCTACCCACTTGGTGATATAATCTGTGGGCATTGATATCCACTTATGTTGGCCATTGAAATGTGCTTTTATCTCACCTATGAAGTCTAGTCCCCATTGTCTAAAGGGTTCTTCCTCATGCACTAGGATCAGGGGAAGAGGAGAAAGCTTTTGTCTCTTAGCAAAGACTTGACACTTAATTGACATGACCTGACTTGTAAATGCACATTTCCAAATATTGTAGGCAAATAGAATCTAGCCTTTATGATTTTATGAGTTGTGGTATTCCAACTATAATGACCTCCAAAAACCCCTACATGAAATTCCTGAATCACTTTATGAGTTTCAACTTCTACCAAACATAACAGAAAAACTCGCACTGGGTATTTCTAGTAGAGTTTACCATTGGATATGATATAATTTCGAGCTTGTACTCTCAATGTCCTATATTTAGGTTTACCAGCACTACTGAGAACCTCATGAATAAGAGATAATGGATGATATTATTATACGAGGGTGATCCCTCATATTTAGCACAGATCTTTTGATATGCTGTTTTAATCCCATTCTAATGAATTTTTGTTCTGTCTTCCTCTATTATTAGGTTTATTCCCAAATCTTAGTAGTTTGATTCTGATAAAATCTTGGCCAACCCCTCGCCTTTTCTGAGCTTAGTATGATTTATGTATAACTCATATTCCTGTACCTTTTCTATACACCTACCCATTTTTCCTTCATTGTCTCCTTGGACAAGGATGTCCTTAATTGCTATCACTGGGACAAATGCCGTGATTTATGATTATAGCACATACACTCAAAATGACTTTAAAACTTTGACTAGAGCATAGGCTTGCTTCTCCAAGATGTTATATTTCTTATCAGCATCCCTTAGTACTTGGATGAAGAATGCGATGGGATGTTCATAACCATGTTTATTCTTCTCTGGTAGGACTATGGCAATAGTATGCAGAGAAGCAAAAGAAAAGATATAGAAAGGTGTTGAGTAGTCAGGGCCACTAGTACCGGTTCTTCAGAAAAAAATTCTTTAATTATAGTAAAATAATATCGAGAGGTAGGGATCCATATGACTTGATTTTAATTTTTTAGCATATCTGTAATACCATTCACTATTTCTACATAGTTTGGTATGAACCTCATCAAGAAATTGATTCTCCCGAAAAAGACTTGGACCTCTTTCTTATTTCTGGGTAGAGCAATGTGATTGATAAATTTTACTCACATAGGATCAATTTTCACGCCTTCTTGCTCCACTATGCATCCTCGTAGCTTCCCCTCAGTAAGGAAAACTGAGACTTCTTGGTATTTAAAGATAGCCCATATCTCTTGCATTTCTCAAAGGTGAGTTCTAGTGGAGGATGTGTTTTTCATCGATATTAGAGAATACTATGATATCATCTAGATATACCACTAACTTGTCTTTATCTCCTACAAAATCTATATCCACAGCTCTCTGAAAGGTGGTTTCTACATTAATAAGACCAAAAGGAATGTGAGCATACATGAAAGTTCCCTAAGGGTTGGTGAAATTCGTCGTCTTCTAATCATTATGGTGGATTTCCACTTGGCTATAAACAGAGAACCCATCCATCATGGAAATTCTAACTGATCCAACCACCTTAAGTTATATGTAATCCATGTTGGGTTGTGGGTAATTGTCTTTCGAAGATCCCGTATTAAGGTTACGAAAATTGATGAGCCTCGGTATTGCAACAAGAATGTTACAACTCCCAAGGCTACTGACTTTAATTATCAACCCCAGGTTTGTATAAACTTAAGAGGTATCAACATTATATGTGTAGCATACAATGTGTCCTTCCTTTGTTGTCATGATGTAATGGAGTGCATGTACTAAAGTCAAATCCTAAACTAATTGTAGAAAATGAAATTTCCGAAATGGAACCCTAACCTATTGCAAGAAAGAAATTACAAGGAAAGAGACTGAAATCAAATGCTAAAACACACCATTTTCTAACTAACTTCTAAGAGGCTTTGCTTCAAAAGAATGCTAAGTTAAAATGTATGCAATACTACCTTCCTAATCATGCAGATTCAAACCATCAAACCTTCTACTATTGTGCATGTAAATGAATAAAATAAATATGTTTTTCTTTTTGTCTTTTTTCATGTGAGAGTGTGAAATCTAATCTCTTTTGGTGATGTGGCAAGTGTCTTGGAGACGATGGTGAATGGTTAGAAGGCTTGGGAGACATGTAGGGACCCTTTCCTAGCTTCCTAGAGGCTTTTTCCTCAATTTGGCCTCCAAAAAGGGTTTCCTACAAGATGCTATAAGATTTCCTACACAATATCCTGAAAACCTAGAGGATCCCTGGAAAACCTACATGAGATAGCCGAGAGCAAAAGGATGGATGTTGAAGGTGATGGAAAGCTTAGGGAAGGTGGTTGGTGGATGGAATGAAGTTATGACCCTCATCATTGAGTAATTATATGGGCCTTAATTGACATTAATTCACCTCCTAGCTTAGTCAAACCAACTATTCTCACAACGTGTTGCATACTTTTGATTATATTTTGTTTATGAGATGAGTTGAGTTGGATATTTTTCTTTGTGGTCTAATGTGCATGTAATGTAGGAATAAAGGATAAAAGTAACGAAAATGTAATATTAAAAGATAAAAGCAAGGAAATATGGTAAAGACCTTGGTAAAAACTAAAATGGGATAAGGGACAAGAATTACAAGAGGTAAATCCTCCTCATTTACTACCCCTCCATTCGAGTATCCCTCCATCTACTGAAAGTACAAACAAGCCCCATTCTAGAAGGCAACGAAGTAATTGAAGGTGCAAACAGCCAAATGAGGAGTACTAGAAGGCAGCCAAGCAAGTGAGAGAACAAAACAAGCCAAATCATGTGTACTAGAAGGCAACCAAGCAAGTGAAAGTATGAGTTTATCTTGAGTTGGGAGTCAATCCTCCCTACTAGAAGGCAAACGAGCTAGTGAAAGTGAAGGCACAATTTTATCATTCAATTGGGAGTTATGCCTCCCTAATTTTGAAGGAAGTTGTTGGAGAATTCAGATGTATAAGTAGAGAGGCTTAGGACCTCAGTATTTTTAGTTACTAGGAGTTAGCAAGAATTCAAACTTCTCACTGTGGAACTCTACTTTTTTTTCAAGCTACAAGTCTTGATTTATAGTGAAGATGAGTTTTGTTTTGATCCAGCACTGAGTTAACTCAAAGGGCTGAAGCTCTTAGGTTAGGGCCCAACCCCAACAACCAAAGCTCCTCTTTATTGTATTGTTAAGTAGCATATCTTCATGTTTTCTATTCATCTGCTTAACTAGTTCATTTCCATTATAGCAGTAGCATGGATTCATGGTTTGATTTTTAATTTAATTCAGTAGCTCATTTCCATTACAGAGGTTTATTATTTAACTAGTTATTCATTTAAGTAGTTGCAGTATCATTACAGTAGTGTAGAGTAGATTAGTTTAAATTAGTTCTATTTCAATTTGATTCATTTATGCTTTCATTCAATTAGCAGGTTAGCAAATAAAATACCCACAAGGTTTCCCACATGTGTCTTGGCCTCACCTCCTCCCTCTAGGACCATGACATGAGGAAGAAACACTGCAGTAACCCCAAAAACACAAGGTTTTGGTTTTCACAGGGAGTTTGTTGTTTAATACAGTCATTGGGTTCATTACATTGTTACTATGTTCCTTTCATGATTATCTGCTCCTTCACTTCCTTCGTGTCATTTGATCTCCTTCATATCCCTTTCATTCTCCCTCAGCATGAAATACTTAGGTGGAAGCAGTTAATTCAAGTTTAAATGGTTTTCACCCATTGATTTCCTTACACAACAAAACCTGAACAATCACTTCCCAATTCATTTTCAATGCCAACTTTATTCCCTTTAAATCCCCACCGTCGATCTGCCTTACTTGATTCGATGGCTATTGTGCACCCGCTCACCAACTAGCTTGGTCAAATCTCCATCATTGATCTGCTCAACAGATCCGATGACTATCATGCGATATCGTGTGGATATATGTCTAATCGTTATCCACCCAAGGGCACCCAATAAGATTGGTTTCCCCATGCTACGTGTCACCCAGGGAGGCTAATCGCGTAAAATTTTAGAAAACTGCTTACAACTTTGAGGGCGCACGATAAACAACTTACCGCCCTCTAAACCTGTTCTATCATTTCTGCACATTTTCTTCTCCCGCTTTAATCTCCACCATCGATCTATCTCTTGATTTGACAGTTGTCGCTTCACCCAATCTACAACTAGCTTGGCCAATCTCCACTATTGATTGTCCCCTCCTGATCCAATGGGTGTCACACAATGTCGCGCAGACACTTACACAACCGTTATCCGGCTGAGAGCACATGAGAAAAGTGTTTTTCTGATGCTACCTGTCACTTAGTAAAGCTAATCACGTGAAATCTCAAAATATAGCTTATGGTTTTGATGGCGCGCAAAATACAGCTTACTACCTCCGCAAACCTGCTACCATTTCCACACGTTTCTTTTGCTCGTGATCTAATCTTTGTCGTCCATCCTTTTAATTAACCCTATTCACCCATCTACATATGTACCCTCCTACGATCCAATCTCATCCATTCATTTGCCCTTCACCCAACTGATCCAATGGTTCTTATGCGCCGTCACTCCCTTACGTCCTCTTTTGACCAATTTTGATCTCCGACTGCTCTTCCGCTTAAACATAGACTTAGCTTAGTTTCACTATCTTACCCTTAGTCTAGTTTTGATTCTTTTTACTTATGCAACTTATATGGGAGCATTCGATTAGTGTTTTTTTCACAATTCTGGTTTACATAGCCATTTAGATGGTTAGTTAGGGTCTGGTGTGAGTTAGCATTACAAGTTGTTTTCTTCATTACTGTAGTAGAGTAGCTCTCCCTTAGAATAGATTTGATCTTCTTCCATCAAAATCAGGCTTCTTCTAACCCTATAGAAGTATATGTTGGAACCCTTGGGGTCTCTTGCCAGATGAGCAGTGACAATAGGTAGTACCTTCACTCCTACTTGTGCATATAGCACTGTCACCTCCAAGTTTGTATGAACCCCGGGTTGATAAGTAAAGCTAGTAGCCCTGGGAGTTGTAGCATTCTTGCTGCAATACCTAGGCTCATCACTTTTTGGCACCGTTGCTGGGGAGGTGTCAGAGTAGGATGTGAATTACTGCTCCTTCCATTTCTAGTCTCTAACTTTCTTTTCTTCTATTTCTAGTTTTCATTTTTCTTCCATTAGTTTATTTCTGCAAAAGTAATATAGTTTCTTTCTTTCATTTGTCACTTCTCTGCTTTCCTTTCCATTATGCAATCAACAATTTCAATTCAGGAAGTAGTTTCCTTTTTGTTAGTATTCTTTCATTTAATTAAGCAATTTCATTCTCCAAGTAGTTTTCTTTCTGTCAGAATTCTTTCCATTCAATCAGTAATCTCATTCTGCAAATAGTTTCCATTTTGTTAGTAGTTTTTCATTTAATCAACAATTTCCTTTTTTGCAGAGTACTTCTCAACTTTAAAGAAGATCTTAGAAAAAACATTACCTTTCATGCCTGATAGGAATAGGGATAATTCAGGAAAATTCTTTCCAGATACCCCCACTACATCCAATAGTCAACCTTGTCTCTTCTTCAATGACTATGAATTGGAAGAACCTTTAGGTGGGCAACCTGACATATTTAAAGAATCTATAGGGGAAGAAGAAGAGGAATAAACCATTCCTACTGAACCAATGGCTGAAAACCAAGATGAAAAAGGAGATAGAGAGAGAATTGAGGGCGCCTTCCCCATTAGGGAAACTAATGGGGGCACTAAAACGAAGAATATAAGCCCCATTTGCTCTACCTCATTTTCATGGCTTGACCACAGAGGACCTTGACACTTTCCTATTTGAGTTTTTTGTTATATTTCAAACCTATGGCTATATAGAGGATGAGCAAAAGTTAGAACTTTTTCCATCTACCCTCAAGGATGCAGCATTATGCTAGTTCATGGGTTTACCTGGAGATAGCATCATAACTTGGGCTCAGATGCAGCAGGTCTTTAACAACAAATATAGGGACTATTGTAGGTCAAAGGACACTAAATAAGAGCTTTTTAGGATGACCATAGGCCAAGATGAATCCTTAGAAGACTATGAAGAAAGATTCCAGCTCAGTTATAAAAGGGCCAGGTGCACACTTGACCCTCAGTCACCGAAGTTGGTCCTGCTTAGAGGAGTAAGGGAGGATATCCTAGATACCTTGCATTTGTTAGTAGGAGGAGATATCTACCAACTAACCCATGAGGATGTCAAGACTATCTTTAGAAACCATTCTAGGCCAACTAGGAAAAAGGGTAGGAGTAGTCAACCTATGGCCAGTACATCACCTCCCAACTCATCCATCAAGGGTGAAATTGGAATATTCTGGTGGACTTCAAAATTGAGATGTTGTAAACCCTTGCCTTGCAATTGGATACCATGAATATCAAAAGGAAGCAAGAGGATGTAGAGAGAGCCTTGGCCATATTTTGTCCTATATGCACTAGGAGGCATCCTAGGAATGAATGCTCATTGAACTATATTTAGATTTGATCAGTCTGTGAAGAAAACCATTCCACAGACAAGTGACTTTCTTTACCTGGACTCAAAGATGTATATCAAGGAGCCGAAGAGGTCACTGAGTAGCTTTGCGACATCAACCACATAAGACCTCCTGGGCCTAGACCATACTAGCAGGGTATCCAATGATCATCCCATGAATATTACAGACCCAACCAAACCACAACTATACCTTGTTGGGGACCCCCTTCTCATCCTTCCTAGTCTACACCCCCTCCTTCATCCTATGCACCTCACTATCATTCCTAGCCAACCAACCAATCATTTCAACCTTACATTCAGCCACAATATTAATGGAATACCCCACCCCAGGCGTGAAGGCCCCAATTCAACAATGTTCCAGCCCTATTGCCTCCACCACCTACCCAACCACAAATCTTGCACTCTGCTTCACCTAAGCAACCCCAGATGCCTGCCTGGCCAAATCCAAACCGAAGCAATAGGCAAGCACAACAAGGATACAATGGAGAGACATCATAACAAACTTATGTTGTAGAAATCCAGGAGATAAACCTAATATCTGGGATAATTCTCTGAGATAACCAACCTCCCTCTACAGATAGGGAGGTTGAGGAAGAAAGAGAGGAAAGAAACCTTAAAGAAAACCCACCCTTTCTTGAAAGATTAGCCCAACCACTCCAGCCTACCCTAGAAGAAACTCAACTTCTGGGAGAATTCAAGAATCTATGTGTAAAGATTCCCCTTCTGTAGGAAATCAAAGATGTTTCGATCTACAATAAGTTGATTAAGGAGAAGTGCTTCAAGCATCCAGGAAGAAGAAAAAGGGATGTCCCGATCATTAACGTCATTGGGAAGTTATCTAACTTATTGCTGGGGCAGGTAATATGTCCAAAATACTTAGACCCTGGAAGCCTTGTAGTATATGTGCACATCAATGGCACCATTGTCCCACACACTTTGATTGATCTTGGGGCTACCATTAATGTGATGAACAAGGAAACCATGCTCAAGCTTAACCTCCAAGGGTCATTGAGGAAGACCACAACAATTCTACAACTTGCAGACCATTCCACAGTCACCCTTGAGGGAATTCTGGAGGATGTGATGGTCTCCATTGACTCTTGGGAGCACCCTGCAAATTTCCTAGTTCTCCATCCCAAGGCTAATCTTATTGGTTACCCTCTCATCCTTTGGAGGCCATGGTTGGCTATAGTTGATGCCTAGATTAGCTACAGAGCTAGGAATATGACCATCAATAATGGGCATATGTCCAAACAATTAGTCTTATACCCTCCTACTTAACCCTCCCTAGAACATGATTTACCTTTATGGTTGGAGGAGGAGGAAGAAGATGAGCTTTATTATTTCCAACTTTATACTTTGGAAGCAATCATAGGAGGGGGACAACAAGAGGAGGATAACTTAATTGAACACCTGCTCCAAAGTGCAACTCCTAGTTCATTACCATTAGTAGAAGAAGTAAAGGAAACAATGAAAAATAATCAAATTGATTTATGCTTGGCCAATTCCAACCCACTCCGAGTCAAAACCATAGAATTTGGCCCAGAGAAAACTTTGAAAATCATTCCATCTCTGTCTGCTCCCGAAGAGGAAAAGCTATGCAGCAGGTTGAAAGAAAACCTAGAATCCTTTGCTTGGAGCTACAATGAAATGAAGGGACTAAGCCCCTTAGTGTGTACTCACCACATTTACATCAAGGAAGGTTCCAAGCTAGTCAGGAAACCACAAAGGAGAATGAATCTAGCCCTTAAAGACATAGTGAAAGAAGAGCTGCAAAAATTGTTAGATGCAGGGTCCATTTACCCTATCTCTGCAGTGAGTGGGTCTCTCCTTTAGTGCTAGTTCCAAAGAAGAATGGTAAGTGGAGGATCTGTGTCAATTATAGGGAGTTGAAAAAAGCCACAAAGAAGGATCATTTTCCCCTACCCTTCATTGACCAGTGCTAGATGGCCTAGCAGGGAAGAAGTTTTTTTCTTTCCTAGATGGATTTAGTGGGTACAACCAAATCCAAATATGCCCCGAAGACAAGGATAAAACCACATTCACCTATCCTTGGGGTACATTTCCCTATAGGGTCCTTCATTTTCGCTTATTCAATGCTCTTGCCACTTTCCAGAGAGAGATCTTGAGCATTTTCGCTGAATTAGTACATGATGCTGTAGAGATCTATATGTATGATTTTACACCTTATGGCTATGATTTTCCAGAAGCCCTAACTAACCTAGGCAAAGTATTATGCAAATACATTGAAATGAACCTGTCTCCTGGTCCATAAAATGTGAATTCTTAATGACTTAAGGGACTGTGCTAGGTCATTCCATATCTCAGCAAGGACTGCAGGTGGACCCAATCCAAAGGGTCCCACCTCCATAAAAGTAGAGAGATGTAAGGAGTTTCTTAGGGTTTGCTAGATACTATAGAAGGTTCATAAAGGACTTCATCATGTTGGACTCTCCTTTGTTTAGGTTGTTGGCCAAAGTTTTTGAATTTATATGGTCAAAGAGCTATCAAGAGGCCTTAGACATTCTAAGGGGGAAGTTAACCACTACACCAATTCTCATATGCCTAAACTGGGCCCTCCCTTTTCATATTCATGTTGATGCCTCATAGAAAGCGATTGGAGGAGGCTTAGGTTAGGTAGAGAAGAAATTTCCCTACACCATTGATTTTACCAGTAAAAACCTGTCAAAGGTTGAGTTAAATTATATTGTAACCGAAAAAGAACTCCTGGCTATTTTTCATTCATTGAATGATTTTAAGAATTACATTATAGGCTATCAAACATTTGTGCATACTGATCATGCTACAATTAAATATTTAATGAAAAAACTAGATGTAAATGCTAGTATCATAAGATGGTTACTTTTATTATAACAGTTTGATCTAACTATTGTTGATAAGCCTGGTAAGTAGAATGTTGTTGCTGACTTTCTATCTAGGATGAATCTGCCTACATGTGAAGAAGGAATGGTAGTTGATCAGTTACCAGATGAACATTTATTTGTTATTTCAGTGCTCTCCCCATGGTTTGTTGACATAGAAAACTATTTGGTATCAACATAATTCCCACCAAATCTACCCTCCAAAGAAAAGAGAAAGATAATCAGGAAAAGTGCCCCCATCACCTAGATTGGGTGCCATCTGTTCAGACTTGGCCCAGATCAGATCTTGAGAAGGTGTGTCAGGGAAGAGGAATTTTTTGACATCCTTCTAACCTGTCATGATGGGCCTTGTGGAGGTCACTTTACAGTAAAGAGGAAATCATTCAAAGTGCTACAGGTAGGCTATTATTGGCCTACTCTTCACCAGGATGTGAAAAAGTACACTAGTCAGTGTGATCGGTGCTAGAGGATGGGAAATCCCACTTCAAGAGTCGAAATGCCCCTACAACCTCAAGTGACATTCCATCCATTTGACAAGTGGGGCATGGAGTTCATTGGGCCTATTAATTCTCCTTCAAAGCAAAAACAACACATTATTGTTTGAACTGATTACTTGACTAAGTGGGCTGAAGCCAAGGCAATTAAGGCAACAATAGAAGAGAAGGTGGTTGAGTTCCTAAGTGAGAATATATTCAACAAATTAGGGTACCCTAGAGAGCTAGTCACAGAACAAGGTAGCCAGTTTACCTCCAGCATGATTGAAGAACTGCTTAAGCATCAAAAAATAAAGGATAGGACCTCCACTCCTTATCATCCAAAAGCTAATGGGCAAGTGGAGGTGACCAATAGAGAATTGGAGAATATCCTAACCAAGGTAGTGTACAACAACAAAAAGGATTGGACAGCAAGACTAGTTGAGGCCACCTGGGCCTATAATATGACAATGAAGACCACCACTGGATTTACACCCTATGAGTTGGTCTATGGGAAAACGGTTTTGTTTTCCATTGAATTTGAATATAATACTTTGAGGATGGTAGCCCATCTAGATTTATATCCCAGTCATGCACAAAAAGAAAGATTGTTTCATTTGAATGGCTTGGATGAATTCAGAATGCAGGCCCTCCTCTATATAGAGATAGTTAAGCTTGAGAGGAAAATCTGGCATGACAAGCATAGTAAGGAGAAGAAATTTCAAGAAGGATATTGGGCATTGTTATATCACTCCAGGTATAAAGACTTCAAGGGAAAGATAAGGACAATATGGCTCAGACCTTATGTGGTGGAAGGATGACATGACAATGGTTCAGTGTAGATCAGAACTATAGATGAAGAAGTCATTCCATTACTAGTTAATGGACATAGATTGAAAATGTACAAGAGGCCTTTATCTAAGCAAGAGTTCATTAACAATATCAATAAGACAGTGATGATGGTGGAGCAATTTTCAGCTCCTCCATCATCAGGTCACTAAAAAAGAAAGAAAAAAGAATAAGGATTCAGGTGAAAACCTCCATGAGGCATCTGAGTCCCATCTTTGTGTTGAAAGCCTTCATGAGGTGGCCAAAGGATGATAAAAATGGAAAGAAAAAGAAGATCCCTAGGTGAAGACCTTCCTTGAGGCGCCCAGGGAAAACATTTAGGGTGAAAACCTCTCTGAGGCAGCCTAGGTGTTTTAGAAAAAAAAAACAAAAATATATAATAATAATAAGAGAGAAAGAAAACATAATTGTTATTTGTAGGAGGATGAGAAAGACAATCAGGGAGCAAAGAGAAGATACAAAGGGAGCCCCGCCTCACATATGTTCATCTCCTCCACTCCTTACCATGCATCCCTCCATTAACTCCATTTTTTTTCACTTCATTGCTCCAATTCAGGTGAAAATTGTGTTTTCTATAGGATCCCTTGACTGGTAGATTGGTTAGATCCCACCCCTCACCTCATCCATTACCATCATCCTTGAATCTATTCACACTCCTACTCCCTCTATCAATTTAGTAGCATCACATCTGCAGTCACAAACACCATCAGCAGACAATAGGGGAGGAAGAAGGATGACCAGACAGCAGTAGCAACAACATCAGATCTGCAGTCAAGAAACCATTAGCAGAGAGTAGAGGAGGAAGAAGAATGACCATCAGCAGCACCTCTGATATTTGACAACTACAAGGTGGCATTAAGTCCACAGGTGATTATTCTACTCACTCACTCATATGCATCATTTGATCAAACATTGTAAAGGTTAAGAGGTAGTTGGTTTGTAAGTAAAAATGTGGCCAATTTCCTCTAGAAAGCTAGTGGCTTACATACACAGGAAACAATGTTTTTTCCTGCCAAAGAATTTTCTTATTTCCTCTTCAAGCCTCACAGGCAAGATGATCATCAAGTATATCTCATGTGAGGGTAGATACAGTGTTGTTTGTGGCTTCCATTTTAGAGAGCTCTAAGAATTAAGATTTGGGGTAGAAACACCAATTCACCAAAGACTCAGCATACCCTTTTTTTTGATGCAATCACTCCTGGACTCCAGTAGAAAAAAAAATATAGGAAATTCTCAACAGTTAGTTCACCATGGGTTTACTAGAATCCTCATTGAGCATGCCCCCCAAAAGCTCAATATCCCTATAACATGGTTATTATTTTGAGACTTACCAACAGAGGATAATATCAAAACCCTCATCTATGATGTTAGTCCTTCTATCAATAAGGAGGAGGAAAAATGAGAAGAAGAAGATACAGAGCTAGATGGGGATGAGATGGATGTAGAAGGAACTAATACAGAGGATGCTGCTGAAATAGAAGAGAAAGAAGGCATTGAAACAGATGAAGAGATGAAGCAAGAAACTGATAGAGATGAGAAAGAAAAAATAGAAACAAAGAAGGCATTGAAACAGAAGGGGAAGAACAAAAGGAGGAGTCATCCGGGGTGTGTCCAGAGGTCCCTGAGTAGAAGGCAACAGATGCCATCACTTCTCTCAGCACACCAGTCAAGAAAAAAAGGAAAAGAACGAGGCAAACCCCTCTACATTTCAAAATAAGAAAGAGCAACAAGAAACAAAAGAGATAAGTGGCATCAGGGATAGAGAAGCAATTGAACAATCAAATTCCATGGCCCTAATCAGTACCCATAATCTAATTGTAAATAATCCTCTGTTGGCACCTCGATATCTTGCTACTCAAGGGAAAGAAAGTTCACATTTTTAGGACATGTTTTGGCTCCTAAGAAATGATAATATACAAGCCTGCATAAGGAGATGGAAAACACTGCCACATAGCTTGAATATCAAATAATATTAATGGCAAGAAGTAGAGACCACAACAGAAGCATGAGATGTCAGAGATGCTACCAGAACCACTAAGTTTCTCAGAGGATGAGCAACACTATTAGTAGGGGGCTGATGATGAGCCTCATCACTGAGTAATTATATGGGCCTTAATTGACCTTAATTAACCTCCTAGCTTAGTCAAACCAAGTATTCTCACAACTTATTTCATACTTTTGATTATATTTTGTTTATGAGATGAGTTGAGTTGGATATTTTGCTTTGTGGTATAATGTGCATGTAATGCAGGAATAAAGGATAAAAGAAAGGAAAATGCATAGATAAAATATAAAAGAAAGGATCTATGGTAA
This sequence comes from Pinus tabuliformis, assembly GCA_031772625.1. Lineage (NCBI taxonomy): Eukaryota > Viridiplantae > Streptophyta > Pinopsida > Pinales > Pinaceae > Pinus > Pinus tabuliformis. The sequence goes on along the minus strand of CM062807.1, from coordinate 1,061,921,944 downwards.
GGACCTTGGTAAAAACTTGAATGGGACAAGGGAGGCGAATTACAAGAGATAAATCCTCCTCATTTACTGCCCCTCGATTCAAATATCCCTCCATCAGCTAAAAGTACAAACAGACCCTCTTCTAGAAGGCAACCAACCAAGTGAAGGTGCAAACAACGAAATGACAAGTACTAGAAGGTAGCCAAGCAAGTGAGAGTGCGAAACAAGTCAAGTCATGTGTACTAGAAGGCAACCAAGCAAGTGAAAGTACGAGTTTATCTTGAGTTGGGAGCCAAGCCTCCCTACTAGAAGGCAACCAAGCTAGTGAAAGGGAAGGCACAAGTTTATCATTGAATTAGGAGTTGTGCCTCACTAATTTTCAAAGAAGTCATTGGAGACTTCATATGTACAAGTAGAGAGGCTTAGGACCTTAGTTTTTTAGTTACCAGGTGTTAGGAAGAATTCAGACTTCTCATTGTAGAACTCTACTTTGTTTTCAAGCTGCAAGTCTTGTAACAGTTTTTGATTTATAATGAAGATGAGTTTTGTTTTGAGCCAACACTGAGTTAACTTAGTGGGTTGAAGCTCTTGGGTTAGCACCCGACCCTAGTAGCCAAAGCCCCTCTTTATTGTATTTTTAAGTAGCATAGCTTCCTACTTTTTATTTATCTGCTTAAGTAGTTCATTTCCATTACAGCAGTAGCATAGATTCATGGTTTGATTGCTCATTTACTTCAGTAGTTCATTTCCATTACAGAGGCTTATTGTTTAACTGCTTATTTGTTTAAGTACTTGTAGTCTCATTTACAGTAATGTAGAGTATATTAGTTCTATTTCATTTTGCTTCATTTATGCTTTCATTCAATTAGCAGGTTAGAAAGGAAAATATCCACAAGGTTGCCCACAGGTGTCTCGGCCTCACCTCCTCCCTCTAGGACCATGACATGAGAAAGAAACCCTGTAGCAACCCCAAAAACACAGTGTTTTGGTTTTCACAAGGATTTTGTTGTTTAATACAGTCACTGGGTTCATTACATTTTTACTCTGTTCCTTTCATGATCATCTTCTCCTTCACGCTCTTCCTGTCATTTGATCTCCCTCATATCCCTTTCATTCTCCCTCAGCATGAAATACTTAGGCAGAAGAAGTTAATTCACGTTTAAATAGTTTTTAACCATAGATCACCTTACACGGAAAAACCTGACCAATCACCACCCAATTCATTTCCAACGCTAACTTTATGTAGTTTAAATCCCCACCCTTCGATCTTCCTTGCCTGATTCGATGGCTATCGCGCACCCGCTCACCAACTAGCTCAGTCAAATATCCACTGTTGATCTGCCTCACTAGATCAGACGATTATCGTGTGATATCGCACGGATTTCTGTCCAATCCTTATCCACCCGAGGGCAGGAGATGAGAGTGGTTTCCACGTGCTACGTGTCCCCCAGGGAGACTAACCGCATAAAATTTTAGAAAACTTCTTACAGCTTTCAGGGCACGAAATAAACACCATACCACCCTCTAAACCTGTTCCGACATTTCTGCATGTCTTCTTCTCCCACTTTAATATCCACTGTCGATCTGTCTCTTGATCTGACTACTGTCACTTCACCCAACCGCCAACTAGCATGGATCAGCCCCGCCTAATCCAACGGCTATCGCACAATCTCTCACGGACACTTTCACGACTGTTATCCGGCCAACAGCATGTGAGAAAAGTAGTTTTCTCATGCTACGTGTCACTCAGTAAGGCTAATCCCATGAAATCTCAAAATACAACTTATGGTTTTGAGGGCACGTGAAACACAGCTACCACCTCCTACAATTCAATCTTAGACATTTTCTTTCCTTTCAACCGAATGATCCAATAGTTCTTATGCACTATCGCCCCCTTACATCCTCTTTTGACCAATTTTCATCTCCGACTACTCTTCTACTTAAACACAAACTTAGCTTAGTTTCCTTTGCTTACCCCTTAGTCTAGTTTTGATTATTTCCACTTCTGCAAACTTAGATAGCAGCATTAGATTAGTGTTGTTTTAGCAATTTTGCTTAACATAGCCATTTAGATGGTTAGTTAGGGTTTGGTGTGAGTTAGCATTACAAGTTGTTCTCTTCATTACTGCAGTAGAGTAGCTCTCTCTTAGAATAGATTTTCTCTTCTTCCATCAAAATCAAGCTTCTTCTAACTCTATAGACATCTGGGTTGGAACCCTTAGGGTCTCTTTCCAGATGAGCAGTGACAATAGGCAATACCTTCACTCCTACTTGTGCATATAGCAATGTCACTTGCAAGTTTGAATGAACCCCGAGTTGAGAAGTAAAGTTGGTAGCCCTGGGAGTTGTAGCATTCTTGTTGGAATACCTAGGTTCATCATGAGGTAAGGCAGTGGCTAAGATGACTACATAACTCAAAACCAAAGTTGGGAGACGGCTAAATTTGCTCAAAAAGCTTGGAGAAGTTTCCTTGTGAAATGATGAAATTGGTGAGGGTTTAGTGAAAAAATGTGAGGACCATGGGTGGATGAATTTGGGATGAGGTTGTTGACTATGAAATCTCTTAGTACTCCTAAAACACCTGCACTGCGTCAAACATTGAAATTTACCCAAAAATCATGCAAACAAGAAGAATTTCAATTATCTAAAAGAAACTGAATTTCATGAGCTAGCTATCTACTTCATGTATGAGGAAAACTTTGTAGAATGATATAGAACATTGATGAGATCTAATGTAAGACTGAAGATAGAAGAAATGGAAATCAAATCCTACTCTTGAAAACTAGCCAAATGTTGACCTAAGTGTGGAGAAAGAGGGTTAAAAGGGCCCTGATGGCATGGAGGTCAGGTAGAGGCCTAATCCCATATTCAATGATGATTTTTCTCAATTTGGGCTTGAAACAGAATTTCCTACTAAATGCTATAGTGATTTCCTAGAGGATGTACAAATTTACTATAATTCATCGAATGACCAAGAAAATCAAATCCAAATTGGATGGGAAAATATTTTTTATTCACTAGGATGTCTTAGGTCCCCATTCCAAGTGGAATCATTCAAAAATACCTCTACTAACCCATGCTAAAAAATATAAAAACATTCCTAGTCAAAAATCTAGAAATTCGAGAACTAGTGAGATAGTAAATCTAAAAAATTCCTAACCTAATCAAGTGAAAATGAAATGGAATAATTATTGTTATGAAAAATAATGTTTTTGTGATATAATTCAAGTGGAACCAGCTCGATTGAATCTCGTAAGAATGCTCTAAAAAGTAGCAGAAATTTATTATTCTTTGCGAGAAAGAAGTTCCACAATCCATATTTGGGACAAAGAAGACAAATCCAAGCAGCTCAATGATTACTATGAACTTCCAAAGCTTTTCCAAGGATGAAATAATGTTTTTGATCCTACAAAATAATTTTCATTAACCATTTAACTCAATCCTACAACAATAAATCATTAATACGATATGCAAAAATGTAAAGAAATAAAAAGAAGAGATGCATGTGAATAAAAAGTGAAAAGAAGGAAAGAAAATGATGCAAAAGGGCTCTGAGGTCCCTGGGATTGCCCAAACCAAGGAAACTCAGAGACCTATGGAGGAGAACAAGATTTAGAAGTTGAATATGACACCAATTTCACTGTTTTCATCAATAGAATTACATCACTACAAGAAGATACAATGGAGCTGCAAAATAACAAGCTCTCTCCACAAAAACACTAATGAAAATTTATCCCAAGAGGCAAACTCAGCTTGGTACTTATACAAAATTATTAGGAATAGTTCCCCATGAAGGGAGGAAGCTTTCCCCACCAAAATCCTTTGATTAGTGGATCTAGTCGCCAATACTAGGAATCTGCATTAAATTATAGGAAGCACATTCCTAGATTTTCTCAATCATTGGAGTTCCACAATCTATGCCATAATTACATAATATCTTGTTGATTTATTATTTATTATTGATCCTCCTGTAGTAGGGAACAAGTCCCTAAATTATCTCCTCCTCCAAATCTTCATAATCTTCCCAATATTCTCACAATATTCCACAAAAAAATAATATTAAGCACACATATACAATTATTCATAAACCTTCTTAATGAATATATTAAACTTAAAAATACGTTATCTAATGTAGAAAGAGAGGTTTAATGTGCTGAAGGATGGTCATAGGCCTTAATTTATGTTTTAATTTAGAAGCATGGGCCTTAATTTATGTCTAATTTAGAGGGCCATCGTGCCATCCTACTAAAAGTGTTGCTCATCCATTGAGAAACTTAGTGACCTCATTGTGCCTCATCCATGGCCCCAGTGGCCTCTCTCTTGTGAATTAAGAATATTGGCAGCAAGTTTTGCAAGGACAAGCCCAAAAACATATTTGGGCAAAGAAAAATCACCGTTTCTTGAGACCATTAGCTTGTCTTCTTCCCCTTATTCAAAATGGGTACTTGAATATTTTTCAGTTTAGCAAGGTCTTCCACATCCTTATCAACCTTCTATTACATTGTTCCACCATTTGGACACCTATAACACCTTCAAAATTCATTTAGATGAGAACTAGCAAATCCTGTATTAATTCCTGTCAAAACTACAGGAAACCTACAGGAAACCCTGTTAAAACTACAGGATACCCTTTTTTAGCATAAATGATAGTTTGAGCCAAGGATGGGCCCTCAACTTGACTCTGATGCCTTTTTCCCATTTTTTGGCCTTGGAAAAAAGATAGAGAGAGATTGGAGACCTCTTGGAAAACATCTTTTCATCACTATAGTTTGAGTTTTGTTTTGACGGTGAATGCCTCATTTCCTTTTCTTCCTTCTTCTTCTTTCTTATGGCCTAGATGACTACCTAATGGCCGTGGAGTTCTCTTTTTGTTTTAGGTCTCTCTTAAGCACTACCATCTTGGGGTTTAGCATAATTTTTTCATTTATTATTTCTTGTAGAAAATTTTTCTCTTCTTGTAGTAGTCATTCCTCCTCTTTCAGGGTCTTCTAATAGTATGGGAGTGATGAGAACTGATGAAGACGGATTGGATGATGATGCTAGGGCTCAAAGGGACTAGTGTAGGTTTGTAAAAATGGAGAGGATGCTCTGTTTGTTTTTTATTTTTTCAAGGATGAAATGGGATGGATGAATGATGAATATATAGTGAATATAAAGTGGATGGAGGGCTTGGAGTGCTGTGGTGACTTGGCCTTTGCAAAATTTTCTTCTTCTAACCATTGTCCTCATTCCCTGAAATCATCACCTTTCATAATATGACTTTTCAACATTCCATGAGTGAAGGGATGAGTTTCAATTAACTAGTTGAAGGCGGCTGAGACTGTTGACCCATCCTTAGCTTATAAAACTTCATCTATCATGCATTGACAACAAATTTCTAGCTATAATATGCTCAAGAGAAGAGGTCAAGAATATTGCATACCTGTACCTACCTCATGGTTGTTGGAGAGGCTTGCATGTTGTTGTTGAGTTGATGTTCATGCGTAGGTGTTGGATGGTGATGTTGATGATCCCGATGCTACTGCTAAGCTCTAGAGGCACTTCTTTAACCTCTGGATCTCTATGCTGAAGCTGACTGCAAATCTCTGGCTACTTCATCATCGTATCCCCTCAATTTTTGAAAGAAACCCATCAAATTGTGCCTTGTGAATATGTCTGGTATAGGAGGGTGTTGATGAATCCTCACTGTGTTGATGGGTTCACCTTGATATTTTTATCTGATGGATGGAGGTTTGTATATGTCTGATACCAAATTTAAAAATTGTGTATACAATTCCCCTAGATTGCAATCTTTTTCAATAAACTAGAAGGTTTTTCTATATTCTTTTCACTCAGAAAATGTTGGAAAGTATAGAGCCTACCTCCTTATCACTGCTTGATGAAGCCAACCTTTGTTTCTCCCTTTTAAATCTGCTCACTGCTGATCCTGTAGGTGTTGTTTTGTACCCTGTAGGATCTCCTATAGATACATGTAGGTTTTTGGGACAACCTTTTGCAGTGGATTTGTTTTGTCCATATCTCCCAAACGGTAGAATAGATTGACCTGAAATGTTTTGAGTATGTTTCCCTCATCAATATACACCTCCCCATGAAAACCATTTAGTCAATGGATGCACAAATCTCGAGGAAAACAAAAAATGGCTGAATGTGATGGAGGCTGATTTCTCGAGAACTGTGCACTAGAATTTTCTGAAATTGCGTGGGCATGTTACCATCATCCATATGGATCTCCCCATGCAAAAATTTTTTAAATGGATTCATAGATATCGAGAAAATGCAAAAATGGTTCTAGGTGATGGAGGCTGATTTCTCGTAAACTCTACACTAGAATTTTCTGAAATTGCTTAAGCATGTTACCATCATCGATATGCATCTCCCTTTGAAATAGATTGACAAATGAATTCATGGTTTTCAAGTTATTGCAAAAACAAATTTCTCTTCTATGTATTTTTGTATCTTGTAGTAAAACAGAGGATCCTGTAGTTATCTATGACAACAAGCAAAATGAATGGTGGAAGCTTGAGAATGATGCATGGATGGTGAAAATAGATGAGGGTGATGGATTCGCATGGCCTTGGCCTTGTTGGAGCATTTGAGCAAAGGAGGAGAAAGTCAAAATTTCACCTCTTTTGACTAGGCTTGACCAATTTTCATTTTGATACCAACTTGTTATTGTTGCTTGCAGATGTTGGAGAGTACATGCACTCATCAGAGAGATATATGAAGCAAATATTTTTTTTTTTTTTTTTTTTCCTCTAGGCCTACTAGCCGCCTCAAGGATGTTTTCAACTAGAAGGTCGTCCTAGGTGCCTCAAAGGCGATTTTCACCTAGGATTTTTTTCTTTTTTCCTCTTTTTTATTTTTTCCCAACCTATTAACTGCGTGCTGGAGGTTTTCAATCAATGAGCCAATCTCAGGCACCTCCAAGGAGGTTTTCGCCTGAGATTTTTTTTTTTTTTTCTCTTTTTTCTCATCATTTTTTTTTTCTTCTACCCTACCATACTTGAAAAAACAAAATCACTTTCAAGTATAAGAATACTTCCAATGGAGCCTTGTGCACATCAAGATGAAAGACAAAATGATGTGGAGGCTTGAAACGTATGCTTTGACATGTACCTGGATTTGAAAGATCAAATGATTTGACTTTGATGATATCAAGCACATTTGAAAAAGAGGGTATTGCTGCAACTTAATGATTGTCTGGAACCATATTTCAATATAGTTGTGATGGCCCTAGTCCACTTACTGATTTGGATCATCTTGGATGTCTTCTTCTTCCATGACCTTCAAATATTTCTCTTTCTTTTTATTGTTCTCTTAAACACATGGAGGACTTGATGATAACCATGAGGGAACTTTATCAATCTCTGATTTTATTGTCTTCTCTTCATCAAGTGCAACCCATTATTATTTGATCTTCTCCTTCAAATCTTATTTCTCTACATGTTGTCCCTCAATGGTATCAACAGAATCACTTTTTTGTATTAATGTTCCTGATCTATGGTGAATACCATTAAGCTCAAGAGGAGATGCTTGGAAGTGTTGTACCTTAGCATTGTAAGTGTGTTGAGCTACTTCAATGTGTGGGTTTGGAAATGGTGGTACAGGGAGTTGAGTGGGAGTGTATATTTGAGATGGATGTGGTTAGGATTGTGGTTGTGGTGGAGGTGAATGGTAGGGATAACATGGAGTTGGGTATGGAGGATATTAAGGAAAATATTGAGGATATTGTGGATGGCTCCCATAAGTTCCTTGCCAACCTTGTTGCGAAGATTTGTTTTTGGGTTGAGATGGCTAATGTTGCCAAGGAAAAGGTGTGTTCTAATTACTTTGAGGTGGATATACATAACCTTGAAATTGTGAATTAGGCTCTTTCATCATATCAGGCTGAATAGGTAGCCATGGTCCTCTTGGAGCTACTTAACATCATTGCATTGGAAATTGACTTGCTTGATTGTCCTCTTGGTCAACTACATTCAACCTTGGTAATGAGGAGCAACATTTAACATCATGTGATTCTGTGTGGACAACACAAACAACTTATTTTTTCTCATTTTGTATTCTTAGCATTTCTACTTGTTTGGTTAGATTGGTAAGAACTTATGTTTTAAAGTCATCAAACAAATTTCCAAGTTTAGCTTGACTTACCGATCCTGATGCTGATTGACTTACTCTTGCCTTTCCTCTTGATATGTGTTGGATGTTTCACAAATTTCTTCAAATGATAATTGATATACATCACCTCTACTCGTGAGATCAAGAATATCAATCCACTCATCTCTAATTGTTGTTAGTAAGAGGGTTTTTAGTGTGTCAGTTCCTAAATGATGTAGTTTTCCCCTCTTAACATTATACATGAACCTCTCTATTAGATCCTCTATAATCTCATCTTCTCTTTGATTCATTCTCAAGATTTCTTCTTTGAGATCATGATATTTATATTTTTCTATAAATATAGTTTTCATATCATTCCATGATCTTATTGAATTAGTCCCTAAAATCATGAACCATTTAAGATCCCTATCCTTCAATGTTGCCAGAAACAATCTGAATTTTTCAGTGTTAAATAAGTAACCATAAGATCTACAAACAATATGAAATTCAAAGAGAAAGGTTTCCAGATCCTCTGACCTTATACCGTGAAATTTTGGAAGAAAATATGGAGGGATGTTCTTCATGTGCACAATACCATCAATATCTTGAATGGGAAATCCGAGAGGATATTCTTCATCATCTCCATCAATTTCTTCAACATTATTTTCCATATTCTTCTTCTACCTGTAAAAGTCAATGGTGATGTGGCTCTTACTGGACCACATGATCAAATGGGGGAGCGGGTTGGTGTTGGAGATTTTCTGTTTTTATGATTGCATCAAAACTATAATGCAATGCAGTTTTCTACTTTTGAAATGAAATATTCCTAATGATTTTTTTTTTTTTTGCAAAAAGTAAAAATAAATGAATCAACTAGGGAAGAAAACAATTCATACCTTGACACCTCCCTGACAATGGTGCCAAAAAGTGATGAGCCTTGATATTGTAGAAAGAATGTTGTAACTCCCAAGGCTACCGACTTTAATTATCAATCCAGGGTTCGTACAAACTTAACAGGTATCAGCAATATATGTGCAACATACAATGTGTCCCTCCTTTGTTGTCATTATATAATGGAGTGCATATACTGAAATCAAATCCTAAACTAATTTCAGAAAATGAAATGTTCGAAATGGAACCTTAACCTATTACAAGAAAGAAGGTACAAGGAAGGAGACTGAAATCAAATGCTAGAAAACTCCATTTTCTAACTAACTGCTAAGAGGCTTTTCTTCAAAAGAATGTTGAGTTAACATGTATGAAATCCTACTGTCCTAAACATGCATATTCAAACCATCAAAACTTCTACTGCTGTGCATGTAAATGAATAAAAAAAGTTGTTTTTCTTTTTGTCTTTTTTCATGTGAGAGTGTGAAAGCTAATCCCTTATGGTGATATGGCAGGTGGCTTGGAGATGATGCTGAATGGTTAGAAGGCTTGGGAGACAAGTATGGATCCTTTGCTAGCTTCCTATAGGCTTTTTCTTCAATTCAACATTAAAATAGGGTTTCCTATAGGATGTCTCGAAAACCTACAAGATACAGCCGAGAGGAAAAGGATGGATGTTGAAGGTGATGGAAAAGTTAGGGAAGGTGGTTGGTGGATTAAATGAGGCAAGGGAGTGCCTAGGACAACTTTAGAACTCAAAACCAAAGTTGGGAGATGATTTGATTTTCTCAAAAAGATTGAAGAAGTTTCCTTGTGAAATGATGAAATTGGTGAGGGTTTAGTGAAAGAGAGTGAGGACCATTGGTGGATGAAGTTGGGATGAGGTTGTTGGCTATGGAATCTCTTTGTACTCCTGAAACATCTGCACTGCATCAAACATTGAAATTTACCCAAAAATCATGAAAACAAGAAGAATTTCAATTATCTAAGGGAAACAAAATTTCATGACCTAGCTATCTACTTCATGCATGAGGAATACTTTGTAAAATGATATAGAAGATTGATGAGATCTAATGTAAAAATGAAGATAGAAGAAATGGAAATCAAATCCTACTCTTGAAAACTAGCCAAATGTTGACCTAAGTGTGGAGAAAGAGGTTTAAAATGGTAATTATGGCATGGAGGTCAATAAGAGGCCTAATCCCATCTTCAATGATGATTTTCCTCAATTTGGGCTCAAAATAGAATTCCTTATAGGATGCTACAGTGATTTCCTATAGGATGTACAGATTTACTATAATTCATCGAATGACCAAGAAAATCGAATCCAAATTGGATGGGGACGATTTTTTATTCACTAGGATGTCTTAGGTCCCCATTCAAATTGGAATCATTCAAAAATACCTCTGTTAACCCATGCTAAAAAATAGAAAAACATTACTAGTCGAAAATCTAGAAATTCGAGAACTAGTGCGATAGTAAATCTAAAAAATTCCTAACCTAATCAACTAAAAATGCAATGGAATAACTTTTGTTATGAACTATAATGCTTTTGTGATCTAATTCAAGTGGAACCAACTCGATTGAATCTCATTAGCATTCTCTAAAAAATAGCAGAAATTCACTGTTCTTTGCCACAAAGAAGTTCTAGAAATCTATATCCCGGCCTAAGAAGAGTAATCCAAGCAACTCAATGATTACTATGAACTTCCAAATATTTTCCAAGGATGAAATAATGATTGTGATCCTACAAAATAATTTTCATTAACCATTTAACTCAATTCCACAACAATAAATCATTAATACTATATGCAGAAATAGAAAGAAAGAAAAAGAAGAGACGCATGTGAATAAGAAGTGAAAAGATGAAAAGAAAATGATGGAAAAGGGCTCTAAGGCCCCTGGGATCTCCAAACTCAAGGAAAATCAGATACATATGGAGGAGAAGAAGATTTAGAAGCTAAATATGACACCAATCTTCACTATTTTCATCAATAGAATTACATCCCCGCAAGAAAATACAATGGAGCTGCACAAATACAAGCTCTCTCCACAAGAACACTAATGAAATTCTATCCCTAGAGGAATATTCGACTTGGTTCTTATAAAAAATGAGTAGGAATGGTTCCCCATGAAGGGAGGAATATTTCCCCACCAAAATCCCTTGATTAGTGGATCTGGTCCCCAATGCTAGGAATCTGCATTAAATGGAAGGGAACACATTCCTAGATTTTCTCAATCATTGGAGTTCCACAATATGTGCCATAATTCCATAATATCTTGCTGATTTATTATTTATTATTGATCCTCATGTAGTAGAACAAGTCCCTAAATTATCTTCTCCTCCAAATCTTCTTAATCTACCCAATATTCTCATAATATTCCACAAAAATAAATAATATTAGGCACAAATATGAAATTATTTATAAACCTTCCTAATGAATATATTAAAGTTTAAAATACATTATCTAATGTAGAAGGAGAGGTTTAATGTGTTGAAGGATGGTCATATGCCTTAATTTATGTTTTAGTTTAGAGGCATGGGCCTTAATTTATGTCTAATTTAGAGGCCCATAAAAATTATACACATAACCTTATTTCTCCATTCTTTTTTTGGATTGGGACTAGCTTGGCCACCCAATCCAAGTACCTTAAAGGAACTATGGTTTTAGCCTGTAGAAGTTTCCTCGCTGCTTTTTCAATAGATGTGAGTAACAATGGATTAATCTGCCTGAGCTTCTGCTTGCATCATTTTATTCTACTCTTTAAAGGAATCTTATGCAGCATGATATTAGTATCAAATGCTTTTAAATCCTCATAATACCAAGAAAAAACATCCTTATACATTTTGAAGAGATTTAAATACCTTTTTTTATATTGTTAGGGAATTCCTTTTGATAGTTTGACAATTTTGGGTTCATCTTCTGAGCCAATATTGCAATCTTCTACTTGTTCGTCCATCTCTGGAGTTGTTGGTTTGGAGGCTACATCATTCTTATCAAATAATATTTCGAGTGTGACTAGCCCATGAGGAATAGTATTCCCTTCCAGTTGTAGAATTTTCTGTCCAGCAACTATGTCTTCCGATGAAGTTGGTTCTTGATCTACCTCTTTTTCCTCTCTATGATCAATACTTGATATACTGAACTCCCCGACTACTTCTATAAATCATTTGATCTGCTCATCATCCTCAAGTACTTGCCAGTGCTTGACATTATCAGGTATAGAGGGTCTATGCCTAACCTCCACCTTGTACATGAGAAGCAGATTTTGAGGAGATTTGAAATTTCTTGCTGCCACAGTAAGGGAATCAACCATTCCGTTTCCTTCTTTGGACAGAAATTGGATATTAAAGACTAGGAATAATTTATCAATTAAATCACATACCTCATTCTGGTAAGTCTTCAAAATCTGGGGTGTTTATCTTGGCACTGATTTTGGATCTACTTTACAATCAACTCGAAGTCTCCATGCATAGTTAAGAATTCAATATTCATATTCCTTAGTGTTTATAGCCCAAGGAGAAATGCTTCATACTCTTCAACGTTGTTGGTTTCCTCAAACTCCAGCTTGAATGAGAGGGGTATCAAGCTGCCCTTAGGAGATACCAACAATACTCTTGCTCCATTTCCCTCTTTGGAATTTGATCCATCAAAGTATAATTTCCATAATTTATTTTTATCTATGTGCTAGTCATTTAACTGCATCGTTACATGTAATTGTGTTTCTTATAAGATGGTCTCACATACCATTGGAAATATTATTCCGAGCACTATCAAATGGAGGGGGACCGATATTGCTTCAAACTTCACTGCTTATTTTCACTTTGGACAACCGAAAACACATTTGGCAGTGAGTGACCACAAAACTTAGTGTAGATGAGAGGATCATCAATAGAATTTTGGATTAGTTTCCGAGAGATACACCAGCTTTGGTGAGCTTGTAAACCCCAACATGCTATAGTAACTTGGTTCCTATGATTCTTAATACTCTTGGTTTCATCTAGAACCACCCTAAACCAACCCATTCTTTCAAGAGGGTGGGGAACAGGTTCACTTGAGGAGCCTTTTTCACCCTTTCTACTATTTGTCTTCTTAATAGTCTTTGACGCCTTCTTTTTATTTTTAAGAAAAAAAGAGACAATTAGAATAGAATCATCATGATTTCTTTCAACTTTTCCATAATCGTCTCCAAGATCCTGTTTTGAAACCTCAATACTTAAGATGGAATAAGTAGTCAAAATAATTTCATGCTTGGCCAGGTTATCAGGGTCCTTTTTTCTATTGATCTAAGATAGACATGGAGAAACAAATTGGATTTAGGTTAACCTTGTCACAGATATCCTGTGCCCATTACTTAAGAACACTTGTTGGACACACAACCAGAGTAATGGAAGATTGTTTGTCTTTCATCATAGATTTTTTTTTTTTTCTTTCGACTTAATGTATTGATCCAAAGAAATATCATTTGCACCATTATTTGACGTATTTATTTGTAAAACATGTTGATACTGCATAATCTTCATCTAGATTTATAGCAAATGTTTCAACCTTTACTTGATTTGAATCTTCATGAAGAGATTTGTTAGGAGACCTCTCCTTCAAAATCAAAACAATCATTGAGCCAATCTTCCGAAGCTTCTGATCATCTACAAGAATACCACTAGCATAGTGTATGTTGGTTGTCACTTGTAGAACCATCTAAGTCAACGCAATGCTCTGGTGCTTTAGAAAAGGTACTAACAAAATACCATCATTACTTGTAGCATCCAATGATGCTAGATCTTGGTACTGTGATACTACTTTGAATGTCACTACTTCATCATCCTTTGGCCATGATGGCACATCTGGACCAACTGCATTTAAGGACCTTTTATTGCTTATAATAGAAGGAAAGTGCCTTCCCATATTGCTGTAATAAAGGTTGTATTTTGTATCTAAATCACTATTCTAGTATGTAATATCATTCGGGTTAGGTTTCTCAATCACTTCCTCATCATTATTTATTGAACAAAATTTCCACATAAAAGGAAAACTTCCACATCTCCACTACTTGATTTGTGGTTTTTGTTTACAAATCCCATTGTTCCACTCGTTCTTTATTCGTGGATTTTGTTCAGTACTCCTGCACATCTAATCGTCCCTAGCTTGTAGCTTCTATTCAAAATCTCAACCCATCCACTCCTCCATGACTTGCGGTTTCTGCTCAACACTAAATTCTCAATACTGGTAATAATTCAGTGTATTTTGCTTCCTTTCTATAAATTTTCCTCCCAATGCAGTTAGGTATGACCCATATAATTTCAATGCAACTCGTCATATTTCATAAACATTGGTGCACATATTTTGAGAATTCCAATATGAAAGGTTAGATTTATTCTATGGTATCTTCCATCAACCTTTGAGTTTTTAATTGATGGTTTACCCTAAGCAAGAGGTTTTCTATGAGCATCGACATTCACATTATGTAGTTTAGAAGTGTGTCTAAACTGGTTAAGGTTTATTTCGACATCTTCATCATTTTCTGAATTTAGGCTTTTGTGATCCATGATGAATTTAGAAAATTATTTTGGTAGAAATGACATAGGAGAAATTTTGGCCGATGCGTTTCGAACCAACCAGTGTCACTCATCATGAGGATGAGATGAAGGGGAAAACCATGCATAAGGCTTAAATATTCATCATTGTTGTCTATTTCTTGATAATTACTTGTGATGTTTCTTATTATTACGATTCTTTATATCTTATTTTTTTAGTTCATCAAGCAATTACAAAAGAAACAACACATAAAACAATAGACACAAGATGTAGGCACTATGTCAGGGAAAATCTCCCCTTGAGGGGAAAACCCAGTTAAGAAATACTTCCTTTCAATAGTATTTTTTAAGACTCTTCACCCTAGACAAAGACCATACCTTCCATCCACACATAGTTAGCCTCTTTAGAATTTAGACCTCCTTTCTAGCAACTTCGACTAGGCATCATCTTCCGACATCAGCGAAACTTGAAAGATTTCGATCTCCCAATCTAGGGCACAAAACACAGAGAGACAGAGTGGCACCAAAATTTCAAAATTTTCCTTCTCCTTAGACTTCCCCAAACTGACAGTTAATTTGGCTTCCCGAACACATACTTCACACTTTTCCCAGCTACAAGAGATATCAAACTTCTTTTGAGAATGTATGTTCCAAATTAATTCGATGTGCTTGTATCTATAGGCTCCATGTGAGGTCGAATTAGTGTCCTTAGGCTGAATTGGTGTTGAAGATACATAAATCATATTTTAACTCAATACTAAACCTTTTTACATGATTCAAAAAGCCCAAGAAGGGTCTCTTTAAAAGTACAATGGCTCTATTGACTCAGAATAAATCCTAGGAGTCCTCAATGGGGACCATGACCTAAGACATGGCAAGCCAAGCATGAAAACCATGCTTTAATAAGTCACAATAATAATAATAATAATAATAATAATAATTTTCTTTATTCTTTTGACAAGTACATTACAACATGATTCAAATACATTAATAAAGATCAAACCTAATTACAATTTCCAACAATTTGAAACCTTGTTTATTAGGTGGACCGGTCCAGTCACCGACTCCAATTTTTAAAACTATGAGTACAATGTCAAAGAAGAAGCCTTACATCCAAGAGAAAAGGACAAGATTAAGGTCAAATGAATTTCAAAGAAATTGCAGGTCTATTTTGGGGTAATCCTGCTAACAAGTGCGAGGAAACTCAGGTTACCCTACCTACTACAAGTCCACATTACAGTCATTTCAGGATGGATGATCCAACTCATGAAAGAAATCTACATTGAAGTCCAAAGTCACAAATAATCGATCCCTATCCAAGCAAAGGATAAGGAAGGTTGAAGTATCCCTAATTCGGTCACATGTGTAAAATTGTAGTCACCTACAGGTAGCTGAAAATTATAGAGAAGGAGGCCAAGAATTTCAAACTTATGTTGTTGAACCAAGGGGTTGTGATGAAGAAGAAAGTGTATAATCCTCAAGGAGAAATTGACTTCGTATTGTAGAGGTCATTAGGTCAGGGGTCCTGTTCTTGGAATTCATCAATTGAAGATTCTATAAGGAGAAGAATTCAGTGGGTTTCCCTCTCAATCTTGGAAAGGTTTTGGCCCTGGCTGATAGCCTACATATTGTGTCGTTTGTCTCATTTTTATTTATGGTTTGCTATTTTTTAGTGAATAAAAAATAATAATAATGAAGTTCAAGAAGAATCTAATTAAGAAAAGTAAAAATTCATCACAGGTAGTTATCATTATAAGAGAAATCACATCAAATATCTCTCTCCTAGATTTCTCAACAACTCCTAGTGTTGGGTGTGGAGCCTGATTATCTTCTTTATTCAGAGGTATCATCGCATTGGACCCCATTTATTAATGTGGCAGCAATGTTGCCCCTAAATGTGCACGTCCAGGGGGGTCTAGTGGGGGCAACGACCGCAAAGCTAAAAATTAATGTAAAATTGCCTTGTAAAATGTTGTAATTTCATAGTCAATCTCGTCCGTTCATTAGGCGGAGATTTGATGGTAGAAGTTATGTTTAATTTAGGGATTTTTTCCCTATAAGGCAACCCTTGCTATATATGAGGGAATTGTATTGTGGCTATGTAGATCTATATTCTGAGCGAGAAAGAGAGAGGAGATTGTGTGAGAGAAAAGAGGGAATTACAGCGGGTTTTCTGTAGGTTATATCTTTTAATTTTGTTAGATAATATAAAAGGAAGAATGGGTTGTTTCTCCATGGATGTAGCCCAAATTGGGTGAACCACATATATCTGTGTCTCTCCTGTTTTATGCGTTTTCTTTGTTTATATTTTTGAAATATATTTTATGTGTTCCATTTCTCTGTAACATATATTTTCTAACACCTAGCTCCTAGGTGAGTTACCCATCCCAATATGTTGAGTTTTCTTGGTGAAGTGACAATAAGATTCACCATTTATTGGTCGAGTGGTATGGTATTTATACTAAGTAATTTCTAGAGGTATGGAGCCAAGAAAAGGAGTTGAGTTACTACTTGAAGAGGTATGCACACACAACTTTTGTGTGACTAGTAACTTAATGGCAAAGGGGATTGATATTAGAATGACAAAAAGGGATTGATTTGATGATATTCCAGGATGATATACTAGGGTAATATATTTCTAGATCTATTTATTAAGGTGGATTGATGCGGTGAAGCTTACATTGCTAAAAAAAATTAGTTCCTTGTGGCGCTAGTTTCATCAAATGATTACTGAAGGAGGCCACTATTTTTCATCATTTGTTGTGATCGAACACTGTTATACCTCTGATTATCATTTCTGATTTTATCTTCATGTCTAGAAGTGGCACACTTAAGTTCTTCTAGCTACTGGAAATCACATTGTATTATAGTTATAAATCTGAAGTGAGATAGACACCTACAACCATATGTTCTTCTCTGCTTAGTGGTATCTTGCATCCCATTCATATTCTAACAGTGGTATGTATACCCCTACTTTTTAATGCAAATAAATATCAGCTGAGTTGAATTTTATTTATCATATGAGTTTGGTATTGTCCAAGTTATTTTGAAGTTTTATTTTGGTAATATGTGATCATGTACATGTTCATTTGGAATAATTCTTAAAGAGAGTCACTTACACCACTTCGCATGCAAATAGTTTGTCAAAACACTAGAGTGAACCAAACTATATAACTTGTAATTTTTATGAGTTTTCAAGGATATTCCAGGTAGGGTATCTTACAGTAGGCCAAATCATTTAGTTTTGTCATGCAATTAGGGAGTTAAAAGAGCACTAACACAACCTATCCCCCTTCACCCACTTAGCAAAATAAAACATTCCCTTGCTTGCACTAACCAATAATGAAAGACCGCTAGAACCAAGAAATGAAGGTTGGGAACCTATAGTAACTACTCACAAAATTGTTGCCAATGGTTGGGGGCCAACACTAAAATACCATAATGATATCTCATCTACTTTTCCCCACACCTCCCCTATGTCTCTGATAGACTTCCCATGAATACCTTTTGATGATATTTGACTTATGTTTCTTATTGTCCAGGAGGCATTTGTTAATGATTTTTACTATGTAGCCCACGTTTTTTTTTTGTAAAATGCCAAATCTACAGTAAAATTATATAGTAAAAACTAAAGGAAGCATTTTATCAAAAAAATAAAAACTAAAAACAGAAAAAAACAAACAAATAGGATGTAATCTCTTTGCGGAAAAAAACTGATTTATAGGGAATAAATTTCAATAATTTAAACATCTAGTGCTATGATTTCTTACTTAGAAATTCCTCAGAGACAATTTTCCAAAAATGGAATCACATAGCACAGAAAAAACATTAGCATGATAACACTATTATAATTACAAGGAATTGACTATAAATATTATCAAAAGGGACCCACTCATAAGAAATGCCTTGCAGAATCAGAGAGAATATTATAATGATAATGATTCAATACAGGTTGTGGGAAACATCCACACATGCCCAGTGATCTTTGAAAAATACAGTCTTATCAATGCAATGGAAATTTACTTTCTTGTATAACTTTCTCCCATTAAATCCCAAAACTATCTCAAAACTTGTAGCTTTGCTTATTTTTGTATAACTCTCGAGTCACTTTTCCTTTCTTGAATTAAGACAAATGTTCTTAAACCATAAATATATATATCGAGTCCTCCTCTGTAAGTCATCTTTGATGACCACCAACTCCATCCTCCCTAAATGTTGATGCAAGCATTTGTCGCTTCCATTACTTCAGTGCTAAAATACTATCTTCCATAGTATATTTAACAATAAACCAGGAAACCATTACAAGACACATTTGTACAATTCAATATGATCTATCAAAAGGTTGGCCTTCAATTCTTGGATTCCACCAAGTATCAAGTAGAAGAACATAACATGCAACAACCATGTTGAGACCAAGACTTGCAACTTTCAGGGACATTGCCATAACAATTACCTTAGGGAGTGTCTTGAAATCATTTACAACTTTATCCCGTGCTATTATAGACATATTTCCATCCAACATTCTATGTTGTATGCATGAAATTTTTATTGAAAACTCAAGAAAATATGGCATACTCATCCACTGGGAGAAAACTATGGCTTTCTCTAATGTCTCTATAGTGTGCTTCTTTAGACTTGGCTTTGCATGTTGATTACTATTACCACTATTAGACGTTTCAGTGAAACCTTTATTAATATTATTGACATAACTATTTCTAGAGGCACTTGTACATAACTTCAAGTGTTATAGCACTATTTACCACTCTTGGTAGATCTGATGCTTTGATTATGGCCTAGGGCAACCCTTCCTTATAGACTTGGTCCAAAATTTAAAAAACAATGTTTTATTCCCTATACACTACTTTTCCCTTTGATAAAAGCATACTTGGGTCAGCATATACCCAACCCGCGTACATATGTTAAAACAATTAAAAAAAATCCTTAATTTTGGGCGGAGTCATGGGTTTTACCTGTTACTCACCTCCTATTGCCCGTGGCCCAACTGTTTCCCAACTAAAAAAACTAATTTGGAGATGTATAAATAAACCTCAATGGGAGGTACTTAAGGGAGAAGATATTAGATATTGTTACTATAGTGAGATTATCCCTGATTGAGTCTGACGAAATCCCTATGCCTCATGCATTCCCCAAAGCTTTAGGGAACCCTTGTTTCCTTGTTGGAGATATCCTTCATCTTTCTTGAGATATCCTTGTATTGGTGATGCAGGAAGATTGTTGAGGCTGGGAAAGGACGGATCCAGAGGATGGTTCCGCTTGGAGCTAGACAAGGACTCAGGTCATATTTCTCCACTTTACTTGTAGCTAACTTCAATAAAGGAATGTTGTTCTCTTTCCAATATTAAATGTGTTTATGCACCTATTTATATTGTAATTCGTTTATGAATCTTACATTGATGCATAATTGTTCATTCATTTATATGATTTCAAGTTAATATCATGAACATGCTTTATGTTTCTACTGTTGTATATGTTTCATTTGGATAATTTTCAGGTTTCGAAGACATCAAGAGAAGCTAAGGGTTTTCACCCTGTGGGATCTACTCAAATGTAGGACTTCCAGGTAAGGACACTCTTACACAATTCAGTAAAATAAGAATTTTGGTTGACTGCCTGTGCATTTCTTGTTGTGGTTTTTCCTGCACTCTGTTGGTGTTCTCAACCCTAGACCCTAAGGTGTTCTCACCCGCAATAGAATTCGAAACTCCATAGGGTATAACATTCTTGTTATTCCTGGTTTGGATTGTCTTTGATTTTTGTTTTTTCCTAATTAAGCTTTGTATACGTTGTTTTCTTGGGTTATATCCATGTATACACGTAGGATTCTTTAAGAATACTCACAGATATGTGAGTTTCTTGTATTAGAAACACGTGTGCACACTTTTGTGTCTTTACACAGTCACGTATGCAATTTTTTGAATTGTTTTTTCAAATTGTTTTTCCTAGTTAGGTCTACTACCTCATGATTTATGTTGTTGTATGGTCATCTACTATCTAAAGAATTCAGTTTTCCTGCAAGATTTCTTTTTCAAAATCTCCTTCCCATTGAAAGGTCTTGATTGGCCTAGGATTTCTTCTTAAGCAAGTTAGTGTTGGAAATAATACTGAGAGGGGCGCTGAATCAGTATTATCAAATTCCTTTCAATATACAATCCAGATTTATACTTTAAATTATTCTTCAGATATTGATGATTAACTTGTATGTTAGTACCATATAATAATGAACAAGAACAATGAAAAACAGATAGTCACACCAAAGAAGACCAGATATAAGGTGGAAACCCAATGTGGGTGAAAACCACCTGCTGCAATATGTCTCTATCTTCTTTCAATTAGAAACTTCTTTTACAATGATTTTGTACTGGTGTAGTCCTTTACCAGTACACAGGCTGCAACCTGCAGAGAGCTACAACTCTCTCTCATTTTCTAGTCTCTCCTAGAAGGGAGCTACAACCCCCTTAGCTCTTCTACTTCTTTAAGGACCACGTCTCATAAATTTTCAAACTGGATCCATGAACATCAAATAATCATCAAGTACATGTGAATCACCCAATCAACTTTTTCAATCAACCAATGAATCAATCAATAACTTCTGAGAATGCAGTAACCAGATCAACAATACCAGTAATCTAAACCCAGAACTCTTCAGCAACAGATAAAAGACAACCAACAAACGTTTCAAGATAGGTCTGCAACTTCACCAATAGGGGCCTGCAAATATCCGCAGCTCTTCTGTGTCTAAACTACGTAGATCCGCACCTAGTCGGTCTTCTGCTCTGCGTATCTCCGCACCGACTCCTTTTGCTACCCTACGTACCTCTGCTTACATCCGCACATGCACTGTCTGCCTGATAGTGTACCTCCGCAACTGGTTCTTCTGTTCCCCTACATACCTCCGCACTGTGCCTTCTTCTGAGCTGCGTACCTTGCACTTGCGCCTTCTGCTGCGCTGCGGATCCCCACACCTGCGCCTTCTCCTGCGCTGCGGACCCCCGCACTCACGCCGTGGATCGCCTGCGAACCTCTGATTAGGGCCAAATTAACAGTCCTCCAATGTGCCACAGACAGTCAGATCCACAGATCTGATCATGCGCCCGAGAGATCACGACCTATCAATAGATTCACCTTCAATTTCACCTTGATTTAGATCTAGCCTTTAAAACCGATTACCCAAAATTTCAGATCTTAAGATATTCAATTTTCACAAGTGTCTAGCCAAGTGATCTCCTTTCCTTTTTATAGGCAAGCCCTTATTCAAACCATGGGACAAAACCATCGAAAACCAATAGAAGTGATCCAAAACGGGGTTCAATAATTTAGATCCTATACCATAGGCCAAAACCATAGGATCATGAACGATGGGCTAAATACCAATGGCCAAACATAAGAAACCCCACGTGCACTCTTCTCTGCATTGGACTGAGTGAACTGGGGGACCACACCTTCTGAACAGAGCACTTGTGGGTATGACAACACTTCTTGGTCGACGTACCTGCGGGTCCGCACCTTTTGAACGATGCACGTACGAACCCCTTATTTTCCATCATTTTGAGAGCCTGAATAGAGTTTTTCCACTTGAGTGAGTTTCCATCAAGTACAACACCTGTGCCATAGCGCCAAACCTGAATCATAATGCCAACAATCTCCCCCTTTGGACTTGATGGAAACCTCAAGATCCTCAACGTCATTCTCCCCCTTTCACATCAAGGGCAAAGGGTTATGCTCACCCTGAGAACATGCTTAAGTCTTTGCTCTGCTGATCATGCTCCCCCTGACTATAGACCAGATTTGCAAGAGAAAAATTTCTTCAAAAAGAACCATAATCCACCATACACCATAAATTACCGTGAAAGAGATAGAGACATATTATAGCCATATTCAGATTAGCATCCATGTTGTCCTTCTGTGCTACCATAATGCCAACAATGCATTATATATGCTCCCCCTGAACATGTGCCATTCGATCTTCGACCAATCCATAACCCAGCAAATGTACACGTATACCCCATATGAAACTCGCGTACAACCAACAATCTCTGAAATAGATGAGATTCAACAACAAGATGATGCATCAACTACCCCCAGCTTTTGCCTGAGGTATTCAAAGGTCTCCCTGGGCAATGGTTTGGTAAATATATCAGCGACTTGTTCCTTAGAAGGAACATACTCGAACTTGACCTTTTGTTCAAGCACTTGTTCGCTGAGAAAGTGATACTTGATCTGTATGTGCTTGGTCTTTGAATGCATGAATGGGTTCTTTGAAATGCTGATTGCACTTGTATTATCACATAAGATGGAGATAGGTGGTGTACAAGTGATTTGAAAATCCTGCAAGGTCTGCATCATCCAAAGAAGTTGAGTGCAGCAAGATGTAATAGCCACATATTCCGCTTCAGCTGTAGATAAAGCAATCAAACTCTGTTTCTTACTGAACCAAGATACTAATCTGGAACCCATAAAAAATGCACCACCACTTGTGCTCTTCCTGTCATCCACGCTTCCAGCCCAATCAGCATCTGTATAAGTATGAAGTGTGAGATCTGTATCTCTAGGATACCATAAGCCATAGTTTTGAGTTACTTGAAGATACTTGAAAATTCTCTTCACTACCTGAAGATGAGTTTCCTTTGGATTTGCCTGAAATCTTCCAACTATTCCCACTGCATGCATGATGTATGGATTCCAATCATAGATCTATAGGTTGGCTGATGTACTGTTGCTAATTCATCATTTGCATTGAGGCTGCATCCTGTAACCATGGGGGCACATACTGGTTTTGCATCTTCCATGCCATATTTCTTCAAGATCTGCTTGAGATACTTGGTTTGAGACAAAAAGATACTGTCTTCATTTTCTTGGATTTGCAAACCAAGAAAATATGTCAGTTCTCCAAGCAAAGACATTTCGAATTCTTTCTGCATCACCACGGCAAAGCTTTGACTCATAGCTTCTTCATTGCTGCCAAAGATAATATCATCTACATACACAACAAGTATTAGCAATTTGTCATTTTCAATTTTTATATAAAGATTGCTATCTGCTGATCCTTTTGAAAAACCTTGTTGATGAAGATATTTGTCCAAACGGTAGTACCAAGCCCTTGGAGCCTGTTTAAGACCATAGAGAGCCTTTTTCAGTCTGCATACAAGATTTGGATCATTCCCAAGAATGAAACCATCTGGCTGCTCAATGTATACTTCTTCTTCTAAGTCTCCATTCAGAAAGGCTGATTTCACGTCCATTTGAAATACTTTGAACTTTTGAAAGCTTGAGAGAGCAAGGAACATTCGGATGGCCTCAAGTCTTGCAACAGGAGCAAAATTTTCTTCAAAATCTATTCCTTCTTGTTGGACATACCCTTTACAAACAAGTCTAGCCTTGTTTCTAATTACTTCCCCATTTTCATTCAACTTAGATTTGAAGATCCATTTTGTCCCTATGACATTCTTATCTTTTGGTCTAGGAACCAACTCCAAAGTGTTGTTCTTTTCGATTTGCTCAAGTTCATCCATTGCCTTGACCCAACATTCATCTTTGCATGCCCCTCTTACATTTTGTGGTTCAGTGGAGGAGAGTAATGCCAAATATCTTGAAGCTTCTGCAATTGTTCTTCTTGTTTGTACGCCTGCCTCCTTTTGCCCCAAAATTTGAGATTCTGGATGATTCTTTTGGACATACCTGGATGGAGTCTTCTCTTCTGTCCTTATCTGTTCCTCCGGTGCCTCTTGAGGTTCTTCTTCATCTTCAGTCTGATTTGGAGGGTAGTCTTCATCCTCTTCGATATTTTCGTAATTTACTTGCCTAGGAATGTTTCCTTTTTCATCAACCACCACATCAATGCTGTCAACAATTCTTCCAAGTCTTTTATTGTAACACTTATATGCTTTTTTGTGGGGAGAATAACCAAGGAGAATGCCTTCATCTACTCTAGGTTCAAGTTTGCCAAGCTGTTCATCATTATTCTTAATATAGCATTTGCTTCCAAAAAAGTTGAAATGCTTTACCGAAGGAATCTCACCATACCAGAGCTCATGAGGAGTTTGAGTGTTGTTAACTCAGACATTTGTTTTGTTGAGAATAACAACTGCAGCAAATGCAGCTTCACACCAGAAGGTTGCGGGAGTTCCAGACTCATCAAGCATAGCACGAGCCATTTGTTGAACCATTCTGTTCATCCTTTCCACCACTCCATTTTGTTGAGGAGTCCTAGCTGTAGAGAATTCCCTTATTATTCCATGTTCTTCACAGAAATCGAAAAATTCATTTGAGGTAAACTCCCCACCTCTGTTAGACCTGAGGCACTTAATTTTGTGATCTGATTCGTTTTCAACCAAGGCTTTGAAAGATTTGAATTTTTCGAATGCTTCGTCCTTGTGTTTCATGAGTCCCAACCAAACCATCCTGGAGAAGTTGTCAATGAATAATATAAAGTATTCTTCTCCTCGAGGTGACCTTGTCCTAAATGGACCACATACATCTGTATGGACTAGTTCAAGAGGCCTGCTAGCTGATCCTTCCTTCTCAGGGAAGTTAGTTCTGGTTTGCTTACCAAACTGACATGATTTGCATATGGTGTTGTCTGGAATTTTGATATCTGGAAGACCACGAACTGCCTGGTATTTGCATGCTTTCCTTATTTGTGAAAAGCTTAGATGCCCCAACCTCCGGTGCCATAACCAATGTTCATCATCCTTGCTCAAATAGCATTGTTGTTGTCCTTCTTCAAATATGTATAGATTATTTGGAGTTCTTCTGCCTTTGATCACTGTTTTTCCTGTATCAAGATCACGAATACTACATCCATTTGATCGAAATATTACCTCGGTTCCTTGATCGCACATCTGACTGACACTCAGTAGATTATGCTTCAAGCCATCAACATACAAAACATTTCCAGCTTTGACCTTTTCTTTCAGTTGAGCAGTGCCTTTTCCTTTTATGGCTGCAGGGGTATCATTTCCAAAAGAAACTTTCTTTCCCTTTTCTAAAGCAGTATATGATTCAAGTTTTTCTTTATCACCTATCATATGCTTCGAACATCCGCTGTCGATGTACCATTGATTTTCCTGTCCTTCTGCATAAAAAGCTATCCCACATCTTTCTAGTTGTGGTTCCTTTATTCTCCATGTTCTGGTACTTGAGGCTTGTTCCTTTGTCTGCCAAAACCTGCTCCTGCATTCAGAATCTTCATGACCAAAGTTATTACAAATAGAACATTCAATTTCATTTTCAAGGGCCGAAAAGTTGTTATAAGTCCTTTTCGTGATCCCAGTCATATTTCTTTGCTTTTGAGCTTCTCTAGTCATGATTGTTTTATAGGCAACACATTGAGCTGCTTTGTGGCCAAAGTTATGGCAAGAGAAACATTGGCCATTGAAGAAACTTCTGCGATTATCAAATCTACCTGCCAAATGATTATAGTTTCTATTTTCATCCATTCTTGAGGCAAATTGAGAAGATTTTACCTGTGGCTGGTTGTAGCTTTTGTTCATCCTTAAGGTGGATTGCCCCTGATTTACCTCGTAGTATTTGTTTATTCTTGATGTAATTCATCCCTGTTTTACCTGGTGATCTCCATTGGGCTTTTGCTCATTCCTTCTTGCTACATTGAGATAACTCTTTGAGGTGGATGCTTGAGATGTTTCTCCATTATACCCCAAACCTGTCTTGATTAGTGGAGAACGCTGTACATTGATAATCTCATCTAGAGTTTCAGATCCTTTAACAAATTTAAGATTAAGAGCCTTTGTTTTCTCAATTTCTTTTCTAAGACCAACAATTTCACATTCTAACTTCTCAAGAAATTTTTCTTTTTCATCAAGTTGAAATTGCAGAGTATCAATGATCACATTCTTTTCTTCTAAAAATGTCTTGAGTCTAGAAATCTCTTCATAAAATCCATCCACATCTATAGCATCCATGTAATCATCATCTTCAAAAGCCATTAAAAGTTTATAGTTATTACCTCGTTCATGTTCATCACTGTTTGATAGTCCATCACTGTCTTCATGAGTGTAATAGCTTTTCTTATTTGCATTCTGTTTCTTGTTCCATCTAACAGGTTCCTTCCCCTTGTCAATCTTATCCTTATGAGGACATTTGGCAGCATAGTGACCTACTCTTCCACAAGAAAAACATTTGAAAGGTAACTTACCTCTGAATCTTCCAGTACCCTGTTGAAGATTTCTAACAAAATTTGATTCTTCTTCTTCTTCTGACACGTGTCCTGACTCATAGTACTCTCCTTTGCCTGAAGCCTTGAAGGGAGCTTCTCTCCTGTTTGATGGACCTCCTTTCCTCATTTCATAAGCAGTTAGAATTCCGTGCAGCTGTGACATTTTAAGGTTTTGTAGATTCTCTTTTTCTTCTATTGGAGAAACTTTAGATTCAAACCTAGGGGACAAAGATCTTAGAACTTTTTCAACCACAACTGCCTCTTTTATTTCTTCACCCAAATTTTTCATACAATTAACAATCTCATCTACATGAAGAAAATAGTTAGCCACGCTTTCATCATTGTACATTGTGATATTTTCATACTGAATTCTGAGGGTTTGAAGTTTTGCTCGTTTTACCTGATCATCTCCTTCATAGCTCAGAACAATCTTGTCCCATATTTCTTTTGCGGATTTATATGGCATAACCTTCATGAATTCTGATTGAGATAGACGTCCTAGAAGAGTATTGACCGCCTTTGCATTTGTTTCATATTTCTTCTTCTCTATCAGATATGTAGGAGTTGCTGATGGAAAAGAATACCTTGTGTCTATGATATCCCAGACTTCTGTACCAAGAGATTGAAGATAGGCAGTAACTCTTACCTTCCAATATACGAAGTTTGTCCCATCAAAAATCGGTGGCCTGATTGATGCTTCCCTCTCGTAGTTGTTCATGATGAAAGATCTTCCTTCAAGCGATCAAGCTTCTTCTGAAGGACCTGCTCCGATACCAATTGTTGGAAATAATACTGACAGGGGGGGTGAATCAGTATTATCAAATTCTTTTCAATATGCCATCTAGATTTATACTTTAATATATTATTTAGATATTGATGATTAACTTGTATGTCAGTACCATATAATAATGAACAAGAACAATGAAAAACAGATAGTCACACCAAAGAACACCAGATATAAGGTGGAAACCCAATGTGGGTGAAAACCACCTGCTGCAATATGTCTCTATCTTCTTTCAATTAGAAACTTCTTTTACAATGATTTTGTACTGGTGTAATCCTTTACTAGTACGTAGGCTGCAACCTGCAGAGAGCTACAACTCTCTCTCGTTTTCCAGTCTCTCCTAGAAGGGAGCTACAAGCCCCTTAGCTCTTCTACTTCTTTAAGGACCACGTTTCATAAATTTTCAAACTGGATCCATGAACATCAAATAATCATCAAGTACATGTGAATCACCCAATCAACTTTTTCAATCAACCAATGAACCAACCAATAACTTCTGAGAATGCACTAACCAGATCAACAATACTAGTAATGTAAACCCAGAACTCTTCAGCAACAGATAAAAGACAGCCAACAAATGTTTCAAGATAGGTCCGCAACTTCACCAATAGGGGTCTGCGAATATCCGCAGCTCTTCTGTGTCTAAACTGCGTAGATCCACACCTGGTCGTTCTTCTGCTCTGCGTATCTCTGCACCGACTCCTTTTGTTGCCCTGCGTACCTCTGCTTAGATCCGCACCTGCACTTCCTGCCTGACAGCGTACCTCTGCAACTGGTTCTTCTGTTCCCCTGCGTACCTCCGCACTGTGACTTCTTCTGAGCTGCGTACCTCGCACCTGCGGCTTCTGCTACGCTGCGGATCCCCGCACCTGCGCCTTCTCCTACACTGCGGACCCTCGTACGCACGCCGTGGATCGCCTGCGAACCTCTGGTTAGGGCCAAATTAACAGTCCTCCAATGTGCCATAGACAATCAGATCCATAGATCTGATCATGCGCCCGAGAGATCACGACCTATCAATAGATTCACCTTCAATTTCACCTTGATTTAGATCTAGCCTTTAAAACCGATTACCCAAAATTTCAGATCTTAAGATATTCAATTTTCACAAGTGTCTAGCCAAGTGATCTCCTTTCCTTTTTATAGGCAAGCCCTTATTCAAACCATGGGACAAAACCATCGAAAACCAATACAAGGGATCCAAACCAGGGTTCAATAATTTAGATCCTATACCACGGGCCAAAACCATAGGATCATGAACGACGGGCTAAATACCAAGGGCCAAACATAAGAAACCCCACGTGCGCGCTTCTCTGCATTGGAGTGAGTGAAATGGGGGACCACACCTTCTGAACAGAGCACCTGCGGGTATGACCGCACTTCTTGGTCGACGTACCTGCGGGTCCACACCTTTTGAATGGTGCACCTACGAACCCCTTATTTTCCATCATTTTGAGAGCCTGAATAGAGTTTTTCCACTTGAGTGATTTTCCATCAAGTACAACACCTGTGCCATAGTGCCAAACCTGAATCATAATGCCAACAATTAGTAGTTTGTGTCTTGGGTTCAAGAGTTCTGTTTGAATTTCATGGATTAGCTGATTTTCCAGAACAAGAAATTGATTTCAATTTTGTTTGCAGCCTACATTTCAAGTTGCCTTTCTTTGTTTTTCCTTGTTTGATTGGCCTTTTTGCTTTTCGATTCCTTTTTAGAATCTTTTTGAAAAATTTGAAAGTTTTTCTTTCTTAAGATTTTTGTCGGTTTGCTGAAGTATTTTATTGTTGTTTGGGTCAGTTCGTGCAAATTTGTAGTCTTTGTTGTTTCAAGTTTCATTCATTAATCATTTTTATAACTTGCAAGATATCAAGATTCCTTGTGCTTCTTTTTTGGTCTTTTGAATTTAGTAGTTCTTTTTGTGACCTCAAAAGTTGCTTTACATTCCTTAAAAGAAAAAGGAAAAATAATAACTTTGATTTTCTTTTTCCAAGCTTTTGGTTTTCGGTCTCTTTTCCTTTGTTGTTGTTGAGAAATTGTGATATTGTTCAATTTGTTTTGCTTGGTTTTGAGGCAAATTTTTTATTGAATTTTTGTCATGTTTACTTTCAAGTTGGCTTGTTGATCTTGTAAAGTAACGCATTTTATTCTTGTATGAGAATCTGTGCACTATCATTATAGTTTGCATTAAGATAGTTTGCATTGCAAGAATTTTAGACTCTTTGTTAGCTTTTGAGTGTGTGGAGTGTGTTTTCTGGAAAAAGAAAAATTGCTTGTACAATTTTATTTGTAGAACTCTATAGAAATCCCTTTTCATTGAAGAAAATAACTATATTTGCATGTAGCTAAGTTTCAATTGGTTTCTATTGCATCAAAACATCATTAGTTTCACTCTCATTTTTATCCATGACTTAAAGAACAACCCTATAAAGTCAAGTGATTTAATAAAATGGACTAGAACATTTATTTTTGTCATTTAGCGAACACGAAAATTTTTTGGTGCATTAGGGCCTTGGAATAGGTGAGTGGAGAGTTAGCTCTCCAAGGCCGCTCAAATTATCAAACATAGAAGTTGAATAACGAGCAAAATCCAATATCATTAGAAACAACAAGAAAGCTCCATGACTGGGAGTTAAGCACGAGGGAGAGTGAAGACAAGGAAGAGAGATACCCCCTCTCCTACTTATTGGATCCTGCCGCACGACTGTTCCACTTGGCTTTTGATACGAGTTCGTGCCCATAGTTGCCTTTCCTAGTGATCTCATAGGTGGCTGCGGAGGGGAATCTCGTGGAACCTGAGGCAGAAATTGCATTACATTCATTAGTACTTCTAGAGGGTACCCTTGCAAAGCATGGGTGCTTGCACCAGCAAAGGCTTTTTTCTGGAGGTTAACGTAACTATTTCTGTTACCTTCGCTGGTAGGCTTGGGCCATTATTTCGGCTTGATTATATTGTGACCCCTTAGACTCCTATATATAGAAGGGAGGGTTAGTCATTTGTATCATGCAAGAATTGTTCATTTGTGTAATGTAAAGGAGGTCTCCCCTTAAAGAGGTTGAATTCTAAGGCATTGATCTATCTTTTCTATCTTTTTGTGAGCTAGTTTCCTAATATTTGGTATCAGAGCTTTGGATTCCAGGGTTTCGCTACTCCAAACAGGTCTTCATGGAATTTTCACTATAACCTTTTTTTCTGTGATGTTTCAGAAGCTACAAAAAAAAACCCATTTGAGCCGAAATCGTTCTGAACTTCATGTCCGAATTTCAGAGCTTGTCTCGCTATAGTTGCGGAGATATGATCTGAGGAAGTTAGGGCTTTTGTAGAATCCTGAATTGCATTCCAAACAGGTCACATGGGGAAAATCATCATAACGTTTTTCTTGAGCATCAGATTGAAATTTTGTAAGAAGTTTCAAAAATAGGACGCCCTGTAGTTTTCTGTTTATTAGTTTTAGGTACGAAGGTTGAAACAGGGACATGTGTCATGTCGTACAATTTCTCTCTACAGAACAAGTCTATAATAAAGTCACCGTGGGAGAATTGGCATAACTCTTCCTTGGAGAATCCAATATTTATCAAACTTGTGGGGTTAGAAAGAGGACTCAAAGGTCTATCGTAAGGTAAGATTTTAGATATTCGAGATCCATAGTTATATAGATACAACATATTCAATATCAAGCTCTTACAAAGTGAAAAAAAGGTGTGTAGCTTTTTTTTAAATTTTGCTTAAGATTGGTTTGAAAAATTAGTTTGAAGGAATTAAAAGGGAATATTGAGTAATTATTAGCATTAATTAATGCCCCAAAGAAAGAAAATGGAAGCACCTTGTAAGCAACCTGAAATCTCTAGCACGACTCGTGAAGAGGAGGAAGAAATGCAACATGATATATCAAAATTACAAGACCAAGTACAACAAATTTCACTCTCACTAAAGGTAAATGAAGCCAAGATGGAGGGCGTGGAAGCTAATATCAATGGCATGCAAGTTAATATGGATGGCGTGGAAGCTAAGATGGATGGTGTAGAAGCTATGATGGATGGCATGGAAGCTAAGATGAATGGCATGGACGCTAAGATGAATGTCTTGGACGATAAGATGGAAGAGTTGAAGATAAATTTGAATAATTTGCTACAAGAAATGGTCACTAGTGGTGAAAGGGTAGTAAAGGAAACTCATGATGAGCACAAAAGAGATGTTAATCATTATTTCATAAACTCTAATGTTGGATTGAAGACCTACCATGTTCCAAAAATCGATATGAGGAAGTTTGATGGCAAGGATCCCAGAACATGGATACTACAGATGGAGCAAATTTTCAATCTCCATAATGTGAAAAACATGCAAAGGATACCTATTGCAACTTTATATTTGGAACCAAATCAGTTTGTATGGTATCGATGGGTTTGCTCTCATAAAAAAAATTTCACTTAAGCAATTTTTAAGGAATAAATGATAGAACATTATTAGGATACAGAAAGCAACACGCTTTTTAGCCAATTGATAAATCTCAAACAAAAGGGTTCAATGATGGAGCACATTGAGTACTTCCAAAAATTGAACATACGGGTAAAAGATATTCCAGAGGAGCATAGGATTGATGTGTTCATAGGGACTTTAAAGGATAATATCCAACATGAGGTTCACCTTTGGGAACTTGATTCATTGGAGAAGGCATTCAAGTTAGCAAGAAAAATGTAAAGCAAAATTATGGCAACCAGGAAGCCTACCACTCACAACTATAAAGATGGAAGTGTTGTTGCCCCTCACCTTCCACAACCTACAAGGTTGACACCACAACAATTGGGAGAAAAAAGAGAAAAAGGGGTTTGTTATAGTTGTGATAGGAAATACACTAAAGGTCATAAGTGTGTTGAGAAGAAATTGCTCTACATTGATTGTGAATAGGTGGAAGAAAAGGAACAAGAAATGTCAAAAGAAGAGGATATACTCCATGAACAAACACTAGACAAAGAAGAAATGAATCTGACCATATCTTGTAATGCATTGATTGGAATGACCACTCCTCAAACTATCAATATAGAAGGACATATCAAGAAGAAAAAGGTAATACTATTGATTGGTTCAGGAAGTACCCATAATTTTATTCATTATAAGATAGCAAAGGAATTGAATTTCTTCCTATATCCAACACCAATGTCTCAAGTGATGGTTGCAAGTGGAGGAGCCATAAATTGCTATGGAAAGTGCCATACTATGAAGCTATCCATTGGAGAATATGTATTGAATAGCCCAATGCTTTCGATTCCAATGGGTGGTGTTGATGTTGTACTAGGAGTCTAATGGCTACAATCCTTGGGTATAATAGCTTTTAATTTTCAAGAAATTTTCATGAAATGTTGTGTGGAACAAAAGGACTTGAATTAATGGGTATTACAGGGAATCCGGGAAAGGTAATAAGCTCTAACAGTATGAAAAAGCTTCTAGACAAGGAACAACGAGGTGTAATTGCACAATTATGTTCACTAGAGGTTCCCACATCGAAATCATCTATTTCTCCAAATCTTCAAAAAGTCTTGGACAATCATTCCAAGGTATATGAGACTTTGAGAGGTCTCCCACCTATTCGTGATCATGATCATGCTATTAATTTGATTCCTGAAAGTGTTCCTCCAAAAAATAGGCTGTACAGATGACCCTATACCCAAAAGAGTGAAATTGAACATATGGTTGTAGAAATGCTAGAGGCTGGTATAATTCAACCTAGTAAAAGTTCTTTCTCTACTCTAGTAGTATTGGTGCACAAGAAGGATGGATCATGGCACATGTGTATGGATTATAGGGAGCTCAACAAGCTCAATATTAAAGATAAAGTTCCCATTCCTGTCATTGATGAATTATTGGATGAATTGCATGGATAAATTTACTTGACCAAGTTGGATCTTCATTCAAGATATCATCAAATCAGAATGAAAACTCAAGACATTCCGAAAGAAACAACAAGATCCCAATACATCTGATACATTTAACAGGTAAAGTGATTCGTTATGGTATAAAGATCACTTATACCTTTGTAAGAATTCCCAACTCAAACAAAATATTGTTAAGGAATTTCACACTTCTCCTTGAGGAGGGAACTCAGGATTTTTAAAAACTTATCACATTGTTAAGAAGGAATTTTTTTGGGATGGCCTTAAATCGGATATTCAAAAGTTTGTGGCAGAATGTTTGGTTTGCCAACAAAATAATGTTGAGACAATTAAGACACCTAGTCTATTACAACCTTTATCCATTCCAATCCAACGTTGGGAGGAGGTTTCAATGGATTTTATCATAGGTTTACCAAAGTCCAAAGGAAAGAGTGTCATTGTGGTGGTAGTTGACAGACTTACCAAGTATGTACGCTTTTGTGCATTATCATATCCATTAAAAGTTAGTACAGTTTCTATTGCATTTATGGAAATAATTCAAAAGCTAAATGGAAACCAAAAGATTATTGTAAGCGACAGAGATCCCATTTTCACTGGAAATTTTTGGACATAATTATTTTCTTGTCTCGGTAGCTAGTTAGCTCATAGCTCATCTTATCATCCCCAATCTAATGAGAAAACTGAGATAGTAAACAAATGTTTGGAAGGATATCTTCATTTCTTTGTATTTGATAAACAGACACAATGGGTCAAATGGTTGCCTCTACCTGAATGGTGGTATAACACTTCCTTCCATACTGTAGCAAAAATGACCCCATCTATGGCACTTTATGGATAGCATCGACCATCCATCACATCATATTTAAGAGAAAATTATAAGGTTCAAGCAGTGGAATTGTTACAGGGAAAGGTGTCTATGCAGAACTGCTAATCCCACTAAGGCCAGTGGCTGCCTTAGAAACAAACAAAGTAAAGACTACTTTCATTTTCCTTTATGAGAGATAGATGAGAGAAGAATAAAGCAGACCAACCTCTGTCTTGCGCTTGTCTCCTTACTCGATTCCTCTATCTTCTGATAGTCCTTTGCTACTTGCTTCCTTGTATACCCAGCTTCACAGAGTACCAGTAGAATCAAAGCAGCACAATACTATACGAGAACATGGATCTATTATCATAAACAATCTAGGATCATATGTAAATTGACCATACAAATGCATAAAACATAAATCACACAAGAGTATGGAGGAAAACTTGAATAGCTTTATTGATAATAAAGAAAGAGCCAAGAGAGTTACAACCAGTTGTTCTGACCCAGCATCATCCTCTCAGTAAGAAGAAGCCCTTCTTCACCTCATAACAAGCTTAGATCACCCAACACTATGATCTCACACCAATAAACCAACAACAATTCCTTACAAGATGCAAAATTCCAGCCTCTGGATCTCTGAGATGAGGGATCCATATATAGATATCTGTAAGGGAGATGAGTCAGCTTGTAATTTGATTAGTGTCTTCCCTTTGATAGTTCTTGCTTCCACTTGGAGATTGATGATCTCTTACTCATCCCTGGTCGAATTCAGAGAGGCAAGTGTCACAGGAGAAGTTTCTGGAAGATTCCATGCTTTTCCACCTCGCGGATTGACACTGCCATTTGTCTCTTCTCGCCCATCACACCCCATAGAAGGAATTTTTGAAATGCAACACACCCACTGAGTGTACTTAGGTGAGATGCAACGCACATTGCCTATGGAGCAGGTGAAATGATCCTGTTTTGACCAGTTCTGAGTAGTTTTTCATGGAGAACTTCTGGGAGAAGCTGTAATCAGTTGACTTGGTTCCTTTAGGGGTTGGAACAACACTTTTAGGGACTTAGGAGCCCTTGGTTTATGGACATTTTATGCTTGGGGTTGTAGTGCCCAAAAATGTCTATAAAAGTTGCCCCCTAAAGCATGAGGTCGTTAATCTTTCTTTTTTGATGTCGGGTGAAATGCTTTATCATGAGGATCTGAAGTTCTTTCAAGCTGGGAGGAGACCTATAATAAGATACAATACAATACATTATCTTCATAATATTTTCATGATCTAGCTGAGGCGGGCATTCCCATGCTCAGCTTTATAAATTCATTTTCATGTACATAGGACAGACAATCGTCTGAGTGTAGACTGATGATTCTGGTAGAGCCATCATCCCTTTGATTGGATGATTATCTGTGCAGCAATGATGTACATTCGATGTCTTTATTTTCCTGAATATATATCGCAACCCAGATGGATGAAACTAGATCCGGGGTCTTCAATCTCGTTCGATCTTCACTGAAAGTACAAGTCGATCCATGTGAGAGATGTTCTGGAGTTGAACATGGAAAGACATCGCCTGATTACCAGCCAATGATGTAAGTTGTTAATAGGCACGAGAGGAATCACTGATAATGATGATGACCCTCAAGGTACTACAGTACAATTCACGTGGTGTGAATAAGGGACTTGGCATTAAACACCACACAAAATCTTTCGGTCGAAGGCCATTGATGTAAACCTGTCGCCGGAAGTGAGAAACTTGCCATTGAGGCATGCAAGCTTCAAAGTACTGAAATGGGTGTTCCTAGATCGACTTCTTGGATAATGAGCTGATGTCGACAAGAAGTGATCTGTCATAGGAGGGCCTTAATGAATCCCACATCAATGACACAGAATGGAGCAAATGATTTTAATGGAGGTGAAAACGATCTAGTGATATAAGGTTCAGGGTGGCGGTCATGAAAGAAGATGTATTATAGTGGGTGAGACACAGGTGAATTCTCTGAGTGACTTCTCTTGAACATATCGGCGACATTGACATGATGGATCGGTAGCATTAACCCCAAATGTGGATGGTGTGATGTGACCATGGTGATGTGACCGGTGAATGAAACAACCCAACCCGACTTGGATGCGGAGCGAAACTGTCATGTTCGAGAGCGACTTGCTACCAACAAAATGGGGGTGAATGATCGGCCAATACAAAATGGAGGTGATGATGAGAACACGACCAAGGCTTTAAAGGCTGAAGTACTACATTCACGATGGTTATTTACCAGAAATTGGTTCATTTTTTTTTATTGAGCTTAAACATTGGGGGAAACATTTGCTCATGACTTATGTTTATTTTTTAACGAGCTTGAACTATGTGCTAAAACTACTCGATTAATCTAGTCGTATAATAAGAATGTCTCATTTAAAATGGCAATTTTTCAAATATTTGCCCCACATCCTTTCTTTATGCAAGTTAGGAAACGACCAATCCAAAAAAAGGATAAACGATCGCTCTTTGCATGCATGCCAAAAGGTTTGCATGCCCCGAGGTATAAAACAGAGTTTCAAGGTCACCTTTTATTCAACCGACAAAACATTTGTTTTATCAGGAAAGGTCTACCTCTTTTAGGTTACGAAAGATTGTTCTATTCACACCGCAAACAAAACACTTCTTCGGCGATGTCTACCGAAATAGACAAAGGCGAGCGGTGCAGACGCCTCCACTCACATAACTTTTGACGAGGGAATCTTATTCCAGTCTAACCCCCTTTTCCAATCATGGACGGTAGTACCAGACTAGTCATATATCTCTCGCGGAAACCTACCCTATACCTGAAGTTTTCCTGCCGAAGCAGACCAGGGTGCATGCCCCCTGGGTTTCAGTCACGCACTCGAATCACTCGCGCTCATCGGGCGGACAGACTAGAGATTGATGAGACATTCCTTGCGAGAAAAGACCATTCAGGGTTGGTATATGACTATTTGCTATGTGTGAACTGGGAAATGAAAGCTGGTCTACGAGCTTGACCACTCTTCCTTCGTGCGGAAAACACATTACTCTAAAGAGTGAGGTGACAATAGCTCCCATGCAATAAATATAGTCTCGTCTAAGGAGTAGATTATAATCGAGGGGTCCTTGGACTACCATTACGTTCATTTGAATGGTTTTCCTTCTTAATGTTATGGGCACATTGGGAAGGATCCCTAACGGTCGACTGGTTCCTTTGTCAAAGCCTGTTAGATTTCTCATCTTAGGCAAAAGCGATGGTGAACCAAGCGCTTTCCAAGCAGTCGAGGAAAGGATACTCACAGAAGCCCCTTCATCTATGATGGTACCAGCTATAACCATTCTATATATTTGAGCAATGATTCGGAATGGTACACTAGCCGGTAAACAGGGTTTGCCTACCTGATTCCAGTCGAAGGAGACAACTAGGTTGCTTGGAGGTGGGACCGAATAAATGGCCGGGTACGAATCTGACGAACTTCCTTCCTGCGGTAAAGGAATGGGTAAATTGCCCCCATGTTCATCGGAGTCTGTGCTTACGAAAAGAATTTGGACGGTGTCATCCTTGTTCTCTTCGGTGACTGTATCATCTGAAGATGGAACCTCTCAAGGCAAGACCGGGTCAACTGCCGCCTTGACCTTTTGACTTTCGTCTGGTATGGGTTCAGATGGTTTATCTTCAATGATAGATGCTTCGGCTAACCACCTGGGCGGGTCAGCCGGATTTTCAACTAGTGACGGACTCGGCAAGATTTTTTTATATCCAGGAGGAAGTCGTAACGGTGAAACCGGACGATCGTCCAAAACTCTTTTAGCCTCGTCTAAGAAGTGACAACAGTGGACGGCATGATCGCCTTCGCACAATTTACAAGGAAATCTATATTTCCCCTTTTGTCCTGGGGCTTCACTTTCACTAGTTGACGGTGTGCTTTCTACATGATCATCAGAGGTTGACGACACCAGATTGTGCAAATGAGGAGACCAGTCCCTTAAGATCCGAGGGATGCAAGGACAATCTCGATGAAAGTGGTCTCCTTTGCAAATGACACATGGCGATTTTGGCCTGGTCGGTGCAGTGTGTGGATTTTCGCTAGACGACGCTTGGTTGCCCCTTTTTGCCTTTGGCTCCTTCTTCTTCTTCTCTTTCTTCTTCTTTTCCTTCTTCTTCTCTGGTACTTGATTTTTGGCTTTACCAGCCTCATCAAGCGAAGAGAAAGGAGGAGAGGAAGAATTGGAGGAAGTAGAGGGTTGGGGGGTAACTCTGGAATCGTCCAGTTGCTGATTCGATTGTTCAGGAATTGTGGTGCTCTGAATGACAGAGGTTGAGAAGAGCCATACGGGCAAGCTTATTGTCAGTCCTGGAAGAGACAATGTGGCCATATGGGGTGCACCAACATCTCCCGAAGAGGAGAAGGGACTAGGATTTCCTCCAAGGGGGACTCCTTGGTTGGTGGACTCCATTTTCTTCAACCTAAGACCAACATAGGAAAGGTGATGATTATTCTGTTTAAAATAAATTTTAGACGCTTTGACACAACTTGTTTTTTCAATTTTAAAGAGTCGAGAAAAAACAAAAGATGACTCTAGTCGCCTTCGATTTTTAATGAGCCTGAAGTGACAAGTTCTCAAATGGACCTTTTCCGTTAAGGAGTCTGAAAAGGAATGAAAGGGACTGCTCCGGAAATCTAGGTAGAGGGATTACCAAACCAATCGCAAAACTGCAGAATACTTTTTACGGTACGGCAGTGAATCTTCCCAAATGCTGTGTTCAATGCATTGCGATCGATAGGGTGGCAGACATGGCTTCCTATGGATAAAGGATTAAGCCTATTGTGGTCTCCCAAATATACTCGACGGTATGTGGGAGCACAAGTCCGTACTGGCACTTATCATCTCAAAGTGGAGGAATCACCCAACCAACAGTAAGAACAATAGTTACCAGGCTTTATGACGCCGGAATACGTCTCTAGCCTAGACTTCTAGATGTTGTGCGTTATGTTCCAAAGCGTTGTTAGATTCATTAAATTTATTTTATAGTTGATCTTGCTTAAGAAATTTTCCTTTCAGGTTCACCACGTGATGTAGATGTACAATTCCTAAAATGCTATCTAAGATGATAAACAGTCTTTTTATCTTCTTTGTGCAATGAAAATCCTAGCTACTAAGGAAAGAAAGACATAATTCTTTCAACAAAGAGCAAAGAGCACACACTATATGCACTGTCCTAAATCAAACCAATCAAATAGTCTAAATGCAAATGCACATGCATGTATTTGTTTTCAGCCTTCTTAATATGTGAATGATAAAAAGAAAGCTAATGTGCAAATCTGAATTACTTTTCAAGCGACAATTACTAACAAGTTTCTTTTCAAAATCAAAATGAAGACAATGACAACACTTTGCGATTTGGAAATGAAGACTTGCTTTGGACACTAGAATAACTACAAATCCAGATCAAATACAACAGTAACAGGGTAATCGACTATTAAGAGCAATCAGACTCTCTTCTAGGACTGAAAACAACACTTGCGACACTTTCAAATCAAGAAACGACAGTACAATTACGTTACTTTTTTGCAAAGGAGAACTGAAAATGACTCAACAAATACACAAAAACATTTACAGTTCTTTG
This sequence comes from Pinus tabuliformis, assembly GCA_031772625.1. NCBI lineage: Eukaryota > Viridiplantae > Streptophyta > Pinopsida > Pinales > Pinaceae > Pinus > Pinus tabuliformis. Next base: position 1,061,882,155 of record CM062807.1, on the reverse strand, counting down.
CACAATGGAGGCGGAATAATAGCAAGGAAAGGGGTTTCAAACAGAGGTGTACTAATTACAGGCAGCAAAATTCTTGAATAGATCTGAAAAGAGTGAACAGAAACCAAAATTCAGGAACAATGCCTAGTCTGATTAGCACACCTGTAACATAGTGAATTTGGAATGCAGCGCACCTACTACACTCAGGAAGTGCATTGAATTTCAGATTCACAGAACAGAGAGTGCACTGGGCCAGGGACAAGACTTTGCTTGGGTTCCGGGTCACAGTTTGCAGTTCAGTTCAGGGATTTTGGCTGAGTAAGTGGTAATCAGTAAATCAACAACAGGGGTAGATCTAAGGAGGTTACTAGCGCCACTACAAGGGCAATTAGAGAGTTTGTAAATCAATTGTTTAATTCATAAAAAAAACCTAGAGATTGACTGAAGTGGCATTTATCTACTTTGCATTTGCAGAGCAAATGCAGTTCGAAAGCTACCTGGCTCAACTTCAGGCTCCGTCTATAAGTTTATAAAGTAAACAAATGTAGATAAACAAACAACCTAGTTGCTCCCCAGTGGAGTCGCCATTTTGTTACAGGGAAAAGTGTCTATGCAGAACTGCTAATCCCACTAAGGCCAGTGGCTACCTTAGAAACAAACAAAGTAAAGGCTACTTTCATTTTCCTTTATGAGAGATAGATGAGAGAAGAATAAAGGAGACCAGCCTCTATCTTGCGCTTGTCTCCTTACTCAATTCCTCTCTCTTCTGATAGTCCTTTGCTACTTGCTTCCTTGTATACCCAGCTTCACAGAGTACCTGTAGAATCAAAGCAGCACAATACTATATGAGAACATGGATCTATTATCATAAACAATCTAGGATCAGATGTAAATTGACCATACAAATGCATAAAACATAAATCACACAAGAGTATGGAGGAAAACTTGAATAGCTTTATTGATAATCAAGAAAGAGCCAAGAGAGTTACAACCAGTTGTTCTGACCCAGCATCATCCTCTCAGCAAGAAGAAGCCCTTCTTCACCTCATAACAAGCTTAGATCACCCAACACTATGATCTCACACCAATAAACCAACAGCAATTCCTTACAAGATGCAAAATTCCAGCCTCTGGATCTCTGAGATGAGGGATCCATATATAGATATCTGTAAGGGAGATGAGTCAGCTTGTAATTTGATTAGTGTCTTCCCTCTGATAGTTCTTGCTTCCACTTGGAGATTGATGATCTCTTACTCATCCCTGGTCGAATTCAGAGAGGCAAGTGTCACAGGAGAAGTTTCTGGAAGATTCCATGCTTTTCCACCTCGCAGATTGACACTGCCATTTGTCTCTTCTCTTCCATCGCACCCGATAGAAGGAATTTTTGAAATGCAACGCACCCACTGAGTGTACTTAGGTGAGATGCAACGCACTTTGCCTATGGAGCAGGTGAAATGATCCTGTTTTGACCAATTCTGAGTAGTTTTTCATGGAGAGCTTCTGGGAGAAGCTGTAATCAGTTGACCTTGTTCCTTTAGTGGTTGGAACAACACTTTTAGGGACTTAGGAGCCCTTGGTTTATGGACATTTTATGCTTGGGTTGCAGTTCCCAAAAATGTCTATAACAGGAACATCACATCAAGCATCAACAACAAGCTCTCCAACTCTTAAAGGATAACCTCATGTTGGCGCCTAATAGAATGAAAAAACAGGCTGATCAAGATCGTAGTGAAAGAAGTTTTCATGTAGGTTACTAGGTATTCCTATGGCTACAACCATGTAAACAAATGTTCTACAAGCAAGCTAAGAAGGATAATAAATTATCACCAAAGTATTATGGTCCGTACAAGGTGTTGCAAAAGATTGGTACTATGGCATACAAATTGGAGCTTCTTGTAGCTTCTTGAGTGCACCAAGTTTTCCATGTTTCATGTTTAAAGAAGGATATAGGTGACAAGCTCCCAGTTCAAGCAATATTGCTAGAACTTGAAGAGGAAGGAAAACTCATATTGGAACCGGAAGTAGTGGCAAAAAGAAGAACTTGATAGCTACGAAATCAATCAATTTCAGAGTATCTCATCAAGTGGAAGAACTTATCTGTTGAAGATTCCACATGGGAGGATGAGAATTTTATACAGAAGCATCCAGAACTACTCAAGCATTGAGGACAATGCTTTTCGAAAGGAGAGGGTCATGTTAGGCCCCTATAATACTAGTGATTGCCCCATTACTATTTTCATTGTATCATTATTTTTATTATTGTGCCCCTGCTGTCCCCATATTATTATTAGTATGCCCCATAGAAACCCACTATTGTTATTTTTGTGCCCTTATGTTATTATTGTTATGTCATCTTGATTATATTATGACCCCTTAGACTCCTATATATAGAAGGGAGGTTTAGTGATTTGTATTATCCAAGAACTATTCATTTTTGTAATGCATAGGAGGTTTCCCCCTCGAAGAGGCTGAATTCTAAGGTGTTGATCTATCTTTTCTATATTTTTTTGAGCTAGTTTGCTAACATACTATTTCTAAGCATGGGTATGCCTGTGTCAGTCACCAATTTCTTTCTGATCTCATTCGCTCGCTTGGTAGGCTGAATTATGGTGAACTCCTCCTCAGTCTCGGCATGATTCCTTCTATACATTTAATATATTTCGGCCATCATGTACCCCTTTCGACTTCATATATTAGGGGGCATCTGTTATAGCACCATTTACCACTCTTGGTAGATCTGATGCTCTGATTATAGCCTAGCGCAACCCTTCCTTCCAGACTTGGTACAAAATTTAAAAAACTGTTTTTTATTCCCTATATGCTACTTTTCCCTATGATAAAAGCATGTAAATGTGGGTCAGCATATACCCAACCTACGTACATATGTTAAAACAATTAAAAAAAAATAAATTTCCTTCATTTGAGGTGGAGTTCATGGGTGTTACCTCTTACTCACATCCTATTGCCCATGCCCCATCTGTTTCCCAACTGAAAAAACTATTTTGGAGAAGCATAAATAAACCTCCATGGGAAGGCCTTAAGGGAGAAGATATGAGATATTGATACTATAGTGAGACTATCCCTGATCGAGTCTGATGAAATCCCTGTCCCTCCTGCACTTCCCAAAGCTTCGAGAAACCCTTGTTTCCTTGTTGGAGATATCGTTCATCTTTCTTGAGATATCCTTGTATTGGTGATGGAGGAATATTATTGAGGGTGGGAAAGGACAGATCCAGAGGATGGTTCCGCTTGGAGAGGGAGAAGGACTTAGGTCATATTTCTCCACTTTACTTGTAGCTAACTTCAATAAAGGAATGTTGTTTTATTCTGATATCAAATGTGTTTATGCATCTATTTATATTGTAATTCATTTATGAATCTGTTGTATTATGAAACAACATGCGCCACCCACCGCCCCCCCCCCCCGCCCCCCCCCCACATTCACAACAAACAATAGCTAGGTTTAGAGTTGTAAATGGGGACCCTTTTAAATTTTTAGGCTTAGGATAATAAAACCCTAACTCTAAGAAAATTCCTAGAAAAACCTTGCAAAACTAACTAAGGATTAAATCCATATTGCAAGTCTCAAACCATACTTTTCCACATGACAATGTAAAAAAACCTTTACATAAGTGCGATATGTGATTATGTCTCCCACTGCGATAACGTCACCTTGTCATTTCGCAATCACATATCGCACTTTGCATAGCTCGTGAGAAACCTGATCATGCCATTATAACTACTTCAAACGATTTGGGAAATGTGATATTGCGATCTCCATAATTGCATTTCGCTTAATACATCCGGAAACACTATACTATATCCCTTTTAAGGCCACGATGCATGATTAAGTCTGGTAAAACATGTGGAATAATTACATTTTAAATGCTAGAACAGATGAGTTGACAGGTAATTAAATATTTAGCGGCCCGAGGAAGGATAATCATTTTCCTTGTTATGGGTAGTTATAATCGAGTATCTCATTAAAACCTTTCTCGCGATGCAAAGTGATTTCACAGAAGCTTTTAATCTTAACTAGATATTGTCTACGCTGATATATCTTGTCTATCTCAGGAAAGCGACAAAAGACATGTCCCTAAGAAAGGTGATGCAGAAATAGAGAAAGAAAACCATTTTTGAAGTTGAGTTTATAGAGATGGCTCTTATCTTTGTTGATACAGTTTGTGATGCTGTTGGAGGCACAACATCTTAGGAAGTAATTTACAATAGGATGGAGTAAGAGAGTCCTAAAATCATTGTTACAAGAGCAACAATTGACTCTAAAAGGCCTTCAAAACTTCAATGTAAAGATGCTTCCCTTTCATTCCTTCATAGGATAGGAGCAAGGGCTAAAATCCTACCCTATATAGATATGATCAGGTGGGTGATCGAAAACCTTATCATTGAAGATAGGAATTTCAAGAATTCAAATATGGAGCTCATTGGGTCGTTTAAAGCAGAGGATTTGAAGAAGATGTACCACATACCCGATCCCAAGGATATCTATGACAGTACATTTGTGGCTAACTTCACAAAGAAGAATCCAGAACGCTTCAAGATAATTCAGGGTTGGAGGGTGTTGGACAAAAAATTCAAGTATGACAAATCAGGTATGTATGCTATAGCCTCTTTGTCCAACCCCTACAACTATGCAACAACCATGTTATGTAGATTGTATGGGCTACCCAATAATACTAAGGTTTCATGCTTGTTTTAATTCCAATATCATGAATTGGCATTCCATCCTATCTGCCAACCTAGCCACCACCATTACCGAATATCGACAGAAGAAAGCCTCCTTTTTTGATATCCTCCCTCCCTTCTATTTTAGTGCCTACTTCATGGATGCTATCTGGTTTTGCACAATATTTCCAACCATGGGTTGGAAATGGACGTTACAAGATCCTTACCTAATGCATCTCAATCATAAACAAATATGAGAGTCACATTACATACTCACTTCTATAATATATTCCATATTGTTGTGTTGCCCCTACATCAAATGATTTTCAAGAAGAAAGACCCTAGGTTTTCCCAAGAACCTGCAACAGACCTGCTTACTGTCGTCAAGTATTTTATTGAAGAGTGGTTGGCCTATATTAGGGTTTTTGGTAGCACAACTGATCCACACATCCTTCCTTTACATGTTTCTAATAAGTTATTAGCAATAGAGATTGCCTACCAGACTGTGGGAAAAGGCTTGACTAAAGTTCTCAAAGATGGAAAGAAGTCATTATGGCCCATTTTCCCTGTCAAATGTGGTTCTTTTGCTTTAGCCAATTTTGTTCATGCCACTAACGAATCAACACATATGGAAGCCCTCAAGCTTTATGCATTGCCTAAGAGGCAATTTGATCCAAACAAAGTGGCATACAATGTCACTACTGGAGTTAAACTCAAACCATACAATCATGATGATAATCATTTTGAGGATTTGTTTAAGTCAGTTATATCCTTTGAACAAGCGTTTGAATGGGAAAAAGCAAATCTGAAACCTGAATATTTTCAAATATTTCAGGAATTCAAAGATGAGAGGCTCTAGGTGATCCCAATGCATCTGTTAAAACCCGAGGATAAATCTACTCCAAGCATCACCATTGATAGTGGAGGCTCTAGCTCTCAAATAGATTCTAAGGTAAACACTGAGAAGACACCAGACATAGGGAAGCCCCAAGATGCTGACAACACAGTTGAGTCGAATAAGAAGTCAGTTGAGAAGCAAGTGATGAGCACCTCGGTTAACGAAATTGGTTCAGAGACCAAAGGTGGTAGTTTGGAGCATTAGTGGGATCAGTTTAATCACAAATTGCAAGGCACTCCCAAAGCCTCAAATTCCCAAGAAATAGAGGAATTCAAAACTCCTCCACATGTTCAAAAAGATACAGAGCCCAAGTCTGCCGATAAGCAATGTACACCTATTGACGAACAAGAAACAACGTCCCAACATAATGAAATTATCCCTTCTCTACCCAATCAGAGATTGTTCTCAAAGTGACTGAAATACGTCCACTTGATGTGTTCTATAGCCCTTTCCAGAAGGTTGTAGTTAGGAGGCAGAGAAAAAGGAGAAGGATAGATGCACCTGATTTCCCACCTAGAAACGAGCTCATGGACATTGTCTCGAAGGACATTCCTTTCAATCCGGCTGAGAACTTGACTACACTATCATAGTTCACGGGAGCATATGCATCGACCACTATTGACAAGGTTACTGAGGTATCTACTATGCTGAGGGAGAAAGAGGAGAGAATTGCATAGCTCAAATAAGAGCTCGAGGTAGAGGAAGCAAGCACAAACAGGTAGGTGGTAGAGAAACTAAAGCAATTGCAGCAAGACATCAAGGTCCTCAAAATAAGTCATAAGGCTGATATATCAGCCAAAAACATGTAACTCCAGGAAATACAACAATCCATAGAAAAATACAAGGACGTTCCCACTACTGAGGAGTTCATCAAAGAGGTCTTGGAATTAAATTCCCTTCTGGTGAGATAACAAGAGTATTTCTGCCAAAAGATGTTACATATTACTCCCTATCTGACTACTAGCGAATAGATGACATACAAGGCAATCGACTAGAGAATGGAGTTTAATGAGTTAAACACCAGAATCTTTGATTTCACTGAGTGGCGAGAAATAGAAGATGTAAAGAAGGCCAATCTACTCGAAATTGAAGAAACTCATAGAGACATTCTATTTATAGATTGGGATGCCAGAATGAAATAGGTTGAGCTAGCAGTCGCAAGGGTAGCTTGAGTATTGAAGAACATCGTCAAAGCAGTGAATCACATCCCGATCACCACCGATATCATCAAGGAAGGAAATACATAAGAAATGCCCAATTTAATTGCTCTATATAAAGACCGGCAAGAAGAGGCAGCAAGTGAGAGAGAGGTAACCAAGAAGTTGATTACAACCAATTGGGAGTTGTATTGGCAGTATCTGGTTAAGCCACATATCTAGATTATGACCCTCAACTATTCCCTCCACACGACTCAAAGGATGTTTCCACCACTCACCGACACGATCTTCATAGGACATCTCAGGACTCATTTCGGGCCACCTCCTCAAATTCAACCGATGACCGATATTTTCAATTTAAAGGACAAGGTGCTAGATAACAAGTCATCCTCTTAGTTTTGTTTATTTAGCCTTAGTCTATGTTTAGAGTTATTTACTTAGTTAGGAGGAGGGTTATTTGAAACCTCCTCAATTTTTGTATAATCTATTTTTACACATTTAGTTAGAGTAGTATTTATACCCTTGTGCATTTAGAGAAGGGTCCATAATTTTATCGAAAACATTTGAAAAAAGTGCGTTATTGTAAGTTTGTGAATTCTTTGGTCAAATCATGGAACATGATAATTTCTTTTAGATATCATACTACTTTCCTTTGTTGATGCACTTTTGCATTCTTGCGAGACAATTTGATTTGAAGAAAGAAGCTGGTCTATGTCACTTGTCAAATGAGAAGGACTTCACACATATGGTACTATTATTGTGTATGATTGATTCTCTTTACATTTAATTAGTGGCAAAACTTTACTTTCATGGATTATATGTGAGATTTATTATTTCTGTTAAGCGCTAATTGCACTTTTGTATGATGCCTAGCTGAAGCTGTGATTTTCATATATAATTAATCATATATGCGAAATATTTTATAAATCCCTTTAACTAACTATTTAGTCGAAGGAATTATATTTTATGTTATCATCTCCATTTTGTTACATTCAACCTTTATTATCACATGCTAAATAGATATCCTTGCAGATCATATATCACACAAGAACACGCGGGTTTATATTAGAATAAGTTAGTTAGAGAAATGCATGGTAGAATAGGTCACTTAGATTATCATTATTCTATTGCAAAGCACTCATAACCACCCACTCCCATCTTAAAACTGACACTTGGAAACCAGTCATATTATCCCCAGTCTGATCCACTACTTTAAACAGAAAAGGAGTTGTCTTCAGGTCCAGACTGGGTGGTTATCCCCCATGTTTCAGTAGTAGAATTTTGAGGCTGCAACAAAATCTTACATTGATAAGCAATTGTTCATTCATTTATATGATTTAAAGTTAATATCATGAATAGGATTTATGTTTCTATTGTTGTATATGTTTCATTTGAATAATTTTCAGGTTTCGAAGACATCAAGAGAAGCTGAGGGATTTCACCCTACAGGATCTAATCAAATGTAGGACTTCCAGGTAAGGAAACTCTTACACATTTCAGTAGAATACACATTTAGTTTGATTGCATGATCATTTCTTGTTGTGGTTTTCCCTCAGCTCTATTGGGGTTCTGAACCCAAGACCCTAGGGTGTTCTCACCCGCAACATCAGGAGGGCTTGGATATTTTCTATTGCAGCTTTGATATTTTAAGAATGAAAGTCTGGATTTTGAAATTTCAAATCTAGTACATTGACCCCTTCTAAAATTGTAGAGATCTCATCATTGACATTACCATCAGAAGTCCAATGCTTTAATATAGTTAGAAAAAAATGAAATCTTTCGTTAGATGCCTTTTGCACACTTGAGTATGGTAAATGCTATTGTCTTACTGAGTGAGGTGATCCATTATGCACTGATTGCAAAATAGATGACCATTGATGGTGACAAATGACAATGGCTTCTTCAAGGGTGTTGTCCTCTGAGATGACTATAGGTCAATTAGTCATGCCAGAGCATCTAAAATATTTTGTTGGTTTTAAATTTTATGGATGACCAATGATATGAATTATTTAAAACATGTGCTTAAGCCTTAACAATTATTGAACTAGATGGAAGGGATGTTATTTGTCTAGCTATAGTTAATTGATTTAAAGTGAATGAATAGTAGAATATGTGATGGTATGACTTGCTAAATATTCAAAAAGAATATTTGATTGGTTATAAGCAAAGAATACAAGCAAACAATGTTTCCTGTAGAACAAAATATATTCAAATGAATGCATATTTGTGTGACATTTAATTGATATAGGGGAGTTTATAATAACAAATAGTCTTATAATATAGTACCTAGTTATTGCTGATAACTTCACAGGGGATTTAAGATTGATTGATACTCAGTATGATCTTACTAAGATCTCTGCATAAATACTTGAATATATGAAGCAATACATAATGAAATAAACACATATGAAAACTTACAAGGAAGAAATATAGTAGGCAAATTTAGAATCCTTTCATTACCTTTGCAAATCTCCAGCTTGGTTACAATTTTGTTCTCAACAAAATAAATATCTTCTCAGAGATATTCCTTACAAACTCTTACAAAAATAGTACAAAATAATAGGAAATTGAAAACTACTAAGTTGTGGCACTATTCTTTAGGAATCTGTTGATGAATGGTCCCCAAAAAGTGTTGCCCAACTGTCTGTTGGTTGAAGATGAAAGTTACTCAATTAATTCGTAGAAGTCATCCCATATTTGCTCACTTGGTATGGTGAGATTTACCAACTTCCTGTAAAATTCATATACTTCTGTGTATTTCTCAAAAGTGGGCTTATTTATAAAAAAAAAATTATTTCATGCTTAATGGTAAAATAAAAATCTGAAGCTTCCAATCCTATCTTCCTTGTCATGAGCCCTTTTATGCCTTCAAAACTTGATCTATCAGTTGATATGTTGTAGATTTTCTGGCAGTAGTCTTCTAAACTGATAAGACTATCATTGGGAGCCACTAATCTTGGAAATCCTCTATGATTAAGTAAATTAAACTTAAAGTGAAGCCTTTGAACAAAGTTCCTGAATCCTTGACATTTAGTTTCTAGTTATATAATAATTTCTTCTTTTGGAGAACCTTCTTGATATCCAAAATGGTTTCTATTCTCTCTAAAATCTGTATTTGCTGCAACTATGTCCTGCTTGTGCAAAACAATGGGAAATTTGTCTCCCTACTGAAATATAAACATGTGAAATAAGACAAAAGCGTATCTGAATACTCTTTTAGTTGTGACATTCATAAGTTGCTCATTCATAACATCAGCCACAAATTGACTGTAGGTATACATGAAGGTAGGCTTGTTTTCTTTTGAAAACATAGACAAATAACCTAAGATAGCCTCGTCTACCCATTCATCTGATGGGTAGCCTGACAAGTAGGAAATGTGGGAAATAATTTTCTTGGCTCTCTCTGGAAACATCAATGCTAAGTAAGGAGGATTTTTCTGGGGGAGCTCAACATATTCAAGGAGAAAAGTATCAAAGATCTAAGATCTCTCAGGGAATGTAAGTTTATGATATAGGTCAATCAGAGCTGCAGGGGAGAAAAAGTTGATGGAATCACTCTCAGGTATCAAAAGAATTCTATTTATGGCTTCAACAATGATGGTTATTAAAATGTGACCATTTTAAGCCACTATTATTCTTTTCAAGGGATTATACTTGGATTGACACCAAATAACCAAATCAGGTAAAGAACGAGCTTGGGGAAACATGTACGGAGGAAGGTTTGATTCCCAGAGGTTTTATTCATCCTCTGAATCATGTTATGTTTGTCTAAGCCAATTCTTCAATTCAAACATGTCAATTTCACACCGAGTATCTGTGATTTTGAAGTATTGGTCAGCTAATGGGATATGGTCCACATTAAGAGGATCGGAAGTTTGCGGTTTTTCCTTTTCTTAAGAAGAACAAATGGATGATTTTTCCTTCTTCTTAAGAGCCATAATATTGGATAGGAATAGTAATATGATAGAAAAATGTAGATATAGCTGAGAAATGATTCAGGTTACAGACTTGGCTCAATAGCAAATTTAAAGGAAACTGAATAATTTAGAAGCAATGGAATAGTAATTAAATAAGTTTTCATGGAAAAAATGATTATTTATATGGAAATTTAAGCTACTGTTATAGTAGAAGCCATTAATAACATGCCAATCGACAAATTAATAACTTAACAGGAAAGCATTGTAGCAATGAATAAGAATTTATAGTGCAATGGGAAAGCATTTATTCGGTAATGGCTATCAGGAACCAGTATGAAAATAGATGAAGGGAACATAGCACGAAAGGATTGGACGAAGGTGGTGTAGAAGGATTGGACATTGAAGTTTTATCAAAAGACATGGGAGTGAGAATAACAAATTTCAAAGGGGGGGGATGTGGTAAGAATTTTATACCGGGGAGGGGGGGGGTGAGAAGCATTGAGAGGGATACATGTAGGTGGGGGCCACGCATGATAAAAAAAGGTTTTTTCACCCTCTGTTGTTCTTATCTCATTTCATAGCTAGGGGTGAGAAGCGCTTCCCCACCGGTTATCTGGGCAGGAAGGGCCACAACCGTTGATTTTAGTTTGATCATTAACACATTCTAACAAACATATGTATCATATATGAGCTTGATTTAAAAATCATTTACATATAACCCTTTACAATAATTAATCACCACTTAAACGAGGTAATTAACAATAATATGAATTAATACAATCACAAGAGCATTTAAACTAGTTGTCATTTATAATCTAATCAACTATTATAAACCTAATCTATATGATTTTAGGCTAATTTTTAAGCATATTTAGGCCTTTTATTTCTCCTAATCTAACCTAATATCTAATTTTCAACCAAGATTACATTGTTTAGTTGAATTTATTCTCTAGTCTAGAACAAAAATTTAAATGATTTGATCAAGATTAAATAGTTTGATTCATATCAGAAGAAAAGGTCGTGGCATAAAAAGAAAACTACACATAGACATTTATTATTACAAAATGGAATCTATTCATGAAGTGCCAATTTAACAAACACACTTATTAAAATGTTTTTGGCTTTCTTTTGATGGGGTTCTATTTAATTTCTTTTTATTTTTCTATTTTCTCATATTTTCATTTTTTCTTTATATTTTTTATACCCTCTTTTATAAAATAACAACTAACTTATCAAAAATAGAGTATGTTAAAACATTGGGTCCAACTGGGGACTACCTCCTCCTGTAGGATACAGAGAACTTTGGGATCCATGTGCCTTCTCCTTAGGCTAATGGGGCCTTTTGTTGAAACAAATATACACTACATGTAAAATAAAACTCTCAGGTATAATACAATGGTGAATGAATGGAAACCTCTGAATAGTGAATATAGTGCTTTAAGTACTTCCCATTGATAGGAAAGGAGGAATTCTCTCCCTCGAAATTCTATAGAATGAAAGTGTTATTACCCTTGACGTCAGCAATACTAAAAGGTCCCAACCAAAGGTTGTCAAACTTGCCATGTTTTACTTTGTCTTCTCTCCTAGCATCCCATCTCAGTACCAAATCACCTTTCTTGAAATCACTTTCCTTGGCTTTCGTATCAAACAATCTTTTCATTTTACTTTGATGTTTCTTAAGCTTGTATTGTACTTCATCTCTATCCTCATTCAATTCTATGATCTGAATTATTCTTCGAGAGAAGTCATTAGCCTCTTCATTTGACTCTTGAAAAAACATTAAAACAAGAAAATCTAAATATGTGGGAAATATTACTTATTTTCCATAAACAAAATGAAAAGCGGATTTACCTATTGATCTTTTGGGTGAAATCTTGTTGGCCCGAAGAGTATAAATAAGATGACTATCCCAACTCCTTTTATTATCCTCCAATGTTTTCCTTATTACTTTAACTTTTATCTGAGGACTTTGTCAGTCCATTTCCCTGTGGATAATATGGTGTAGAATAATCCAACAAGATTTGATATTTCTGACATAACTCAATCATCTTAGTACTGTTGAATTCTAATGCATTGTCTGCCACTATTTGTTGAGGGCATCCAAATCTAGACAATATATATTCTTCAGTGAACTTGATCACAACAATATCAGTTGCATTTATAACTGGAATAACTTCTACCCACTTGGTAAAGTAGTCTGTAGCAATCAATATCCATCTGTGCTAACTTCTTAATGGAGGATGAATTTCACCAATGAAATCTAATCCCCATTGGAGGAATGGTGCTTGGATTAAGACTGGAACCAATGGAAGAGTTGCTAATCTCTGCTTTCCAGCAAACGTTTGACGTTGTTTATAGATCCTAACCTTTGCTCCAACCAATGAAAAAATAGTAGGCCAATAAATCCATGCCCTTAGGATCTTGTATGTTGTGGCTCTCCAAGCATAATGGCCTCCACAAATTCCTACATGAAATTCATCAATGATCCCTTCTGTTTCATTCTCTGTTAGGCAAAGTGGAAGGATATTAGGAGGATCTTTCTAGTACAAATTTTCATTCACAATATAGTATTTAACAACTTTCAATTTCAGTGTTTTACATTGATTTATACTAAATCCATATGGACATTCAAATTCTCTAAGAAAATTCATACTGTCAAACTACCAATCTGATGACAAATTTTTTTCATCAATATGAATCTAAATTGTCTGATCTGATGCATAAGGCTTTTGTGGATTCTCCCATGTGGGTATTTTAGAAGGTTCTTGTGGATTCTTCTCAATTGGGCTCTGAGAAGGTTCTTGTGGATTCTCATGTGTAGGGGTTGCAGAAGGTTCTTATGTACTCTTCTCTGCTGGGATGTCAAAAAAAGAATGTATTCATAATATAGTTCAATTTGATTCAGTAAGGAGCTTGGCCAGGACTTGACCTTTTATCAATTTGGTAGTTTTGATGATGAGATCATACTCTAAAAATTTAGTTATCCATCTCCCTCTCCTTCCATCAGTGTCAAGTTGAGTTAGAACAATTTTGACAACACTGTTAGGTACATAGGAAATGATAGAAGAGTGGAGGAGGTAGACTCTAAAGGATTTCAGAGCTTGAACTAAGGAGTAGGCTTGCTTTTCATTGATGTCATACTTTACCTCAACATCTCTCATAACCTTGCTAAAAAAGGTAATGCGTTGGTCATCCCGATCTTTGTTCCTTTGAAAAATAACAACAACTAATGTGGTTTCAGAAGAAAAATGAAAGACAGTGAAAGGTTGTGAGTAATCTGGACTGGATAAGATGGGAGCTTTTGTAATGGCCTTCTTAATCTGATCAAATGCATACCTAGCAGGAAAAGTAGATTTTATTTCATGATTCTTTTTCAACATATCAGTTATGTACTTAACTATTTTTGCAGAGTTAGGGATAAATCTTATCAAAAAATTAATTTTGCTAAGAAAAGCTTGAACTTCCTTCTTCTTCCTTGGTAATATGAGTGCCTAAATTACTGAGACTCTTTTAGGATCAATGACTACTCCTTCTTTGGAAATGATGTGGCTGAGCAGATTTCCTTCTTGAAGTGCAAACAAAGACTTCTTGGGATTAAGATAAATCCCAAATTTTCTGCACCTGTCAAAAACCTTTCTCAAATGCTTCAAATGATTTTCATCAGAATTGGAAAAAATAGCTAAATCATCTAAATAAATAACAACAAATTTGTTGATCTTACCCACAAATTCAAGGTCCATAGCACGTTGAAATGTTATTCCAGCATTAATTAACACAAAATTCATCTGATTATACATGAATGTACCCATGGAGTTGTAAATGCAGTTTTTTATCTATCCTCTGGACTAACCATAATCTAGTTATATCTAGAGAAACCATCTAACATGCAAATTATCTAGGCTCATGAAAATTTTTGAAGTAATTGATCCATCTTATGTAATGGATAATTGTCATTCAAGGAATATTTATTGAAATTCCTAAAATCTACACATAATCTAATTTCACCATTCTTTTTTCTCACTAGAACTAGATTGGCTACCCAATCTGAATATCTCAATGGAAGTATTATTTTAGCATCTAGTAGCTTCTTTAGTTCTTTTTCAATTTTATGATTAATTCTCCTAAATTTTTGTTTGAAAGGTTTTGCCTCTAGTTTTAATGGAATTTTGTGTTCAATAAGAGATGTATCATAACTTTTTAATTCACTATAAGACCAGACAAAAAAATCTTTGTAGGCTTTTAGGAGGGCTAAATATTTGTTGTTAGCTTCCATTGATAGGGATGCATAAATTTTAATGTTTCCAAACTATTCAGAACTTCCAATGTTATAAATTTCAATATTTTCATCATGTGAATCAGAAATTGGATTTTTGAGGACATCGTTATGATCAAAGAACTTCTCAAGAGGGATTAATACTTTTGGAATAAAGTTGTTAGAGAGTTGGATAATGTCATGATCAACAATTGTAGAATAAAATTGTGGTGTTTGATCTTCATTGTCAATTTCAAGATTATCAAGTGGTTATTCCTCAACTTGCATGTTTAAGAATCCATGTATGACTCACAAAAAGGATTTTAGTTGCTCGTCATCATAAATAATTTGTGAGTATTTAAGAATTTCAGGAATAGATGGTCTATAATTGACTTGAATTTGATATTGGACAAGCATCTTATCAGGGATTTTAAAGGAACTTATAGAGACAACCAAGGAATCTGCATGCATGTTTTGATCCCTAGGAATAGCATTAATATTAAATGCTATTTTTTTTTTTCCAATTGAATACCAAATTTCATTCCTATAAGATCTCAATCTTGGGTGCTTGGTTTGACACTAATTCCTAACTTGTTTGACAATACATTCAGAATCATTGTATATGCTTAAGTTTTGCACTTTAAGACCTCTTGCTAACTCCAATTCTAGCATAAAAGCTTCATACTCTCCTACATTATTGGTTACATCAAATTCAAGTTTGTATGATTGGGTGATTTTTTATTTGTCTAGAGGAATTAATATAATTATAACTCTTGCTACTTTCTTTGAGCAAGAACCATCAAAGTAAATTTTCCAAATATCATTTTCAATGGTTTTAGGTTCAAAAATATCTTCAATAGTTAGTTGACTATTTTTTGAATTATTTATAGATAGTTAAAAACACCCAAAGTGTTGGTCAAAAACATAAATAGGATGATTCCAACTTGATCAGTTCTACAAAATGTGTTCATAAATCTAACCTCCCTATATAGCCTGAGATGCTCACCCCCGTAAACTGGAATAGTGGCATAAGACATATCCATTTGTAGGCTTCCTCCTAGTTTAGCACAATAAGATCTTGATAGTAGCATGCCAAATCTTGGAGGAATGTCAGTGACTACTATGTCTAAAACCACACTTTTGATAGGGATCTAAGCTATGGTTACCGCCAAATATTTAATAAGTCCAAGAAAATGAACTTTCTTGGAATTAAAAGTGTAAAGATCATGGTAAGTTCTAGTGACTTCTAATTGCAACTGGTCCATGATCACTTTAGGGATTAGATTATGGGAAGCCCCAGAATATATCATACAATTCTATAGCAGGAAATCATGAATTTTTAGAGTCACATAAAATGGTGATACATTCTCATCTATCATGCCTGAACTAGGACCAAAAGCTACTAAGGGGTTTTTGTCCTAGAGACTTATCACATCTCCTTCAGCATCCACACAATATGACTGAATCCATTTTGAAACCTAGTTCTTATACCATGTATTTTTTGATAGTTCAGCTAGGGGAATTGGTATTTTAACCCTTTCTAGTTCCCTTTCAGCATTGAAAGTTGTCAAAACAATTTTATCAATTTGACTTGTTTCACCTATTTGATTTAAGGGTTGAATGATAGTTTTTTGGGTTTCAGCGTATTTTATCTGAGGTTCATTTTTAATGGGACCCTTTGGAGGTCTACCAAGCCCTTCCCTAGATCTAAGATTGTATCTTCTATTTAATTCACCAATTAGGAATTCAGAGAAGGCCTGGTATTTAGTAAATTGATTGTCTTCTTGATTTTGGGAAGACTGATTTGAAGGGTGAGGAACAATAGCATTATGTCTAGATGTAGAATCCAAATTATTTATATCTTTGGAAATTAGAGGACCAATATCATCTGGTTGGTGGTCATCAATCATTAGAGGAGGTTGGATCTATTGATCAATGTTATGCCTTTGTAAAATTTCAGTTTGAGGGGCTCTTGTAAACTGATTTTGTGGTCTAACAATAGTTTTTTGTATGGTTATAGGATGTGTTTCAATCTTATAAATCCTCTTATGTAAGCTTCTAAGTAATGATGTTATATCGTCTATTGTTTTATCATCGCTTTTCGACTCTGGGAAAGATACTTCCTCCTTTGCCTTCAACTCTCTTTCAGCCTTTTCAGCTTTGGCTTTGAGTTTAGATGAAGCTGATCTGTTAGCGTCAACTTCTATACTGTTAGTTTTCATATCCTGAAGGGTATGAGATATCCTTTCCCTCAGCATGACTGCAAAGTCATCATCAAAGGCTTTGGAAAACCTATCCTTTGCTGTTACAACATGGGGTTTACAATCGGGGGCATTTTTTGGTAGATTTTATTGAATCGTTTAATGAAACATGCCATAGGTTCTCCATGGTTATTTTTAAGCTCTTCCATTTCAATAAGGAAGTAAACTACATCCTTTTTGACACCCTACTGATTTTTGAATATATTAGTTAAATCATTCTAGGATTGAATTGAATCAGCCCACAATTGCCTAAAGCATATCCTAACATTTCCCTCTAAAGAATGAACAAATAAACGCATGTATACATCCTCATGATATATATTCATATTATCTATAAAATTTAAGAATGCAACTAGATGTTCTTCTGCAGTCAGAACAATTTCACCATTAAACCTAGGCAGGTGTTTCAAATACCCATTAGGAAAATTGTTTAACCTGTTGGGAAGATGTAGGGCAACATATCTATCTTGAACTATAGGTCGAAATGTCATATCTAAAGATGAGGAAGAAGATGATTTAGTAGAAGAAGTAGGAGATGATGTAGTGGAAGATGATGAAGTAGGTGGTCAGGAAATGGGTGAAGATGGGGGTGTGAAAGTGGGAGGAGGAGAATGGGAAAATGGAGTAGATCTAAATGTTTTCAAATGTGTTTTTATCACTAACTTTTGATCCTCTTTTTCAACTTGTTCTTTACTTTCAAATAGTGGGTTTGAATATACATGTAAGGTTTCTTCAAGTTGTGCAGAGGTGGATGGGAATGTATAATGAGTGGGGGAGATAAAATCAGTTGGTCTTAGCTTAGGTAAATGTACATCTAGTTCTTCCTCTAACTTGGGAGAATCTGAAAACATTTCAGGATGTTTATAAGATTCCAAAGATTGGACAAAGAGAGCTGACCGCAGATCAAATCCTTTAGATAAAAGTTCTAAAATCCTAGGTGTTAGATCAACCAAATCTAATTAGTATGGAATAGAGGTAAAGGGATTAGAAGATGGAATATCTTGAGGTTGTGAAAGGAGATATAATTTGAGAGTCAGAGTGAGATCTATTATGTTTTGAAGGAGCAAGCTTCATCAAGTGGAGTTTCCAGGTGAATGATTTTTAACCTACAATTTCTTTATTCACCTTAAAGAAAAAAAATTAATCATTGTCCCAGGGAAAATAGTTCAATTTTCATTCCCTAACAATGATGCATGTCTGATGTTATCCTCTGAGATGAACGCAGGTCAGTTAGTCATGCAAGCACATCTAAAATATTTTGTTGGTTTTGAATTTTATGGATGACCAATGAGATGAATTATTTAAAATAGGTGCTTAAGCCTTAATAATACTAAACTAGATGAAATGGTTGTTATTTGTTTATTTATAGTTAATTGATTTAAAGTGAATGAATAGAAGAATATGTGATGGTATAAATTGCTAAATATTCAAAAATGATATTTGATTGCTTATAAGAAAAGAATAGAGGAAAGCAAGGTTTCATATAGAACAAAATATATTCAGACAAATGCAGATTTGTGTGACAATTAATTGATATAGGGGTGTTTAGAATAACAAATAGTCCTATAAGCTAGTCCTAGTTATTCTTGATAACGTCACATGGGATTTAAGACTGACTAATACTGATTATGATGTTACCCAGATCTATGCATAAAGACTTGAATATATGAAGCAATACATAATGAAATAAGAACATTTGAAAACTTACAGGAGTACAGAACTATAGTAGAGAAATTTAGAATCCTATCATTAGCTTTACAAATCACGAGCTTGGTCAGAATTTTGTTCTCACTATTCATACAAGGGTTCAAACCATAATAACTCTAATGAGGATTTATTTATAAAAAATGAAATATCTGCTTAGAGATATTTCTTACAAAATTTTACAAAAATAGTACAAAATAATAGGAAATTGAAAACTTCTATGTTGTGGCACTATTCGTTAGGAATCTATTGATGACTGGTCCCCAAAATGTGTTTCCCAATTGTGTGTCAGTTGATGATGAATGTTTCTCAATTACTTCCCAAAAGTGATCCCATATTTGTTCACTTGGTATGGTGAGATTTACCAACTTCCTGTAAACTTCATCTACTTCTGTGTATTTCTCAAAAGTGCGCTTATTATAAAAATATGTTTTATTTGATGCTTAATGGTCAAATAAAAATCTAAAGCTTCAAATGTTTTCTTCCCTGTAATGTTCCCTTTTATGCCTGTTAAACACACATGGGCAGCAAGAGAAATATGAAAGATAAAACTGAGAGTACATTTTTATTAACAACTGATATACATTTATAGTACATTGTTGTGACTGTTGGGTTTCACATCCCAAGGTCTCTTGGACTCCTTTTGTCCATTTGGCTTCCACACTAACCCATTGAGGATTAGCTGTCCAACATTCCCCCCCTTAATCCGAAGGGTTATGTATGAGTCCAAGAAGAGAGATGTAATACAAAATGTGCAAAAATGCATGGCAGCTTTAGGCTGAATGTGCCCTCTGAAATGTTGGTATAAAGGGCAGTGGTTTAAGGATAACCATCAACGCTGGAACGCTTAGTGCAGTTCCCGAAACTCTTCGAAAACTGGCAAGAAGTTGAAGTCTTCTGCTAGAGGAAGCGCTCCTATTGTTTTGAAGATGGAAACCTTCAACCAATAAAGGGAGGGCTCACCCCGCATAAAAGGGAGAACTTCAACCTGAAAAGGGAAGTCTTGACCTGTGATGGTTTAAGGATGACCAACAACTCTGGAATGCTTAATGAAATTCCTGGAACTCTTCCAAAACTGGCAAGAAGCTGGAGTCTTCTGCTAGAGGAAGTGTTCTCAATTTTGTTCGTGGAATTTTTCCAAAACTGGCAAGAAACTGAAGTATTCTGCTAGAGGAAGTGTCCCAGATTGCCAATTGAAGGCATGCTCAGGGGCATCTTTGTTTTTGGCTACAACTCTGGATCTGGTATGGCAGGTTGTGGCTCAGGCTCACTTGATGTGGCTTTGAAGCTTGTAGATGACCATCATTTCCCCCCCGTCAGATACAAGGTGAGATGACGGAGAAAAATCAACTGCAAGAATGTTCAATACTCTGGAACAAGTTTTGACATGTGATTGGAATATCTTATTGGCTGTTGATGCCCATTGCCAAGAAGTGATCCATCCAAGATGAATCTTTGTTCTTGCAGGATGTTTGTTTCTGAAGCATCTGTGTGAAGAATGGCTAGTTTTATGACAATGCTTACATGGATGAAGATCAAAACAGTGATCTTTCAGATGGCCAACTCAGTCACAATGTTGGCATTTTACAATCTGTTGTTGTTGTTGTTGTGGAAGAGAGGCAAAGTCTAGAATAGCTTAAGCTAAACTTTCATGAGGAGCAGGTGAACTGTCATAAATGAATCCAGCACTCTAAAACTGAATGGGCTTTGAGTAGTTTGGAATATGAAAGGACAAGTCCTTGTCATATCCAAGACTGGTTCTGTGCTTGTTGTGGACAAGCTATTCCCAAGGTTTGATGATGGGCTTGGGAAGTACAAACTGAGTTTTTGCGTCTGCATGTACAACTGCTGCTTTATTGGGTATTAAATCTGAACCAACTGTAACATTATTTTCTCGTTGTTTATGGGAGTCTGTTTCAATCTTCTGAATAGAAACAGGTTCAGAATGATGACTCCACTACTGTAATTCTTCCTGCTGTAGCTTTGTCTCAAGCTGCAAAAACTCAATATTCTCATGTGCATTTTGGAGACAAATTTTAATATTGGAAAGAGAGGTTTTGTTGATCTTAACCATCTCATCAACAATGGAAAGTATTAAATTATTCAGTAGTTTCAATACATCATCTATTCTATCCGTTTCCGACCAATATAATCAGAGAAGTGATGTTATCTTCAGCTACAAATTGGTTTATAAAATGATAAATAATTGCAACTATTAGATGAGTAGCAGGATACCAGACAGCACAGTACCAATTTCAATGTAGCAAATTACTCGCTGCTTTAATGTACTTGAATACAATTTAGATGCAGATCACCTATGTATATAATGAGTATTTCAGCCTCCAATTTGACTCCTTAATTAATCTGGCATAGGCAATATATTTGGAACAAAAACTCGCCCTTGACACCTTGAGATTTCAGAGCACAATTAAATCTGGTGTAATTTCTCCAGAAAGATCTCAGCCTTTGACAGTCAGATGGAGCCAAGAATAAATAGTTTTCTGTTTTCTATGTTCAACCCTTTTTCGTTGGTGTAAACACTAGCAAGAAACCCAACCTCTTCACTATTGTAGCAGCTCCCACACACTGATGTTCTGTGTGACTCGGCCTTCCTAATGGAAGAAATATATATATGAAAAAATATGGAGAGCGCTTGAGAAAGCAGACTTGACTTCCACACTCATTGAAGTTTTTGTTTAATGCTTTAAACATTGTGTATATAATGCAAACTGTTTCACTGAATCATATATATATATATATATATGAAAGGAGAGAACCAAGAGTACTGCATTATGGAGAACACCGAATTATACAGGCACACGTTGAAGGAAGTTGAGGCATATCAATGTAATCTTCAACGCTCATGTGCAGAATAAGAACAAGGAACCAATCCTTTGTGAGAAGACTTGGTCACAAAAGCTAGAATAAATACAAAACGTTAACTCTTTCCTTTTGGGATGAAATCTTCATCATTCACTGAAGTCAGCTAGAAGTTAGTTTCCTCTTGCAAGACAAATAATGCAAGTCTGAGTGACTTCCAATAGCTACATAATGACACCAACGCACGAGGTTTAACTTAACTTATTTCTTCAACACATAAATTCCATATCGGGAGTCATTTAAGAGTCTGCATAAATTCTAGGGATGTAGAGAATCAACCATCGACACTTAATAATGAGCATATAAAACTTCAGCATAAATGTAATTTGGCACAGAAATATATATGACAGGACGCATGTGCGTTTGATTAACCAGAGAGGATGGGTGTGATTGGTAGCCGAAATAGGAAATTGTAAAGCAAAAATGGTAGATCTGTCACGCTGAGCTCTGATCCAACATAGATTTATAACATCAACGCATTCTTCCAACACAGGTTTCATGGATTTCCAAGTGCAATTTTGAAGATTTCTTTTGTAGCTTCACAATAGAGACCATAGGATTAATTCCAATGCTCATATATGCCATCACTTCCTTTACAACCTTTCAAAGACTTTTCAACACATAAAAAATATAACATGACTTTTAGTGTTCATGGTTTATCAACGCATTGAACAACATGTTTATGTGACAAAACGAATTACATAGTTGTAGCTTGGAGATAGAAAGAGACTGTGGCTTGGAGCACCATTCAACATGATGGTTGCATTTCCAATTTTGCTCTCAGCATTACCAGACCACACTGAGATATCTCGCTTGCTATGATTTCAAAATAAAACAATCCTAGATCTCAATGGCGGGACAGGAGGAGCGAATTCAATGAGAGAAAACCTGATGACCAGACAGCCAAGGAGTCCACGATCCCTTCCAAAACACATCTCCACGCTTCCGTTGCGCCACACTCAGCACATCTCCACGCATGAACAACACATCTCCACACATGAAAAGGTCACCACATCTATTTTAATACATCGGTTATTTTTTTTTTTTTTGAATGAGACAGCGTTGTATTCCGAAAGTGTAGTATTCTGGCACAGCGTAGTGGATAGGTGTGATGTCGTTGGAGGATGGCAGTATATGAGTAGTAGCACAAGGGCGCATGGTCAAAATGGAGCACCGTTAGGTTATAACATACTAGTCAACACAATATTGAATATAATGAGCCATCGCTCTCAGTTTATCAGCACACTGAGCAACATCGAATTGAGCACAGTTAGCAGAACTGCGTGCCTGCTACAGTATTAATGGAGTAGAACTAATATATCAATGGAATCCATATATCAATGGAAAGCTGGCCATCATTGTTTGCGTGGAGACTGAGACAGTGAGACAGCGTTGTATGGTGTATTTAATAGCGTAAGAAACCTAGAACCTGGAGAACTAAGGTTTGAATGATAGACATAGCATGAATATACGGTTTCAGTCATGCATGCCAAGACTCAGGAAGATGAAGGGTTTCACTTATTTGGTAAGCGACTATTCGAGTGGATGAAGAATGAGTATAGTTACCCAAACCTAGCCATCTTTTGGTGAGCATTATGTAAAAACAAACTCAACGGAGCGAAGAATAATACAATGTCAGAGAATAATGGTAAATCGTAGATGGAGAAGGTCTGGCAATGGAGCATTATTATACTAGTGTGGAGACAGCAGCAAAAGCTCGAGCGTTACTGAGATTATCAAGGAGAGGGCAGACCTTGATTACCAAGTAGAGGGAAGACCCAGATTACTGAAAAATGGCAGAAGGGAGTTACAATGACAGTTAAAAGCCAAAAATGGCACTGGAGAAATGACAGAGATTGCAGCTAGAGTTTAGCTGAGGGCAGAAATGACCTGCACATAAAGGCCATAAAATAAATGGCTCAAATTAATTATGCAGGGCAGGAATACGCCTGCTTTGATACCATGTTAAATACACATGGGCAACAAGAGAAATATGAAAGATACAACATGAGAGTACATTTTTATTAACAACTGATATACATTTATAGTACATTGTTGTGACCGTTGGGTTTCACATCCCAAGGTCTCTTGGACTCCTTTTGTCCATTCGGCTTCCACACTAATCCATTGAGGATTAGGTGTCCAACAGTGCCTACAAAAAATTATCTATCAATTGCTATGTTGTAAGGTTTTTGGGAGCAGTCTCTGAAACTGATAAGCCTATCATTTTGAGCCACTAATCCTGGCTATCCTTTCCGATTAAGTAAACTAAACTTAAAGTGAAACCTTTGAACATAATTCCTTAATGCTTGACATTTAATTTCTAGTTGTGTCATAAAATTTTTCTTTTGGAGAACCTTCTTGAGCTCCAAAATAGTTTATGTTCTATGTAAAATATGTATTTTCTCAAACTCTATCATACTTGTGCAAAAAAATGGGTGATTTGTCTCCCTGCTAAAAAATAAACATGTGAAATAAGACATGAGTATTTGAATACTCCTTTAGTTGTGATATTCATAAGCTGCTCATGAATAGCATCAACCAAAAGTTGACTGTAGTTATACAAGAGCGTAGGCTTGTTTTCTTTTGAAAATATAGACAAATAACCTAAGATAGCCTTGTCTACCCATTTATCTGATGGGTAGCCTAATAGGCAGGAAATGAGGGAAATAATTTTCTTGGCTCTCTCTGGAAAGATGGATGCTCAGTAAGGAGGATTTTTCTTGGGAAGCTCAGCATCTTCAAGTAGAAAAATCTCAAATATCTGAGCTCTCTGAGGGAACGTAAGTTTATGATATAGGACAATTAGAGCTGCAAGGGAGAAAAAGCTAAGCCAATTACTCTTAGGTACCAAAAGAATTTTCTTGATGGATTCAAGAGTGATGGCTATTAGAATGTCGACATTCTAATCCACTACTATTATTTGTAAGGGATTATACTTGGATTGACACCAAATAACCAAATCAAGGACACAATGACCTTGGGGAAACATGTATAGAGGAAGGTTTGATTCCGAGAGGTTTATTTCATCCTATGAATCAAGGTATGTTTGTTTGCGCCAATTGTGAAATTCAAGCATGTCAAATTCACACTCAGTATATGTGATTTTGCATTATTGGTTGGCTAATGGGATATGGTCAAGGTCAAGAGGATCGAAAGTGTGCGGGTTTTCTTGTGTTGAAGAAGAACCAACAATTTTCTTTTCCTTTTTATTAGGATCCATAATATTAGACAAAAATGGTAATATGATAGAAAACTACAAAGATAGCTGACAAATGATTAAGGTTACACACTTGGCTCAATAGAAAATTGGCAGGAAACTTAATAATTTAGAATCAATGTTATAGTAGGAAAAGGAGATGTAATGGGGACCATGCATATTTATAGGGAAATTTAAGCTAATGTTACAGCATAAGCCATTAATAATGGGCTAATCAACAAATTAATAACTTAACAGGAAAGGATTGTAGGAATGGATAAGCATTTATTGTGCAACAATAAAGCATTTATTCAAAAATGGATAAGGCATTTGTTTGGCAACAGATAGTGGGAACAGTTAATGGGAACGTCCATGAAAGTAGATGAAGGGCACATGGCACGAAAGGATCGGACGAAGGTGCATGGAAGGATTTGACATTGAGGTGATATCAGAAGACACGGGAGTGAGAATAGTGGATTTCAGAGGGGGGTTGTGGTAAGCAGTTTAGAGTGGGATGGGGTGTGAAGCATTGAGAAGACAACATGTAGGTGGGGGGACCATGCAGGAAAAAACACTTTTGCACCACCCCTTAGTGTTATATTGTTTCGTAGCTCGGTGGTGTGAAGAGCTTCCTTGTCGTTGATCTAGGCAGGAGGGGAGGCAACCATTGATTTCAGTTCGATCATTAACACTTGCCAAAAGACATCATTATCGTATATGAGCTTGATTTAAAGAGAATTTTCATATAA
Organism: Pinus tabuliformis; assembly: GCA_031772625.1. NCBI lineage: Eukaryota > Viridiplantae > Streptophyta > Pinopsida > Pinales > Pinaceae > Pinus > Pinus tabuliformis. The sequence goes on along the minus strand of CM062807.1, from coordinate 1,061,856,476 downwards.
CCCTTTACAATAATTAATTACCACTTAAGCGACGTAATCACCAATAATAAGAATTAATACAATCACGAGTGCATTTAGGCTAGCTGCCCTTTGTAATTTAATAAACTATTCTAAACCTAATCTATATGAGTTTAGGCCAACTTTTAAGCATATTTAGGGCTTTCATTTCTCCTAATCTTACCTAATTTATAATTTTTAGCCAATATTAAACTGTTTGGTTGAATCTATTCTCTAATCTACAACAAAAAATTGAATGATATGATCAAGATTAAACAATTTGATTCGGATCAAAAGAAAAGGTTATGACATAAATAAACAAACTTCACATAGACCTTTATTATTACAAAATGAAATTTATTCATGAAGTGGCACTCTAACAATTACACTTATTCAAATTTTTTTTTACTTTCTTTTGATGGGGTTCTATTTCATCTGTTTTTATTTTTCTGTTTTTTCATATTTTCATTTTACCTTTATATCTTTTATAACCTCTTTTATAAAATAACAACTAAATTATCGGAAATAAAGTATGTTACAACAAGGTGCATCATTATAGAGGCCCCAAAGGTCTAATGAACCTTCTAAATTTTTTATCAAATCAACTTGTTTTTCTCTGGCTAGCTTCTTACTACTTTTGTAGAAGATTTCCAAGTAGAAATGGATAAGTAACATTTAACAACAAGAGGATGATCACATGCTTGATGAAGACATAACAACATTAATAATATATTCATATAGTTCTTTTTCATAGTTCCTACAACAACATAGACCTTGAATTGAGCTTGTGAATGAACTTCAAGCAAGTCATAAAAGTCACATGCTTTCAAGGATAATTCAACCCTCTACAAGGTAACTATTTTAGGAGGTAATGTAATAATAGGTGCCCCATCAATTGTAGTACCTTTGTACACTGGAGCATTAGTATTTTTAGGACAACATGGAGCTTCTGGTATCCTAAAATTGGAATTTCGGAAGTGGGAAACTTTATTTTTGAAGTGAAGTACTTATAGACAATATATGGATCATACCTAAAGTAGATGAAAATATCATCAATAGAATTCCAGATTGGTGTCGGAGAGAGACACCACCTTTTTTAGCCCGTAAACCCCATCATGCTCTCACAAATTGGGTTCTATGATTCTTAATATGTTGACTGTCATCTAGAACCACCCGAAACCAACCCACTCTTGTAAGAGGGTGGGGAATATGTTCACTTGAGTAGCCTTTTCCCCATTTCTACTATTTGTCTTCTTAATGGTATTTGATGTATTGTATTTCTTTTTAAGAATAAAAGAGTCAATTAAACCATAATCATCAGGATTTCTTTCAACTTTCTCATAATCATCTCCAAGATCCTATTTAGGAACCTCAATACTTACGATGGAATAAGTAGCCGAAACAATTTCATGATTTTCCAGCTTATCATGGTCCTTTGTTCTATTGCTTCCAAGATATACATGTAGAAACATATTGGCTTTTCTGGTAACTGTGTCATAGATTTCATGTGCCCATTGGTTAGGAACACTTGTTGGACACACAAACAAAGGACCAGAAGATGGTTGGCCTTTCATCATAGAAAATGTGTTTTCTTTCCACTTAATATATTTGTGCGAAGAAATATCATTTGCAAAATTATTTCATGTCTTTCTTTGCAAACATGTTGATACTACATCGTCTTCATGTAGATGTACAACATATGTGTCAACATTTGCTTGGTTTGAATCTTCCTGAAGAGATCTGCTAGGAGACCCGTCCTTCAAAATTAAAGCAGTCACTGATGTAGTCCTCCGAAGCCCCTGATCATCTACAAGAATACCACCAGCACAGTGTATGTTGGTTGTCCCTTATAGAACCATCCAAGCCAATGCAATCCTCTAGTGCTTTAGAAAATGTACTAACAAAAGATGATCATTAGATGTAGGTTCCACTGATTGTAGATCTTGGTACCATGATACTTCTATGAATTTCACTTCTTTATCATCCTTTGGCCAGGATGGCACATGTGGACCAACTACATTTTAAGGATCTTCAACATCCTATAATAGAAGGCAAGCACCTTCCTATATTATTGTAATCAGGCTTGTATTTTGTATCTAAATTACTATTCTAGTATGTAATAACATTCAGGTTAGGTTTCTCAATAACTTCCTCATCAATATTTACTCAACCAAATTTCCAGGTAAAAGGAAAACTCCCACCTCTCCACTCCTTAATTTGTGGTTTCTGTTCAAAATTCCCATTGTTCCACTACTTCTTGATTTGTGGATGTTTTCAGTACTCCCACACATCCACACCTCTCTATCTTGTAGTTTCTATTCAAATCATTGACCCATGCACTCCTCCATGAATTTTGGTTTCTTCTTAACACCAAATTCTAAATATCGGTAATAATTCCCTGTATTCTACTTCCTTTCTGTAAATTTTCCTCGCAATGGAGTTTTGTATGATCCCTATAATTGCAACCCAACTAGTCCTCTTTCATCAACATTGCTACATATTTTTTGAGAAATCCAATCCGAAAGGGAAGAGTTCTTCTATGGTATGTTCCATGAACCATTCCTTAGAGTTTTTATTTGATCGTTTACCCGAGGCTGGAGGTTTTCTATGGGCATCAACATTCACACTATCTAGTTTAGAAGTCTGTCAAAACTAGTTAAGGGTGATTTCAACATCTTCGTCATTGTTGTCTGTTTCTTGATAATCACTTGTGATGTTTCTTGTTATTACGATTATTTATATCTTATTTTTTTAGTTCATCAAGCAATTATCAAAGAAGCAACATAAAATAATAGACACCGGATGTAGGCACTATGACAAGGAAAAACCCCCCTCGAGGCAAAAACCAAATCAAGAAATTATTCCTTTCAATAGTATTCTTTAACACTCATGAACCTAGACAAAGACCACACCTTCCCTCCACACCTAGTCAACCTCTTTTGAATTTCAACCTCCTTTCTAGCAACTTCAACTCGGCAACAACTTCTAGCATCAGGAAGCTTCCAACATTAGGAAAACTTGGAAGACTTCAATCTCCAAATCTAGGGCACAAAAATTAGAGAGAGAGAGGCACCAAAATTTCATTTTTTTCCTTCTCCTTAGACTTTCCCAAACTCACACCTACTTTGGCTTCCCAACAAAAAACTTCACAATTTTCCCAGCTACAAGAGATATACAACCTCTTGTGAGAGTGTATGTTCCAAATGAATTTGATGTGCTTGTATTTATAGGCTCCATGTGAGTTTGAAATAGTGTCCTTATGCGGACTTCGTGTGGACAATACATAAATCATGCTTGACTCAATACTAAATCTTTTTACACGATTCAAAATCCCAAGAAGGGTCTCTTTAAAAGTATAATGACTCTATTGATTCAGAATAAATCATAGAAGTCCTCAATGGGGACTTTGACAGTGAATCAAGGATGAAACCCATCCTTCAATAAGTCACAATAATAATAATAAATATTTTATTTATTCTTCTGACAAGTACATTACAAGATGACTCAAATACATTAATGACAACTGAACCTAGTTAAATTTTCCAATAGTTTCAAACTTGGTTTATTAGGTGGGTTTTTTCCAGTTTTTAAAATTATGAGTACAATGTCAAAGAAGAAGCCTCACATCCAAGATAAGAGGAGAATATCAAGGTCAAAGGAAGAGAAAATAAATTGTATGTTTTCTTTGGGGTAATTATCCTCACACATGTGTGGAAACTCAGGTTTCCCTACCTACTCCAAGTCCACATTACAACCATCTCAAGAGTGTTGATCCAACTCAATAAAGCTACATTCAAGTTCGAAGTCACAAAGAAGCCAACCCTGAAGGAGAAGGAAGGTTGAAGTAGCCCTAATCCAGTCACATGTGAAAAATTGCAGTCACCTACAAGTAGATGAAAATTGTAGAGAAGGAGACCAAGAATCTCAGACTTAAGATGTTGAACCAAGAGTTAGTGAAGAAGGAGAAAGTGTAGCATCTTCAAGGATTCATTGACTTGGTATTGGAGAGGTAATTAGGTGAAGGGTCTTGATCTTGGAATTCATTGATTCAAGACTTTATAAGAAGAAGAATTTGGTAGGATTTCCTCTCAAGATTAGAGAGATTTTGGCCCTGGATGATACTCTACAACTTGTGTCCTTTGTCTCATTGTTCTTTACGGTTTGGTAGCTTTTTTATGAAGAAGAACACATAATAATAATCAAGTTCAAGAATAATCTAGTTAAAAAAATTAAAAAGTCCTCACAAGCAGTTATCATTATAAGAGAAATCACATCTAATATCTCTCTCCTAGATTTCTCAACAACTCCTAGCTGCAAGCTGAGTTACCAATCCCAATACATTGAGTTTCCGTGGTAACGTGACTACTCGTTTACCCATTTATTGCCTGAGTGGTCTGGTATTTATACAAAATCATTTCTGGAGGTAGGGAACAAAGAAAAGGAGCCGAGTTTTGGTTGGAAGAGGTCTGCACTCGCAACATTTGTGTGACTGGTAACTCACTAAGAAAGGGGATTGATATTATAGTGAAAAAATAGGATTGATTTGCTCATATTTCTAGATGATATACTAGGTGGATATATTATTGGAGTTATTTATTAACCTGGACTAATGCACTGAAGCTTACACTACTAAACAAAAATCAGTTCCCCGTGGCTATATTTTCATCCAATGCTTGCTCAAGGAGGCCATGATTTTTCATCATTTGTTGTGATGGAAGAATGTTGTACCTATGATTGTCATTTCTGAGTGTATCTGCATGTCCAAAATTGGCCACTTAAATTCTTCTAGCTGCTGGAAATCACATTGTATTATTGTTATAAATCTGAGGTGAGATAGAAACATACATCCAGATGTTCTTCTCTGATCAGTGGTATTTTGCGTCCCAATCATATTATAACAGTGGTATGTACACCAATAATTTGTAATGAAAATAAATATTATCTCAGTTGAAGTTTATTTATCATGTGAGTTTGGTATTGTCTAAGTTATTTTGAAGCTTTATTTGGGTATAGGTGATCATGTACATGTTCATTTTGAATAATTTTTAAAGAAAGTAACGTGCAACACTTCACATGGAAACAATTCATCAAAACACCACAGTGAACCAAACTATATAATTCAGAATTTTTATGAGTTTTCCAAGATATTTTGGGTAGGGAATCTTACAGTAGGCCACATCATTGAGTTTATTCATGCATTTAGGGAGTTAAAGAGAAGCAACACAACCAATCCCCCTCCACACACTTAGCACAATAACAATTTTCCCACACTTGCACTAGCCAATAATCAAAGACCAACAGAAGCCAAAAATGAAGGTTGGGAACCTTTAGTGACTCCTCCTAAAATTGTTGCCAATGGCTGGGGGCCAACCCCAAAAGACCATAATGATATCCCATCCCCTTTTCCCCACACCTCCTCTGGCCCTGATACTAGACTTCCCCTAAATACCTTTTGATGATATTTGACTTATGTTTCTTTAGGACCATGAGCCGCTTGTTAATGCTTTTTACTATGTCATTTTATGGACTTGTATTACTGCTATTGTATGCCCAATGGGGGATTTTTTTTCTGGAGGATCTACTTTTCTTGTAACCACCTCGAGTTTTGTCTTATCTAGTAGTGCTTGTGGTGGCTGCATGTGTAGCCTCCATTTTTGTGTAAAATGCCAAATCTACACTAAAATTTTGTATTAACAAATAAGGGAAGAATTTTATCAAAAAAAAAATAGGTTGTAATCTCTCTTGGTGAAAAAACTAACAATTGGGAAGAAATTTTCATAATTTAAACATATAGTGCTATGATTTCTTACTCAGAAATTACTTAGAGCTAATTTTCCAAAAATGGCATCACAAAAAACTAGAAAAAAAATTAACATGATAGTACTATTATAATTGCAAGGAATTGACTGTAAACATTATCAAAAGGGACAACTCATAAGAAATTCATTGTAGAATTAAATAAAATATTATAATGAGAACTCTTAAAATATACAAAAACAAAATTAACCATATCTTGAAATGGGATGACATATTATGAATGTTGATATACATATATGCAACATAATAGATTCATACGAAGTTCGCTGCTAAATTGTACACGTGTTGTCAAGGAGCTTATGAATAACAACCTTGGTCTGAGAAAAAAATTGGAATTATCAAAAGCAACACCTCTTGTTTCTCCTACAACTATGGGTCATGTTGAGGTGGTCAACGAGCTTCTTGCTAGAGACAATCAGTTGACAGGGACTTTTAGAAACAATGGCAAGAATGTTGTGCATCTAGCTACAAGAACTTGTTACACAAATATTGTGAGAGATTTACTAGCGAAGGATACACAAATGAATCTAAGCATAGATGAAAAGGGCTTGAAAACAATGTACATGGAAACAAAAGTAGCCAATTACTTGGATGTGGTGAAGGAACTACTTCACGTTCACCTAACAGTAGTTATACTACCTGACAGAAATGGCAACACACCACTTCATATAGCTACAAGGAAGAAGTGTGAGGAGGTATTGTCTCTTGATACAACCTAGTAGAGTTTCTTCTAATTACATGACCTGGTTTAGAGTTGTACATTTTAATTAGTATAAGGAGGGCGTTTCGAGTTCAACCATGAAAAAAAGAGGTAAAATTTATTTCCACTTGGTGCCAAAATCAACAAAAGCACATAGTTATTCCCTAAAACCAAAGGAGTGCATGCTTCAACCCTAAAATTTTTTGCAAAAAAATCCTTCGTATCATCCACAATAAATGATACCATCCATAAATATTGTATTTCAGAGGGAATAATTTGAATTTAGAAATAATGTAATTACACCATATCATTTTATAAAAGTTGCTTCAACACTGAACAAAGAAAGGGCCCGAGTAAACGAATAGTGAATGAAACTGAAATAAAGTAAGTTGTCATCAAGATTCTGTCCAAATAGGGTGAAAAATCAAAATACTTGAGGGTTCATTTATTTTTAATAAGATGAAAGAAAAAATAATTCTTTCAAAGCTCTTCATGTGTGTTGTTTTTAAAATAGTTACATATCACGTGACATTAAGTTGTCATTCATCTAATATTTTCTTATCGTAGGCTTGTGATTAGTAAAATTACCTAGTGATGATGTCATTTCTATTATACGTTTTTGGATATGCAGATGGATATTCTTTTAAAGTGTTCTTAATTTCTTAAAGTTAAAGCTCTCTCTTCTATTTTTCTAAAGAACGCGTGTTTGGAGTCTAAACATAAGCTTATTAAATGGCATGTTTATTTCACGGGTAAAAGATTGATATTGTACTCTTTGTTTTATAGAAACCTTAATTTTAGTAAAACAAATAGTTTTACTATATTCATATATGAATTTATTACTCTATCATAGCTTCCATTTTACATTTTAACTATTTTTATTGAGTTGTTCTACAGTGATGTAACATTTTATTCTACCATGAACTTTCTAGCCCTTATAAAGTGACATGCACATGTAAAATGCAGAGCCCCAATTAGAAGCTTCCACTAAACAAAAAATCCAGTTTAATTATTTTTTGTCGATATTTAAATTGTAGTTATTGAATGTGGAAAAAATCTTGTACTTTGTTGATTAGACGAATTTTTGAACATTAGATATCCTCTTATGTTTCATGATGAGATTGAGACATGTATTTAACAAGAAATCAATGCAAAAACCAAGGTAGTGCAGTGATTGACTTTATAAAGCTAACATAATAGATCATGTTATAAACCACTGATTAGTTTGAGAGATCATGAATGGTTTAGTTGTCAAAACAATTGATTTTCCTCTTTAATCGATGCAGGGCTTATTTATTATCAGTATCCACCTTTGGTTGAACTTGAATTTCGTTTTTGGCCAACAAACAAGTGAGGAAAAACTTTAAATTTAGCATTATGGATAGGATCTTTACCTATTTTCGTTGAAACTATTATAGCATCCAAAATGTTTTGAAAACAAAAATTTATTGAACTAGAGCATATCAAAAGCATGTGAATGGAAGGCTTTGCAAAGTTTTCTTAAGAGAATTTAACCTCCTTTTAGCTACATGGACACAAAGCAACATAATTGCATCAAAGGTGTCTCTCTGCAAGCTTGGTTTGGGTAGACACATATATTCTATTCCTTCAATGTACCTTTTCCCCTTTAGGGGTAATTGATAGTCTTATTCTTTATGGATATTTTTTTAATTCCACTAGATCTATTCTATAAAGGTAGAGGGGGGAAGAAGTGTATTTTTGTATTGTGTAGTGATTTTTTCCTTGAGGTTCTCGTCTTCACACCCCTTTTGTAGTTGAAGTAAATTTTGTTGGACATAGTTATCATTGAGAAGTAGAGAATGATTTCCTTGTATCCATGCAATTGCATCTTTGGATACTCATGCTTAGTGTGGATTTGGAAGTTTTTGAATGCCCCTTGGATATTTTTTTGGTGTAATGAATATTAGGAAAACTTTGTGCTTACAATTTTAACCTTTGTTTAGGGGTTACATTTCAGGATCATTGTTATTGATCATTGTATTTTGAAATATTGAATTAGTGAATAATGAAAAACACTCCCAATTAGGTTTTTAGACCCCATACCTAGTACGATTCAAGCATGTAGCTCATTATTTATAATTGCATCATATATACTCACTTTTTTTTACTTTTGCCAAGAAAATTAGTCTTTTAGAGGCAAATTTTTATGTTGTTACAACAAATTTACATGATTCCCAAGGTGAGAAGTTAGTATTTGGTGCAATTATAGATTTTCAGTTTGATGATCATAAGTAATTTATAGTCTATAAATGTCTTCAAAGTTTCACTTCTAATTGAGTATTCAACTAAACATATTGAGTATTTTATACGTAACTATTTCTCCTCGACCCACTTTTGATAACTTCAATAACCATTAGATAAGGACCTCAAGGTTGGATGATATATTCCCCGTTTAGTAAAATATTTGCTAATACTTTACAAAATTTTAAAATTTATTGAAATTTGTAGAATTTAAAATTTATAGAGTTTCAAGGTCTAAAATTTTAAAGTCTAATTGTTTAAAGGGTGCTAGCTCAATGGAATAGCGCATATTTACAAGGATTTTGGTTGTTCGATTCCATCATGCACTGATATTCATATGGAATGGAGATAATCAATTTTTGGTGACGAAGACCCGTTTGACCATCACCAATGAGCTTATGGTAACATTTTTCGACCCTCACCAAAATATGAAATGGTGACGGTAAACGAATGACACCATATATATGAATCAATAGTGACAACCATGAAAGGTCCATCACCATAAATCATATTTTTTCATATGAAATGGTGATGGTCACTAGATTTAATTATAATAATTATTCGTGATGGACCTTAAAAGTCACCACAACACCTATACTTTTGTATCTATGACCTTTGGTGATGTTCACTTTTTGGTGACATATACTCTTTTGCTCTTCACCAATGAGCTTATGTTGACATTTTTCGACCCTCACCAAAATATGAAATAGTGATGGTCAACAAATGTCGCCATATATATGCATCAGTAGTGATGGGCATGAAAGGTCCATCACAAGAAATAGTTGCTCATATGAAATGGTGATGATCGCTATTTGTCCTTATAACCATTATTCATGACAGATCTTGAATGTCACCACAACACTTGTACTTTTAGTGACACCACCTTTAGTGACGTTCAAGTTTTTGGTGGCAGAGACTAAGGTCTGTTGATCAGGAGCTCAAGTCTAAGTTAGGGAAAAAGCTCAAAATTGAAAGTGTTAAAAATTACTTGCAACTTGAATGACTAGATAGGCCTCGTCGAAACGAACCTGTAGCCGTGAGTGGCACTCAAATCCGAAATCATATGGAGCAGTTATCACGATTTGAAAATGCCCAATATTCTTCAATTTTTTATTTTTTTTAAAAAAGAAGAAGAATATTGCCAGAATATTCTATTTCTATGGGCCAATCACAGGCTACGAGGTGGCAATCCCGGAGGCTGCCACATGGCCCTGGGTGACGTCATAAAATTTCTGGTGTGTAGCCATCAGGATCAAACGTGTGACCACATATATACCAGCCAAATGACTTAACCACCTTCTCTTCTCATTGGTTCTTACCCATACATGGTCACCGGTTCGTTTTATGGTAGAGCCATTTGCGGTTTTGGGGGAGGGACCACCAGTGATCACCCGAGGTGTGGTCACACGTTGTTGTCCCCTAGCTGCCACTGTAACCGCCGTCATCTCCAACAGTCGCTGCCAACAGCTCACTACCCACATGTTCACATGCGACGGTTTCACCACTTTAACTGCCAGATCAACCAAACTGCCCACCTAAACCATGCAAAATCCGTGCTCACATGTGCCCATTAGCCATAAACTACGTGGTAAACTACCAGTTTAACTGCCGGTCCTATGCCAAAATTGGTGGTAAGGCCAGATTTAGTCAGGCTAACTGGCATTTAGCTAGTTTTAGTGGAGATTTTTAGGGGCAAACTGGAGAAAAATTGAATGAGCCATAACTTTGGCTAGGAGAGGCCTTTTGATGCGATGTTTTTTTTTTTTTTTTTTTGGCTATTCTAAGCATTCTAGAGCCATTGGGATAGGATTCATAACCAGCAGAGGTCATCTTCAGGTACTTTTGCAGTGAAGAAGTTCCAGGAGCCACTAGGGCCTAGGCAATGTTGGAGCTGTATTGGGTTCTGTTTATCCATTGTAGGTGAAACAATAGTCATTTTTGACTATTTCCTGTGTTTTGAATCCATTTTCAGAGCTGGATTTGCCTTTTTAGGCTTTTTATTCACTATGTAACCATTTTGAGCATCTAATCAAAGCAAGGAAATACCCATTTGGGAGCCTTGGACCCAACAGATGTAGCCCAAGAGGGGTGAACTGCTTCATCAATTTCTGTGTTATATGTGGTGAACTTTTCTTGCTGTGTTTTTCACATCTGATATGTTAAACAGGAAAATGAAATAACCCTCCTTCACACTAAAGGCTCAAAAAATTAACCAAAAACACTTTGTTTCGTTTGCAAGACATCTGTAATAGTTTGCACCTGTAAATGGAAATGAATACCTTGCAACAAAAACAAGTAGTTTCATTTTCAGATCAGATGGTATCATAGCTTAGTTACTGTTTCTGTGAATTTGTGAGCAGTAATATAAACTATAGACAGAGACTGAAGCAAGCAAGGAAGCCTTCAAAACGGTTTTTTTATAGAATTTCAAAGTAGATAAAAGCTCCTTTATTCAATCTCTAGTTTAGTTTATATTTTGAGTATTAGTTTTGTGCAAAAGGTGTTAAAACAGTGTAAGAGATTGACTATTTTATGGGTTGCAAAATGGTTGATTGTATGAGTTTGCTTGAGTTGAAAGGATAGCTGATGTTAGCTAAGTCTTGGAAAGGGTTTAAGACTATTTTCCTTACCCCAAATTACCTCAAGATTATATTTGGAAAAGGAAACACATTTCATTAGTGTTTTCTACAAAAGCCATTCGAGTTTATGTTTTATGCTTGCTTGAATAAGAGTGTAGCTGTAAAGACATTTGGTTAAAGCTTGTCATTTGTTTGAAAGCTTTGAGAACATTGCTTTGAAGTTCCTTTTGATAATTTGACCATTTACATAATGTCAACTTCATCCACAAGTGACGTTTCCTCCTTCATGAAATTGTTCAACGATGACATGAAGAATGAGTTCATTACGGTGAAGGACATGGTGTAGATTCTCATTGAGGATCAAAGAGAAAGTCTTAGGCTTCATGCACAATTATTAGCTATGAAATAAGAGAAGGAAACAATTCTCCAAAGACTGCATGACATGGAGAAACAACTCCTTCAAGCTCAAGAAGCTTTGTCCAAGAAAATTCCTGAGGATGAGGTAAATCATTCAAACTTGTCTTCAATTTCCTTAATTGAAAAGTGTGTTGGTTATTTTGAAAAACATACAAGGGGTATAGGGTCCAAATTAATGTTTATGATGGGCTATCATGAAGGCAAAGGTTTGGGAAATCATGCACAATGCATGGTTGACCCTATTTCGGTGGTGGAGCATCCCAAGAATGTTGGTCTTGGATATGAACAATTTAATGGCGAAGAATTCAAATCCTTGAATGCATGTGATGCAAATTTAAAGAGAACCTTTTCCAAAGTTCTCAAATGCATATATGTCAAAATTGTTTTAAGGATGACTGCCATTGTTTGAAGTCATCATTGTAGCAAGTGGAGGGTAAACATGTCGCTTATGGAAAGCATGCAAATGTAAACAGTTTTCAAGACAAGAACAATGATGAAACGTTGAAAAGGGAAGTTGTATCCTCTACAAGTTCATCGTCTCTCGAAGACAAAAAGGATGGAAATTCCATGCAGCAAAAGATCCCATAGGAAGCAGAAGAGGAAAAGAAAACTTTCTAAAATGAAAGAAATTTTGTTGCACATTTTGTGGTGGATTTAACCATGTTTCTTCAAGATTCCGGTTGAAAAAGAAAGCCCATAGGAAGAAGAAGGGGCAAAGAAAACTTTCTCAGAAAGTGCTTAAGAGTTGCACATTTTGTCAAAAGAAGGGACATGATGTCTCTCATTGTTGGACCTTGCATCCAACTCATCATCCAAAGCACATGCAGCTTGAGGACAAAAGGATTGGTGCAAGTGGATCTATGGATTCCATTATCGATGTGGAAGTGAAAGATTCACCTTAAGAACTGTTGTTGCAACAAAAGACACCATGGAGTTGGCTTGGTAAGAAGTGGATTAACTTCGTAATGCAGTAAGTCATACTCATTTTTTACATGTAAATTTCAGATTCATATGCATGTATAGCAGTTGAAAAGTTGATGCAAGATTGCATGTAAAAGCAGTTTCAGTTTGAAGGAATTTTTATGTTGTTGAAAAATTTTGCCATGGAGGTGTAAAAGATGAGTATGATACTCACTTATATTGCAGCAATGTCTTTTTAGTTCAGCTCTTTGTCACCCACATGTTTTTTGGGATGATGTACTTGTTTGTATTTCAAAAGAACAGTTGAAGTTGCACATGTACATAGAGGTTGTATGTGTAATTAGCGAACTGTATATAGTTCATTCTACACGATACATACACATGTGATTGTAAAGATGTATCTTGTTGTTTATTGACTTGTGTCTATTGTGTCACACATGTTTGTTGACTTCTGTCAATTGTGTGCACACTTTTTACATTGATGGTTGTGTCAATTGTATAGCACATTTTAGGTCAAGTTGTTATTGATGTTGTATGTTGCGCGAGGTGCCTTTGGTGTCGATTGGTGCAGAGAATGAAGTGCTAGTGCAAAGCAATGCAAGATTCCATGAGGTAGAAAAGCATGCAAGAAAAGAAGCACAAATTTCAGCAAGGGTCACTGCTAGTTTCAGAATGACAGATTGGTATGGAGAGAAAACTTGGTCAAGATTCAACACAAGTATATGGCTCATTTAGCAAAAATTCGCCACGAGGAGAGTTGGGAAGTCAGGAAATTTTTTTAAGGCTGAAGCGAAGAGGATGTTGTTATTCTCTTTGTTTTCTATACAGTTCAGTTTCAGAATTTAAGTGAGCTTTTGGGGTCCAAAAGCTTCTCATTTGGGAGGTGTGATCAAGAGCCTAAGTTTGAGCTAGGGAAAAAGCTCAAAATTGAAAGTGTTAAAAATTACTTGCAACCTGAATGACCATATAGGCCTTGTCAACACGAACCTGTAGCCATGAACGACGCTCAAATCTAACATTGTATGGAGGAGTTATCACGATTTGAAAAAGCCCAATATTCTTCAATTTTTTATTTAAAAAAATAAAAATAAAAAAAAAATATTCCCAGAATATTCTGTTTGTATGGGCCAATCACAGGGTGCCACGTGGGAAGCCCAGAGGCTGCCACATGGCCCTGGGTGATTTCATAAAATATTTGGTGTGGAGCTGACGGGATCAAATGCATGACCACATATATACCAGCCAAATGACTTAATCACCCACTTATCTCATTGGTTCTTACCTATACATGGTCACTAGTTCGTTTTATGGTAGAGTCGTTTGTGTTTGGGGGTAGGGACTACCAATAGTCCCCTAAGGTGTGGTCACACATCGCTGTCCCATAGCCGCCATCGTAACCACCATCAGTTCGAACGTCCACCACCGATAGCTCACCGCCCACGCGTTCACATGCGGTGACTTCACCACCTTAACTGCCAGGTCAACTAAACTGCCCACCTAAACCGTGCAAAATTCGCGGTCACATGTGCCTGTTAGCCGTAAACCGCGTGGTAAACTGCTAGTTTAACTATTCGTCGTACACCAAAATTGGTGGTAAGGCCAGATTTAGTCGGGCTAACTGGTAGTTAGCCAGTTTTAATGGATATTTTGAGGTGAAACTAAAGAAAAATTGAATGAGCCATAACTTTGGCCAGGATAGGCCTTTTGATGTGAATTGTTTTTTTTTTTATTTTGGCTATTCTGAGCATTTCAGAGCCATTCGGAAAAGTGTCATAGCCAGTAGAGGTCATCTTTAGTTATTTTTCTAGCGAGAAAGTTCCACGAGCCACAAGGGCCTAGGCAGTGTTGGAGTTGTATTGGGTTGTGTGTATCCGTTGGAGGTGAAACAATAGTCATTTTTTACTATTTCCTGTGTTCTAAATTCATTTTCATAGCTGGTTTTGCCCATTTAGGACTTTTATTCATTGTATAACCATTTTGAGCATCTAATCAAAGCAAGAACATACCCATTTGGGAGCCTTGGACCCAGCAGATGTAGCATCGGAGGGGTGAACCGCTTCATCAGTTGTTGTGTTATATGTGGTGAACTTTTATTACTGTGCTTTCTACATATGATATGTTAAACAGGAAATGAAATAACCCTCCATGACATTAAAGGCTCAGAAAATTAAACAAAAACACTTTGTTTCATTTTCAAGACATCTGTAATAATTTGCACCTATAATTTAATGGAAATGAATAGCTTGCACAGCAAAAAAAAGTAGTTTCATTTTCAGATCATATGTCACCATTGCTGATATGAAATGGTGAAGGTTAGTATCCGTCATTATAAATCATTATTGGTAACAAACCTTGAATGTCACCAGAACACCTATACTTTTCATGACGTTCAATTTTTGGTGACAAAGGCTCTTTTGACCATCACCAATGAGCTTATGGTGACATTTTTCAACCCTCACCAATATCATTTTTTCTTGTAGTGATTGCATGTTGTGATTGAGAGTTCTAAGTTGTTATTCTAGAAGTCATTATTTCCTATGTGTATGAGGTGTAGCTGTTTCATGGCTTGGTCACAGATACACTTTCTTAGGATCTAGATTCGTTGAAGTCAATGATCTATATAATTTATATGAAACCATTGTGATCAATAAATATATATCGAGTGTGATTTGTGTATAATAATTCTTTCATTCTTTCATTGCACTCTGCAAGTGTTCCATGATGCATCAGATAAAATAAAACCATGTGTTTTCATTCATATTTTTACCGATGATCTCAACGACCAACTATGGACTATTTTGACTATTTATTTTAACTCTCGAATGCAATGCCAAACCATAAACATACTCATATTGAATAACATCCTCTTATGAATTGCATTCCGAAGTTCAAATAATGAGTCCTATTCCTAGACAATGGATTACACTCACTTTCTTATTTTTTAGAATGATACCGAGTGTAAACTTCTCTACCATGAATGATTGATTACCTTGTCTTCTCTAATAAGTTTACTTACTTCACAGGTACATAGAGATCAGGAAACCTACCTTGGAGATCCACTTCTAAGCATCCTACACACTAAGCTCAGAAAACTAAACCTCAAAAACCAACCCGCCCAACAAAAGATATGTTGGTACTTGTAATGGTACTTACCAATGATATATATTTAGTGCATAATCATAATTAGTGGTGTGAACTAGGAGTGTTTTGACCTCTAACTAGGCTATGATCCATTGCACAAAACACAACAATAATGCTTATATTAAGAATTTTGTTAGAAATAGTGATTACTCCCACATGCATGCAATGTATGAAGATTTGAGTGAAGTTAAGGAAAAGAAAAATATTAAGTTAAAGTGAAGTTAAAAAAATTTAGTTAAAGCATAAAGTCTTAATTTTCATTAGGATAAGAAAGGTTGAGTTTGCATGATTCCATATTTAGAAAGTTTGATGTTTATATACCCATTTTTGGGTCATTGTAATGTGAAACAAGGAGAGAGAAGATTCATTTCTTAATGGATGTATATCAGATAATAATTAATGAATAGAAATTATTTATAGAATCAAAAGCTTGTGTATTTATTTATCTTTTCTTTTCTATGTTTGTATTTCCCCGAAACCAACAAGTGGTATCAGGAGCAAGGAAGAGTAATAGGATCATAGGAGCCAAAATATCCATGAAATGTTTTTATTGGAGGAGGTGAGAAGATTGTAGAGCCACCACACATATCAAGAGAGGAGAGCCAGGAGAACGAGAAATAAGAGAAAGCCAAATGGAGTTCGTAGATTTTCTTTTTCCCAAGGGGAAAAAATAGTAATGCATCCTAGAAGCCAGTGTACTCATGTTATAATGTAGGAGGGGTGTTATAATAGTCACATTACACCCATTCCCTCACCATTTTCCATGCTAAAGTGGACCCTCTATATCGCAAGGCATGGCAGCTTGCTGAAGAATCAAGGGAAATTAGGTGTAGTGTGATTCTTCTTGACTTGATAACAATTTGTTGAGTATTCTTAATTTTTCTTGTTAGCTTAATATTCTTCTTATTCTTGTTAATGCATGTGTGTGTACTTCATCAAAATTATAAGAACAAGAAAATAAGATGTTGGCTCATTTCCAGGGCCAAAAACTTTCTTCTTTTGAGAGGAAAACCCTTCAGTACATTTCTCTTATTAAAGCTTCTCATTAATCAATGGGAAACCCTAGACCCTTTACTAGAATTTACTCCAAACACAAGTCAAGTCCTTTCTCCTTTCTACACTTATTTCCATGGCACAAAGTCTTCCTTCTTCTGACACTTCATTCCCCAGCACTTCATCCTCCTTCTTCTTCTGACACTTCTCTCTTATTTCAATTATTGGTAGACCTTGTTGCACTTGCTCTAGAAGAGATGTTTTATCCTTTATCCTTAGTACACATAAGGAGGCCTTTCTATCTTTCCCAACTCAGCTCTTAATTGAGATATAGTTACATACATATTATTACAGTAGTGCAACATTGTTTCTTCACACGTGTGAGGGTATTTCTTGTGATATTGACCTATTCCTTCTTCGCTTGAGTGAGCTCCTTCTTCACCTAAGTGAGAGTCCTTATAAGCCTAATTATCTAGCCCAAGCAATGAAGTTTATCTAACCATGATAAATGACTATTATGACTGTAGGGAGACCCTCTCCTTTTCACACGTCGGACTGTATTCAGTCCTATAACAAACTTTCAAGGCTCGGTATTTCTTCTTCCTCCTTCACTACAATAGAGGCTCCTTTTCTTTTCTCTTCCTTAACCTTTAAATCATCTATTATACTTGTTGATTTCAAAGAAATGGATGCTTGACGTTGGAGGAGTGGATAACCTCTATATATAGAGAATGACCCCTCCTTTTAGGCCGACTTGAAGGATGACTAGAAGAATGTAGCCCGACTTGACTTATTTTCTTCTGTTGGCTACTTTTGATGGTGCCACATGCTTGGAGGAGACTTGAATTTTCTTGGAGAGATATCCTTTTACTCTTATACAAACATATACATGGTGTAATATCCCCTTAAGGTCTTCAACATTTTCTTTCGACTATTTGACTGACCGATAACACCTTAACATGTGCTAGACCTATTTCAATGAGAAATAAAATCATTGACATATATTATAAAAATAATATTTCTCTTATTGAATAAGTGGAAATATCAAAAGTACATTTATGAAGATAGAACCTAGTTACATTTCCTTCAACAATCCCTCTTAACTATGGAGGTATTCATACAACATTACAAGGTGTTTCCTTATGTTTCAATCTTGAAGAATTCACATAAGAGAAACTGTATTAGCAATCCATCTGTTATAGCATCATAGTAACCAACATTATTTCCACAGCAAGGCCTTGACTGACAGCTCTATCTCTTAATAGATCTGAGCACAATATTGGCAAGACCAATGAACTATAGACACCATAGTTATTTTCTCTCAAGGTATATACCCACCAGGTTGTTCACTAAGTATGATCTTCTAGGTCTGTTCTTATCTTGGGTTCCCAACCCTCAAACAATATCAATCCTCTTTCCTACTCTTGTCTTGGATGCCCTACACATCCTAAAAGTGTATCATATTCCATATGATTATCCAATCCTACCATTCTTTCTTCCCAAGTGAAGAAAATAATGTTGTGTCTATATCTTCCTCTCAATTGAGGAAGACATGCCCAAGTATCCTCTAACAATGTACTTGTCCAAGTTCCTTTGTAATTGGGAACTTTTTATAACTCCCTCATAGCTAGGGACTTGCATCAACAACTGATTTTTGATGGGTCCTCTAGATGCTTTATCTCCTTCCTTCCTTTAATGTCATGAGGTCTTTGTTCGAACTTATTCTTGGTAGGGAAGCATCCATCAATCACTTTCCTTCCTGGTTTGTCATGTCATTACTTCCTTTATGGAAACTGACCTTCTTGTCATATATCAGGTTTTCTTCTCATCTCGTTATTCCTTGTCATATTGTTTATGATTTCGACTACTCTTCACATGGATTCTTCTTTTTACTTGCTTGTTCCCATGCTTTGATCTAATATCACATGATGAACTCATCCTAATATTGCTTCAACATTAAATGGTACATTTGTTGGATTTATTATTCATCATGACATCTTCGTAGAGTAGAATAAATTATCTTCACCTTTCATGTCTCCAAGGCCTTCATAGGTGTCAAGGGTGCTTTGATATTTTATTTTCTCAGTCAGAGTTGTCATGTCTTATTTCAGGAGATGTCTTCAATGGATACTTGTTAGATAGTGATTCTTTTTTATCATGGTGTTATTCACATGCTTTGATCTCTTTCTTCATTTTGTTCTTCTTGAATGGATTTGTTAACCACCTTATGCTTCTTGCAGGAGCATTTCTTGCTTCTAGGACTACTCAACATTCTTGTGTCACTTTCTTCTTAGTCAGAAATCGTATACTCTTTATGTGAGTATTTATTTTTGTTGACATGCATTTCATTGTAGTACATCTCTTCGAGCATGTCATTGGTGAAAGAGATTCTTTCCTACTTGATCATGTCATAGAACTATTCCCATGACTCAACAATATACATATGATAACATGACTGAAATTTGATGAATACCTACCTCATCTTGATTCTCTTTTCATCATCTTAGCCTCTTTTGGTTGTACTTGATGTAGCCCTTCTTGCTTCATTTTATCTAGCTTCGATATCATCCTTTTCTTAAATCCCATGAATGGGATTCCCAATGATACATTTGCTTTTGTTTATGAATCTTGTTTTGGAGATTCCATCATAAGATCTTCAAGATCCTTTCCTTGCAAATGTTTATTTCTTTTTGATGATGGAGGTCTTCTAAGATTATTAAACATTATCAATTTTCTTTCAGTGCAGATGAGGTCCTATACTAGGTATGCTCCTTCTATAGGAATATCTTGAGTTGTATCAATCATGCTCCTATATTCTAGAAGATATTTCTAACCATGCATTTTATTCTATTAGAAATGCTCCTTCTACATGAGTATTTTGAACTCTATGTACATCATGCTTCTAGATTCGGGAAGATGTTTCTAGCCATGCAATTTTATTCTATTCCTACATGCTCCTATACTACTTAAATGTTTGAAAGAAGACTTGAAGTAAAGAAGTAGACTTAGTCATAGTAGAGATCCAAAGGATCTTCCTTCTTTTTCTTCTTGTCTTCTTCTTTCATTTCTTGAGTCACATGAGCTTCTTCCCCTTTTATTTTCTTGTTGTTGTCCTTTTTCAGTTTAGGACAATTCATTTTGTAGTGTCCATATTCTTGGCATCCATAGAATTGGATTTTGGACACATCTTTGTTGTTTCTTCTTCGTCAACCAAATTCACCAAATTTTCCCTTTCTCTTAGCCATGGTAGCAAATGCTTTCTCCTTTGATCCCACATATTCATTTGATTTGAGCCTTGTTTCCTCTATCTTGCATAGGGACCACATTTCACTTAGTTTGGTGGCTCCCTTCTTTGCATATATGCTTGATGTTAAGTTTCCCCGATCCTCAGGTAGAGCATTGAGTACTACAATTGTCATTTCTCTATCACACATGACTTCCCCTAGCTCTTGAAGTTGATCCCTCATCTCAGAGATCTTCATGAAGTAGTGAGATATTCCTTCCTTCGATATATTCATCTTGTATAATTCATTTCGTAGAGATATCACTTATCCAACTGTGCTTAGTGACAATAGCTCTACTAGTTTATCATAGAATTATTTTGATGTTTCATGTTTGGATACATAAGGAGTGAGAGAGTCTTTGATGGATTCTATTAGAATCCTTTGATCTCTTGTCTCATCATTATTATACTTGGCTAAGGCTTGAGTTTGTTCCTTAGAAGGAATAGTGACATTGCCATTGATGTATTCTAGGTTTTCATTCTCCTTGAGAAGTAAATCCTTCCTCTTCTTCCATGGAATAAAATTATTGGTTCCTACCAATTTGTTGCTTTCCTTGCAAAAAGAAATTGATGTATATTCAGAATGGGACATATACTTACTTGATAGATTTTGAGATGTAGTAGACTTGCTTTCTCCTTGAAGACTTGATTGCTTACCTTCCTTAGATCTTAATGTTATTGAATTTGCTTTCTCCAAGTCTTGCTTAATGATGAGATTTTCTGATGATTTGTAGCTTGATGTAGGTACTTCTTTGATTTTCTCTTCTTGTAGGTGCATTTATGTAAGGCCATTCATCTTTATTTGTAGTCTTTATTGATGAAAGATAGATGGTAGACATTCTTGTCGTTGATGTGATACAGACTTCTTTAGATGCTTCAACTTTTGGAGATGTCCTTCCTTGATGAGTATTCTTGAGATTCCCTTTTCTTGATGTGTCACTTTAGCTCTGATACCATGTTGAAGAAGCAAAGGCAATTAGGTGTAGTGTGATTATTCTTTACTTGATAAAAATTTGTGGAGTCTTTATACTTTTTATTGTTAGTTTAATATTCTTCTTCTTATTATTAATGCGTGTGTGTGTACTTCATCAAACTTCTATAAAAAACATAATAAGAAGAAAACAAGATGTTGGCTCTCTACCAGTGCCAAAAAAATTCTTGTCTTGAGAGGTAAACCCTTCAGTAAATTTCTCTTATTGAAGCTTCTTATTGATCAATGCCATACCCTTGAAGCTTGACTAGAATTTCCTCCAAGCACAAGTCAAGTCCTTTCTCCTTTCTGCACTTAGTTCCCCCACAATTAGTCTTCCTTCTTTCAGCACTTCTTTCCCTAGCACTTCATCCTCCTTCTTTTTCCAACACTTCACTCTTATTTCAACTATTGGTAGACCTTATTGTACTTACTCTAGAAGAGATGTTTTATCCTTTATCCTTAGTACACATAAGGAGGCCTTTCTCTCTTGCTCAACCTTGCTCTTAATTGAGATATAGTTGAAGACTTCTTATTATAGTTGTGCAACCTCATTTCTTCGCACGTGTCAGGGGATTTATTATGAGTTTGACCTCTTCTTTCTTTGATTGAGTGAGAGGTTTTATAGGCCTAATTATCTAGCCAAAACAATGAATTTTATGTGATTGTGATAGAGGTTTGTTATGACCATAGGGATACCCTCCCCTTTTCGCATGTGTGACTGTATTCAGCTATAGAACAGATTTCCAAGGCTCGATATTTCATCTTCCTCCTTCGACGCACTAGAGGCTCCTTTTCTTCACTCTTCCTTCACCTTTAACTCATCTATTATACTCGTTGATTTTAGAGGAATGGATGGTTGAAGTTGGAGAAGTGGATAAACTCTATACATAGAGGATTGTCCCTCCTTTTAGGCTAACTTGAAGGCTGACTAGAAGACTATAGGATGACTTGACCCATTTTCTTCAGTTGTCCTCTTTTGATGGTTTCACATGCTTGGAGGAGACTTTTCTTTTCTTGGAGGGATATCCTTTGACTCTTATAGAAACATATACATGGTGTAACATGCCCTTAAGTTCTTCAACATTTTATTTTAACTATTTGACTCTCCTATATCAGTTTAACATTTGCTAGACCGATTTCAATGAGCAAGAAACTCATTTACATATATTATAAAAATAATATTTATTTTCTTGAATAAATAAAAATACCAAAAGTATATTTATAAATACCGAACCTAGTTACATTTCCGACAACACAACATGGGCATTGAAGTAAGATCATCGACTTAGAAAAGC
This sequence comes from Pinus tabuliformis, assembly GCA_031772625.1. Classification (NCBI taxonomy): domain Eukaryota; kingdom Viridiplantae; phylum Streptophyta; class Pinopsida; order Pinales; family Pinaceae; genus Pinus; species Pinus tabuliformis. Next base: position 1,061,834,098 of record CM062807.1, on the reverse strand, counting down.
AAAGACCATAATATGGGAAAGTTTAAAGGTTTTGAAAAGAAAATTATTCGAAAGGATTTTTACTAAGGGTTGAGATATTAAATAATAGTTATTGGAGATATTGGTTCTTTAAATATTTTCTAGTATATTGAAAAGGGTCTCATGAAATTTTAAACTTTTTGGGAGATATTTATAAACTGATTTTCTTATTCATTTTATTAAAAGAGAATTAAAAGACGAGGCTTTATTTGAATGAGAGTTTAGGGCTTTGAAAACATGTTTCAAGCTGTAAAATTATTCTGTTTTGTCAAGCATGACAATGTATTGGGTCCAAAAAAATCCTTATATATGATAACACTACATGAATATGGTGAATATTCTATGTTACAGAGGCACATATTGAAACATTTTTTTTTTTGTGGAAATATGGAAAGAAGACAGACGCAATAAGGAAAGAACACAAATAATAAAATCAAGATGGTATTCATAGGTCACAAAGTAGGACTGAAGAGAACCAAGAAAATAAATCAGAAGGAAAAGATCTAGAGTATTTCAAAGAGCTCATAGAGGTTCTTGCCACAAATGAGGCATCTAAAATACAAGTAAATGAAGTAGAAAAGTTTGAGGATGGATGGATCAAGATGGATCTAGAAACATTTCAAAAATTTATTAGTAAATTTTTTTTATTTTTGGGGTTATAAAAATGAAAACTTTTATTTCATTTAAATAGATGATTGAGTAAAATTTTAGTAACCCATATAATGAACTATGTAATTCTTGTTGGATATGATAAAATAGGAATTGGATGAGAATTTTTTGTGCAGGGTAGAAAAAGATTCATCTTTCTTGGAAGCATTGAATATCTAAGAAGAAAATTTTGGTACAGAAGAAAGTGACATGTGTCAGGAAGTTGTGTCATAGTTTATTGAAGAATCAAAAGAGAAGTCAATAATAGGTATCCGAGTAAATGAAAAAGTATCTAGGACAACAACAGAGCTTGGAGAATTCAACTCAAATTTGGATGATGTTCATGAAGACTGTAAAAGTGAAACCCATTATGTGGATGTGTATATAGATGAAGAATATGTAAAAACAGTTGCAGAGAGAGCAGTTAAATCCTCTATATGTGAAGCAAAGAGAGAGCATATAGATGCTCGAGAACTCCGTTGTAACATGGATGGTGAATCCTCGTGTGAAAATATGCATGTGGATGATGACCCTAAAGTGGGTTGTGAATGAGTGAACCCGACAATAGACCTTGCTAATGATGGTGAAGATTCCAATAATGGATTGAATAACATGTGTGATCCAGTAGGTAATGTTATAGTTGATGATGACCTCTTTTCATCAGAGGTTGAGATATTTATGTTTTAGAATGACAAAGATATTTGGTCATTAGAAGTAATGGTTTATGGAGATGAGAGTACATCTCTCATGAACTCAATAGCAACTGATGAATTTGTTGAAGCTAAATTTTTTAGTGATCAAATGCATGCTCACATATCCCACGATAGAGTGAATGAAAATTATGTCAATGTAATTTGTGGTCTCTTTTTTGAAATAGAGACTAATTGTGGAAATATAAAAAGTACCATGTTTGATGTATAATTGAAGGCTAAAGCTTCCATCATAGAAACAAGTTATGAAGAAAAAATTGGATCTTCTCATGAAGCATTATGTGATCTAGTAAAAATTGATGATCAAGAAGAGGATAAATTGATTCAAGAGTTTTTTATGATAATATCCATTTAATGGGTTGTCAAAGTGATTGATTGATTTAGTTGTGGCTGATTCAAAAAGTGATGATTGAGTTTCAGTGATTGGTTGATGCAGATGTATTTGATGATTGAATTGATGTTGATGTATCTAGTCTAAAACTTTATGAAACATTTCCTTGGAGGAAGAAAGAAGGTCGTAGTCTTCTGTAGGTCGCTGCCTACATACTAGTAAACATATAGGCTAGTACAAGAGCTAGGGGGTTGTAGCTCCCTTCCAGTAGAATCTGGAGAACAAGAGAAGGTTGTAACCTTCTGCAGGTAGAGGCCTACATACTGGTATGAGTTTGCACCAGTACAAGATTGTTAACAGATTTTCTTATTATTAAAGAAGATAGAGACGACTACAACAGGTGGTTTTCACCCACATTGGGTTTCCACCTTATATCTTCGTGTTCATGTGTGTTTCTTATGTGTGATGCTTTATTCTGCTTTTACTTCACTATCTAATAAATCTCTGATATACTTTTTAAAGTTCATTGGATGATAAATGGGCTAAATCAAAAGTTCTCTGCATATACGCTGGTTGCTTCAAGTACAATCGTGTGTATACACTAGTTCACTTAGTTGAAGTAGATTATATAAATCTATTTGGGAAATAAAATTATTGATATGATAATATTGATTCACCCCCCTCTCAGTGTTATTTCCAACAATATGTTAGAAAGAAGATTAGGAATATGAAGTGTAAGATGTAGAGCAAAGTTCACAGTTTGAAGATAAAGAGTTGTGGCAGTAGTCCACGAGCAAACAAATATTTGAAGAGGAGGATGTGGAAGATAAGCTTTGAAAGCCTAAGTTTTTTTTTTAGAACAAATATAACAGAAGTGGAAGAAAAATTATAGAAACAACAACTGAATAAATATGGAGCTTCCAACAGGAAAGCACGATTCAGAATGAAACAATTTCAAGGGTATAGAATCTAAAAGAAACAAAAAAGAAAATATAGCATTGCAAAAAGTTTTTTGAGTCATTTCTTTATTATAAGAATAATAGGCATAGTTGATTCATGATTAAGTTAAGGTTGGGCCATATGATCGTAGATGGTAATTAAGAGGGGGTGTTGTAAATAGCAATTACTCCCATATGCATGCAATACATGAAGAGTTGAGTCAAGTTAACAAAAAAAATGTTGATTTAAGTTAAAGATAAGTTAGAAAAGTTTAAAGCATCAAGAATTAGATTGCATGAGCACAAGAAAGTTAGAGTTTTCATGATTCCATATGTAGAAAGTTTGATGTTTATATATCTGTGGTTGGGTCATTATAATGTGAAGGAAGAATAGAGAAGAGCTAAAAATTGGTGGATGTATATCAGAGAATAATTAATCAATATAAAATCTTATTGAAGTAGAAGATTGTGTATTTATTTGTCTTCAATTTGCATGTTTATCTCTACCTCTCACTAACATACCTGATAAATACATATAGATCAGGACAACAGCTTGGCGATCCACCTTGAAGCATCCTGCACACTGAGATTAAAAAACTAAACCTGTAAAACCAACCCAGTGAAAATGATATATCTTATTGTTTCAAAGGTACTTAACAATGATATAGTTTTAGCGCACAATCACAATCAGTGGTACGAAGAAGGAGGAGTGCTACGACTTGTAAGAAATAGTAATGAAGAGATGAGTTAAGTTAAGTTAAAGTGAAGTTAGATAAGTTTAGTGAAATCATTAAGTCTCTTTTGCATGAGGAAAAAAAAGTTCAAGTTTACATGATTTCATATTTAGAAAGTTTGGTGTTTTGTATACTTGTGGTTGGATTATTGTGATGCGAAGCAAGAAGAGAGAAGAACCACAAGATGGTCGATATATATGAGAAAATAATTAACGCATAGAAAATATTTAATTAAGAGGAAGCATGCGTATTTATCACTCTTGTGTTTGTTTATTTATCTCTACCTCTAAGTAACAAAGTGGTATCAAAGCGAGGTTTGAAAGACCCAAGGAAGAGCTAAGGCCTTTGAGAGTATGAAACTATAATATGTGTAAGAATTAAGATTTTTTTTTGTTGTGAGAGGCAAACGTTTGTAGTCCCACAAAAACTGCCATAAGTTGATTGGACTATAATCGGTCCTACGAGCCCCACTGTGTCGACATGTTTGGCTTTGCCACTACTGAGCGATAAACTGCAACACGCTGATCAATGTGTTTTCAATAGAGCCACCCAATATATATTTCAATTTTTTAAAATCAGAATGAGGGTCGAAGGCCTCATATTATAAGCCACCATCTTGAGCCACGAGTATTTAGCCACATCCTTTGCAAGTAATGTTTTCTTTTGGGGAAAGTGAATGCACCACCATGAGTGACATTATTTTATTTATTCGAAAGTGTTGTAAGGTATCTTTTAATTCAGTGCTAGATACTGAAAATTTTAAAAAAGATTTTTTTACCATATTGTATTAGAAAAACATAAAACAGTTCATTCCAGAAATAAAATTCAAGTCTCATTTAAAAATGGAGAATAGGTTTATCTATAAAGAGTTTATTTTTGAAACAATTGCAGTAATACATAATTTTTGGAGATTTTTAAAGTGATTTTTGAGTTTTTATTAAAATATATATTTGGAGAGACTTTTTTAAGTTAATATTCATAATGATTGTAAGCTACATGGGTACATATTGAAAACCATATTTTTTCCGATGGCAATATGGAAAGAACATTGATGCAATAAGGAAATAAGACAAAATCCAAAATAAAGACGATAGTAATAAGCCACAAAGAGATATTGAATAAAACTAACAAAATAAATTTACAGGAAGAGGCATAGTATTTCCAAACGCTTCTAGAGGTTCTTTCTAAAGCCGAGTGATCTGAAAGAAAAGAAAATAAAGAATAAAATTTCTAGGATCAATGGATCGGAATGGATCTAGTAACACTTCCAAAATTTACTGGTAATTTTTTTTCTTTTTGGGTTGTCAAAGTAAAAAAAACCTTTGATGTAAAGAATTGATTGAGTAATGATATGGTAAACCATATGATGAAGTATGTGACGTTTTACTATTCAATCCTATAAAATAATAATTTAATGATAAGTTTTTGTTCAGCGTAGAAGAAACAAGGACATCTTATCAAGAAGCATGGAATATCCTGGATGTAGAATTTTGTACAAAGGAAAGTGACATGCAAGAATAAGTTGTGTTAGAATATGTTGAATAATAAATAGAGAATTCAAATGCAAGTCTAAGAATAAATGAGGAAGGCTTTGGGAGGACAACATATTTTTTAGGACCACATTCAAATGAAAATTATGGTCATGAAGATAGTAAAAGTGAAACCCATTATGCATATGTGCATCTCCATGAAGAAGGAACATAAAATATTGTGTAGAGAGAAGTTGAAGCTTCTACATGTGAGGTAGAGCTACAACATGTAGATGCTCGAGAATTTCACTCTAATGTGGATGGTGAAGATAATGGTGAAGCCCATTGTAACAAAAAACATATGGATGATGAGTAGAAATTGAGTTGTGAATTGGCGAATACAAAAAAGACCTTGCTAATGATGGTGAAATTTCAAATAGCACAAAGAATAACATGTGTGATCTAGTTGGTAAGATTGCACCAGATGATGACCTCTTTGCATCAAAGATTGAGACATTTAAGATTGAGAATGAGAAAGAGATTTTTTCATATGAATTAAAGTTTTCTAGAGCTGAAAGTGCATCTGTCGTCAATCCAACAGTAGCTGATGAATTCTGTGAAGTTGAATTTGTTAATGAGTATGTGCATACTTAGATATCGCACCATAGAATTTACAAAATTTATGTTGATAGAATTTTTGATCTCCTTTTGGAAACATGGACTAATTGTGGCAATATGGAAAATCCAATGTTTGATGAAGAATTGAATTTTAAAGCCACCATTGTAGCAGCTAGTTCTGAAGGAAATGTTGGAACTGCTCATGAAGTAATGTGTGATCTAGCAACACTTGACGATAAAGAAGAGGATTAATTGATTTAAGAGTTTTTTATGATAATATCCACTTACAACGTAACAATGGAAGGTAGCCTGAATGTAGTTGAAGAGTTAGAGAAGAAAGAAGAAGTGGAGAAAGCTCTCACTGCATAGCATAATGAAAATTGTTTTAACATTGATTTGGAATGTGTATGTAAACATGATAGAAATGATGTTACAATTATGGTTAAAAGAGAAAATGAAAAAAAAAATGGAGGAAATGACATAAAAGTTTATCAAGACGAAGAATAAAGAATTGAAACAACCTTTCAATAATGGAGTAAAGATGAGGTCAAATTCGGCTATCAAGAAATATGGCAAAAAGAAGATCAGGAATATGAAGCACAAGTAGTAGAATGAAGTTAATAGTTTCATGACGAAGAATTGTGCCAACAATACATAAGTGGACACATATTTGAAGAGTAAACTATAGAAGAGAGGCTTAGAAAGCCTAAATTGTTTTTTTATAACAAATATGAGAGAAGTCTAAGAGAAATACAGAGCTTTGAAGAACAAAGCACAATTGATAATGATTCGATTTCGAAGGGGTATAGAATCTAGAATAAACAAAATATAAAATTTGGTATTGTAAAAAGGTTTTTTGAGTCATTTTTTAATTGTAATACTAGTAGGAATAGTTGAGTCATGATTAGGTTAGGTTTGAGTCATGTGGTTGAAATTAAGGTGGAGTGTTAAAAATAGTAAATATTCTAGTATGTATGAAATGCATGAAGAGTTAAGTTAAGGAAAAGAAAAATGTTGGGGTAAGTTAAAGTGATGTTAGAAAAGTTTATTTAAAACATAAGTCTTAGTTTGAATTATGAGAAGAAAGTTAGAGCTTGCATGATTCCATATTTAGAAAGTTTGGTTGTGTTTATTGCACCGAGAGAGATGCAACCCAGTATGGGGGTAGATCTTAGGTAAAAATGTAAACGCGTAAACATGTAAAAGTGAATGTAAATGTAAACGTAAATGTAAAGCTAAATGTAATGCTTACCATTTAACATCTAAAATTTTTAATCTAATGTAGGCCCTATTTAAAAATCAATATAATTATTATTATGTTTAAACACATATAAATGTAAAATATAAAGAGGTTTACGAACACTCAAAAGAGGTATGGTAAATAAATAATTTTTTATTTTTTTTATTTGCTTTAGAGGTATGGTAAATAAACAAAAATATAAATAAATTAGAGGTATGTTAAATAAATAAAACCTCTTTGTATATTTACTTCATAAAGCTCTTTATATTTACAAAACTCAAAAAAGAGGTTTTGTTTAGGTGATGCCTATGGGCCAAATACCATGGGCCACATTATTATTAATACCATGCAAACAAATATTATTAACCCTAATATTAATATTAAAAGATTATTATTATTATTAAATCTAATATTGATATTAATGTATTATAATATTAATATTATTAAATTTAGTAACTTTGGATTAATGCAATATTAAATTTGTTATATTATAATATATATTAACTCTAAATATATGTGGGAGGGAAGAAAAAAGACATAGAGTGGTAGAGGTGGAGAGATAGGTGGAGTGACAAGGGAGAGATCAAGATAAACTAAAGAAGACAGGAGATGAGGAATGAAGAGAGAGAGAGAGAGAGAGAGAGTTAGTGAGAGTATTGGAAGAGAGAGAGAGAGAGAGAGATGGGAGAATAGAGGAGAAGGTAGGAGAGAAAGGGAGAGACAGGAAGAACGATAGAGAGGACTTCCGAGAGAGGAGGAGAGAGGGAGGGATAGAGAGATGGAGTTGGAGGGGTAGAGAATGAGGGAAGAATAAAGACATAGCGAGAGAGAGAGAGGGAGTGATAAGGGACAGATGGAGAGAGAGAGTCTATGCTTAGGCATGAGATAAATATTCAAAGAAGGAGAGGTAGAGGGAAGGGGGAGAGAAGGAGAGAGGGAGGGATATAGTAACATACTTGGAGAGAGAGAGAATGTGTGTGAGAGAGTGAGTGAGAGAGAGAGTCTGTGAGAAATAGTGTGTGTGAGAAAGAGAGTGAGAGAGAGAGTGTGTGTGAGAGAGAGAGAGAGAGAGGGATAGAGAGAGTGTGATGGGGGAAGAGAGATGATTGGAGGAGAGAGAGAGAGAGAGATCGGGGAAGATAGAGGGAGGTAGGAGAGAAAGGGAGAGAGAGGAAATATGAGAGAATGGACTTGAGAGAGAGGAGGAGAGAGGGAGAGATAGGAAGATGGAGTTGGAGGGGGAGAAAGGGAGGGATAGGGATATGGAGTTGGAGGGGGATAGAGGAACAAAGAGGAAGGGAGAGAGAAAGGAAGTGACAAGGGAGAGATAGAGAGAGAGTGTATCTTTGGGGGTGAGATAAAGAGACAGAGAAGGAGAGATAGAGAGAATATGGGAGAGGTAGAGAGAGGAGAGAGGGAGGGATATAGTAATAGAGTTGGAGAGAGAGAAAGAGAGAGACAGAGACAAAGAGAGAGAGAGAGAGAGAGATGTAGCTGGTGGGGGAGAGAGGGAGGTAAGAAGAATGGAATAGAGAGAGAGAGAGGGAGTTATAAGGAAAATTGATAGAGAAGGAGAGTGGACAACGTGGGGGAAGAGATATTGAAGTGGCGCGGGGGGGTTGGGGAGGGGGAGGGAGAGAGAGAGAGAGAGAGAGAGAGAGAGGAGGAGGAGGGAGGATTAGATAGATATATTCGAGAAACATAGTGTATTTTTTGGGGGTGATATAGAGAAACAAAGTGAGATAGTGATATAGATGGAAGGTGAAGAGAGAGAAGAAGAGAGAGATGGAGATAGGGAGGGAGGGATAGAGAGATTGATATATATGGAGTGAGAGAGCATGTGTGTTGGGGGATTGAGATAGAGAGACAAAGAAGAAGAGATGGAGGTATATATAGATATAGATGGAGGGGGGAGAGAGGGAATAATATTTTTAACACTAGATGCATTGATTTCAGTGTAGATGGTGATTTGTAATCCTATTTTATTGTTTGCACTAGATGCATTGATTTTAGTGTAGATATGGATTTCTAATTATATTTGATTGCTTGCCCTAGATTCATTGATTTCAATCTAGAAGATTTATAATTTTATTTGATTGCTTGCAATAATTGCATTGAATTTAGTGTAGATGATGATTTATTATCCTATTTGATTGCTTGCACTAGATGCATTTGTAGAAATTCCCACTGTTACTTCTACAACACTTTGTGAAAGCTTAATTGAATTGAGCAAGATCAAGAGAAAAAATATAACTAAGAATGAGAAATCAATCATACATAACACAAAAGAAAGAACCTGGGGAAAGCTTCAGCCTAAAACCCCAATCTTTGTATTATCATACAAGTGGAAATCATGTTCAAGTTACAAAAAGAATCAGCTCACAAGCTATCATGCTCTCTCTGCAATCAAACAATACAACTCACAGTCTGAATATACATAGTATATCTCCTCCTCAATCCCTCTAGCCTCCTATTTCCTTATGCAATTTTTCTTGGGGTCCAGTGAAGCCACATGTGTTAATTGGCCTCATCACACTCACAAAACCTGAAGAAGTAACTACAAAATCCTCAAGGAAAGAATTCCTTCTCCATTAAAGGAATATTCACAATGAAATATTCTAGCAAGTGATAGTACACTACCCCTCCATCTGATCTCAACTAGGTCTCTGTATGAAATGACATGCATGAGTTATTTATGAGAGAATATTCAGTTATCTGAAGTGCAGCAGTTACATGCATGCGTGCATTAACTAATTGAACTTACAATAATTCAACAAATTGTTTGAATTAATCTAACTAGACTTGACTCAGTTAACTAAGCCAACTAATTACAACTCAATATTACAACTCATCCTTATCTCTTTAACTGATGTATAAATTCTGAAATTAATGGAGAAACTGTTGCATATCACCCACATAGACTTCATGTTTAATTTTCCTTAACTAATTAACTCGAGATGAATTGATTAATTATTTTACAAACAGCTACTAAGATCAAATTTGAATTTTACTTCACTACTTTAGTTTAAGGACTCACTAAAATAGGAATGTATCTCGAAATGCTACTTATAGAATGCTATTTTTAGCACTTCCATTTTTCATTCCTTGTTGCTATGTTCAACACTGGTTGAACTGCTATTTATAGTGTGCTATTTTTTGCATTTCTATTTTTAGCATTTCTTGTTGCTATTTTCAACAATCCCTCTCAACAAGAAAGGGATTATCAGTAATCCCAATCCTGTCTCTGTGGAACTTGAACTTGAATTTTGACAATGCCTTCGTCAAAATATCTACATCCTATTCCTCGGTCGAAACATACATCAACAACATGATCCTCTTGACCATAGAGTCTCGAAGATGGTGATACCAGATATCAATGTGCTTGGACCTGTCATGAAAAACTAGATTCTCAGAGAGTTTGATACAACACTGGTTATCACAATAGATCACTGTAGGATCCATCCTCTGACCAAACAATCCCACTAGAATCTTCCTTATCCTAATGGCCTCACATGCAGCCTGACTAGTAGCCATGTATTCAGCCTCTATTGAGCTAAGTGCAAGTGATATCTATTTCCTGTTGTACCAGGAAACTGCAGCTGAACCAAGGTTGAATATTTCTCCAAAATTTCTCTTCCAGTCTGACGGACTCCCTGCACAATCCACATCTGTGAAGCCCTGAAGCTTCACTCCCTCTATCCATCTGTACCATAATCCGAACTAAGATGTGCCTCTGAGGTATCTCAGCACATGCTTCGCTGCCTTCCAAAACAACTTGGTAGGCTGAACCATAGCTTGACTTAGTGGGTTCATCGCAAAGCATAAGTCGGGTCGTGTGTTCACTAGATACATAAGTGAACCCACCAGCTATCGATAAATAGTAGCAGCTACCACCTCACCTGAAGTAACATCCTCCTCCCTCCAGTTCCCAGCTAGAGGAGTCTACATCGGCTTCCACTTCTCCATGTGAAAGCTCTTGAGTATCTCATTGGCATACTTGCCTTGAGACACAAATACTTCACCATCTTTCTGCCACACCTCCATGTCTAGAAAGTAGTGCATAAGGGCCATGTACTTCATCTTGAACTCTCTTGCAAGGTCCTCCTTGCAAGACTGTATCAGTTGACCATCACCTATCAAAATCAAATCATCAACATAAAGAACAATGATCAATGGTTTACCTTCTACCATGATGTGGTAAACGTTCACATCTGCTTCACTCTTGGTGAAGCCCAAACCAGTGAAATAGTTGTTGATCTTGGTGTACCAAGCACGGGGTGCTTGCTTCAACCCATACAAAGCCCTCTTGAGTTGGGACACATGCGTTTATGATCGAGGATCTCGAAACCCTCTGGCTGCTCAATGTACACCTCCTCCTCAATCTTCCCATTGAGGAATGTTGTCTCCACATCCATCTGGTGGATCTTCCACCCAATCTGAGATGATAGTGCCAACGTCAATATAATCGATGAGTACCTTGCTACGAGAGAAAAAATCTTATCGTAGTCGATCCCCTCAACCTATGAGAAACCCCGGGCAACAAACCTTACCTTATGTTTCTTAACACTACCATCAGTTGCATGCTTTATCTTGTAAAGCCATCTGGAAATCACCACTGACTTACCCTGAGGTCTAGGGACAACATCGCACACACTATTTCAAATGATAGAGTCATACTCCTCTACCATTGCATTAACCCAGAATGGTTGTTGCACTACCTCCTCGAATGAAGAAGGTTCGGTATCTACACACTCCCCAACTAGGGCCATGTACCCAGTGTACCGCTCAGGCAATCTCCTTTGTCTACGTTGAGAAGATGGTTGTCGCACATTCTCCTATGCATCAAGCATCAACGTGTCAGCTTCCCTTGAGCGTTTCTACCCATCTCTAGAAGTATCAGCATGAGTGGATGTCTCCACTCCTAAGTCATCTGCATGTGACTGCTCCACATCAATCTAAGGAACTCCTCCTTAGGAACTGAAAGTTCCTCTTCTACATGCAACTTGAGCTCCCTCTCAAGTGACACTTGCATGGATTTTTGCTCGTCAAACTTCAGATCTCTACGCACCACAGTCCTCTGAGTGGAAGGCAAGTACACCTTATAATTGTGGGGTGTATCCGTGTACCCCGTAAGTATTCCCATCTCAGCTATTGGATCTAGCTTCTTCCTGGCATCTTTGGTCACATGATAATGAACTGATGATCTAAAGATTCAGAAGTGACTTACATTAGGTCGCTTCCCAGAATAGGCCTCCATAGGTGTCCTCATTCCCAGTATACAGTGCAGGCTTCTGTTCTACAAGTATATTGTTGTATTGCATGCCTCAGCCCACCAATGCAATGGGAGGCTTTGGTCATGCAAGATCACTCGAGCTGCTCCCATAATCGATTCATCCTTCCTTTCGGCCAGCCCATTCTGCTGTGGGTTATGAGGTGCCGTCAATTCCCATTTAATACCTTTTGCAACGTAGAAGTCTTTAAACTATTAGGAGACATACTCTCCACCATTGTCGCTACGTAAGGCTTATATTTTCATTCCAGATTCTTTCTCTCCCAAGGCTTTAAACTCACAGAACCTCAAGAAGGTCTGATCCTTATTTTGCATAAAGTAGATCTAACATCTATGAGAAAAATCATCAATAAAAATAACATAGTATCTTTGTTTAATGGTGAAGGCTGTAGAGAAGGGTCCACAAACATCTAATTGAACTCACTCCAGGATTACTCCAGCTCTACTATCTCGATCTAGAATGGAAGATTTTGTATACTCACCCAAGGTACAACCTTTGCATGTAGTCGTCTGCTAAAGTTTTCCCTTTGGTAATCCAGTAGAAATCTACTGCATGATCTTTAGGGCTCCATGGTGTAAGTAGCCCAGTCTTGTATGCCATAGCTTGCCAACATCTTGGCTCTGCACCATATCAGCTTTGGAACTCAAAGCAGCACAGTCGTCTACATCCAGCTTGTAGAGATTCTTGACTCAAATCCCTATTTGCTTTGTTTGTCCAGTACCGATATGCCTCAAGAATACCATTCCTTTACTAAAGACTACATCATAGCCTTCATCTTCAAGAATAGTGACAGAAACAAAATTCTTCTTCACACTTGGTACATACTTTACATCAGTCAGGGTGAGGGGAGCTCCATGCTCCCTCTCAAACACAATAGTTCCTTCACCTGAAACACAACACTTTCCATCATCACCCATCTCGATCCGCATCTAGAGATCCTTATCCTCCAAGGTTATGAAAAGATTCTTGTCACCTGACATGTGGAATGAAGCTCCACTGTCCAGGTAGCACACACATCCCACCATGGATGAAACCATGCCTGTGATAAACAAGAAATCCAGCTCAAATTGTGAGGCCTGTGCCTCCCCATCACATCCCTTCAAGGATCCCTTCTTGGATTTCTTTTGCGGATAATTCGTAGCATAATGGAACACTTCATCACAATGAAAGCATCGCACTTTTGATTTGTCAATCTTCTTCCCACAATGGGAAGAACCGGATTTGGGATGGGATGCCTTCCCTTTCCCTTTCCTTGCCTTACTCGCTAAGGCTAGAGTTTTCTCATCTTCTTGCTTCAATGAGGATCCATCTCTAGTGCTTCTTCTTATTTCCTCCTGCATCAAATCCGACCAAAGTCGTTTCTAATCTGGTAGTTTTTCTCTTGCATTAATTGACTCTTGATAGCTATGCCTACTCTTAGGAAGACCGAGGAGTGCAAGACTCACCATGTCATCATCAACGGTCGTGATCCCTACACTTCCAAGCTCATCCCTGCAGGTGCTGAGCTTGTTTAGATATGTAGAGATCATGTCACACTTTTTACACTTGATCTTACGAAGCTTGTCCTTCAGTGCCAGCGTCCTCTGATCGCTGCTATTCTGATATAGATCTTTCAATGTTTTCCACATCGAAAATGGTGTCTCCTTCCCATGGAGGATCGAGACAATGTGGTCTCAAACTCCCTCTAGAAGGATTCTCCTTGCTTTAGCCACACATTTGTTCCACTCTGCCAGTTGAGTAGCATCAGTCCGCTTGGGGACTTCTTGATCAATGAAGTCCCTTAGATCGTTATCCTCTAATACTGCCTCCATGAGATCCTTATAGGCTATATAATTCGAGTTGCCATCAAGCGCATATTCGAGTCTTAAACCGTTGAACGCCATTGGTGAAATTGATATGTGATAAGAACTAGATTTCTATATTTAGGAACCACAACCTTCGAACTCCTCCTTCTTGTATACATTTCTTCGCCTCGATCATCTTTGCTTTGATACCATGTACAAATTCCCACTATAGATCAACAGATTATGCAATATACTAAAACACAATACAAGATCTACTTCTACAACACTTGCGGAAGCTTAATCGAATTGAGCAAGTTCAAGAGAACACATATAACTGAGAATGAGAAATCAATTACACATAACACAAAAGAAAGAACTCGGGGCAAGCCTCAGCCTAAAACTCCGATCTCTGTACTATCATACAAGTTTAAATCTTGTTCAAGTTACAAAAGAATCATCTCACAAGCTATCATGCTCTCAATGCAATCAAGCAATACAACTCACACACTGAATAGGCATAGTATATGTCCTCCTCAAGCCCTCCAAGCCTCCTATTTCCTTGCGCAGTTTTTCTTGTAGTTCAGTGAAGCCACATGTATGAATTGGCCTCATGACAGTCACAAAACCTGAAGAAGTAACTGCACAATCCTCAAGGAAAGAATTTCTTCTACATGCAAGGGATATTCACAATGGAATATTCTAGCAACTGATAGCACACTGCCCCTCTATCTGATCTCAACTTGGTCTCTGTGTGAACTGACATGCATGGCTTATTTATGAGAGAATCTTCAGTTATATGAAGTGCAACAGTTACATACATGCATGCATTAACCAACTGAACTTACATTAATTCAACAAACTGTTTGAATTAATCTAACTGGATTTGACTCAGTTAACTGAGCCAACTAATTACAACTCAATATTACAACTCATCCTTATCTCCTTAACTGATGGATAAATTCCTCAATTAATGGAGAAATTGTTGCATGTCTCCACATAGACTTCATATTTGATTTTCCTTAACTAATTAACTCAAGATGAATTAATTGATTATTTTACAAACAACTGCTAAGATCAAATTCAAATTTTACTTTACTATTTTAGTTTAGGGACTGACTAAAATAGGAAGGTATACTGAAATGTTATTTATAGAATGCTATTTTTAGCACTTCCATTTTTCATTCCTTGTTGCTATGCTCAACACTGGTTGAACTATTTTATAGTAGTGCTATTTTTAGCATTTCTTGTTGCTATTTTCAACAGCATTGATTTCAGTGCAGATGTTGATTTCTAATCATATTTGATTAGTTGCACTAGATGCATTCATTTCAATGTAGATGATTTACAATCCTATTTGATTGCTTGCACTAAATGCATTGATTTCATTGTAGATGGTGATTTGTAATCCTATTTGATTACTTGCATTAGATAAATTGATTTTAGTGTAGATGTTGGTTTATGATCCTATTTGCTTACTTGCACTATATGCATTGATTTCGGTGTAGATGTTGGTTTACAATCCTATTTTCTTACTTGCACGAGATGCATTGATTTGAGTGAAAAATCTCATTTCTAATCCTATTTGGTTACTTGCATTAGATGCATTAATTTCATTGTAAATTTTATTTTCTAATCTTATTTGATTGCTTGCATTAGATGCATTTATTTGAGTGTAGACGTTGATTTCTGATTTGATGTAATTAGATGTATGACGGTACATTAATTTTAAGGTGATTTGATTAAATTGTGCATTGATTTCAATGTAATCACAAAAAATTATTGACAATGTACATTGATTTTTGTGTTATGGTAATTCAGCCTATTAATATTGTAGAGAAAGTGAAACAATGTATGATGTTTAATACAATAGCTAGAGCTAAACATTTAAATGGTTTATGATTCAACATATTCTTTTCATATAATCGATATGAAAAATATGACAATCCATATGAAAAGATGACAAAACTAACAAGGGCGACAATAAAAATAGTAGAAGCAAATAATTTGAAATTAATCACAACGAATACTATTTGTAATTGACTATATTCTTATTATTCACATATTCTATCATTCAACACTATAACATTGGTTACATTAAAAAAATGTATTTCATTATTTTTCATCATTAAAGTTATTAACAATATTTATCATCTCAACAAATTGAGTTAACTAACCAAATTTAACATTAAATGTGAAACATATGTAACATATTTAAAATGATTATATTAATATTAGATTAATTTACATATTATTTATACAATGAACATGTGTTCATTAAACCTTTCCTCAAGTATTTGATGGCTACATCGGGAGTTAAGATGGATCTAGGCTGGTATACAGGTAGTTGGGTAATTGTAATGCTAAGCCAAAAAAAAGAGCCACAACTCTCTCTCTCTCGATGTATATGAGAGAATAATTAAGAGAGAGAAAATATTTATTTAAACATAAGCTTGTGCATTTATTTATCTCTTCGTGCGCGCTATGATCAATCGGATAAAACACAGCCACACAGCCATGGCGCTTCTGTAGAGACTTCCACCAATGATCTTAAGGACTATTTTTCTAGAGGAATATCTTTAGACCGTTTTACTTCCGATTTCAACCGTCGGATACAACATCTAACCTTCAACCGTCGGATACAACATCTAACCACCAACTTGATCGCAGTGAATAATATCCTCGTATGACTTGCATTGGGGAGTCGAATAACAAGTTATTTACCTCAACAACTAAGATCCTCAATGAGCAAGAAGAAAAAAACAAGATACGCTAAGATCCTCAATAAGCAAGAAGATACGATAAAATGAGAAGACGTTTTGACATATAAACTCAGTTCATTCTGAAATTAAATTGAAAAGTAAAATGCTCTTCCACTAGTTTGAAGACATAAACAATATTTTGCATAGAATAATAACACATAGAAATAGTTTGTACTCGGCGTATTTAGGAAACAATCTTCATGCTTAGAGAATTAAGTGTTTCTTTTTTTCCTTTTCGAGGATGAAAGACTATGTATTTATGATATAAATGTTCAGAGTTATTATTGATGCAACCGGTCTCTAATTTAAAAATGTATCAAAGCTTTTCATTCATGTTTAAAAATATATTAAAGCTTTTCATTCATGTTGAATAAAACCATGC
Source organism: Pinus tabuliformis (assembly GCA_031772625.1). Lineage (NCBI taxonomy): Eukaryota > Viridiplantae > Streptophyta > Pinopsida > Pinales > Pinaceae > Pinus > Pinus tabuliformis. The sequence goes on along the minus strand of CM062807.1, from coordinate 1,061,817,176 downwards.
TGCCCGTACGTCTCTTCCGAAAGAGAAACGTTTCTGCTTATTGATGATCTTTACGTAAACAAATTCCCGCTTCAACATCTACCCGAAGAAAGCCATTTATGTGACACCCAAAGTTTTCATTAAAATGTATAGTTGGTAATGGACTTGTGTAAGAACGAGATTTCACCAAAAATTCTGACCACAAATTGGGACCTGAAGTACTAAATAGTTATCTTCCTTTTATTTCAATAATTCTAGGCCTAAGATTACCAAAAACATACATTACGGAGATCATGTGCGAGACATTACGTGGGCACATCTCTCATCCGTTATCGAAAGAAAAATCTCATCCCTTAATATTGGTTTGAGAGACGGTGTCAATAATGAAGTCTTAAATCGCAATCCATTCTCTACTTACTCGGCTTTGACAGAGAAAATTTATATGCGATATGATGTGGCGATATTTCTAGTTACGCTAATGAAATATACGAAGGAATACACATGTCTAGTTCTATATATATATATATATTATTGTTGGAAAAATCATCGATTTGCTATAGATTTCTCTCGGCATCATATTCAGTGGTGCGAAGCAGGCGGTTGTCCGTGTCCTATACCAGGGCTATGATCCATCAGACCATCTATCGACCTTACGTTTTCCTTCATACTTCTGACAATAATGTCAACATCAGCTTTTTCAGGACGAGATTTTCTGAAACTTTGACTATATGTTACAGATACCAAACCAGCGACCTTTTGTTCGTGAATAATATCCTCGTATGGCTTTTCTGGAGATGAAATCACAGGCGCTACTCCTGGACGACGGATTACCTCGGTTTTCAAATATCGAGCTTCACTGAAGGAGAAGGAACGGAGCAAACAATATGTGAGCATAATCAAATAACAGGAAGCAGTTTTGCAACATAAACCACCCTTCATTCTGCGACTAAATTCTAAACTTCTTGTTTCTTCACAAAATTGGAAACTAAGCCAATCCTGATATAGAGAAAAAAGAAATAAAAACTGTTTTGATATAATTTAGCTTGCGAATTCTCTGCTAATGGTCTTCGAAGAGATCTCTAAGCCTTATTTATCATCGAGATCTGACCTTATTTATCATGGGGATGTGAGATTAAACCCTGTCCTTAGAACTCTGAGCTTGAATCAATGACTTCCACTTATTCCTGTTAGATTCCAACTGTCGATTATTTAAAATAGGCTTTAACTAAACTTCCCATGTATTCTCAAAACTAGACTAGGTGCATGCAGTACTTGGTTATCCACGATATGCTCAGTGGGCCGTGGAAATGTTGTGTAGACCTCCTGAGATCATGGTGAATAGGAAAAACGTATAAACGGTTGGTAGTTGCGAATTAAATATATCTAAATGTGCGGCCGTCCGTGTTTCACTTACTCTATTGGTCCAACCATTCTAAAATATATCAGAAATGGGCATCCATTTCCTAGATCGTCCTTATTTTATTATTTAGTAATTTTATTTTCATACTTTCCTTTTTATGATTTTATAAAAGGAACATTTCCATTATGTCCCTTCTGTATTTTGATGTCCCTTCGGTATTTTAATACTCTTTATTTCTTTATGCGGGCGCACTCTATTATGAGATGCTTTAAATAATTCGTTTGCAATAGCAACATTGCTGTTCTCCGAACTTATTTGCAAGTTTCAGAGACGTGATCGATCTCGTCACGTACACCCATGTCTCTTATCCAGAAATGTCACATATGTGGTCGATATCCAGATATGATTTATTATTCAACGACATAGTGACAGTATAAAAATAGATAGTATTAATATAAAATGATTGATTAATTGATCATTAGGATATTAGTTTTATTTTACAATCAACTTTTTACAATGATTTATTTATTTTTGAAGCTGTGATTCAACAAGGATGGATGTTTAGGTCACTTTATCATTCTCAAATAATTAGCTCTGAATTCTGAATTTTTTTTATGGTTACTTCAAATTAAACAAAGGAAAAAAATCGATTTCTATAGAAGTCCTTTTGGCTATTCCATTTTCTTCCGGGGCTCCAATGCTGAGCTCTTAATGTTAAAAGTTCGAAAGACTTTCAACTACGAACAAAATATTTTTTATCATTACTTCAAAAATGCACTTAGCTAGTCCAACAACAATCTTAACATTAAACAAAGGGAAAAAATCGATTTCTATAGAAGTCCTTTCGGCTATTCCATTTTCTTCTAGGTCTCCAATGCTACTGTAAAAAACAACTCTTAATGTTAAAAGTTCCAAAAACTTTCAACCATGAACAAAATCAACAGCAATGCCCATCCACAAATCAACTCAGACATTTTTTGGAGATGAAATATAACAAATAATAAGATAATCATTTTTAATAGCTCTATGCAAGACCGTGAAATATGTGGCGCTGAGTGACATGAATTAGGGAGGCTTCTATTGCTAAATAAAAAAACGAATAATATGGGAACACCCATTTCGTGACACGTTGATTAAGGTTCTACAAGATCCTTGACCTCTTTCGTTATCGATGGAAAATCAATGTGGAGGGATTATACTAAGCTATATGAAATAAAGAACGATACTACCTCTACTTTCAAATATTGCATGACCAAGCTCATCCATGGTATTTCTTATAGAGGAGATTCAAAGTGGTGAGAGAAGTTCATATTTATGGATGGAAAGTGAATGACTATTTACAAGTATTAAGGATGAACAGATGGAGAATTAAACCTTTTTTCTGAAATACAATATTAGCAAAGATTCAACCATGAAGATAATATTGTAATTACACGGAAGAAAGAGGAAAGGTCAGTTGTGATCTATGTTCATTTTCAAATCCTATTTTCTTGAAAGATGCACTTAGAAGAAAACCCTTCACAGCTTCACCAACTTATTCAGACAATTTGTATATCCGGGCGAGATTAGAGGAGGCTTCAATAGCAGATGTAATACAAGAGCTTGTTTGAAATATCATTTCATACACCATTTCCAAGGAAATAATTTTCTATTTTAGTCATTTTCTTTTCCTCCCATATCAATTCGTAATAGTGTAGCTACTTCAACTACGCAAGGAATTGTGATACATATATCGCTTCTACACATTTCTTTATTATTAGTCCCTGCCATCTGGCAATGGCCAGGGACTACAGTAATCGAAAACCTCGATGCTAGCATTAGTTAACCTACTTGTGAGCTATTTCTTAATGGCAGTTGATGGAGTATATTGAAAGTTTTTTAGTGCATGGTAATTTACCGTGTTATTTGGCCTCTTCCCGAGGCGGGGAGGCCAAACTATATACTATATTCATTCATATTCATCGGTTTGAAAGTGTTCAACTAATGTTAGTATTAGTTCGAAGCATTAAATGCTATGGGAGGTACCGAATGCAATATCAAAGTTGGTTGATTAATGCTTGTTGTCTTCATGACACTGCCATCTGGTACTTTGACACTGCCATCTGGTTACATGACACTGGCATCTCAGTACTTTGACACTACCATCTGCTTATTTTGTAACACCTCAGTGGCTAGCACATAGGGTTGTTCCCCTTCTGGTTCATCATGTTAATAAGATGTATTATTGCCTCGTTTGTTCTGCACTTTTGCATTTGTTTGTTTTGCAGTTTTTCACTCCCAGTTGGTGAGGTGTAGACTTACAATCTGCAGTCCCAGAATAGAAGAAGTACAAAAGAATCAAGGAAATCAAATCTCACTCTGCCCGAAGTACAAAAGAATAAGTATAGAAGCTAGTTTAGAAATAAAGAATATAATTACCTCAACATCTGGTTGTTCTAAGGAGCTGGACTGGTTATCGTGATGGTAGTCTTCACATCTGCCTTGAATTTCTATAGAAGAACAAGCTGACTAAGCAGCTAACAAAAATTGTTGTCGGAAGTTGTAAGCTAGAAATCGAGGCTACATTCAACCATACCTGCTTGGATCTTCTTCAGTGGGGTTTCGATGGTCTGTTCATACATACTGGAACGGGTCCAATTCGATCTGCATATGGATCTGGCAACTGGCTGAAACTTGATCTAGCATCCTCACCTGTTCGAAAGCTAGCAGCCTGGGTTGAATCAGCAGTTTACCTTGTTTAAGCAGCAGCACATCCAGATGCAGATACTTATCGAGATGGAGATTCAGCTCTGCAACAGCTATGGATACTGCTGCTATCTGTATCTTCGCAGGCAGAAGACCTTCCTCCATACGAGAAGAGGGATACGATCATGAAAGACTCCGGGTCTTGAGCTGGTGTGCGATGGTCTGAGATATGGAGTCGACCATCGACCGGATATCGAGGAAGAATAGATAGAGTATATCTTCGAGTCGAGACTACCCCCAAGAGCTGGTAACTAACCTGGATGAAGCACTGTCAATCTACCTGAGAGTGAGTGAGGTCTGATGTGCTTCTGATATGGGCTGTCCTTACTGCTGCCCTTTCCTCTTCTTCATTCTTATTATGTGCTTCTGATATGGGCTGATGTGCTTCTGATATTCCTCGCCTTCATTCTTATTATGTGCTTCTGACGTGCTTCTGATATGGGCTGATGTGCTTTTGTTTATTTTGACATGCTTCTCCAACTTTCTCTGACTCTAAAGACAGTGTTCCAACAAGAGGTTTAGAAATAGTTCAAATGACAAACCCTCTGATACGAGTAATAACAGGCACTGAGTCGACTGAGCTACTGAACTATGGATGCTGTGCATTTTGGCATCAAAAAATTTAATACTATATCTTTCGCTGCCCCTCGAATGACATATTCGAGCACCCTTGGCGACAGAGCTCCTTTCACCGCATACAGAGAAGAGAGAAAATGCTCTCCGGGTTTGATCTCTTCTTCATTTAGGTAGGGCCGACGCCCCTTACGCTTTGCTCAGGTAAGGGAGAACACTTCCTAATCATTGCCTCCCTGTGCCTCTATGCATGCGAGTCTTACTGGCACTATACTCCTTATTCACCCAGCCACCTCTATGTCGTGTGCTTCTGCATGTGTCATTGTGGGCATGTGTCGATGTGCTTCTGCGTGTCAATATGTTCTTCATTTTGTTAGAATTATGGCATTTTTAATTAAAAGCGAGATTAGTAATTAACTTGTGACTATAGAGCTTGATTACAGCTTCTTGGTGTTCCTCTAGAGCACCCGGGTCCATAATAGGCTTAATCGGAATTTTTTTATTCTCTTGTATAGTATTTATATTGTTTCCAATAAGCCATGTGTGCTTCCGTCTAAAACTCATAGGACAAAATATTTGTAATCTTTTTCATGTTCATTATTTTTATGTTGACAACAAATTTTCTATCTGATACATATATCAATTACGTCTATCAATTATGCTGCCAAATGAAATGTATACTAAAGGTAAAGTGATTCAGTTGTTACAAATTTCAACATCGAAGGCCATTTTCAGGGTACTATAATGCACATGACCGTAATGGTCTTTGCATCTCCCGCTACCAAAGTTGATGTGGTGGGGGAGGTGGTGGTATTATAAATTGAGGCATGTCTATAATGTTAATTGGACCTTCAATATGTACCACATCATCTTGTTCATCTGGGTGCTGATCCTGCATATCCCAAGCTACAGGGGGAGGCCCTCGGTTTTGTATGTATGACAAAATTAGTTGATCCATCCTTTCCCTAAACTCACTCGCTAAAATTGTTGATACACTTCGACTGCACACAAACCAACAATGTACAATTATCTTCATATTCAATAGTGTCCACTTCTATGTTTTTTTATCCTCCCATTCAACAAATCAATGGGCTTAAAAACATACAATGCACCATTACAAACTTGCTAAGAAGCTCCCTGATTTTCATGTTGTATTCAGTTGCATCCTCTACACTTTCAAAATCACTGATTCTATGCAGAGTATGAAGATTTTGCCATGTATTTGATACTCCAACTGAGTGATCTTGCCAGTCTCTGACTAATTCCTGTGAAGAACTTTCTTGCCAATCAATGTCCTATGAAGGACCTCCTTGCCACTCCCTCATTCTGAATGGTTTATGTTTCTCTAGAAACAATGGACTCCTGAATTTCAGTGCCAGACAAGTTTCCAGAGTCATTGGAACTCAGGCTTAGGATGTCCTTCTCGGCACTCGCCCGTTTGGCATGTATATTTTTACATGGGCAATTTTTTCTATCTACACACAAGTTCGACTCACCAGGTAGTGGATAACCTATGAGTATTTTCAGGTCTGACTTATAGCTGGCAAGTTTGACTTGTATTTCGTAGTTTTGGGTTCCTTTACTTACCGTACTTTCATTTCCCATCTCCATATGCTTGGGGATATCTTCTATTTCCTTAACATGTCTTTTTAGAAAACTCAGGACTGAATTCAGTAGCCAATACTCAGGCTTAGGATGTCCTTCTCGGCACTCGCCCATCAAGTACTGACGGAACCAGTCCCTTGCTTGTGATAATTCAGCGACAGTCAGAGTTGGCCTCCCAAATGATTTCAAAATGGATGACATTCGGCTTAAGTCTCAGAGTTATTAGTTTGATACAAACACTAGCACTATGAACTTTCTTTGCCCATGATTTAACAACACTACCAGCACTATCACTATGAACTTGAGAGGCTTCCTAAATTTTCTAACAAAATCCCCAAGGCAGGGACTAGCTGCGATGCAGCCTCCCTTGTTTCATTTTACAATCTTGTTGATAAGCGGAAAAAAAAACAAGACGATGAATGGTTGTCGGAATGAGTAGGTACTTTTTTAGTCCATGGCTAGCGAAATTTAACTTATCCAATATGTCTTTTACCAAAATACATGTTTGGATTGACCTTCCAAATATGCCATACACTTTTGGGACATAGTTTTGAATACATTGGAAATATTTTGCAAAAATGTCTAAAAACATACATGGGTTCGATTAACCTTAGTATTTTTACATATGCATGTATATTTTTGGAATTTACAATTAGTATGACGAGATAAACAAATATTTCAAAGGGAGCGGCATAAATGGACTCAAGAATTCAATCAGTAGGAAATTTATAGGATTCAAGTGTTTGAATTATACCTTATCCTAAAAGGTAAAAGGGCATAAAAAAAATCCCAAAAGGTGGTTAATCATTTAAGTGACTATTATGTGATGATGAAGAGGAATATAAGGACGAACATCAATAGCTACGGTTTTATAGAAGAATATCAATTGATGCTTTGGAGTATAGATTGATGACTCAACACCCACGGCCATGGTTAAATAAGAATAGGTGGTAGTTGGAAATGAACCCTCATTAAAGGGAAATGAAGAGCCTTCACTGTATTGAGAATTGTTTTAATCATAAGTTTGCACTATATCCAAATTTTGGACCTCTAATTTTTCATACCAATCCTAATAATCATATTTTTGAAATATCTTTGTGGCGCCTTCTCAAAGGGTGGTATGAAGTTAAAACATGAAAAAGGAAAATGAAAGACATTAAAATAGAATTTATATACAAAATCAAAATGGTAAAAAAAAATAAAGAAATATAATATTAAATCGATCAATAATACTGATAATCTTTAAATTTGAGGATAAGGTGATGTTGAACTAGTGTATGATATCAACATGCTTATGGGGTGACACAACCTACCCACAAAAGGATTTGAGTGCTAACATCTAAAAACTTATAGATACTCTACCCAAATCTTTTGATTACAATGTGCAGTGGGAGCAAACACATGTCATAAAATATTAGACCCATGCAAATGATACTCAAAAAAATTTACCTCCTATGATTCACTTAATTAAGCCTATGAATTATACAAATAAAAAGAAAAATGTAGTTTAACTTCAATTTTTAATGATGAATTTAAAAATAAAACATATTAATATACTTTCACCAAATTTAAAACAAAACAAATGTGGAAAATTAAAATTCTTTTATGATATGACATGCCTTTCTTGGAAGAAAATAGTTTAATGGCTTAATGCCAAGAGATATATACTATGAGTGAAAGCCTACCCCCTCAATTGCTTCCTATGAGTTATTTTGTGTGACATAGATTTCCTTGAATAATAAGAATACTAAGCTAAATTTTGGTTGATAACAATTGGTGATGAGTGTGAACGTTGTTAGTTGAAAACTAAGTTATTGTAAGTCTTGTGTTTGTTTGGAAAAATGGTATTCAATGAACACTTAAGAACCAATTTTTGAAAATGTAAAAAATATGAGAAATAATTAACTGGAACATAAACTAGCATTCCATTTGCAGAAATGTTTTGTATCAATTAACGTAGTTTACCAAATTCCAACAAAAAAACTCCCTTGAAAAATAAGAAATTGATACATGGATGACACCACTTTCAAACTTATCTATGAGTTGGAAGAGAATGAATAATAACACATAAAGTATTCTTTTAGGAATTCTTAATTATGGTTTAGTTCCTAGGAATAAAAATAAGAAATAGAAATGTATGGAATAAAAATAAGAAATAGAAATGTATTGAATTAAAGGGACATATTATTTTAAATGTTTAAACATATATTTTAAATAAAATTTTGATTTTGATTTTGTAAAAAATTTAAGTGTACATGCACATGAGGAGGGAATTGTGGAGTGATGTTGGGTAATAAAAGAAAAGGTAAAAATTAATAATGTTATACCATGTGAAAATTAAGTGGACCATATTGAAAATGTATATCTAGAGTTTCTTTGACTAAATATGTTTTAGAATTATTTGATAAATATGTTATTTAGAGTATGAGTTCCTAGATAATCACAAAGTTCTAGACCAGAATAGTCAACCGTTTTAACCTTATCTTTGATGAGGTGTTGTCATGATCCATTGACAAGTTGTCAATGAGATGTAGATAATCTTATACTATAAATTCATATAATGAGATCAGTATAATATGTTTGGAATGGATTTAATCCTTTTCCACCATATTTTCTCTTTCATGTGCTCAATTCTTAACAATAGTAACATGAACATCTCACAACTACACATCTCCAACTACACATCCCCCAATGTGGAGTCATGATGGGCTAGGACAACTAAGTTTCAAGCTTATAAAATTAAATGTAATTTCAATATTTGACTGGAGGAGTGCATGATGCAGATCCATTGTCTAATGGAGGAAGTAAGCTCACATGTTTGAAAAGTCTCAATATAGCTTGAGAGTTATTGGTGAATTTGGTTTTTACCTAGTCTAACAATCACCGCCTAATAGAAGCTATGAGATTGGATTACATGAGTGATAGGAAGTGGATGGTACCTATACCTATTGAATATGAAGGAGAGACTAGGTATGAATGACTCTCTAGGAAGGGAAGAGTTGGCCAGAACAAAGGAAGAGAAGAGGACAAAGCCAATTGAGAGAGAGGAGACCATGCTCTTTTAAAAAATGAAGGGACATAGTGAAAGTATGGATACTTACAATAAGTAAGGGTGAGGCTTTCATCTTCTTCATCTACCTCCTTTTTTCTTCCTTACCTCACCATTGGAAGGGTGAGGGTTTCTTCTTCTTCTTATCCTTCATTTTTTCTTCCTTAGTCAGATATTGACCCTTGAGCATGGAATACTAGTGTGAATAGCGTGGAGCTACAGAGCATGATATAAAGTAGTCGAGGGAATCATGGATTAAATTATTGAGCCATATGATTTATGAATCTTGGGTGTTATTCCCAGTGTTTTGTATTTGAGTCCATTGGACTATGTGCCCATCGCGATTAGTAAGTCAGATGGATAGATGATGATTGCACCACTATGTTTCTTACTTTATAGTCGATAAACAACTTGGATAAAGTAAGTTGAGTAGTTTTGGTCTGCGATGGAGAGTCGATAAACCACCTAGATAGTGGATTGCTGACCCGTGTGGTTCTTTATATGAAAACACAATTGACAAACCACCTAGACAATGAATTAAATCTCTTAGATTGAGAAATACCCCATATGGACCCTGGGTGAAGCCATATTAATGGAGTTAGGAGAATAAGTGAGTTATTATGGTGCTTATTATAAAGGAAAGTTGATAAACCACCTAGAAAACAAACTGCATCACTAAGTGCTTATCTAAGCCATTGGTGTGAAGTTTCTCTAGAGAAACCATTCCCTCAAAATTTGGATATGGTTGATACATCTCAATGAGAACACACAATTATCTAGAAATATTAATCGTCATCAGGTTGTAGTGTAGTTGGCCTGAGGTTCGGTTTCAAGTTGAAATCCCTCCTTTAATTTCTAGCCATTACATCACATTTAGATAATTACAAATGTTATGTATATATGAATCATACGCTATGATGATCTTGTTATGTTAATATTATATATTATATTCATGGATGAAAGCCTGAATATTATCGATACTTTTAGTGTTAGATACCTTGGATGTTTATGATTTTGATGACCAGTAGCATTGTGGAGCTACTACCATATCCCTGAATTATAGGTTATTTCATATGCTGTGAGTTGAGTGCATACATGGACTATTTTGGTAGTTATTCACCTTATGAATGTTGTTATAAGTTATGAGTTTTTGCACACTTAATGTTTTTCTATGATTTGGAATTTAATTTATTAAAACACTTAGAAGTTCACAATATTAGGAAATGAATGGTAAAACTACTTAAAAATGTGTTGCAAACTTCTGTGAGTGGGATGCAGACCTATGTGATGGATTGAAGGATTGAATTATACGTTTGGATTATGTTTTTTAGGAACTTTGGACTCTTCGGTCAATTTCCTTTACCTTAGGAAATTTTTGAAATCCCTATATTCCTTAGAGAATCGACTAAATATGGGAATTTATAAGTTCAAGGTTGGAAATGATAGTTAACTTGGGAACAAACCAAATCTCTCCGTGGTCAGATTCATGCTTGTGTCATGTGTGTATTGAGGAGGTGAGGGCTTTTTCAAAGATCGTGCCTTTGTCCATGGTTAGATTCATCCTTAGTTGGATATAATATCGCATCTCGGAGATGGAGAATTTAAGGGTTTGGTAGAGGTCTTTCCTTTGTACATGGTTGGACTTACCCTTAATGAATATCACCTTGTTTCAAGGAGTTGGAACATATGGGTGTTTGTATAAGTTCATGCCTTTGTGCATGTTTGGCTTGCCATTAATCATATATCACATTGTATCTGGGAGTTGGAATATCCGAGGTTGGAAAAGGTTAATTGTGTCTTCATATTCTAAGCACTCATAAACGTAGATAACTACTTTTCACTATTGTATGGGGGACACATCACATAGGTAATATTAGGGCCTACAATTATGGCACTAAATTAGTTTGAATGTGGAAATATTAGGGTTGGTGAACTTACATCAATTTTTGCAATTAAGATAAGGTAAGTGGGATATAATATATTTATGTTCTAAAAGAGTAGACCCCTAGGAAACCACACCTAATGAAATCCTTTAGTAGGCGATCTAGAAGCTTGTGGAACATTGAGTCTCAAAAAATCACCATTGTTGGTCGGTGACTCAAACATCCAATCTCTGTAATTTTTAATATATGGAGGCAAGGAGGAAACCCCGATGTCGATACCTTGAAATTAAATGGATGGTGATGTGACAATGATGTGGTAAGTTATATCATTTTTGTTGTTTCACCCCGTGCTTGAAGAAGGTTTGAACTCTTTCAAATAGGGTTGAGATCACTCTGATTAACCCATAATTTTCTAGAGTAGTATCGCGTTCTTTCCCAAGGAGTGGGTGATCAATGCTATGCAAGTTAATTCACTGAAATCCTTGTCTGAATGAGAACAATAGTTGATATTGATTGAGGGGGCCCCCATCGTAGTCATAATTTAATGAGAAAGGAGTTTCATTGTTGAGATTAGTTTCAAACTTCCCATTTCTAATAAAAGGATGACATCCATTGTAGGCCATGCAACCCTAGATTTGAACCCACCATTGGAGGACTTAGCAATACTAGTTTCCTGGTTGGGTTGGTTTCAGACGATAGCATAGTGCACAATAGGGTAGGCGACTTATTTGATGTGTGACCAGTTGAAATAATCCAACATGGGTCAAGAAAGGGCCAAGTGTGTCCATGTGGATATCCATAAATTGACATGGACCCTTCTTATTGGAAAATTTATTATCATCATAAGCTATGATGAAGGACTCATATCAAGATAGAATTTATACCATTGGAAAGATCTAAAAGAGATTAAATAAATGGTTGTATCAAAATTTAATTCCACAGAATTTGAGAGAATTAGGTCATATGACCCCACCTTCATAACGAACCTTGGAGGTTAGGTCAAAATGCATAGGTAACATCTCCCAAAATGAAAATAATCCAAGGGGTTTGGAGGGAGTGTTACAAACACATATACGGACATGAAACATTGATGGGCACACTTCTAGATATATTTTATCCATTGGTTATAATATGAGAAGTTCTCAACAACAATGTTTAATAAAACCTTAATAAAAAAGGTATAAAAGACTAATAGTTTTTCTATTAGACCGTATGTGAAATTCTAGGTAATTATTATTTTATTTTGAACCATCACAACCACATTAAAAGTGGTTTATGTATAAAGATCAATTTTTTTTTCCACCATTTAATAATTAATGGCACTATTTGGCATATATCAACCATCTTTAATGTTCTACTAGTTCATGATTGGCATGTGTGGGGAGAATTAGTAGAACATGGTTGTCTATGCTTAACCTTGGCTGGATATAGTTAAATAAGTTCAAGCTATGGTTCACGGGTGCCTATTGTGGTGATAGTATAGTTGACTACTGGTTCCCATGGTTGTCCATGTTTAACTATAATTCACTCTGATGAACTTGATAAACTATGTCTGCATATGGCTCTGAATAGATAACTATATCACCAATGGTTGACCTTAGTTAATCATGATTTCACCATGGTTTTTCATGATAAACCCTGATCCCAAATGGTTTTACCATGTTCACCATTATTTGATCTTGCTTCACCTCAATTGATCATGTGAGCTATGGTTCACCATGGATGTCCATGCTAACCATGGTTGATCTTGATTGGGCATGTTTTACCCTTGTGACTATCCTTGATAATGGTCAACCATGGTTGACCATAGTTGACTATGATATATTTTATGTTTGGAATGTTTGACTATGCTCACTATGGTTGGTTATGGTTGACCATGTTGACTATGGTTAACCATGTTTGGTTATGGTTGAAAGTGTTTGGCAATTTTGAGCATAGTTGATCATGTTGATTATACGTTGCTCTAATGTCTTCACTGATATCAAAGCCAAAGGAGGAAACTTTTACATGTTAGCCGAACAAAAGTCTTAAATCAACCTAGCAAAGTTGAGGGGACTGCTTACTAAGTTGACTTGGAAAAAGGGTAACAACCCTAGTGAAAATTCCATGTAATAAAATTTAATAAAGGAAAAATAATAACCACGGTTGATGGGACACTTATTCCAAGCTTAATGTTGGGCAAGACACCCTAGTGTGGGTGTTCATTGGTTTATTATGGCTAAGGAAATTGACGAAGGAAATGGCTAAGGATTTGGAAAGGCAAAATGACATGTTTGACACATTTATTTATGAAAATAATGGAAATTAGGAGAAAAGGAAGGTGAAAGGTCACAAGTTGCATGTGAGGAGGAAAATGAAGGAAAATAATGGCAAATGAAGAAAGAATAGGCCTAATTGATAAAAAGGCTTTTGAGGATCAGTTGGTACCTATTGTGAGTTGGTATTGAAGCTCTCTCATTATTCTCTCTCTCTCACTCTTGGAAACTTAGCATTTTCTTGGAGCACTTTGGCATTGGACCAAGAAAGGAAAATAAGGCAAGATGAGGGAAGGATCACGCAAGGAAAATCAAGATGAAGAAGCTAGAATATGATTCTTTGTAGGTATTGGTTTGCATGTGTGTTTTTCTTGCTATGTTTGGAATGCATGTTATTGCATGTGGGACTTTTCTGTGATCGCATGGTTTTTTCTAGGTGTGACAGTGTTTTCACGACAGCCTTTTCATTTCTGGATAGCGATGGTGTGATCAGGTTCTCATGTTTTAGTTGACCTGGATTATTGAATGGATTTGAAGCTGAGTGAGGTGGATCTCTAAATAATATAGCACATAGCCTAGTAACTGCTACAATGGATTGTGGGTTGCGCTAAAGCCATATTTTGTGTTGCCTCAGTGGGCCTATGAATCCTCGATTAGTGAATGGAGGGATATATGGTAATTCCTAGAGGTGGGTGCTCTCCATTAGGCCTAGTAATCCTCATATGGGATATGTGGTAAAAAATGGAGGGTACGTCTCAGTTTAGGGCCTAGTGATCTGGTGTGGATTGCAGTAAAGCCTAAGGGAGTAGGAGAAATGAAAATTCCTCAAAGTGTAGGTGGATAAATCTTGTAGTGTCCATGCTTGTTTGGCCTAGTGATCTGGTGGATATCATGGTAAAGCCTGTTATTACATGTTTGTTATTTGGCTTAGTGATCTAGGATTAATTACCATAAAGCCTAGTTCCTGTTGAAGATGCTGAGGTGGTTCAGGCTCAGGATGCCTTGGTTGGTTATTTTGGTTATAGTCTCACATTCATGGTTGGAATATGGCATGAGGGTTAATGGATGAAGAGAGAATTGGCTTAGTAATTCTATGGTCGGGTGGAGCATGGTAGCCCCATCCAGAGTTAGCTCTTGCATACATTAATAATAGGTTCTTTTACTTAAATCTTATGTGTAAATTTATTTTTTTATATGTGTATTATATGGATGGTGTATCCTTGGTATTTTTGTTATTATTATGATTGTTATTGGCATGTATTATGATAGTGATGATGTATGACTCTCCTCATGTTTTGATTTATAAGTGAATGAACAATGTATCTTTGACCTAATGGATGATAATGCAACTAATGATATAAGGGAACAATTATTCTTAGTGATTCTCATATAAGTATGAGACCCCTATGCTCAACTCTATTGTTTAGATTGATATATTACATATTTGTGACATGTTTGACGAAATGCCTATCATGGCTAGTAGGGTTCCAATCTAGACATTGTCATTTTTTTTACTAATTCTTCATTGTTATGTTCTCAAAATTCATTTCCGAAAGTGTCATTGAGTTTTGGCCAGTGACATGGGCTCTAGACCTGAAAAAGTGGCACAAATCTCAGAGTCGTAGACATAGTTCAGAGGAGAAAACACCCTAGATACATGAATACCCATGTTATGGGAGAACTTGGAGCCTTATGGAAACATTATTTTCCATATCAAGGGAGCATTCAGGGATTTAGCAATCTAAAACTTCAGTTGGTCTCAAGGTTTTTTTGCCTGAGTGGTTGGGTTAGCTCCTGGGAGTTCTATTGTTGATTTGGAAGGTTTGTGTGGTGTGTTTCTGTCGATTCCACTTCCTTAAGGTCACCTAGGAGGTTGAATCCCATCATAGTGGCCTCTCATCTCATATTTACCTTGGTTGGATGGTTACATATGTAGATGTTGGGTGATGGTGTCACAGAGTGGTATGAGAGTAGGTTGTGATCTCTTTAGGTCATATCTGATACCATATAGTGGTATCAGAGCATGTCTCAGCCCTCGGACTTGATGGAAAACATGTGTTGGTCATGCATTCATGTCAGTTGAATGTGTGCTAATAAACTTGTGGCTTATATGCTTGTTGCATATGGATGTTATTGGTCATGGTTGTACTGATGTCACCATGTGAAAGATGAAGTTGTTTTTGTGAAGTGTATCTTCATGAGTGTATGATTGGTTACATGTTGTTTATGCTTGTGTATTGTCAGTGTACATTCGTATGGTTGTTGTTGTCATGCATGATGTCATGGTATGTGTAGTTGATATGGTCATGCATTGATTACTAGAATCTAGCTAGAATGATGGTTATATGCTTATGTATTATATGAATATATAATTTAATATTATGTTATATATGTATTACGTTGATTTGGATGATTTTTCAGATGAGATATCCTCTCGAGATATGCTAAGGTACATTGGTTTATTGTGATTTAGTTTAGCTAAAATAGTATGCTTTGTAGGAAAGAGATCACTAATGACTAGCAAGATGGTAGACTGCAAAGATTCTCCATATGAATAATATGAACAACATGGTGTTGGGCACTCTTATGACTTATTAGACACATTAAGAAGCTTGAAGGAAGAAATAAGGAGTTATAAGGTGGACAATGAAAAAAATCATGCAGGCATAAGAGAAATAAGCAGAGTTTAATGTAATACTCATTCAGAGTTTGTCAGAATTGTAGTGAAATAGGCCACTTTTGATCAGCCATGGGCAGGAGGATAGAACTAATGGGGCATATGTATGTAGGTATAGTGGTGGTAATAGGTCGGATATAGATGACATGGTTAGAGATGGCATATTTTTGAATACTCCATATAGGAGAGATGATGGACACAGGTAGTACTCTAGTTCTAGTTCTAAGAGGCACTGCGATTGTCGTCGTTATCATTCTTATAAGAGGAGTGATTGGGTATACTTGGCATATGAAGTTAAGAAAGTGAAGGCACCTACATTTGATGGAGATTTGGAGAAGCTGGAAGAAGAAGATGCTTGGATACTTGGGTGAAGAATGTCTTTTAGTTGCATAGTTGCACAGATAATATGATGGTGAAAGTAGTTCTCTTTAGCATGAGAGGTAAAGTAGATATCTAGTGGGAAGATGTGAAGTAGGTCAGAGACATCCAGACAAAGGACTTGAGTTGGCATGAGTTCAAGGGGATATTCAATAAGAAGTACTTGTCATAAAAGTACTACGTTAGTAAGGCCAAATAATTATGTGAGGTAAAGATGGGATCAATGAAATATGAAGAGTACGTTCCATAGTTCTTGGAGATACTGATATATGTACCCTATATTAAAGATGAGAAGGCTAAAATTAAGTGATTTGTTAGTGGTTTTCCATTAGCATTTAGAGGTCGGATTGAGTATGATGAACCTCAGTCACTTCAAGAAGTTATTGGGAAAGTGAAGCATTGCTATGAGTAGTCGAAGCATAAGAATGAATCTCAGCAAGGATTGAAAGGCCAAGATAAAGGTAAGGGTAAATGGAAGTCAAAAAAATATTGCCTCAGAATGTAGAAGAGAAATAAAATATGACACCACAAAATAATTTCAATGTATCTAGACACGTAGTGGGTCACAGGAGCAACACAGAGGTAATGGTACTAGATGGTTGGAGTGTAGAACATGTGATAAGGAACACCTTAAGAAAGATTCTCCACATAATCAATTTGGTAGGCCTCATAGTTGACATGAGGTGCAGATTGTAGGGGATGTTGGTCAGAGTGTTCCTCTTATCTATGCATCATTGGATAATAGGAACGCATACCATCAGGCATTTATCATTAAGATGGATGGTAGTCTTTGTCATCAATTTATTTCTATTTTGATTGAACTTGAATCTAATTATATTTATGTTAGTCTTGAGTTGGTCAATGAGTGTGGTTTGAAGAAATAAGTGTATGAAAAAACATGGTTAGTGCAGTTGGCTATATGTACAAAGAAGCGAGTTCATCATTGGGTAAGATCTTATGCATTTGATTTGAATGGTATGTCTACCATGACACATTTGAATGTATTATCAGTGGGATAATACAATATGTTGTTGGTCATGGATTAGTTATACCATCATAGGACCAAGATGGATTGTTATGAAAAATACATTGAGTACTTGGATGACAATGGGGAACCAAGAGTCTTATAGGGAAAGAAGAAAGGCACATCGTTTAGGATAGTGACAACTATGTAGGCAAAGCATAGTTGCACAAAAGGGTGTGTGTTATTTGTAGTGCATATTTTTAGAGATAAAGGTAAGGAAGTTGAGGATGCAGATGTTTTGAGAAGGTACCCAGCTCTACAACAGTTTTAGGATGTGTTTCCCAGTAGTATTTCAGAGTTTCCACCTCATAATGAAGTAGAATTTTATATTGAGTTGGTGGCACGGGCATCGCTGGCATTAGAAGCACCATACATGATGAGCACACTTGAGTTGGTAGAGTTAAAGTTGCAGTAAAAAAAGATGTTTGACAAGGGATACATTAGGCCAAGTGTGTCACCTTGGGGTGCAGCGATATTTTTTGTAAAGAAGAAGGATGGTACTCTCAGATTATGCATTGACTACATGTAGTTGAATAAACTGATGATCAAGAACACGTATCCATTTCCAAGGATTGATGACTTGTTTGATCAGCTAAAGGGAGTAGCAATGTTCTCAAATATTGATTTGAGGTCAGGATACCATCAGGTATGCATCAAAGAGGATGGCATTTACAACACAAATTTCTAGACTAAGTATGGGAATTATGAGTTTGTTGTAGTTCCATTTGGTTTGAATAATGCCCCAACTACATTTATGGGTTTGATGAATAGCGTCTTTCATCCCTATCTGGATAAGTTTTTTCTTGTGTTCATTTATGACATATTGGTATATTTTAAAAATGAAGAAGAGCATCTCAAGCATTTGGTAGCAGTGTTGAGGTTGTTGAAAGAGAAAAAATTGTATGCTAAGCTTAGCAAGTACAATTTGGGGTACATTACTTCAGACATGTTGTCTCCAAGGAGGCCATAGTAGTGGATCTAGAAAATGTAAGATCTATCATGGAGTGGGGAACTCTCAGGAATGTGGTTGAGGTGAGATCTTTCATGGGTTTAGCAGGTTACTATAGGAGGTTCATCAGGGAATTCTCTCTAATTTATTATCCTATTACATCGTTGTAGAGGAAAGGTAAGAATTTTGAATATACAGAGGATTGTGAGGCTAGTTTTGAGCAGATTAAGTAGTTTTTGACACATGCTCAATTGTTAAAGATCGTAGATCTAGACAAAGGGTTTGTAGTATGTACATATGCTTGCAAGAGAGGACTAGGTGGATTACTTATGTAGGAAGGATAGCTAGTGTGTTATGATTCACGAAAGTTGAATGAGCATGAGTAGAACTATCTCACACATGATCTTGAGTTTGCAATGATCATACATGCTTTGAAGATGTGGGGGCACTATCTTCTTAGCATGATGTTTGTATTGATGAGTGATCACAATGGATTGAGGTATCTATTTGACTAGTTGAATCAGAATGTCGAGCAAGCTATATGGTTGGCCATGATCAATGAGTTTGATTTTGGGATTAGATACATCAAAGTAAAGTAGCATATGGTGACAGATGCTCTTAGTAAGAAGATACATGTAAATCGTATAGAAGCTATGAGTTCCTATGGGACATATCTACACAATAGGATCTTGCATGTAGGTCATAGATTGTGCACATGTTGGAGCAGAGTATAGGTACAAATAGTGGAATAAGCAAAAATACAGGTAGTGATCTAGGTACAGGAACAAGAAGAAGTACAAGTATAGGTGAAGGTATAGGTGCACAAGATGTGGAATATTGTCTCATGGAAGATGGGTTGGTTAGATTTTGGAACATGATATATGTTCCAGACAAAAATGAGCTTAAGAAAGTGATCTTGAGGGAGTTTCATGCGTAACCATATTGATGTCGCCCACATTACCAGAAGACATTAACCATACTGAATAATTTTTATTATTAGACAAATCTAAAGAAGTATGTAGAAGAGTTTGTGGCTGGAAGTTTAGATTGTCAGCAGATAAAGGTAGAGTGTAGTCATCTAGGTGGACAATTACAGTCAATTTCGATTCACGAATGGAAATGGGAGGTCATTTCCATGAACTTTATCACATGCTTTCCTAGGACATTCAGACAACCTGATTTCGTCATGGTTGTTTTGGACTTGTTGACAAAGGTTATGCACTTCATTCCAGTGAAGTCTACATTCTCAGCTAGTGATGTAGCATAGGTATTAATTAGGAGTTTGGTCAGATTGCACGGAGTCCTGAAGAACATTGTATCAGACAGGGATGCAAATTTCACTTCCAAGTTTTGGAAGCAGTTGTTTTCTGGTTTCAGTATAAAGTTGGCCTTCATTTAAACTTATCATTCAGAGACAGATGGATAGACAAGGAGGTTCAACAGGATATTGGATGACAAGTTGAGGATGTAGATGATGCATCAATAACGAATGTGGGAATAATATCTTCCACTGGTAGTGTTCTCTTTCAAAAATGGGTATCAAGAACCTTGGAAGATGAGTTAGTTTGAGGCATTGTATGGGTGGAGTTGGAATACTCCCATCAGTTGGAGTGATCCAATTAATAGTGTTGATTGGACCGGACATGTTGATAGAAATGGAATAGGAAATGTAGGTAATCAAGAATAATATGATCTATGCAAATCAAAATAGGTCGTTCAAGGAGTTCTAGGTTTGGGAATTGGTGTACTTGCACATAAAACTAAAGAAGAGCTCCTTGTGCATTAGATCATGTGCTAAGTTGGCACCACGGTTTTGTGGAACTTTATGGATTATTGAGAGGATTGGGCTAGTATCCTATTGACCTACATTGCCTCCGACAGTGAAATTAAATGATGTTTTTGATGTGCCATTTCTTAAGAAATATGTTAAATATGTTGATCATGTGATTGGGCAGTCTATATTGTAGGTGGTGCTAGATGGATAATTATAGCCAGAACCTTAATGTATATTTCAAGTGGCGTGAGATGGAGAATTATATCGAAAACCTCAGTGTATATTGTGGAGAAAGGTGCTCATCCTCCATAACCAATCAATCGAGAAGTTTAAAGTGTAGTGGAAGCACTTTGCACCCGATGAAGCTACATGGGAGATGGTGGATCAAATGCGAGCTATGTATCCTTCATTGTTTGTTGGTTGAGGCAAAGAAATTTGGTATGATCTTTGGTATACGTTTTTTGAATGTGTTTTGGTGTGATGTTTATGTAAATGTACATATGTATATGGATGCAAATACTTCCATGAGCTATGTTATTTTTGAAGCCTAAAATTGTCTCCTTTTGACCACCTTCTTACACTCCATCCTCCTTCTCTTTTACTCTAATAACCTGAATTGAGCATTAGTCTACAAGGTTCATGGAAATAGTAGGTACTTAAACATTTTTTATTTCATAAGTTTCATCTTTCTTTATTATTTAAATTAATATTTTCATGCGCTACTGAATTGTTCCAATTTTGCAGCTAATCACTGATTCTACAGCAAAGTCAAAGGTTCGATAAGTTCTAAAACCCCAATAGAGGAACAAGACATATAGGCAGGTGGCTTATAGTTAGCACAATGGTATTTACCTACCTTCATGGTATGGATTGATGATAAGAACACCACATAGACCCAGTCAACAGGGAAGTCAACCAGAAAAGTAAGAGCCAAGGTTGAACCAGGCGAGTGAGGAAATTAATTGAACTAGATATTTAGCCTCATGATTTTATTCTCCCATAGAAAATCATGAGGAAATCACAAGATATTATATTTTTATGATATATTTAGTCCCTTTTGAGTAGGATAGGATCATAAATATCTAAACATTTATTTGATGGAGGTTATAAATCTACCTCTTGACATCGCAAACACAATGTTGAATATTATTGTGAAAAACTTTGTTTTAGAGTTATAAAAACCATGTTTTATTTTCTATCCTTTCTACGAGTTGCTTCGATGCGTATATATTCCTTTGAAGAGTCGTGTTGTTTCATACATCTCATAGGAGGTACCCCTTGAGTTGTAAGGTTTTATTATTTTCAATTAACATTTCAATAATGCATTTTATATCGTGTTTAATTTGTTCATCTAACTATCTAGTCGATTGCTAGTGAATTCTTTGCACAATAATCATAAATTTCATAACATAGTGTTTTTTTATTTAACTATTTTGTTGTAGGCTAGATGAGTGAAGCTAGGATCTCTTGTGCACATGATAAGTAGTATAGCAAAGTGTGGATTGATTTAGGATTGGAAAAATAGTTTGAGTTATATTTGAGTTAAGCTACATTTAAGTGAAGAATATTTGATTTATATTAAGTTTGATGTTTCAAATTAAATTATTTTTCTGTTGAAGCAATTTGGGTTTGATTTCAAATTAATTTTGTTTCTGAAAGTGTGATATTTCTTTCGAGTGAGTGTGATAATCCTAGTTTTATATTTATTTCAAGTAAGTGTGATATTTATTTCATGTAATGTGTGATATTTCATGTAAGCAAGTGAAATAATTTTGAATTTATTTTTGTTAAAGAGTGAAATATTTACTTTCATGTAAGAGTAATGAAAACATCTACATCTCGATATCTCAATTTAACCTAGGAATTTCTTGAATAATTAAACTTATAGTACATATAGTACACATACACTTCATCAGTATACTATCCCTACTTAATAATTTATGTAGTAATTTAACATCAATTAAATTACCAAACATTTGGGCGTCGTTGTCAGAGAAGTGTATATAGGAGTCTTTTTCTTCTCACTAAAAATAAAAATAAAAATGATATGGATATAGAAAGAGATTCTATATGTAGATTTGTATGTAGAGATGGGAGTTTGATTCCAACATCATCACTCACCTCACCACGGCCTCGTAGTGCCACACCATCCACCCAAACTTATATTCCATCAAATACAGGAAGAAATATACTTCCCGAGCTACTTAGATATGAAATCCAATCTAAAGATTCACCAACTTCCTCTATTGAATCCATAGTACAATAAAAATATCCTACATCCCCAACAGAAGGAGTAATTTTTCTATCTTCAATTGGAGAACAACTTCTAGCAAAAGAACTAGAAATCGCTAGTGAAGAGGAATAAAAAGAAACTTATTTTAACATTCCATTGATATAAGAAGTAGAGGAGCTAGATGAGGTACTAGAAAACCCAATTTTGGAACCTTACGTTAGCTCTGAGGGATCTACAATGGAAGGAGAAGGGGAAGAAGAAGTACATGATGTGAATGGTGAACAACCTAGAATTGGAGGTGGACGAGGAGGAAATTGAGGAGGTGGAAGATGTGAAGGAAGAGGAAGAGGAGGTTGTATAGGAGATCTAAAACCTTATGGATTTCCAATATTTGATGAATATAGCACAACTAGAATGAAAAATATCTCATCCTCTATCCTCCCTAATTTCCATGGATTAAGAAATGAGGATCCTGAAATATTTATATTTGATTTTGAAGTCTTGTGTAGATCCTATGACTACTTGATTGATACTCAAAAGTTGAAATTTCTTCTAGCCAATATTAAGGATTTAACATTAAAATGGTTTATTGGCTTATGAATACATTCTATAAGAACATGGGAAGGAATGAAAACTTGGTTCTTAGAAAAATACAGGGATTATTGTATGACCCATAACCTTAAAGAGGAAGTCTTTAAAATGATGAAAACAAAAGTTGAAAATCTTGAAGATTTCATTCAAATATTTGCTTATAATGTAAAAAGAGCTAAAATGCATAATCTAGGTGAAGAAACTTTGAAATCTCTCTTGTTAAAATATATCAAATATAAGTGGATAGGTCTTCTCAATTTGATGGGTAAAGGAGATATTTCTCAATTATCATTTGGAGATATTTGTGAGTTATGCATACACATTTCAAGAGGAAAGGCAAGAACTGGGAAAAATTGAAGAGATCCTCTTATGTCTAGGATTAATAAATTTGCAGTTAGGACAATAAGTAGGGTTGAAATAGGCAATATACTTGACAACTTTAAAACCGATATTTTGGGGAGATTTAGTGAACAAATAGATAATATTAGAGTACAGAACAAGCAAAAGGATGAAAATTTTGAATTATATATCTTTTGTGCTAAATTTAGAAAGAGAACATGTGATGAGAGAATGCCCTCTTGACTTAAAAAGTGTAGAAACATGTGTTATATGTGCAGAAAATCATGATACAAAGGATTGTCCTTCAATACTAGGTCTTAAAGTTGTCTATCAACAGGAGGTAATTCCAAATCAAGTAGAACCTCTTTGTTTTATTTCCAAGAGACCATGAGAAAATCCATAATCGAATATGACTGAAGGTTTCAACAATGAAACATATGCACAACCCCCACAAAGTAATTTGACTCTACCCATGCCTTGGCAACTTTGGCCCCAACCTTAGGCACAAGGATGGAAAAATCCTTATGGAAAGTATCCTCAATATCCTGAACCTTACCTTGTGTTTCCACAACAATATTTTTCTCAGCCTATTCAACCCTCTCAACCTCAAAATCCAAATCCACAACTTTCACTATCATTTCCACAAAATCCAAGTCAACTGCCTACTCAACCACTTCCAAGTAAAGATAATAAAAACTCATAGCTTTTCTACAACATGGAAGGGCATAATTTCCAAAATCACATGATAAATCCATTAGATCTAAATAATCTCCAACTTATATCTAGTAGAGTATTAGGAAAGAAGTCACCATCAGTTGTTATCTAGGAGTCTGAAAAGGATGACCTCTCTGAGAAAGAGACATATCTTCACTAATAGGAAAATAATAAAAAACAAACCACCCCCTGTACATTTTGATGATACTCCAATAAACGCAACTCCCATTATAGAACAACCTTAAGTTTCTATTCAAAATCCACCTGTCCCTGAAAGATTTAAAATTGACAAAGGGGTAGAAAAACAGATTGTGTTGCCTAGTTATGACATGATAGATGAACTAAAGAATTTTTTTATAAAAATTCCTTTGTTACAAGATATTAAAAAAATATGAATTTTTGAAAAGATAGTGAGGGAGTTAAGTATTAAAAAAACTAAGAAGAAAAATGAATGAAGTTAAAAGAATCCAGTTAGTTGGGAAAAATTGCAGATATCATGATGGGAAAGACAACAATTCAAAAATATCTAGATCCAGGAAGTCCCATTTTGAAAACACACATTAATGGTGTTGATATCCCAAACACATTGATTGATTTAGGAGCATCCATAAAAATCATGAGCAAACAAACTATAAATCAATTGAAACTTCCTAATCTTCAATATACACCTATATTATTGCAATTAGCAGATATATATATTATCAAACCTAATGGTGTGTTAGAAGAAGTATTTGTATCCTTAGATTCTTGGAATATCCTTTTGAATTCATGATCTTGAAACACAAGAATAATCTAGGAGGGCATCCATTTATTCTAGGTAGACGATGGTTAGGTAAAGTTGATTCTTTTATAAGTTTTAGATCTAGTGATATGTTTATCTCTGATGGAAGTTTGACAAATAAATTCACATTATATCGTCTTGCAGAAACCATGATAGAAGTAGACAGTGAATCATGGATAGATGATGATAATGAAAACTTTGATATACGACCAACTTTCGCAACTTCACAAATAGATTAAGAATATCAAAGTTTGAGTTTAAAGGAAAATAATGAATCTTCCTCATATTTTGAACAAAATCAATGCTTTAAAAAAAATTGTAATATTGAATATCTATCATCTCATCAAATGGTTTTATATTCTATGGAGAATTTTGGAAATTATTTAATAGAAATTTTTGCATGAAAAATTGTTGAATTATCCTCAAATGTAGAAGAAATTATTCATTTTGATCCTCCAGAAGGACCCCAAATTGCAAACACTCTCAAGCAGGAAATCTATGAATTGGAGGTACTAAATAGACATTTGAAGCAGAAACATGAAACAATAAAGGCACAAAATGAAATCTAATGATCCCAAAATGATAATATCTTGTTACATGTTGGTTTATGGTATGAGAAGCATATCAAATTTAAATCTAAAAATAAATTCCTTAATAAAAAGGTCATAAGTTTGGAGAACAAATCTTCATGAAGAAACCAAGGATGGCAATAGACAGTGTCATGAAAGAAAGAAGGACTAACTTAGATGTTCTTTCTCAGGCCTCTGAAGATGCTCAATGATAGAGAAAGATTATAAATTTCGATATTTTGTGCATGAGGACATGCGATGTCTTCTGTACGAGGGAATGTTGAAGCCAAAAATTGTCTTTTTTTTACCACATTCTTACACTCCATCCTCCTTCTTTTTTACTCTAATAACTCTGATTGAGCATCACTCTACAAGGTTCATGGAAACAACAGGTACTTAAACATATTTTATTTCATAAGTTTCATTGTTCTTTATTATTTAACTTAATATTTGCATGAGTTATTAAATTGCACCAATTCTACAGCTAATGATTGATTATGTAGCAAAGTTGAAGGTTCAATAGGTTGAGAAACCCCAACAGAGGAACGAGACATATGGGCAAGTGGCTAATAGCCGGCACAATGATATTTCCCTATCTTCACTGTATGGATTTATGATAAGAAAACCACAAAGGCAAAGTCAACCTGAAATTCAACCAACAAAGAAGGAGCCAAAGGCGAACTAGGCGAGAGAGGAAATTAACTAAAGTAGACATGTAGCCTCATCATTTTCTTCTTCGATAGAAAATCATGAGATATTATATTATTATGATATTTTTAGTATTTGTTGAGTAGGATATGCCCATAAATCTCTAAAATGTTATTTGATGGAGGTTATAAATCTACATCTCGACATGACAAACAAAGCCTTGAATATTATTTTGAAAAATTGTGTTTTCTATAGTTATAAAACCCCTTTTTTTTATATCCTTGTTGTCCATTGCTTCGATGCATATATAGTCCTTTGTGTTGGCATTATGATACAAGTGTTTTCCTTGATGGAAACTCACTCATAGATCATTTCAGTTTTGATAAAAGGAAACTCACAGTAAAATAGGAATATTCAGAGGTAATAGGGTAGTGGTACAGAAGAACAGGAAGATGGAGCTAAGGTCTACTGATCAGAATAAAGAAAGTGAAGGAAAATATTGATGTAAAGTAGTTTAAGAAGTATACGTAGGTCCACTTAGTCAAAATGATGTACACACTCTGGTACACAGAACAAAAAGAGTGTATAAGTATACACACACTCTCACAAGAGGAAAAGCGTGTACAGGTTGGAAAATCAAGGTTTTGGTCAAAGGTATTTGGTGCGAGGTATTTGGTCCTAGATATTGGTCTGAGGTATTTGATCCAAGGTATTAGTCCTAAGTGGTTTTGTTCGAGGTATTTAGAAAGGCCTAAAAATATATAAGGAGGAGAATATTATTAGGCTAGAGTGTGCAAGTGAATGGGTTTCTAATGAATACTTCTATCTAAGGTATATTTTATGTTGTAGGGGCTATGTTGGTGATTTGATCTGAAATATTTTGTGCACCTTGAATTCAATGTTGGATCAGGATCATGAGACCTGAAATGACTTATCATTGAATAATATGATATTGGTTGGGCCAGATCTAATTGTGTGTACACATGTTTTATTCTTTAAATTTCATGATCTGGGTTTGTCTAAAGTCCAGAATAACAGCGAAGTTATGAGTTAATATTTATAGATCTGTACACTGGTTCATCTCAGTAAAAGCGCATGTACATGTGGGTTATTCTCTTCCAAGTAGCATATACAAAAGAAAAGCCTTATCTTTAGGTCTGACTGATCTATCAGATCAGTTCTATTGTTTCACTACTATCTTTGAATGAATTCTTCTTAGATCTGAAAGTAAAATTGAATACTTAAGGAGTTTGATATTTGATTGATTGATTGTATAAATAGGGTGATCTCTACTACTTCCTATTAAAGGCTCTGTAAATTGGCAGTAGATGTTCAGTGTATTGCTAGTTGGTACAGTCTATACACAGGTTTGATTAAAGGAGGTAGCATATATAGGTAGGTTGGGTTCAGTAAAGTAGTGTATACATTCTAATGCATGATTTTTGAGGTTGCAGCTCGTTTTGAATGATGACAAAGGTTTCTAGGTTCAGCACAATGATATTGTGACAGTGATCTAATTGCTCATATTAACTTATTTTTGGTTTATGTAGTTTGAGTTTAAAAGTTTTTGATGGTTCGAGTATGAAAATTTGATGAAACAAGGCTATCATGTGTACTGTTGTGTACCAGGAGCATCCTGTCTGAAAATTTTGATAAATGTGGTCCATGGAGGAAGAGAGAAAATCGTAGCCTTCTTTAGGTCGGTGCATATGTACTAGTAAACAGATTGGCTAGTACATGAGCTAGGGGGTTGTAGCTCCCTTCTAGTAGAAGTTGGAAAAGGAGAGAAGGTTGTAGCCTTCTATAGGTGGGTGCCAACGTAATAGTATGAGTCTACACCAGTACAAGATTGTAAACGAATTTTCTTATTATTAAAAGAAGACAGAGACGACAATAGCAGGTGGTTTTCTCCCACATTGGGTTTCCACCTTAAATATTGGTGTTCATGTGTGTTTCTTATGTGTGATGGTTTATTCTATTTCTACTACACCGTTTAATAACTTACTGATGCACTGGTTATAGATCATCACATCATAAATTAACTAAATCACAAGTTGTCTGGGTATACCTTGGTTTCACTAATCACAGTAGTGTGTACATGCTAGTTAACTTCACAGAAATAGTGTATACAAATTTGTTTGGGAAATGAAAAGTTGTTGATATGATAATACCAATTCACCCCCCCCTCTTAGTATTGTTTCCAACAATTGGTATCAGAGTAGGTCCTTTAGAAGAAACTTGATCACTTGAAGAAAGATCTTGCAAGATGAATAATCACGAAGGCATGGGATCCATCAGACCACCAATATTCAATGGGAGCAACTTAGTATATTGGTAAATAAGAACCAAAGCCTATCTACAATCACTTGGAGCTGATGTTTTGGAAATTGTGGAAGGAGGATATCAATTTCCAATAGAAATTCCTACAGACTCTACAGGTAAGAATTTATATGAAACCAATGCCAAATGTGTCAATACGTTGTTGGGAACTCTACCAGAATCAGAATTTGTTAAAGCCATGCAGCTCAAGACAGGCAAAGAGATATCGGACAAAATCATTCAGAGTTACGAAGGATACTCTCAATTAAAATGTGCTAAGCTTCAAACTCTCAGAATTCAGTATGAAACTCTTAATATGCATAGTGATGAGAGTGTTGCTATTTACTTCTTACATATAGATGAGATTATTAATTGTATGAATAATCTGGGAGAAGACATAAAGGAAGTTACTTTAGTTGAGAAAATGTTGAGATCTTTTTCTTCTAAATTTTTGTCAAAAATGTCTGCCATAGAAGAAAAACAGGATCTTCAGACTATCACTATGATTCAACTTCATGGAATCCTAACTACCCTTGAAATGAGAAAAGGAGGTCCATCAGATATGATAGAAGCCTCATTTAAAGCATAAACAAAGGGAAAAGAAAAGGAAGAGCACAATGAATTAGGACACATTTCAGAAGAAGAAGATGAGGTAAATTTTGTAAAGAAGCTTCAACATGGTTCCGGAAGATTCAGAGTTAAGCTACCTTTCAAATACTTTGCTTGTGGTAGAGTTGGTCACTATGCTACCAAATTTCCTCATGAAGATAAATATGGAAAAGGGAAGGAATATGCAAAAGGCAATAGAAAGAGGTTGTGAATAAAAGGAGTTACTATATGCATGGAGATAGTGATGGTTTATCTAATAGTGATGAATATGAAACTAAAAAAGATTATAGACTACTCATGGCTTATGACAATGATGATTTTTTGGATGCATTAGAAGAGGAATACTTTCTTGAAGGAATCACTAAACTCAAAATCTGTGTCGAAGAAAAGAATATGATCATAGATACTTTGACACACTGACTTGCTGAAAGAGAAAAACACAATGAAAATCTAGAATGTGAAATTGTGGGTCTAAGAAAAGATCTTGAGAAGACAAAATCTCTTAATATTAGATTTGCTAAAGGATCAAAAATTTTAAATGAAATCATCAATGTTCATCGTTCTCCTCTGATAAAGACAGGTCTTGGACATATTGAAGATTCATCTCAATCACAAAAGTGGTCAGCCTCCACCAGAAGCTATCTTGATGCAACAAATACCAATGAACAGTATGTCAATCGTCAACAATAGTCTAAAATTTCTCATTAGGTAAATCATACTCAATTTACTCCAAGGATGAATTTCAGTAGAAGCCACAATCAATAGGTAGAAAATAGTAAAGGATACTATGATCGCAAAAATTTCTTTAATGGCAATGTTTTTCATGTGATAACTTTGGGCACAAGGCTGCTCAATGTGTTGCTTACAAAACCACCATGACTAGAGAAGCACAAAATCAAAGGAGTGTCACAGGAATCAAGAAAATTTCCTATAATAACTTTTTTTCTCTTGAAAATGAAATAGAATGTTCGATTTGTAACAAATTTGGTCATGAAGAATATGAATGCATGAGAAAATTTCAGCCAAAACTTTAAAATGAGAAAACACCATTAAATCCCAAGATATGGAGAATGTTATGAAACCAACTCAAGAAAAGATAGAAAAGATAGATCAAAGCCTTAGAATTCAGCCTCTTTGAGGGGGCAACCTCCTTTACATTACATAAATGGACAATTCTTGGATGATTCAAATGAAAAAACCTCATTTCTATATATAGGAGTCTAAGGAGTCACAATATAACCCAGCCGACCTAACAATAATAATATAAAGACACAAAAATAACAATAGAGGGATTCTATGGGGCACAATAATAAAAATATGGGGGCAATAGGGGCACAACAATGTTAATAAGGGATACAACTACAATAGTAATGGGGTAATCACTAGTATTATAGGGACCTATCATGCCCCTCTCCTTCAAAAAAGTGTTGTTCTCAACGCTTGAGTAGTTCTGGATGCTTCTGTATAAAATTCTCATCCTCCCATGTGGAATCTTCAACAGATAAGTTCTTCCACTTGATGAGATACTCCGAAATTGATCGATTTCGTAGTTGTCGAGTTCTTGTTTCTGTGACTGCTTCCGGTTCCAATATAATTTTTCCTTCCTTGTCAAGTTTTGGCAATATTGTTTGAAATGGGAGCTTGTCGCCTATAACCTTCTTTAAACATGAAACATGGAAAACTGGGTGCACTCGAGATGCTGCAGGAAGCTCCAATTTGTATGCCATAGTACCAATCTTTTGCAACACCCTGTACAGACCATAATACTTTGGTGATAATTTATTATCCTCTTAGCTTGCTTGAGGGACATTTCTTTATATGGTTGTAGCTGTAGGAATACCCAATCGCCTACATCAAAACTTCTTTCATTGTGATGTTGATCTGCCTGTTGTTTCATTCTGTTTTGTGCCAACATGAGGTTATCCTTTAAGAGTTGGAGGACTTGTTGTTGATGTTCAATGTGATGTTCCACTGCTTGAACCTTAGAATTTTCTCTTAAATATGATGTGATGGATGGTGGTTGATATCCATAAAGTGCCATAAATGGGGTCATTTTTGTTGCTTTATGGAAGGAAGTGTTACACCACCATTCAGCTAGAGGCAACCATTTGACCCATTGTGTCTATTTATCAGATACAAAGCAACGAAGATATCCTTCCAAACATTTGTTTACAATCTCAGTTTGCCCATCAGATTGAGGATGATAAGATGAGCTATGAGCTAACTGAGTACCAAGACAAGAAAATAATTCTGTCCAAAAATTTCCAGTGAAAATGGGATCTCTATCAGTTATAATAATCTTTGGGTTTCAATGTAGCTTTTGAATTGTTTCCATAAATGCAGTAGAAATTGTACTGGCTTTCAATGGATGTGATAATGCACAAAAGTGTGCATACTTGGTAAGTCTGTCAACTACCACCATGATGACGCTCTTTCCCTCAGACTTGGGTAAACCTGTGATAAAATCCATTGAAACATCTTCCCAACGTTGGCTTGGAATGGATAAAGGTTGTAATAGACCCGGGTCTTAATTGTTTCAACCTTATTTTTTTGGCAAACCAAACATTCTGCCACAAACTTTTCAATATCTGATTTAAGGCCATCCCAAAAAATTCCTTCTTAACCCTATGGTAAGTTTTTAAAAATCCTGAATGCCCTCCTAAGGGAGAAGTGTACAATTCCATAAGAATCTTTTGTTTGAGTTGCGAATTCTTATAGAGGTATAAGCAATCTTTGTACCATAACGAATCATTTTTCCAGCTAAATGTATCAGATGTACTGGAATCTTGTTGCAACTTTCGTATAAGTGCCCACACTTCTTCATCATTCTTCCACTCCTCCCTTGCTTCATTTATCCAGTCTGGTTGGATAATAGAAATGGCGCACAACAACACTTCCACATCCTCATCCTTTCTTGAGAGTGCATCTGCCACCACATTTTGCTTCCCTTTTTTGTAGATGATTTCAAAGTCATAACCCAACATCTTTGTGACCCACTTTTGTTTCTCTTCAGAAGATAATCTTTGTTCTAAAAAGTATTTAAGGCTATCATGATCTGTTTTTACCTTGAAGTGTCTTCCCATTAGGTAGGGTCGCCATTTCTTAAGTGCATGTAGTATTGCCAACATTTCCTTCCCATAAATAGCTTTGTGTAAAAACTTTCCCTTGATTGGATGACTTTCAGAAGCAATGGGTCTTTCATCTTGCTTTGAAACAACACTAATTCCATTTCCTGAAGCATCACATTCCACAATAAAGGTTTTTGTGAAATCTGGTGTAGCTAAGACTGGTGCTTGGCACATTACGTCTTTAAGATGTTCGAAGGCCTTTGTTGCTTCTGGAGTCCATGAAAATGCATATTTCTTCAATAATGTTGTTAGAGGTGCTGCTATTCTCCCATAATTCTTAACAAACTTGCGATAATACCCTATCAACCTAAGAAATCCTCGCAGATGCTTTATGGATGTGGGGATTTTCCATTCCTTAATGGCTTTAATTTTGCTAGGGTCTACCTTAACTCCTTCATGAGATACAATATGACCCAGATATTCCACCTCTTGTACTCCAAAGAAACATTTGGATCTTTTTGCATATAATTGTTTCTCCTCCAATAGTTGTAGCACCTTGTCAACATGTTCAACATGATCCTTCCAAGACTTGCTGTAGATTAGTATATCATCAAAAAATACTAACACAAATTTCTAAGGAAGGGTTTGAAAATGGAATTCATCAAACCTTGAAATGTAGAAGGTGCATTGGTAAGGCCAAAAGGCATGACCAAAAATTCATAATGACCGTCATGAGTTCAAAATGTTGGTTTTGGAATGTCCTCAGTCTTCATTCTGATTTGATGATATCCTGAACGAAGGTCCAACTTGGTGAAGTAAATTGATCCATGCAATTCATCCAATAATTCATCAATGACAGGAATCGGAAACTTATCTTTAATAGTGAGCTTGTTGACCTGCCTATAATCCAGACACATGCGCCATGATCCATGCTTCTTGTGCACCAATACTACTAGAGCAGAGAAAGAACTTTGACTAGGTTGAATTACACCAGCCTCTAGCATTTCTACAACCATACATTCAATTTCACTCTTTTGGGCATAGGGATATCTGTACAGCCTGATGTTTGGAGGAACACTTCCTGGAATCAGATGAATAGCATGATCATGATCACGAATAGGTGGGAGACCTTTGGGAGTCTCAAATACCTTGGAATGATTGTCCAAGACTTTTTGGAGATCTGGAGAAATAGATGATTCTGATGTGGAAACATCTAGCGAACATAATTGTGCAATTACACCTCTTTGTTCCTTTTTTAGAAGCTTTGTCATACCATTAGAGCTGATTATCTTTCCCAGTTTCCCTATAATACCCCTTAATTCAACTTCTTTTCCTTCCGCAGAAAATTTCATGAAGAGTTCTTGAAAATTAAAAGCTATTGTACCCAAGGATTGTAGCCATTGGACTCCTAGTACAACATCAACACCACCCATTGGAGTGGAAAGCATTGGGCTAGTCAATACATATTCTCCCATTGATAGCTTGATATTATGGCACTTTCCCGAGCAATTTATTGTTCCTCCATTTGCAACCATCACTTGACACTCTGGTGCTGGATATAAGAAGCAATTCAATTCTTTTGCTACCTTACAATGAATAAAATTGTGGGTACTTCCTGAATCAATCAACACTATTACCT
This sequence comes from Pinus tabuliformis, assembly GCA_031772625.1. NCBI lineage: Eukaryota > Viridiplantae > Streptophyta > Pinopsida > Pinales > Pinaceae > Pinus > Pinus tabuliformis. The sequence goes on along the minus strand of CM062807.1, from coordinate 1,061,783,415 downwards.
TTTTCTTCTTGATTTGTCCTTCTATCTTGATCGTTTGAGGAGTAGTAATTCCTGCCAATGCATTAGAAGATATGGTCAGATTCATTTCTTATTTATCTACGCTTTGTTCTTGGAGTATATCCTCTTCCTTTGACCTTTCTTGCTCCTTTTCTTCTTCCTCTTCGCAATCTATATAGAATAATTTCTTCTCAGCACACTTATGACCTTTAGTGTATTTGCTATCACAACTGTAACAAAGCCCTTTTTCTCTTTTTTCTTCCAATTGTTGTGGTGTCAACCTTATAGGTTGTGGATGGCTAGGGGTAAAAACACTTCCATCTTTATAGTTGTGACTGGTATGCTTCCTGGTTGCCATAATTTTTCTTTCCATTTTTCTTGCTAACCTGAATGCCTTCTCTAATGAATCAGGTTCCCAAAGGCGAACATCATGTTGGATATTTTCCTTTAAAGTCCCTATGAACACATCAATCCTATGCTCCTCTAGAATATTTTTTACCCTTATGTTAAATTTTTGGAACTCCTCAATGTGCTCCATTATTGAACCCTTTTGTTTGAGACTTATCAATTGGCTAAAAAAAGTGTTGCTTTTTGTATCCTCATAATGTGCTGTCAATTCTTCCGTAAAAATTGCCCAAGTGATAATTGTTTACGAGAGCAAAGCCATTGATACCATACAAATTTATTTGGTTCCAAATATAAAGTTGCAATACGTACCTTTTGTGTGTTTTGCACATTATTGAGATCAGAAAATTGCTCCATCTGTAATATCCATGTTGCAGGATCCTTGCCATCAAACTTCCTCATATCGATTTTTGGAATATGATGGGTCTTCGATCCAACATTAGAGTCTATGGAATCATGATTAACATTTCTTTTGTTCGCATCATGAGTTTCCCTTACAACCTTTTCACCATTAGTAAGTATTTCTTGTAGAAAATTTGTCAAATCTGTCTTCAAATCTGCCATGTCTCTCTTCAAATCTGTCTTTGAATCATCCATCTTAGCTTCCATGCCCTTGATCTTAGATTCCATGCCATTTATCTTAGATTCCACGCCATTTATCTTAGCTTCTGTTAGCTTTTGTGAGCGTGACATTTGTTGCACTTGTTCTTGTAATTTTGATATATCATGTAGCATTTCTTCCTCTTCTTCATGAGTCATGCTAGAGATTTTAGGTTCCTTACTAGGTGTTTGCATTTTCTTTCCTCGGGGCATCAGTTACCAATAATAATGCTTTACTATGCCCTTTGAATTCCTTCAAACCAAGCTTACGCAAAAATTTAAAAAAAGAACTACACACCCTTTTTCACTTCGTAGAAGCCTGATATTGAATCTGATGTATCTCTGTAATTTCAGATTATCCAGTTCTGAAATTGTGATCTATAGTAGCCTTCTATGTCCTCTATCCAATGCCACCCATCTGATCCAAATTGGATTCTCCAAGGAAGAGTTATGCAAAATCTCCCACAGTGACCTGCTTATAGACTAGTTCAGTAGAGCAAACTTGTACGATGTGCCACGAGTCACTATTTCAACCTTTGGATCTGAAAAATGCATACAAGAAACTACAGTCCATCCTATTTCTATACCTTCTTACAAAATTTCAATCTGATTCCTAGAGAGAAAGTTATGACGATTTTCCCCAGGTGACCTGTTTGGAATGTAATTCAGGAGTCTGCAAAAAGACCAACTTCCTCAGATCATATCTCCACAAATATAGCGTGAAAACATTTGAAATTCGGATCCGAGGTTTAGCGTGGTTTCTTCTCAAATGGTTTTTTTTTCAACTTTTGAAACATCGCAGAAAAAAAGTTATAGTGAAAATTCCACAATGACCTGTTTGGAGCAGCGAAACCCTAGAATCCAAAGCTTTGATACCAAATGTTATGAAACTAGCTCAAGAAAAGATAGAAAAGATAGATCAATGCCTTATAATTCAGCCTCTTCGAGGGGGAAACCTGCTTTACATTACATAAATGAAAAATTCTTGGATGATTCAAATGACAAAACCTCCTTTCTATATATAGGAGTCTAAGGAGTCACAATATAACCCAGCGGACCTAACAATAATAATATAAAGGCACAAAAATAACAATAGAGGGATTCTATGGGGCACAGTAATAAAAATATAGGGGCAATAGGGGCACAACAATGTTAATAAGGGATACAACTACAATAGTAATGGGGTAATCACTAGTATTATAGGGACCTATCAGAGAAGAAATGAATCTCAATCAGAAAGATGTGGCATAGATCTGTATGAAGAAGGACAAGAAAATAAGTGGTACATTGATAGCGGATGCTCCAAAAACATGACAGGTGATAAAGATAAATTGCATTCATATAATTCTTTAGAAAAAGAAAAGAATGTCTCATTTGGAAATGACACACCTGCTATCATTAAAGGTAAAGGCTCTGTTTTCTTGGAAGAAAAGGTTAAAGCTAGAAATTTCATATATGTAGATGGTTTAAAGCATAATCTATTGAGTGTCAGTCAAATGTGTGCTCAAGGAAATCAAGTGGTATTTTGATCAAATGGATCTGTGGTTCGTGATCTTGATACATGAAAGACTGTGATCAAGGGGAAAAGAACTCCAAACAACTTATATATACTTAAAGGAGGACATCAACAATGTTATCTAAGAAAAACATATGAAAACTGGTTATGGCATAGAATATTGGGACATCTAAGCTTTTCTCAAATAAGAAAAGCATGTAGGCTCAAGGGAGTTCGTGATCTTCCAGATATCAGCATCCTAGAAAATACCATATGCATACTGTGTCAAATCGGTAAGAAAACCAGAGCTCACTTCATTGAAAAAGAAGGGTCGGCAAGTAAACCTCTTGAGCTCATCGATACTCATTTATGTGGACCAACAAGGAAAAAGTCACCTCATGGAGAAGAATACTTTATTTTATTTATTGATGATTTTTCCAGGATTCTTTGCACAGGTCTAATAAAGCACAAAGATGAAGCATTTGAAAAGTTTAAAGCCTTCAAAGCTTTAGTTGAAAATGATTCAGATCGAAAAATCAAATGTTTCAAATCTAATCGAGGGGGAGAATTCATATCAGATGAATTCTTTGACTTTTGTGAACAACATGGAATAAAAATGTAATTCTTCGTTGCAAGAACTCCTCAATAAAATGGTGTGTTAGAAAGGATGAATAATACAGTTCAACAAATGGCTCAAGCTATGCTAGATGAATCTAGAACTCCTGCAACATTATGGGGTGAACTTGCATTTTCTACTGTAACTGTTCTTAAAAAAGAGAATGTTCGGGTAAATATAAATCAAACTCCATATGAACTTTGGTATGGTAAGCCTCTTACTATAAAACACTTTAGAGTTTTTGGAAGAAACTATTTTATCAAAAGGACTGATGAAAATATTGGTAAGTTCGAAACCAGAGCAGATGAAGGAATTCTTCTTGGTTATTCATCCAAAAGTAAAGGATACAAATGTTATAATAAAAGACTTCGGAAAATTATTGAAAGCATTGATGTTGTAATGATGAAGCATGCAAATATCTGGAACAAATAAAATCAACAGAGGAATATGACAATGAGGAAGTCGGGCAATGATTTCTTGCATCAAATCAAAATGATATAGAAGAAGAAACCAATGAAACACTAGAAGAAGATACAACAGACAGGGAAAAGACTCCATCCAGGTATGTTCTGAAGAATCACCCAGAATATCTAATTCTAGGAGAAAACGGGGCTGATGTATGGACAAGAGTAAGTCTTACATGGACCTCAAGCTATTTAGCATTACTATCTTCCAACGAACCTCGAAATGTAAATGAAGCCTGCAAATATGAATGTTTGGTTAAGGCCATGGATGAATAACTTGACCAAATTGAAAAGAATGATACTTAGGAGTTAGTTCGTAGACCTCATGATAAAAATGTTATAGGAGCAAAATGGATATTTAAGAACAAGCTGAATGAAAATGAAGAAGTTATTAGAAACAAGGCCAGACTTATTTCTAAAGGGTATGCTCAACAAGAAGGTATACATTTTGAAGAAACTTTTGCACCTATTTCTAGACTTGAATCCATAAGAAATTTTCTTTCTCTTTCTAGTTTTTGAAATTTCAAAGTATATCAAATGGATGTAAAATCAGCCTTCCATAATGAAGACTTAGAATAAGAAGTTTATATTGAAGAGCTAGAAGGATTCATTCTTGGAAATGACTCAAATTTTGTATGCAAGCTTTAAAAGGCTCGCTGTGGTCTGAAACAAGCTCCAAGGGCTTGGTATTATGGCCTTCACAAATATCTACAACAATCAGGTTTCACAAAAGGTTCTGTTGATAGAAATTTATAAAAAAAGGTTGAAAATGATAAACTACTAATTATTGTTCTTTATGTTGATGATATCACATTTGGTAGCAATAAAGAATCCATTAGTCAGAATTTTGCTTCAGTAATGTAGCAAGAATTTGGAATATCCTTACTTGGTGAACTTACTTATTTTTTTTGTCTACAAGTACAACAAAACAAAGATGGTATCTCTCTTTTTCATGCCAAATATCTCGAGCATATCTTGAAGAAGTATGGAATGGAAGATTCTAAACTGGTATGTACTCCAATGGTAATAGGATGCAATCTCATTCCTTATGATGAATCAAAAGCATTAAACCAACCAACTTACAAATCTATGCTTGGAAGTTTGCTTTATCTAACAGGTACCAAACTTGATATCATGCATGTAGTAGGAATTGTTGGAAGGTTCCAAGAAAATCCAAAGGAATCACATCTCCAGGTGATCAAAAGGATTTTCAAATATCTTCGAGGAACTCAGGACTTTGGACTATGGTATCATAAAGATACATACCTTACTCTTCATGCATATACAGATGCATATCGGGCAAGAAATGTTGATCATGAAAGAGCACTAGTAGAGGTGCATTGTATATGGGTTCTCGGTTAGTGTCATTGTTCAGCAAGAAACAATTTTCAATTGCCTTATCTACAGTTGAAGAAGAATATGTGGTTGGTGCATCTTGCTACACACAACTACTTTGGATGACGCAAACATTGAAAGGAATTCAGATCACATGTACTCCACCCATCTCCATTCTATGTGATAATACAAGTGCGATCAGTATTTCAAAAAAATCTAGTAATGCACTCCAAGACCAAGCACATGCCCATTAAGTACCATTTTCTATGAGAACAAGTTCTTGAGAAAAAGTTAAATTGGAGTATGTTCCCTCCAAAGAATAGGTTGCTCATATATTCACTAAACCACTTACCAGAGAAACATTTGAATATCTCATACAAAAGCTGGGAGTAGTTCCTGCATCATCCTGCTCTTAAATCCAGTTTTCAGAGGGAGTTTATTATACACAGGTTTCATAAAGTATAGTCATGTATACACGTGGGTTTCTATGGCTGAACGAGCATATATGTTTTTCTAACATAAAATAGTGGGTCAGACTCTAATATGGGTGCTCTATTTGATATTGATGATTACAATCTGACGATATGCTTTGTTCATTGATTTTATCTAACTAAAAAAGATGCTTTGATGAATGACTTGTTGACAAATGCACAGGTAGCATAGGTTCACGGGGAGCATTAGCCTTCACACCCATTCTACATTGTTGAAATTTTGGTTGCTGAATTCAGTTATGATATTTTGTTTAAGTCATAGGGTGTGATATGACTTCTTGTGTCATAGTCTATATTTGAATGAGACCTATTGGACAAATGATGTAATTTATATCCCCACTTTGCATGGGATGGATGATGTAATATTTGTTGTATTTCTGTCATGTATAAACAATTGGTATATCCCTACTTGGTTGGCTAGATGAGTGAATTATGGTGAATCCCCACTTGGTTGGGTGATTGATGTATGTATGAGTCAATGGTCATAAGGAGGTCATACTCACTTAGTTGAGTTATATAGTCATGTTATTCCTTTGAATCATATGTCTACAAACTCGGCATGCACTTAGGGGGAGTATGGACAACATAATGTATATCAAAGGAGGAAAGTTTCTTGGTCTACCCTATTCCCTTGAAGTCAAAGGGGAGAGTATTCTGGTGTTCCATGTTATATCTAATAGTTTCTACAGTTTGCAGTAATCAACACCATCATGGTTTCCATCAACTCCAAAGGGGGAAATTGTAGGCAACTCAGTCACATGTCAATTGAGTTTTAATAAAAGGAAACTCATAGTACAACATGAATATTCAGAGATAACAGGGCGGTGGCAGAGAAGAATAGGAAGATGGAACTAAGGTCTACTTATCAGAATACAGAAGGTGAAGGAAAAGGTTGATGTAAAGAAATTTAAGAAGTATACGCAGGTCCACTTAGTCAAAACGACGTATACATGCTGGTACACAGAACAAAAAGAGTGTATACGTATACACGCAGTCTCACAAGAGGAAAAGTGCGTACATGATGGAAAGTCAAGGTTTTGGTCCAAGGTATTTGGTATGAGGTATTGGTGCGAGGTATTTGATCCAAGGTATTGGTCCTAAGAGCTTTTGGTCCGAGGCATTGAGAAAGGCCTAAAAATATATAAGGAGGAGAAGATCATTAGGCCAGAGTGTGCAAGTGAATGGGTTGCTAATGAATACGTCTATCTAAAGTATATTTTATGTTGTAGGGGCTATGTTGGTGATTTGATCTAAAATATTTTGTGCACGTTGAATTCAATGTTGAATCAGGATCATGAGACCTGAAATGACTTATCATCGAATGATTTGATATTGGTTGGGCCAAATATAATTGTGTATACCTGTTTTATTCTTTAAATGTCATCATTTGGGTTTGTCTGAAGTCCGGAATAACAACAAAGTTAAGAGTTAATATCTACAGATATGTACACTGGTTCGTCTCGGTAAAAGTGCATGTACACGTAGGTTATACTGTTCCAAGTAGCATATACAAAAGAAAAGCAATGTCTTCAATTCTGACTGATTTATTAGATCAATTATGTTGTTTCACTATTGTCTATCAATGAAGTCTTCTTAGATTTGAAAGTAAAATGGAATGCATAAGGAGTTTGATATATGATTGATTGATTGTATAGGTAGGGTGATATCTGCTACTGCCTGTGTAAGGCTTTGTAAATTGACAATAAATGTTCAGTATATTGCTGTTTGGTACAGACTTGATTCAAAAGTTTTATGTTTCAATAATTTTTAAGGTATACGTAGGTTTGATTAAAGGAAGTAGCATTTACATGCAGGTTGGGTTCAATAAAGTAGCATCTACATTCTGATGCATGATTTTTGAGGAGGCAACTGGTTCTGAATGATGATGGAGGTTTCAGGGTTTAGCATAGAGATCTGATTGCTCAAATTAACTAATTGTTGGTTGATGCAGTTTGAGTTTAAAAGTTTTTGATGGGTCTGGTATGAAAATTTGATGAAACAAGGCCATTAAGTGTATTTTTGTGTCCATGAGTCAGAATTTTGCTTCAGTAATGTAGCAAGAATTTGAAATGACCTTAATTAGTGAACTTAGTTATTTTTTTGTTCTACAAGTAGAAAAACCAAAGATGGTATCTTTCTTTCACATACACAAATATCTCGAGCATATCTTGAAGAAGTACGAAATGGAAGATTTTAACAAGTATGTACTCCAATGGTAACATGATGCAGTCTCTGTTCTAACGATGAATCGCCAGCGTTAAACCAAGAAACTTAGAAATCTATGATTGGAAGTTTGCTTTATCTAACAGGTACCAGACCTGATATCATGCATGCAGTAGGAATTGTTGGAAGGTTCCAAGCAAATCCAAAGGAATCGCATATCCAGGTAGTCAAAATAATTTTCAAATATCTTCAAGGAAATCAGGACTTTGTACTATGGTATCCTAAAGATACATAGCTTACTCTTCATGCATATACATATGCAGATCAGGCAAGAATGTTGATGATCGAAATAGCACTAGTGGAGGTGCATTATATATGGGTTCACGGTTAGTGTCATCATTCGGTAAGAAACAATGTTCAATTGCCTTATCTACAACTAAAGTAGAATATGCGTTTACTACATCTTGATGCAGAAAACTACTTTGGATGATGCAAACATTGAAAGACATTCAGATCACATGTACTCCACCCATCTCCATTCTATGTGATAATACAAGTTCCATTAGTATTTCAAAAAATCCAGTAATGCACTCCAAGCCCAAGCACATACCCATTAAGTACCATTTTCTATGAGAACAAGTGCTTGAGAAAAGATCAAATTAGAGTATGTTCCCTCCAAAGAAAATGTTGCTCATATATTCACTAAACCACTTACCAGAGAAGCATTTGAATATCTCATACAAAAGCTGGGAGTAGTTGTTGCATCATCCTGCTCTTAAATCCAGTTTTCGGAGGGAGTTTATTATATGCAGGTTTCATAAAGTATAGTCATGTATACATGCAGGTTTCTGTGGCTGAAGGAGCATATATGTTTTTCTAATAGAAAATCAGTGGTACAGACTCTGATATGGGTGCTTTGTCTGATATTGATGATTACAATCTGACGATATGCTTTGTGCATTGATTTTATATGACTAAAAAAGATGCTTTGATGCATGACTTGTTGACAATGTCTTAGGTCCCTATAATACTAGTGATGCCCTCATTAATATTGTAGTTGTATCCCTTATTAATATTGTTGTGCCCCTATTGTCCCCATATTGTTATTATTGTGCCCCATAGAATCCCTCTATTGTTATTTTTGTGCATTTATATTATTATTGTTAGGTCGGCTTGGTTATATTGTGACCCCTTAGACTCCTATATATAGGAAGGAGGTTTTATCATTTGAATCATCCAAGAATTTGTGAGCTGGTTTCATAACATTTGGTATTAGAGCTTTGGATTCTGGGATTTCGCTGCTCCAAATAGGTCATCATGGCATTTTCACTATAACTTTTTTTCTGTGACGTTTCAGAACCAAAAAAAAAACCCATTTGAGACAAAACCACACTGAACCATGGTCCGAATTTCAGAACTTTGCGCACTATATTTATGGAGATATGATATATAGAATTTGGTCTTTTTGCAGACTCCTAAATTACATTCCAAACAGGTGACCTGGGGAAAATCGTCATAACATTCCCTTTGAGCATCGAATTGAAATTTTTAAGAAGGTACAGAGAGAGGATGGACTATAGCTTCTTGTATATATTTTTCAAAGCCAAAGGTCGAAACAGTGACAAGTGGCACTTCATACAAGTTCACTCTTTTAGAAAGGTCTATAATCAGGTCATCTTGGGAGATTGTGCATAACTCTTCCTTGGAGAATCCAATTTGGATCAGACTGGTGGCATTGCAAAGAGAACGTAGAGGGCTACTATGGGTCATAATTTAAGAACTGCATGATCCAAAATTATAGAGATACATCAGATTCAATATCAAGCTCCTACAAAGTGAAAAAAGGTTTGTAGCTTTTTTTTTTTAATTTTTGCATAAGCTTGGTTTGGAAAATTAGTTTGAAGGAATTCAAAGGGCATAGTAAAGAATTATTATCAGTAATTGATGCCCTGAAGAAATAAAATGCAAACACCCTGTAAGAAACCTGAAAGCTCTAGCATGACTCATGAAGAAGAGGATCAAGAAAAGGAGCAAGAAAGCTCAAAAGAAGAGGATATACTCCGGGAACAAAGCCTATATGAAGAAGAAATGAATCCGGCCATATCTTGTAATGCATTGGTTGGAATGACCACTCCTCAAACCATCAAGATAGAAGGACAAATCAAGAACAAAAAGGTAATAGTGTTGATTGATTCAGGAAGTACCCACAATTTTATTCATTGTAAGATAGCAAAAGAATTGAATTGCTTCCTATATCCATCACCAGAGTGTCAAGTGATGGTTGAAAATGGAGGAATGATAAATTGCTCTGGAAAGTGCCATAATATCAATCTATCAATGGGAGAATATGTATTAGAAAGCCCAATGCTTTCCATTCCAATGGGAGGTGTTGATGTTGTACTAGGAGTCCAATGGCTACAATCCTTGGGTACAATAGCTTTTAACTTTCAAGAACTTTTCATGAAATTTTATGTGGAAGGGAAGGAATTTGAATTAAGGGGTCTTGTAGGGAAACTGGGAAAGATAATAAGCTCTAACGGTATGACAAAGCTTCTAAAAAAGGAACAATGTGGTGTAATTGCACAATTATGTTCGCTAGATGTTTCCACATTGAAATCATCTATTTCTCTAGATCTCCAAAAATTCTTGGACAATCATTCCAAGGTATTTGAGACTCCCAAAGGTCTCCCACCTATTCATGATCATGATCATGCTATTCATTTGATTCCAGGAAGTGTTCCTTCAAACATCAGGCCGTACAGATATCCCTATGCCCAAAAGAGTGAAATTGAACATATGGTTGTAGAAATGCTTGAGGCTGGTATAATTCAACGTAGCGAAAGTTCTTTCTCTGCTCTAATAGTATTGGTGCACAAGAAGGATGGATCATGGTGCATGTGTCTGGATTATAGGGAGCTCCACTAGCTCACTACTAAAGATAAATTTCCCATTCCTGTCATTGATGAATTATTGGATGAATTGCATGGATCAATTTACTTCACCAAGTTAGATCTTCATTCAGGATATCATAAAATCAGAATGAAGACTCAAGACATTCTAAAAACAACATTTAGAACCCATGAGGGTCACTATGAGTTTTTGGTCATGCCTTTTGGCCTTATCAATGCACCTTCTACATTTCAAGGTTTGATATAATTCCATTTTCAAACCCACCCTTGGAATATTTGTGTTAGTATTTTTTGATCATATACTAATCTACAACAAGTCTTGGAAGGATCATGTTGAACACGTTGATAGGGTGCTACAACTATTGGAGGAGAAAAAATTGTACGTAAAAAGATCCAAATGTTTCTTTGGAGTAAAAGAGGTGGAATATATGGGTAATATTGTATCTTATGAAGGAGTTAAGGTAGACCCTAGCAAAATTAAAGCCATTAAGGAATGGGAAATCCATACATCCATAAAGCATTTGCAAGGATTTCTTAGGTTGACAGGGTATTATTGCAAGTTTGTTAAGAATTATGGGAAAATAGCAGCACCTCTAACAACATTGTTGAAGAAAGGCCTTCGAATATCTTAAAGAGGCAATGTGCCAAGCACCAGTCTCAGCTACACCAAACTTCACAAAAACCTTTATTGTGGAATATGATGCTTCTGGAAATGGAATCGATGTTGTTTTCATGCAAGATGAAAGACCCATTGCTTTCAAAAGTCATCCAGTCAAGGGAAAGTATTTACACAAAGCTATTTATGAGAAGGAAATGTTGGCAATACTACATGCACTTAAGAAATGGCGACCCTACCTAATGGGAAGACACTTCAAGGTAAAAATGGATCATGATAGCCTTAAATACATTTTAGGACAAAGACTATCCTCTGAAGAACAACAAAAATGGGTCACAAAGATGTTGGGTTATGACTTTGAAATCATATATAAAAAAGGGAAGAAAAATGTTGTGACAAATGCACACTCAAGAAAGGATGAGGATGTGGAAGAATTGTTGTGCACCATTTCTATTATCCAACCAAATTGGATAAACAAGGGAAGGGAGGAATGGAAGAATGACGAACAAGTGAGGGTCCAACTTATTCGAAAGTTACAAAAAGATTCCAGTACATCTAATACATTTAGCTGGAAAAATGATTCGTTATGGTACAAAGATCGCTTATACCTCTATAAGAATTCCCAACTCAAACAAAAGATTCTTCTGGAATTTCATGCTTTTCCCTTAGGAGGGCACTTAGGATTTTTAAAAACTTACCACAGGGTTAAGAAGGAATTTTTTTGGGTTGGCCTTAAATCAGATATTCAAAAGCTTGTGGTAGAATATTTGGTATGCCAACAAAATAAAGCTGAAACAATTAAGACACCAGGTCTATTACAACCTTTATCCATTGCAAGCCAACTTTGCAAGGAGGTTTCAATGGATTTTATCATAGGTTTACCCAAGTCTAAGGGAAAGAGTGTCATCATGGTGGTAATTGACAGACTTACCAAGTATGCACACTTTTGCGCACTATCACATCCATTTAAAGCCAATACAATTTATACGACATTTATGGAAACAATTCAAAAGCTACATGGAAACCCAAAGATTATTGTAAGTGACAGAGATCCCATTTTTAGAGGAAATTTTTGGACAGAATTATTTTCTTGCCTTGGTACTCAGTTAGCTCATAGCTCATATTATCATCCTCAATCTGATGGGAAAACAGAAATAGTAAACAAATGTTTGGAAGGATATCTTCATTGCTTTGTATCTTATAAATAGAAACAATGGGTCAAATGGTTGCCTCTGGCTGAATTGTGGTATAACACTTCCTTCCATACTGCAACAAAAATGACCCCATTTATGGCAATTTATGGATATCAGCCACCATCCATCACATCATATTTAAGAGAAAATTCTAAGGTTCAAGCAATGGAACATCACATCGAGCATCAACAACAGGTTATCCAACTCTTAAAGGATAACCTCGTGTTGGCATAGAGTAGAATGAAACAACAGACAGATCAACATTGCAGTGAAAGAAGTTTTGATGTAGGTGATTGGGTATTCCTGCGGCTACAACCATATAAACAAATGTCCCCTAAGCAAGCTAAGAAGGATAAGAAATTGTCACCAAAGTATTATGGTCCGTACAAGGTGTTGCAAAAGATTGTTACTATGGCATACAAATTGGAGCTTCCTGCAGCTTCTCGAGTGCACCCAGTTTTCCATGTTTCATGTTTAAGAATGTTATAGGCGACAAGCTCCCAGTTCAAACAATATTGTTAGAACTTGATGAGGAAGGAAAAATTATATTGGAACTGGAAGTATTCATAGAAACAAGAACTCGACAACTATGAAATCGATCCATTTCAGAGTATCTTATCAAGTGGAAGATCTTATCTGCTAAAGATTCCACATGGGAGGATGAGAATTTTATACAGAAGCATCTAGAACTACTCAAGCATTGAGGACAACACTTTTTTGAAGGAGCGGGGCATGCTAGGTCCCTATAATACTAGTAATTCCCCTAGTAATATTGTAGTTGTATCCCTTATAAATATTGTTGTGCCCCTATTATCCCCATATTGTTATTACTATGCCCCATAGAATCCCTCTATTGTTATTTTTGTGCCTTTATATTATTATTGTTAGGTCAGCCTGGTTATATTGTGACCCCTTAGACTCCTATATATAGAAAGGAGGTTTTTTCATTTGAATCATCCAAGAATTGTTCATTTGTGTAATGTAAAGGAGGTTACCCCCTCGAAGAGGCTAAATCCTAAGGTGTTGATCTATCTTTTCTATCTTCTTGTGATCTGGTTTCATAAGACAATGCACGGGTAGCACAAGTTCATGGGGAGAATTAGCCTTCACACACATTCTGCATTGTTGGAATTCTGGTTGCTGAATTCAGCTATGATTTTTTGTTTAGGTCATAGGGTGTGATATGACTTTTTTTTCATAGTCTATATTTGAATGAGACCTATTGGACAAATGATGTAATTTATATCCCCACTTTGCATGGGATGGATGATGTAATATTTGTTGTATTTCTGTCATGTATAAACAATTGGTATATCCCTACTTGGTTGGGTGGGTGAGTGAATTGTGGTGTTTCCCCACTTGGTTGGGTGATTTATGTATGTATGAGTCATTGTTCATAAGGAGGTCATACTCACTTAGCTGAGTTATAGAGTCATTTTATTCCGTTGAATCATATCTCTACAGACTCGGCATGTACTCAGGGGGAGTATGGACAACATAATGTATATCAAAGGAGGAAAGTTTCTTGTTCTGTTGATCCAAAATGGATACTAAATCAACAAGAAAAGGTATTATAGACTCATGTGCAGTAATGCCTATATTACTTAGTGAAATGGATCAAAAAGATTGTGAATAATATAGATAATGAACAGTTATAAAACATAATAAACACACATCAACACAGTCAAAATAACGAAGGAGTTCACCAGACTCCCTGGCTACATTTCTTGGTCCATGTTTTCAGTGTCGACCTCTATATTATGTCTTTAAGATCAGAACATTACAAGTGTGAGCTAAAACAAAGTCTCAACACAACAATGACAAAACAACATGGATTTACTTGAAATCCTTAAGTCTACAAGAGTACACAATCACTTCTTCTTGCTCTTTGTCTTCTACTTTGTCTTGGTCTCTCTCTCTGTCCCTGTCTCTATCCTGCCATTGGATGGCTTTTAAGCCTATCTGTCCTGTCTGTTCGCCTTCCCTCTTCGGGCACTCTGCCTTCCTCTTATGTTCGTTTACCTTCCTCTAGACGTTAGACATGTCTTGTTAAGACAAAATTCTTAAGGCATAAGAACTCCTTTGTAGTTTGATTTTGTAATGGAAATACACCAAAACATAGAAAAACCTGACAAAATGCTGCATATCAGATTTCAAATTTTATAGTGCCACATCTATAATCCTCTCAGGTCCATGTTTTATCATTGTCACAAGCCCACTGTTGATCTGCTTTCAATCCGACGGTTCGCATCCAACCCGATCATCCAACCAGCTCGTGCCTTCTTCACTATCTGATCCGTGATCGTTGATCCAATGGCTGACGGCCATTTCGGGTGGCCCACTTGCACGGAGATTACCCACCCGAAAAAATAGTTTTCTCTCTCCTACAGCGTGCTACGTGTTGGCTAGTTTATGGAATCAGGCGGAGCCTCTCCAATACTGCTTAACGCCTGAAGCCTGCCCGAAATATCGTTTACCATGGAACTCAAACCCTTCATTATTCATGTTATGAAACCAGCTCACAAAAAGATAGAAAAGATAGATGAATGCCTTAGAATTAATCCTCTTCGAGGGGGCAACCTCCTTTACCTTACACAGATGAGCAATTCTTGGATGATTCAAATGACAACACCTCATTTCTATATATAGGAGTCTAAAGGGTCACAATATAACCAAGCTGACCTAACAATAATAATATAAAGGCACAAAAATAACAATATAGGGATTCTATGGGAAACAATAATAACAATATGGGGACAATATGGGCACAACAATAATAATAAGGGATACAACGGCAATAGTAATAGGGGAATCACTAGTATTATAGGGACCTAAGATGCCCCTCTCCTTCAAAAAAATGTTGTCCTCAATGCTTGAGTAGTTCTAGATGCTTCTGTAAGAAATTCTCATCCTCCATGTGTAATTTTCAGTAGATAAGTTCTTCCACTTGATGAGATACTCCGAAATTGATTGATTTCGTAGCTGTCGAGTTCTTGTCTCTGTGACTGCTTCCAGTTGCAATATAATTTTTCCTTTGTCATCAAATTCTGGCAATATTTTTTGAACTAGGAACTTGTTGCCTATAACCTTCCTTAAACATGAAACATGGAAAACTGGGTGCACTCAAGAAGTTGCAGGAAGCTCCAACTTGTATGCCATAGTTCCAATCTTTTGCAACACCTTATACAGAACATAATACTTTGGTGATAATTTATTATTCTTCTTAGCTTGCTTGAGGGACATTTCTTTATATGGTTGTAGCCATAGGAATAACCAGTCACCTAAATCAAAACTTCTTTCACTGCGATGTTGATTTGCCTGTTGTTTCATTCTATTCTGTGCCAACATGAGGTTATCCTTTAAGAGTTGGAGAACTTGTTATTGATGCTCGATGTGATGTTCCACTGCTTGAAGCTTGGAATTTTCTCTTAAATATGATGTGATGGATGGTGGCTAATATCCATAAAGTGCCATAAATGGGGTCATTTTTGTTGTGGTATGGAAGGAAGTGTTATACCACCATTCAGCCAGAGGCAACCATTTAACCCATTGTGTCTGTTTATTAGATACAAAGCAATGAAGATATCATTCCAAACATTTGTTTACTATCTCAGTTTTCCCATCACATTGAGGATGATAAGATGAGCTATGAGCTAACTGAGTACCGAGACAAGAAAATAATTCTATCCAAAAATTTTCAATGGAAATGGGATCTCTGTCACTTACAATAATCTTTGGGTTTCCATGTAGCTTTTGAATTGTTTCCATAAATGCAATAGAAATTGTACTGGATTTAAATGGATGTGATAATGCAAAAAAGTGTGCATACTTCGTAAGTCTGTCAACTACCACCATGATGACACTTTTTCCTTCAGACTTGGGTAAACCTGTGATAAAATCCATTGAAACCTGCTCCCAACATTGGCTTGCAATGGATAAATGTTGTAATAGATCTAGGGTATTAATTGTTTCAACTTTATTTTGTTGGCAAACCAAACATTCCTCCACAAAATTTTGAATATCTGATTTAAGTCCATACCAAAAAAATTCCTTCTTAACCTTGTGGTAAGTTTTTAAAAATCTTGAGTGCCCTCCTAAAGGAGAAGTGTGCAATTCCATAAGAATATTTTGTTTGAGATGGGAATTCTTATAGAGGTATAAGCGATATTTGTACCATAACGAATCATTTTTCCAGCTAAATGTCTCAGATGTACTGGAATTGTGTTGTAACTTTCGAGTAAGTGCCCATACTTCATTGTCATTCTTCCATTCCTCCATTGCTTCGTTTATCCAATCTTGTTGGATAATAGAAATGGTGCACAACAATGCTTCGACATCCTCATCCTTTCTTGAGAGTGCATCTGCCACAACATTTTTCTTCCCTTTTTTGTATATTATTTCAAAGTCATAACCCAACATCTTCTTGACCCAATTTTGTTGTTCTTTAGAGGGTAATATTTATTCTAAAAAGTATTTAAGGCTATCTTGATCTGTTTTTACCTTGAAGTGTCTTCCCATTAGGTAGGGTCACCATTTCCTAAGTGCATGTAGTATTTCCAACATTTCCTTCTCATAAATAGCTTTGTGTAAATAGTTTCCCTTGATTGGATGAATTTTGAAAGAAATGGGTCTTTCATATTGCATTAAAACAACACCAATTCCATTTCCTGAAACATCGCATTCCACAATAAAGGTTTTTGTGAGGTCCGGTGTAGCTAAGACTGGTGCTTGGCACATTGCCTCTTTAAGATGTTCAAAGGCCTTTGCTACTTCTAGAGTCCATGAAAATGCATCTTTCTTCAATAATGTTGTTAGAGGTGCTGCTATTCTCCCATAATTCTTAACAAACTTGTGATAATACCCTGTCAACCCGAAAAATCCTCACATATGCTTTATGGATGTGGGAATTTTCCATTCCTTAATGGCTTTAACTTTTCTAGGGTCTACCTTAACACTTTCATGAGATACAATATGACCTAGATATTCCACCTCTTGTACTCCAAAGAAACATTAGGAGTCTTTTTCATATAATTATTTCTCCTCTAATAGTTGTAGCACCCTATCAACATGTTCAACATGATCCTTCAAAGACTTTCTATAGATTAGTATATCATCAAAAAATACTAACACAAATTTTCTAAGGAAGGGTTTGAAAATGGAATTCATCGAACCATGAAATCTAGAAGGTGCATTGGTAAGGCCAAAAGGCATGACCAAAAATTCATAATCACCCTCATGAGTTCTAAATATTTTTTTCGAAATGTCTCCAGTCTTCATTCTGATTTGATGATATCTTGAATGAAGATCCAACTTGGTGAAGTAAATTGATCCATGCAATTCATCCAATAATTCATCAATGACAAGAATGGAAAATTTAGCTTTAATAGTGAGCTTGTTGAGCTCCCTATAATCCGCACACATGTGCCATGATCCATCCTTATTGTGCACCAATACTATTGGAGCAGAGAAAGAACTTTGACTAGGTTGAATTATACAAGCCTCTAGCATTTCTACAACCATACGTTCAATTTCACTCTTTTGGGCATAGGGATATTTGTAGGACCTGATGTTTGGAGGACACTTCCTGGAATCAAATGAATAGCATGATCATGATCACGAATAGGTGGGAGACCTTTGGGAGTCTCAAATACCTTGGAATGATTGTCAAAGACCTTTTGGAGATCTAGAGAAATAGATGATTTCAATGTGGAAACATCTAGCGAACATAATTGTGCAATTACACCTCGTCATTCCTTTTTTAGAAGCTTTGTCATATCGTTAGAGCTGATTATCTTTCCCAGTTTCCT
The DNA here is from genome assembly GCA_031772625.1 of Pinus tabuliformis. Classification (NCBI taxonomy): domain Eukaryota; kingdom Viridiplantae; phylum Streptophyta; class Pinopsida; order Pinales; family Pinaceae; genus Pinus; species Pinus tabuliformis. Next base: position 1,061,765,324 of record CM062807.1, on the reverse strand, counting down.
TGCGATACCCCTTAATTCAACTTCCTTTCCTTCCGTAGAAAATTTCATGAAAAGTTCTTGAAGATTAAAATCTATTGTACCCAAGGATTGTAGCCATTGGACTCCTAATACAACATTAGCACCACCCATTGGAATGGAAAGCATTGGGCTATTCAATACATATTCTCCCATTGATAGCTTGATATTATGGCACTTTCCAGAGCAATTTATGGTTCCTCCACTTGCAACCATCACTTGAAACTCCGGTGTTGGATATAGGAAGCAATTCAATTCTTTTGCTACCTTACAATGAATAAAATTGTGGGTAGTTCCTGTATCAATCAATACTATTACCTTTCTCTTCTTGATATGTCCTTCTAACTTGATAGTCTGAGGAGTGGTAATTCCAGCCAATGCATCACAAGATATGGTCGAATTAATTTCTTTTTTATCTAGGGTTTGTTCCTAGAGTATATCCTCTTATTTTGACATTTCTTGTTCCTTTTATTACTCCTCTTCACAATCCATGTATAACAAAGCCCTTTTACTCCTTTCTCTTCCAATTGTTGTGGTTTCAACCTTATAGGTTATGGAGGGCTAGAGGCAACAACACTTCCATATTTATAGTTGTGAATGGTAGGCTTCCTGGTTGCCATAATTTTGCTTTCCATTTTTCTTGCTAACATGAATGTCTTCTCCAATCAATCAGGTTCCCAAAGGCGAACATCATGTTGGATATTATTCTTTAAAGTCCCTATGAACACATCAATCCTATGCTCCTCTGGAATATCTTTTATCATTATGTTCAATTTTTGGATGTCCTCAATGTGTTCCATCATTGAACCCTTTTGTTTGAGACTTATCAATTGGCTAAAAAAGGTGTTTCTTTTTGTATCCTCATAAATTGTTGTCATTTCTTCTGTAAAAATTGCCCAAGTGACAACTTGTTTACGATAGCAAAGCCATCGATACGATACAATCTGATTTGGTTCCAAATATAAAGTTGCAATACATAAATTTTTTGCGTTTTGCACATTATGCAGATCGAAAAATTGCTCCATCTGTAGTATCCATGTTGCGGTATCCTTGCCATGAAACTTCCTCATATCAATTTTTGGAATATGGTGGGTCTTCAATCCAACATTAGAGTCTATGAAATCATGATTAACATTTATTTTGCTGTCATCATGAGTTTCCTTTACTGCCCTTTCACCATTAGTGACCGTTTCTTGTAGCAACTTATTCAAATTTATCTTCAATTCTTCCATCTTATCATCCATGCCATTTATATTAGCTTCCATATTAGCATCCATGCCATTCATCTTAGCTTCCATGCCATCCATTTTAGCTTCCACGCCATTCATCTTAACTTTCATGCCATTCATATTAGCTTCCACGCCATTAATCTTGGCTTCATTTACCTTTAGTGAGAGTGAAATTTGTTGTACTTGGTCTTGTAATTTTGATATATCATGTTGCATTTCTTCCTCTTCTTCACGAGTCATGCTAGAGCTTTCAGGTTGCTTACTAGGTGTTTCCATTTTCTTTCTTCAGGGCATTAATTAATGTTAATAATCCTTCACTATTCCCTTTGAATTCCTTCAATCTATTTTTTCAAACCAAGCTTATGAAAAAATTTGAAAACATCTACACACCTTTTTTCACTTGGTAGGAGCTCGATATTGAATCTGATGTATCTCTGTAATTTCAGATCTTCCAATTTTGAAATTGCAACCTACAATAGCCCTCAACATCCTCTTTCCAATGACACTTGTCTGATTGAATTTAGATTCTCCAAGAAGGCGTTATGCACAATATCCCAAGATGACATGATTATATACCTTTTCCGAAGAGCGAACTTGTATGAAGTGCCACGTGTCACTGTTTTGACCTTAGGATCTGAAAAATATATGCAGGAAACTACAGTCCGTCCTCTTTCTATAACTTCTTACGTAATTTCAATCTGATTCTCAAAACAAAATTTATAACGATTTTCCCCAAGTCACCTGTTTGGAATGTAATTTAGAAGGCTGCAAAAATGCCAACTTCCTTAGATCATATCTCTACAAATATAGATAGAAAAACTATGAAATTCGGATCCGAGGTTCAGAACGATTTCAACCCAAATGGGTTTTTCCTTTAGCATCTGAAACATCACAGAAAAAAGTTATAGAGAAAATTCCATGATGACCTATTTGGAGTAGCAAAACCCTAGAATCCAAAACTCTGATACCAAATATTATGAAACCAGCTCACAAAAAGATAGAAAAGATACATGAACACCTTATAATTAAGCCTCTTCGAGGGGGAAAACTCCTTTACCTTACACAAATGAATAATTCTTGGATGATTCAAATGAAAAAACCTCCTTTCTATATATAGGAGTCTAAGGGGTCGCAATATAACCAAGCCGACCTAACAATAATAATATAAACGCACAAAAATAACAATAGAGGGATTCTATGTGGCACAATAATAACAATATGGGGACAATAGGGGCACAATAATAATAATAAGGGATATAATGACTATAGTAATGGGGGAATCACTAGTATTGTAGGGACCTAATAGTTCAATTCATAACTCCTTCGGATCTGCTAAATGCCTTCCGCCTGTGTTAAGTCCTCCCTTTAGTTTATTGCAATGCGATAAGTCACAAACACATATCGCATGGTCTTTTGGCCTACGGGTTAAGTCCTCCCCTTTGGAATCTATGATGTGATATCTGCAATTTCCACCTTTGATCTGCGCGCTCAATCAATAGTCCACGTTAAGTCGCTGATCGCAGTCACATTCCCCTTAGGGCCACCTTCGATACTCCACTGGACTCTCCCAACGTGATATCCTTATTTAATCTCATCTGTTGATCCCATGGATCCAACAGCTCAGGGGCATTCATGCTACACTTCTCTGCTTCCCTTTGGATTTTTCGGTTTTTCTGCTATTCTTTCGTTTGCATTTTCTAATCAAATGAAGACTTTAGACTTAGAGGTTTTTACACAAGATCCATTTTGGATCACGCCTTCCTACTGAAAAGATTTTGGACCACCAAAAGTTGGTTTTAGGCATCGATCAAGTGAGGATACTGCTCCTTCACCTGTCCAACTTCTATCCATTGTGTTTTGCTTGGATTTGAACATTTGAGTCCCACTCTCAGGTACTGAACATCCCATTTACATGTAGTTCTTACCTTCCTGTCCAAAACTGTGTCCTCCCGTAACTTATTGAGATACTGAGGAAACAAATCCTCAATAGAAGGCAACTAACTTTGTTCTTTAGGATCCTCAATCAATGAAGGTTCATACAATCTCAAGTTTTCTGCATTAACGACTGAATAGATCTACACATAAGCTAGCAAATCAAGCCGAAAAGCATTTTCACCAATTTTTTCAAGTATCTTGAAAGGTCCATACCTTATTGGTTTTAGCTTATTACCTTCACCTTACATTCTGTCTTTGCTGATGTACAACCATACTTGATTACCAACTTGAAAACTATGCTCAACTTGATGCTTGTCATGTCTTGCCTTGTACCTAGCTTGACTTCATTCCAGCTATTCATATACTGCCTGGTGAATTTCCTGGATTTTTTCAATGAAATTTGTTGCTTTGTCTAGATCACTGTGTCCATCAACTGCTATGTCTTTACCAAAGACAAAATCCAAGGGAGACTTTGGTATAAAACCAAAACAAGTCTCAAATGGAGATCTCTGAGTAGAAGAGTGCTTGGCATGGTTGTAAGCATGTTGCACGTAATACAAATGCTTATCCCAAAGCTTTGGATGCTTGCTACAATAACTTTTGAGTAGCTGGATCACTGTCCTGTTGACCACTTTTGTCTGACCATATGTTTGTGGATGAAATGTTGTGCTCTTCTTCAACCTAGTGTCCATCAACTCCCATAAACTTGACCAAAAATTCCCAACAAATCGAGAATCTTGATCAAATACAATAGAACTAGGTAACCCAAAATGAACCCATACATTTTGAAAGAACAACTTTGTTGTTTATTCAGCTATAACCTGCTTGTTACATGGTATCAAAATACACATTTTACTGAACCTATCCAAAAAAACATAGAAATAATCATGACCCATCCTTGACTTTGGCAATCCCCCAACAGAATCCATGGAAACACTTTCCCAAGGACAAGAAGGAATTGGAAGTGGAGTGTAAAAGCCTAATTTCCTATTATTGGAATTGTTTGTAGCACACATAATACACCGTTTGATATATCTATAAATTGTCTCATGCATTCTTGGCCAATAACAGAACCTTTGCAATTGTGTAACTATTTTACTTACACCAAAATGACCTGATATGAGAGAAGTATGTGCTTATCGCATTATGTTAACTCTTTCAATTTGTGGAATGCATAACTTTCCAAAATGATATAAGAGTTGGTCCTTTACATAATAATCCAATTCTTCTACTTGCTTTCCATGACATAAAGTTGCATATACATCTTTAAAATCCACATCTTGAGCATATTATTCAATGTAACATTCATGCATTACTAAGTTATGCCTAAGTATAGTAGATGCATTTATGATTGGTCTTGATAACATGTATGAAACCTTATTGTGTATGCCCTTCTTATATCTGATGACAAGATGAAATTGCTGTAGAAAACCCATCCACCTATAATGTCTTGATTGCTGCAATTTAGTCTGTGAATGCAAATATTGAAGTTGTTGATGATCTATATGTATGATTGTTTCTTTACCCATTAGGTAATGTTTCCACTTTTTCACACTTTGTACTAATGCATACAATTCTCTATCATATATAAGGTAATTAATTACTGTAGAATAAAATGTCTCAGAATGATAGCATATGGGTTTTCTGTGTTGCATCAACACTGCTGCCATGGCATAATCACTGGCATCTGTCTCAATCTCAAATAGATGCTGAAGATCTGGCAGTGCTAGTATTGATGTTTTACTGATTTTTTCTTTTAAGGTGTCAAAGGCCTTATGTTGTTTGCATCCCCACTTAAACACTTGTTTCAATCCCTGTTAAAGCATGTAATGGAGCTGCAATCAATGACAACTTAGCAATAAACTTTCTCTAGTATTGTGCTGCCCCCAGGAAACTCCTAATCTCTGTAGTGGAATTGGGTTTAGGCTAGTTCACAATGACTTCAACCTTAGAGGGATCTATCTTCAATTCACCACCCCCTACAATATAACCCAAATAATTTAAAGATGTTTTGCCAAATTCACATTTTGACAGTTTTACATAGAGATTTTCTCTTTTTAAAACATCTAGAGTCTACTTTACATGCTTTACATGGTCTTCCCATGTCTTAATAAAAACAAGAATGTCATCTAAATAAACAATTACAAAATCATCAATAAATGGTTTGAGTACATCATTCATGACTCTCATAAATGTAGTAGGAGAATTAATTAAGTCAAAATGCATAACCAACCATTCATACAGTCCTTGCTTTGTCTTGAAAGTAGTCTTCCATGTATCCTATTCTACAACTCTGACCTGATGATAACCACTTCGCAAGTCTAACTTAGAAAAGTAAACTGCTTCTTTCAATTGATCTAATAAATCATCAATACGAGGAGGAGGATAATGATTCTTGATCGTTAATTTATTTAGTGATTTGTAATCAATGCACATTCTCCATGACCCATCTTTCTTTCTCACCAGCATGATTGGAGATCCACTTGTTCATATAAACCATTTATCGAGCAACTCTTGTACCGGCTTCTTTATCTCTGCATTCTCTAAAGCTAACAACCTGGTCATTCCAATGTTAGGTAATGGAGCATCTTGCTGCAAATAAATATCATGTACTATTTCCAGCTTGGGTGGTAGACCTTTTGGTTTTTGAAATAGAAAAGCATACTCTGAAACAACTTTAACTAAATCAACTTTTTGTTTAGAATCACAGCCTTCAAATGCATTGGATTTTTCAGGATCCTTTGCCTTTACAACCATTAGTAAAAATTTCTTACTTGAATTTACAATCCTTTTCATCTATCCTAAATTTATGAGAGAATAGTTACCTTTCAGTTTATGAGCTCTTACAATATATTCTATTCCACCTTTAGTGAGTCGATACTTATTCTTAGCTCTATAGAAAATAGCTTTCCTATCATACAAGTATGGACTTCCCAAAACAATACCATATATATCCAATGGAACTATATCTAACTCAACCTCATCTACAAATGTTGATCCAATAGAAAACCTATGTTTACATTGTCTCGTTACTTGTAGCTTTGTTCTATCACACATCCAACCTAATGGATATGGCTTCTCATGAGGTTTTGTTTGTAATCCCAACTTTTTTACAATTGTTTCAGAAATCAAAATTACTTGTGATCCACTATCAAATAAAGTATCAATCTTATTGTTCTTGGAAATTAATCTAATATGAAAGGGCTCATTTATTTCTCTCTCATTACTTTCATTATCAACAGATTATGCAGAATTAGTTGTGGATGCTAAAAAATCTTTAACTTTAATACCTGTGGCTGTAACTGTTGTTTAATCACCTGAATCTGATCCCATGTCCTTTTGAATAGCAACAACATTCTTCTTCTCCTTTCCACCAGATTTCTTAAGTTTCAGTTTTGGATGCAAAAACTAGCAGTGTGCTTCATTGTTTCCTTCTTTCTTGCAATGAGTGCATGAAGGTTTATCCTTCTTTATAGTGTTTGCTTTCCTCTCCTTCCATTTCAGTTTCTTCTTTTCCTTGCTCTTGCTTACAGAATATCTAGATGATCCCCCAGCCTCCGGGTTTACATTCTTACCTCTAGCTTCTAGATGTGTGGCTTGAACTGATACATCATCTATTCTATTGGGATTAAACATGAGAATAGCATGCTTTAGATAGCTATGAATACCACCTATATACTTCAATAAAGTCTCAGGTGAGTCTAATGATATACCTAGAGTTGAAGCTCTCTTTCTAAATTCCTGAGTATAACTTTGCACACTTTGACCCTTCAACTGATGAAGAGTTTGCCAACTCATCACTACTTACTACATGTAAGCTAAAGGATAGAATTGCTTTTTGATAGTAGAAAAAAATTCATTCCAAGTAGAAATGATTTTACCATGCCTTTGCAGATCAGCTTATGTCTTTCCTTCCCACCATACTAGTGCAATTCCTCCAAGTCGAAGGCTAGCTAGTTGAATCTTCTTCCTTTCTGAATCAACATTATGTACCCTACAATATACATCAATTTGTCTTATCTAATTATCTAGATTTTCTGCATTGAGTTCTCCATCATAAATTGGCAAATCAAACTTCACATGTAATTTCATTAAGGAAGTTTTCTTCTTCTTCTTACAAGAGCTAGAAGATGATGATGACGAGGTTGATGATGGAGGAGATGGTGGAGAAGTCATTCCTCCTTTTCCTTTGCCTTCTGGAGGGGCAACTAGAAAAGGTTCCTCTACTCCTTTGCCTAGTTTAGGTGTTGAAGTGCTTCCACCTCGACCCTTCTTAAATTCCAGATAAATTTCTTCCACCATGGCTTGGAGTGTCTTAAAACTCTCTATAGACTGAGATTCTGATCCCAATGCAGCTTCTTTTGCCATTCTCCTCTGAGAATAGACTCTTTGAATCTCTAGATCAGCCTCAACAAGTTCTCCTTCTCCTAGTCTGAGCTTTAATCTAGTTAGCATTCAAAATCTAGCACAAGCATGTCTAACCTTAACAAAACCAAAACCAAATGCTCTGATACCACTTGATCTGGAATGGATACTAAATCGAGAAGAAAAGGTATTATAGACTCATGTGTAGTAATGCCTATATTACTTAGTGCAATGGATCAAAAAGATTGCAAATAATATAGAAAATGAACAATTATAAAACATAATAAACACACATCAACACAATCAAAATAATGGAGTTTACTAGACCCCCTGGCTACATTTCTTGGTTCAAGCTTTCATTGTGGACCTCTATATTATGTCTTTAAGAGAAGAAAATTACAAGTGTTACCTCAAACAGAGTCTCAACACAACAGTGACAAAACAACAAGGATTTACTCGAAATCCTTAAGTCTACAACAGTATACAATTGTTTCCTCTTGCTCTCTGTCTTCTGCTTTCTCTTGCTTTCTCTCTCTGTCCCATGTCTTTGTCCTGCCATTGGATGGCTTTTAATCCTATCGGTCCTGTCTATTCACCTTCCCTCTTTGGGCTCTTTGTCTTCCTTTTCTATCCATTTACCTTCCTTTCAGCATTGGACACATCTTGATAAGACAAAATGCTTAAGGCATAAGAACTCCTTTGTATTTTGATTTTGTAACGGAAATACACCAAAACAAAGAAAAAGCCGACAAAACGCTACATATCAGATTTAAAATTTTATAGTGCTACATCTATAATCCTCTTAGGTCCGTGTTTTATTGATGTCGCAAGCCCATCATTGATCTTCCTTCAATTCAATGGTTTGCATCCAAACTGATCATCAAACTAGCTCGTGCCTTCTTCACCATCCAATCCGTGATCACTGATCCAATTGCTGATGGCCATTTTGGGTGGCCCACTTGCATGGAGATTACCTACCCGAAAACGCAGTTTTCTCTCTCCTGTGATGTGCTACGTGTCTACCAGTGTATGGAATCGGGCAGAGCCTCTCCAATAATGCTTACTTCCTAAAGCCTGCCCGAAATACCATTTACCATGGAACTCAAACCATTCATTGCTTAATTCATAACTTCTTTGGGTCTGATGAATGCCTTCTGCCTGTGTTAAGTCCTCCCTTTAGTTTATTGCAATGCAATAAGTTGCAAATCACATATCACATGATCTTCAGGACTGCGGGTTAAGTTGTCCCCTTTGGAATCTACGATGCAATATCTACAATCTCCGCCATTGATTTGCACACTCGATCAATGGTCCACACTAAGTCACCAATCGCAATCGCATTTCCCTTAGGGCCAACTCCGATACTCCGCTAGCCTCTTCTGATGCGATATCCCAATTTAATCTCAACTGTTAATCCTATGGATCAAACAACTCAGGGGAATTCATGCTGCGCTTCTCTGCTTCCCTTTGGATTTTGAATTTTTTTACTATTCATTTGTTTGCACTATTTAATCAAATGAAGACTTTAGACTTAGAGGTTTTTGCATAAGATCCATTTTGGATCATCGTCCCTTTTCCCTTCATGTCAAAGGGGGAGAGTATTTATGTGTTACATCTTATCTCTAATATTTTCTATAGCTTGCAGTAATCAGTACCAACATGGTTTCCATCAAGTCCAAAGGGGGAGATTGTTGGCATTATGATACAAGTGCTGTCCTTGATGGCAACTCACTCACATGTCAATTCAGTTTTAATAAAAGGAAACTCACAGTACAACAAGAATATTTAGAGGTAACAGGGTAGTGGCATAGAAGAGCAGGAAGATGGAACTAAGGTCTACTGATCAGAATAAAGAAAGTGAAGGAAAAGGTTGATGTAAATCATTTTAAGAAGTATACGCAGGTCCACTTAGTCAAAATGATATATACACGCTGGTACACAGAACAAAAAGAGCGTATATGTATATACACACTCCCATAAGAGGAAAAGCACGTACAGGATGGAAAATCAAGGTTTTGATCCAAGGTATTTGGTTCGAGGTATTTGGTTTGAGGTATTTGATCCAAGGTATTGGTCCTAAGTGGTTTTGGTCTGAGGTATTGAGAAAGGCCTAAAACTATATAAGGAGGAGAAGATCATTAGGCTAGAGTGTGCAAGTGAATGGGTTTCTAATGAATACTTCTATCCGAAGTATATTTTATGTTGCAGGGGCTATGTTGGTAATTTGATCTGAAATATTTTGTGCACCATGAATTCAATGTTGAATCAGGATCATGAAACCTAAAATGACTTTTCATCGAATGATCTAATATTGGTTGGGCCAGATCTAATTGTGTACACCTGTTTTATTCTTTAAATGTCATCATCTGGGTTTGTCTGAAGTTCGGAAGAGAAGCGAAGTTATGAGTTAATATATTCAGATATGTACACTGGTTTGCCTCTGTAAAAGCGCATGTACATGTAGGTTATACTCTTCCAAGGAGCATATACAAAAGAAAGGCCTTGTCTTCAGGTCTGACTAATTTAATAGATCAGTTATGTTATTTCATTGTTGTCTGTCAATGAAGTCTTCTTAGATCCGAAAGTAAAATGGAATGCATAAGCAGTTTGACATCTAATTGATTGATTGTATAAGTAGGGTGATCTTTGCTTCTGCCTGTGTAAGGCTCTGTAAATTGACAATAGATGTTAACTATATTGTTGGTTGGTATAGACTTGAATCAAAATTTTTATGTTTCAGTAATTTTGAAGATATACATAGGTTTGATTAAAGGAAGTAGTGTATACATGCGGGTTGGGTTCAGTAACGTAGCGTATACATCCTTATGCATGATTTTTGAGGTTGCAGCTGGTTTTGAATGATGATGGAGGTTTCTTTGTTTAGCATAGTGATCTGGTTTCTCAGATTAACTAATTGTTGGTTGATGTAGTTTTAGAATAAAAGTTTTTGATGGGTCCAGTATGAAAATTTGATGACACAAGGCCATCAATTGTATTGTTGTGTCCATGAGTTAGAATTTTGCTTCAGTAATGAAGCAAGAATTTGAAATGTGATTACTTGGTGAACTTACTTATTTTTTTGGTCTACAAGTACAACAAACCAAAGATGGTATCTTTCTTTTGCATACCAAATATCTCGAGCATGTCTTGAAGAAGTATAAAATGGAAGATTCTAAACCAATATGTACTCCAATGGTAACAGGATGCAGTCTCAGTTCTAATGATGAATCACTAGCATTAAACCAACCAACTTACAAATATATGATTGGAAGTTTGCTTTATCTAACAAGTAGTAGACCTGATATCATGCATGCAGTAGGAATTGTTGGAAGGCTCCAAGCAATTCCAAAGGAATCACATCTCCAGGTAGTCAAAAGAATTTTCAAATATCTTCAAGGAAATCAGGACTTTGGACTATGGTATCCTAAAGAGACATACCTTACTCTTCATGCATATACAAATGTACATCAGGTAAAAAATGATGATGATCAAAAGAGCACTAGTGGAGGTGCATTATATATGGGTTCTCGGTTAGTGTCATCATTCAGAAAGAAACAACGTTTGATTGCATTATCTACAATTGAAGTAGAATATATGGTTGTTGCATCTTGATGCACACAACTACCTTGGATGATGCAAACATTGAGAGACATTCAGATCACATGTACTCCACCAATCTCCATTCTATGTGATAATACAAGTGCCATAAGTATTTCAAAAATCTAGTAATGCACTCCAAGACCAAGCACATACCCATTAAGTACCATTTTCTATGAGAACAAGTGCTTGAGAAAATGTTAAATTAGAGTATGTTCTCTCCAAAGAATAGGTTGCTGATATATTCACTAAACCACTTACCAGAGAAACATTTGAATATGTCATACAAAAGTTGAGAGTAGTTTCTGCATCATCTTGCTCTTAAATCTAGTTTTCAGAGGGAGTTTATTATACACGGGTTTCCTAAAGTATAGTCACATATACACGTGGTTTTCTGTGGCTGAAGGAGCATATATGTTTTCTAACAGAAAAATAGTGGGTTAGACTCCGATATGGGTGCTCTATCTGATATTGATGATTACAATCTAACGATATGCTTTGTTCATTGATTTTATCTAAATGAAAAAGATTCCTTGATGTAGAACTTGTTGACAATGCATAGTTAGCATAGGTTCGGGGGAAGCATTAGCCTTCACAGACATTCTACATTGTTGGCATTTTGGTCACTGAATTCAACTATGATTTTTTTTTTAATTCATAGGGTGTGATATGACTTCTTTTGGCATAGTCTATATTTGAATGGGACCTATTGGACAAATGATGTAATATTTGTTGTATTTCTGTCATGTATAAACAATTGGTATATCCCCACTTGGTTGGGTGGATGAGTGAATTGTGGTGTATCCCCATTTGGTTGGGTGATTGATGTATGTATGAGTCATTGGTCATAAGGAGGTCATACTCACTTAGTTGAGTTATATAGTCATGTTATTCCTTTGAATCATATCTCTACAAACTCGGCATGTACTCATGGGGAGTATGGACGATATACTATATATCAAACGCGGAAAGCTTCATGGTCCGCCCTTTTCCCTTGATGTCAAAGGGGGAGAGTATTTGGTGTTGTATCTTATCTCTAATAGTTTCTACAACTTGCAGTAATTAGCACCATCATGGTTTCCATCAAGTTCAAAGGGGGAGATTGTTGGCATTATGATACAAGTGTTGTCCTTGATGGCAACTCACTCACATATCAGTTCAGTTTTGATAAAAGGCAACTCAAATTACAACAAGAATATTGAAAGGTAATAGGGTAGTGGTATAGAAGAACATGAAGCTGGAACTAAGGTCTACTGATCAAAATAAAGAAGGTGAAGGAAAAGGTTGATGTAAAGTATTTTAAGAGGTATACACAGGTCCACTTAGTTAAAACAATGTATACACACTGGTACACAGAACAAAAAGAGCGTATACATATATACGCACTGTCACAAGAGGAAAAGCACGTGCAGGTTGGAAAATAAAGGTTTTGGTCCAAGGTATTTGTTCTGAGGTATTTGGTCTGAGGTATTGGTCCGAGGTATTTGATCCAAGCTATTGGTCCTAAGTGGTTTTAGTCCTAGGTACAGAGAAAGGCCTGAAAATATATAAGGAGGAGAAGATCATTAGGCCAGAGTGTGAAAGTGAATGGGTTTCTATTGAATACTTCTATCTGAAGTATATTTTATGTTGCAGGGGCTATGTTGGTGATTTGATCAGAAATATTTTGTGCACCTTGAATTCAATGTAAAATCAAGATCATGAGACCTAAAATGACTTATCATCAAATGATCTGATATTGGTTGGGCAATATCTAATTGTGTACACCTGTTTTATTCTTTAAATGTCATCATATGGGTTTTTTTGAAGTCCGAAATACTAGTGTAGTTATGAGTTAATATTTATAGATATTTACACTGGTTCATCTCGGTAATAGCGTGTGTACACATAGGTTATACTCTTCCAAGTAGCATATACAAAATAAAATCCTTGTCTTCAGGTCTGACTAATTTATCAGATCAATTTTGTTGTTTCACTGTTGTCTGTCAATGAATTCTTTTTAAATTTGAAAGTAAAATAGAATGTGTAAGGAGTTTGATATCTGATTGATTGATCGTATAAGTAGGGTGATCTTTGCCACTGCGTGTGTAAGGCTTTGTAAATTGACAATAGATGTTTAGTATATTGCTGGTTGGTATAGACTTGATTCAAAAGTTTTATGTTTCAATAATTTTGAAGGTATACGTAGGTTTGATTAAAGGAAGTAGTGTATACATGTAGGTTGGGTTCAGTAAAGTAGCGTATACATTCTGATGCATGGTTTTTGAGGTTGCAGCTAGTTCTAAATGATGATGGAGGCTTTTGGGTTTGACACGGTGATCTGATTGCTCAGATTAACTATATGTTGGTTGATGTAGTTTGAGTTTAAAATTTTTTGATGGGTCCAGTATGAAAATTTCATGAAACAAGGCGATCAAGTGTATTGTTGTGTCCATGAGTCAAAATCTTTCTTCAGTAATGCAGCAGGAATTTGAAATGTCCTTACTTGGTGAACATACTTATTTTTTTGGTCTACAAGTACAGCAAGACAAAGATGGTATCTTTCTTTCGCATGCCAAATATCTTGAGCATATCTTGAAGAAGTACAAAATGGAGGATTCTAAACTAGTGTGTACTCCAATGGTAACGGGATGCAGTCTCAGTTCTAATGATGAATCACCAACATTAAGCCAACCAACTTACAAATCTATGATTGGAATTTTTCTCTATCTAATAGGTACTAGACCTGATATAACGCTTGTAATAGGAATTGTTGGAAGGTTCCAAGCAAATCCAAAGGAATCACATCTCCAGGTAATCAAAAGAATTTTCAAATATCTTCAAGGAACTCAGGAATTTAGACTATGGTATCCTAAAGATAAATACCTTACGCTTCATGCATATACAGATGCAGATCAGGCAAGAAATGTTGATGATCGAAATAGCACTAGTGGAGGTGCATTATATATGGGCTCTCGGTTAGTGTCATCATTCAGCAAGAAACAATGTTCGATCACCTTATCTATAGCTGAAGTAGAATATGTGGTTATAGCATCCTGATGCACAAAACTACTTTGGATGATGCAAACATTTAAAGACATTTAGATTACATCTACTCCACCCATATCTATTCTATGTGATAATACAAGTGTCATCAGTATTTCAAAAAATACAGTAATGCACTCTAAGACCAAGCACATACCCATTAAGTACCATTTTCTATGAGAGCAATTGCTTGAGAAAAGGTTAAATTGGAGTATGTTGCCTCCAAAGAACAGGGTGCTCATATATTCACTAAACCACTTACCAGAGAAACATTTGAATATCTCATACAAAGGTTGTGACTAGTTGTTGCCTCATCCTGCTCTTAAATCTAGTTTCTAGAGGGAGTTTATTATACACAGGTTTCATAAACTATAGTCACATATAAACACGGGTTTCTATGGCTGAAGGAGCATATATGTTTTTCTAACATAAAAATAGTGGGTCAGACTCTGATATGGGTGCTCTGTCTGATATTGGTGATTACAATCCGACGATATGCTTTGTTCATTGATTTTATCTGACTGAAAAAGATGCCTTAATTGATAACTTGTTGACAATGCACAGGTAGCACAGGTTGAGTGATGGAGGGAATTACTCCCCTAGGGCTTTTTGGGTGAAACCCTAGCAGACTGAAAGTTGTCTATTCGAAGAAACATGCATTTGTACAGCCATTATGCTATTATAAGCAAATTCTATGATAAGGGTACGTACCTTTGGTCCTACGTTTGAGAAGGCCTTTAGGGTCCAAACCCTTCTTGGAGTTCCCTTCTTCACTTTTGTCCTGCAAAACAAACAACTCAAAGAACACAGCAGTACATGGACAAACTTATAAAGAAACCATCTTTATGTTATAAAGAAAGGTAGTTAGTTATGAAATCCAAACAACCATTTACACATGAATTCAAAGCATGAATATAATTAACATAAAGAAGATTCATTTCGGGAACCAAGACATGTGTTTCTTTTATTATAGACAAATAAAGTACATAAAAAGGAATATGTTCACCTGAGTCACCTTCAACAGGCTCCAAGCAAAGCTTTCTTCCGGATTCGTTCCAGCCTCAAGCCTCTAACAAAACTCCTTCCATGACTCTCTCCATGATGTCATAAATGGTGGATGAACATCAACACACAAGGAAACAAACGTTTCTTGTACAAAATGGGGGAAGTGCAGAAGGCACAAGGGACTTCAAACCTGGTCAAGGGAAAAATCTCAGCATAATAACCTTTCTCTCTATTCTCTTCTCCCTTAGGCCTTCCCTTTTAGGTCATTTTATACCATCTCCAAAGTAGTTTTTTAGTTAGGAGTTGGTTGGGAACAGTTGGGCCACAGGCACTAACAGGTGATCAGCAGGTAAAACCCGCGATCTCCGCCCGAAAATGAGGAGTTTTATATTTTTTTAAGTGTTTTAATACATACATGCGGGTTGGCTATACACAGACCCGCGTATACACGCGTTTAACTCAGGGCAATGTCGCGTATAAGGAATAAAATACTGTTTTTTAAATTTTAGGACCAGGTCCGGAAGGAGGGGTTGCCCTAGGCCATGAGTACAGCATCACAAACTATAAGAGTGAGATTTAGAGCTATAACAGATGCCCCCTAATATATGAGGTCATAAGGGGTATATGATGGCCGAAATATATTATGTGAGTACATGGAAAGGAAGTCTGTCAAAAACCAAGGAGGACTTCACCAGAATTCAGCCTGCCAAGCCACCAAAGGAGATCAGAAAGAAACACTGTCTGAGGCGGGCATACCCATGCTCAGAAGAAGTAAAGCATGTTCGCATATCAAGTACAAGCGGATCCACTAAGTATATAAGTATAAATGACTGAAAGATACATAATGGATCATCTGATCATAATGAACAAGTACATGTCTGAATATCACATATAAAACTGTCAATGATGCTGAAAGATGCAACGGATCACTGATATCAAAGACTGATCCCAAAAGGTACCAACTGAACATGATGGAATAGAATGGTACTACATTGCAAACTCAGGTGCCAGCATATAGAATGTCGCCATGACTGACTGCAACATATAAAGTGGAGTGGTGTCAACTAGCAGCAACAGGAGCAACTATCAAGTGAACCAATGAATGCTGATACAACCTGAGGTCTTCACCGACCGTCGTGGTACATTTCTACACCATGCGAATAAATGATCTGAAGTCGACCATGTGAGAAATCGTTTGATTACCGGTCATTGATGTATACCGTTAACAAACGCGAGACTACTCACCGATAATGATAATGAGCGTCAAGGTACCTAGTACAATCTAACAAGTGTGAATAGATGAGCTGGAGTTGAACACCTGTAAGAATCTATCGATCAGGAGACAATGATGGTTTCCCACTCTCGATAGCGAAGGATCTGCCACTAATGACTGCAAACCCCAAGGTACTGCCAAATGGACTCTAGATCTTTGCCCCAGAGCAATGAGTCGGAGTCGATAGGGAAAGATCCGCTAGAAGGAAGGCATTAAGGCATCCTTCATCAATCTAGCGCGAGTGTAACCCGTAGGCCAATAATGTGGAAGGTATCAGACGAAAAAAGATGTAGTAACCCAACCGAAGTACGTTTCTGGCGTACACAAGATGTGGCTAGCGCACGGCAGAAACCCTCTGAACCAACCAATAATGAAAGCTGACACAGAGGCGAGGTATCCACCAATAGGGTCAAATGGAAACCAAGGTACTGCACGAATCCCAATGTGCGATAATGTATGCTGATGTCGAACACAAGGGAAACCACTCATTCAAAGACCCATGATACTGATCGATGCTGAGCACAAGGTAACCTATCAATAATGAAAATAGGGCGAGGGTGCAGCTCTAGGCCTGTCCTCAGAGCAAGATGTCGTCATCGATAAGGACAAGACCCGCCAGCAAGAAGTCAATGGGGACCTTCTCAAACCGGCACGAGTAAAGGACCAATATAACTGATGTGATGATAGACATGACACTGACAACCAAGGATGGCCAACTGAAAAATGAGTCAAGAGACACCGCAGAGAGGCCAACTTAGGCTAACTTCCCTTGAAAAAAAGCACGACTCAATGTGACTATGTGGCAGCATATGATGACTCTGTATAAGTTCGCCATGCAGGAGGCACGAACGAACCCTCCATATGATTGGAAGAGATAACAAATCGGGGGAGAACTGACTCAATAACAAGGTTATGGCGTACCTAAGTCAAACTAAATCCCACCCATATGGAGGAGACTTCGTTTTGAGTGCTTTGTTCAAGGGCGACACAACTGACTCTAGCTGCCAACAATAAATGGAAATAATTTCCCGTTCCCGCTCTTTTTGGAATATTTAATTTTTTTTGTCTTTTTCTGTTAAGCCAGAAAAAGAATAAAAGAATGCTATGGTACAGTGGAAAGAACGAGTGTTGGTGAAACAGATGATCTAGTTCCTGAGAAAGGAACGTTCCTATGCTCAATGCAGGGAGGTGAAAACTGGTCAGTGACACTCAAAGGTATGTTCCTTCCACGAGTCAAGGTGTGTCAAGCTGTAGAAGTCAAGGGTATGCAAGGTTGATTTTGCAGATGTCATGGTCAAAAGTTGGCTTAAACACGAGTCCAAGTGAAGCCGGCTCTAGGCCAAAAGGTGCAAGTGGTCAACATGCAATGCAGTAGTACAACTCAACACAAAGGAGCCTCTAGGGTATATGGCCAGAACAAAGTTGAGAAGTTAAGAGGAATGAGTCTTCAACACATAAATCATGGCGAGACTACAGAGGACTCCCGAGCCTAGGGATGAAAAATCAGCATGAGTGCCAAGCGACAAAAAGGTACTAACTAGGGCACCCATGATAAGGT
Organism: Pinus tabuliformis; assembly: GCA_031772625.1. Taxonomy (NCBI): domain Eukaryota; kingdom Viridiplantae; phylum Streptophyta; class Pinopsida; order Pinales; family Pinaceae; genus Pinus; species Pinus tabuliformis. The sequence goes on along the minus strand of CM062807.1, from coordinate 1,061,747,323 downwards.
AGGCTTTACCACACAAGTCATGATACTTCTAAGTAATGAGAAGGTTCCACATCATAACTTGGTGGGGTCGATCCTAGGGCCAAATGGGAAAGGAAACTGATAAGTGCACAATGCAGGTGAAGAAACCTAACCTATATGCCAGTTTTGAGAACCAATACCTGTCAGAACGGACCAACCATAAACTTCCAAAGGAGAAAACTTCCAAGTTTTGTAAACATAAATAGGAACACTAGACACGAAGTTAATACATCCCACATATAAACTTCATGTAAACTCTTTTGTTATAGAATACAAAACTTAAAAATGCGTACCTCATATATACAATATGGTACAGGGAACCACGCAGCCTTGCGGCTTACGCATAATAGTTCTGTTGAACAAACCCCTTGCAGGGCTCAGGCCAAGGACTCCTTTGGTAGTCAAAACTCATGGCTTCAAAGAGTTCCTCCTGTGAAGGCAAAACAAGTTCTAAGAAATCATGAGAACTACAAGGATCAAAAGAGGGAATTAAAGGGTCCCATCTCCCTATATAAATAATCTCTCGGTCAACTGTCGGGACCAAGTCCCAAGAAGGAGAATAATAGGTCAAAGGATCCTTCTTAGAAGCAATTGAACATTGAGGATTCAATGCCACATAATTAACCCGTGGCGGGGTAGAGTCTACTTGAACACTTGGAACAAACCAAGGGGCATTCTGCAGTAAAGTCGAATTCGGGTGGTGATTATCAGATGCAAGCTGATCAATAGTGACAATATTCCCGTTATGGGGAAAGCACATTACTCGAAAGAGTGAAGACACCACAACATTCATAGCATAGACATAATCGCGCCCAAGTAGCATATTAATGTCTAAAGGGCTATCAACCACCATCATATCGAATAAGACAGTCTTCCCACCTAAAGTGATAGGCAATTGAGGAAGAACACCCATAGATTCACCAGGTCTTCTATCATAGGCTAACAACTGACTCTGAGCTGTCAACAACTTTGGGGAACCCAAAGCTTTCCAAGTCAAAGAGGATATAATACTTGTAGAGGATCCTTCATCCACCATACATCGATAGACATTTGTGGAATTAACCCTGACCTTTATTTGGAAAGGTACAGTGGAAGGAAGACGAGGCTCAGGAAGACTATCCCAATCAAAGGAAACACTCTTAGCACTTGGAGGGGGAACATTCGAAGAAACCGGAATGCCCCCTATACTAGAAGACTCTATACTAGAGATCAAACAGACTCTTTTGTTAGGCACTTCACCCCCCAAAAGAGGAGTGTAATCAGCCAGCGATTGCACTGGCTCTACCACATTATTAACCAATGGTTGATGGGATTGATGAGAAACCATATCAGGTTTAGGAGTAGAAGTACTTTCATACTCAGACCATATCCTTTGAACCTCTGGAATACCAGGGCATAAATGAGTAATATGGTCTCCCTTCCATATCTTACAAGGGATCTTAGGTTTAAAACTTCTACGTCCAGGTTTCTTATCAACGTCCATTCCGCCAACATGACTAGCAGTGGTTTGCGGAGAGTCCTGAACATGACTTGCAGAGGTCAGTGACTCTTTGCTAGTATAACTCGTAGTGACTAGACCTGTGCCCCCAGCATGACTTGCAGCGGCTGAAGACTCATCTTCAACATGACTCGCAGAGGTTGATGATGAAGTGCTAGTGTGACTCGCAGTGACTAGACTTGTGCCCCCAGCATGACTAGCAGTGGCTGAAGGCTCATCTCCAACATGACTTGCAAAGGTTGAAGATGAAAGGATAGAATTATTCTTCTTCTTTGACTTCCTCTTTCTCCTCTTTTTAGATTTCTTGTGACAAGAAGGAGGAGAAGAAGGAACCCCAGATTTCTTTTTGAGAGAAGATGAACAATGAGCACCCATGTGATGCCCTTGAAATAAAGCATTCAACTGAAAAGCTTCAAGAGAATTTGGAATATTCGGAGTGGACCACAGCCAAACGGGTAGTCCAACATTCAACCCAGGAATATTCAAAGTGGCCATCAAGGGAGTACCAATGTTTCCAAAGAAAGGAAAAGCACAAGGATCCCCTTTTGGGAGGGCACCTTGGTTGGTTTCCACAGGAATATTGGCCATATCAAATTGATCCAAAGACCCTTCCCCTACGGGAATATAGAAATAACTCTTCAAGGAATATGGATAAGCAATCAAAACCTTTGCCCTTGAGGAGGCAACTCCACAACTTCCGAAAGAACGACCAAAATCCTTTCAAGATTGGTAGAGTGGTAAGCCGGTCACTCAGAACACAAAGTCCAAACGTGACTAGAAAAAAATACCTAAAGCCAACTATATACCAGGAGCAAAGAGCACACACTAGAAAGTCCCTAAAGATAACAGCCAGTCAAACAACTTCCAAGTATTTCCGCTCCGGGTAATAAGGACCGGACACCAAAATACAGGAAAGTGGAGTAAGGGGCCTTCCAAAGATAGTCTGGGATAATGACGGCCCAGTCCTATCAGCGAAGGTAACAGAGGAAGTTACGCTGACCTCCTAACAACAGCCTGCGCCGGTGCAAGCCCCCAAGCTTCGCAAGGGTGCCCTCCAGTAGTAGTGTCGAGAGTGATGCAACGTCAACCTCAGGTGCCACGGGATTCCCCTCTGCAGCCACCTGTGTAGTTCCCTAGGAGTAGCAACTATGGATACCAACTCATCGCAGAAGTCAGGCGGAACAGTCGCGAGGTACGTTCGGACAAGTAGGAGAGGGGGTATCTCTCTTCCCTGTCTTCAAAGACCCTCGTGCTTAACTCCCAGATCTGGAGCTTTCTTGGTCTTCCTAAAGCTATTGGATTTTCTCTCGTTATTCAGACTCCTATGTTTGATGTTTATATGGCCTTGGAGAGTTAACTCTCCACTTGCCTAATCCAAGGCCCTAAAATCCTAATCTTGTTGGTGTAACTGACTAAAACAAAAAGTTCTAGTGAATTTTAGTTAGCGCTTGATTTTATTAGGCTGTTCTTTAAGTCACAAGGTAACGAAAGTGAAACTAGTGGTGTTTTTTTACGCAAAAGAAATTAATAAAAACTTAACTACATGCATATGCACTTTTTCGTTTTTCGATGAAGAGCAATTTCTATAGGGTTCAGAGGTACTTCTAATAAAACAAATTTTCCTTTTCTTTTCGTTAATTCACACTTCACACTCACAAAAGTTAACAAAGCTATATGTGCCTGAAAGGGGATGCAAATCTATCCTAATGCAACAACTATATGTGGATGCAAGATCTAAAACTACTCTAAAAACCAAAAATGAAAGTTTCTTGCTTATCAATCTTTATCTTGCCACTTACAATGCCTAGATGGAATATGAGATGTTACCATTCATTTCGTCTAAACACTAAAAACAAGTTCTAAGACAAACATAAAGCACTTTCACTTCACTAAAAGGAAATCAAATGAAAAGCAAGTTCGAGAAAGCAAAACTAAGATTTTCAAAAGATTTTCTTCAAAGCAACAAACAAAAAAGTCTTTTCAAAAATGCTCTCAACAACACTGAAACTTGTGATTGAAGAATAGGCAATTAAACACTTTTGCGAATCAACACCACTCAATGGATGAAAATTCAACAAAAATAAATGTGCTTGAAATCGCTCTTAACAATCAAAAGCAGCAATGAAAGCTTTGGCAATGAAAACCAAAAGATCAAAAAGACAAATTCCAAGAAAGTGTTAATCAACAACTTTCATGAAACAAAGAAGTGGATGGTCACAAAAAGCGGTTTTGTCAAGCAAACAAAAAGTCACCAAAAGCAAGATTAACACAAAGATTGAATTCAATCTCCCCACCCTGCTGAAACAGAGCAGCCAAGATTCCTAACAAGAAATATTGCGTGTTTTAGCCAAAAACGATGACGCTTGAAATCAACAAAAAACAAGACCAATACTCCTTATAATCAGAGAGAATTCAGAACGAGATGCTTGCTCTAAAACAAATAACTGATACTGGAAAATGACTGTTTCAGACTGACTCAAACCACCAGACAAGCCTTCAGAGACTAAAAAGATTTATAAATCTCGAAAATTGCAATATATATGCGACTGTACTTAAGTACAGATTGTGTGTATACGCTACTGTGTTTGAGGAAACCTGCGTATACGCGGGTTCACTCAAAGAAACAAGCGTATATACGCCTCTGTATCTAAGAAAAACAGCATGTATGAAAAGCTTCAAGAAAAATAAAAAACAAACTGAAGAAACTGGCAAAGCTTAAAGTTCAAGAACAGACCAGACAGTAACAGCAAGCAGACAAGGCAGCTGAGCCCTGATTGGCTTGAAAAATACCCAAACTAGGAACAACAAGAGTGTTGTCCCCAGTGGAGTCGCCAATTCTGGTAGAGGGAATTACTCCCCTAGGGCTTTTTGGGTGAAACCCTAGCAGACTGAAAGTTGTCTATTCAAAGAAACATGCATTCATACAGCCATTATGCTATTATAAGCAAATTCTATGATAAGGGTACGTACCTTTGGTCCTACGTTTGAGAAGGCCTTTAGGGTCCAAACCCTTCTTGGAATTCCCTTCTTCACTTTTGTCCTGCAAAACAAACAACTCAAAGAACACAACAGTACATGGACAAACTTATAAAGAAACCATCTTTATGTTATAAAGAAAGGTAGTTAGTTATGAAATCCAAACAACCATTTACACATGACTTCAAAGCATCAATATCATTAACATAAAGAAGATTCATTTCGGGAACCAAGACATGTGTTTCTTTTATTATAGACAAATAAAGTACATAAAAAGGAATATGTTCACCTGAGTCACCTTCAGCAGGCTCCAAGCAAAGCTTCCTTCCGGATCCGTTCCAGCCTCAAGCCTCTAACAAAACTCCTCCCATGACTCTCTCCATGATGTCATAAATGGTGGATGAACATCAACACACAAGGAAACAAAGGTTTCCTGTACAAAATGGGGGAAGTGCAGAAGGCACAAGGGACTTCAGACCTGGTCAAGGGAAAAATCTCAGCATAATAACCTTTCTCTCTATTCTCTTCTCCCTTAGGCCTTCCCTTTTAGGTCATTTTATACCATCTCCAAAGTAGTTTTTTAGTTAGGAGTTGGTTGGGAACAGTTGGGCCACAGGCACTAACAGGTGATCAACAGGTAAAACCCACGATCTCCATCCGAAAATGAGGAGTTTTATATTTTTTTAAGTGTTTTAATACATACACACGGGTTGGCTATACACAGACCCGCGTATACATGCGTTATCTCAGGGCAATGTCACGTATAAGGAATAAAACACTGTTTTTTAAATTTTAGGACTGGGTCCGGAAGGAGGGGTTGCCCTAGGCCATGAGTACAACATCACAAACCATAAGAGTGAGATTTGGAGCTATAACATTGAGGGGGAGCATTAGCCTTCCCACACATTCTTCATGGTTGGAATTTTGGTTGGTGAATTTGGCTATGATTTTTTGATTAAGTCATAGGGTGTGATATGACTTCTTTTGTCATAGTCTATATTTGAATGAGACCTATTGGACAAATGATGTATTTTATATCCCCACTTCTCATGGGATGGATGATGTAATATTTTTTGTATTTCTGTCATGTATAAAAAATTGGTATATCCCCACTTGGTTGGGTGGATGAGTTAATTGTGGTGTATTCCCTCTTGGTTGGGTGATTGATGTATGTATGAGTCATTGGTCATAAGGAGGTCATAGTCACATAGTTGAATTATAGAGTCGTGTTATTCCTTTGAATCATATCTCTACAAACTCGGCATGTACTCAGTGGGAGTATGGACAAAATACTATATCTCAAAGGAGGAAAGTCTCTTTGTCTACCCTTTTCCCTTGATGTCAAAGGGGGGGAGTATTTGGTGTTGCATCTTATCTCTAATAGTTTCTACAACTTGCATTAATTAGCACCATCATGGTTTCCATCAAGTCCAAAGGGGAAGATTGTTGGCATTATGATACAAGTGTTTTCCTTGATGGCAACTCACTCACATGTCAATTTGGTTTTGATAAAAGGAAGCTCACATTACAACAAGAATATTCAGAGGTAACAGGGCAGTGGTATAGAAGAACGGGAAGATGGAACTAAGGTCTACTGATCAGAATAAAGAAGGTGAAGGAAAAGGTTGATGTAAGGTAGTTTAAGAAGTATATGTAGATCCACTTAGTTAAAATGACGTATACACGCTGGTAGACAGAAAAAAAAGAGCATATGCATATACACACACTCTCACAAGAGGAAAAGCACGTAGAGGTTGGAAAATCAAGGTTTTGGTCCAAGGTATTTGGTCTAAGGTATTTGGTCCGAGGTATTGGTCCAATGTATCTGATCCAAGGTATTGGTCCTAAGTGGTTTTGGTCTGAGGTATTGAGAAAGGCCTAAAACTATATAAGGAGGAGAAGATCGTTAGGCCAGAGTGTGCAAGTGAATGGGTTTCTAATGAATAATTCTATCTGAAGTATATTTTATGTTGCAGGGGCAATGTTGGTGATTTGATCTGAAATATTTTGTACACCTTGGATTCATTGTTGAATCAGAATCATGAGACCTGAAATGACTTATCATCAAATGATATAATATTGACTGGGCCATATCTAATTGTGTACACTTGTTTTATTCTTTAAATGTCATCATCTGGGTTTGTTTGAAGTTTGAAATAGCAACAAAGTTATGAGTTAATATTTACAGATATGTACATTGGTTCGTCTCGGTAATAGTGCATGTACATGTAGGTTATACTTTTCCAAGTAGCATATACAAAAGAAAAGCCTTGTCTTTAGGTCTGACTGATTTCTCAGATCAGTTCTATTGTTTCACTGTTGTCTGTCAATGAAGTCTTCTTAGATCTGAAAGTAAAACAAAATGCATAAGGAGTTTGATATCTGATTGATTGATTATATAAGTAGGGTGATCTCTGCTAATGCCTATGTAAGGCTCTGTAAATTGACAATAGATGTTCATTATATTGGTGGTTGGTACAGACTTGACTCAAAAGTTCTATGTTCCAGTAATTTTGAACATATACGTAGGTTTGATTAAAGGAAGTAGCGTATACACGCAGGTTGGGTTCAGTAAAGTAGCGTATACACTCTGATGGATGATTTTTGAGGTTGTAGCTGGTTTTGAATGATGATGGAGGTTTCTAGGTTTAGTACAGTGATCTAATTTCTCAGATTAACTAATTGTTGGTTGATGCAGTTTGAGTCTAAAAGTTTCTGATGGGTCCAGTATGAAAATTTGATGAAACAAGGCCATCAAGTGTATCATTGTGTCCATGGGTCAGAATTTTTCTTCAATATTGCAACAAGAATTTTAAATGACCTTACTTGGTGGACTTACATATTTTTTTGGTCTACAAGTACAACAAACCAAAGATGGTATCTTTCTTTTGCATACCAAATATCTTGAGCATATCTTGAAGAAGTACGGAATGGAAGATTCTAAACCAGTATGTACTCCAATGGTAACAAGATGCATTCTTAGTTCTAACGACGAATCACCAACATTACACAAAACAACTTACAAATCTATGATTGGAAGTTTTCTTTATCTAACAGGTACCATACCTGATATCATGTTTGTAGTAGGAATTGTTGGAAGGTTTCAAGCGAATCCAAAGGAATCGTATCTCCAAGTAGTCAAAAGAATTTTCAAATATCTTCAATGAACTCAGGACTTTGGACAATGGTATCCTAAAGATACATACCTTACTCTTCATGCTTATATAGATGCAGATCAGGCAACAAATTTTGATGAACGAAAGAGCACTATTGGAGGTGCATTATATATGGGTTCTCGGTTAGTGTCATCATTCAGCAAGAACAATGTTCGATCGTCTTATCTACAACTAAAGCAAAATATGTGGTTGTTTCATCTTGATGCACACAACTACTTTAGATTATGCAAACATTGAAAGACATTTAGATCACATGTACTCCACCCATCTCCATTCTTTGTGATAATACAAGTGCCATCAGTATCTCAAAAAATACAGTAATGTACTCCAAGATCGAGCACATACCCATTAAGTACCATTTTCTCTGAGAATAAGTGCTTAGGAAAAGGTTAAATTGGAGTATGTTCCCTGCAAAGAACAGGTTGCTCATATATTCACTAAACCACTTACCAGAGAAACATTTGAATATCTCATACAAAAGCTGGTAGTAGTTGTTGCATCATCCTGCTCTTAAATCCAGTTTTTAGAGGGAGTTTATTATATGTGGGTTTCATAACTTATAGTCATGTATACATCCAGGTTTTTGTGGCTGAAGGAGCATATATGCTTTTCTAATAGAAAAATAGTGGGTCAGACTCCGATATGGGTGCTCTATCTGATATTGATGATTACAATCTAACGATATGCTTTGTTCATTGATTTTATCTGACTGAAAAAGATGCCTTGATATATAACTTGTTGACAATGCATAGATAGCATAGGCTTAGGGGGAGCATTAGCCTTCACACACATTCTGTATTGTTGGCATTTTGGTTTCTGAATTCAGCTATGATTTTTTGTTTAAGTCATAGCGTGTGATATGACTTCTTTTGTCATAGTCTCTATTGAATGAGACCTATTGGACAAATGATGTAATTTATATCCCCACTTTGCATGGGATGGATGATGTAATATTTGTTGTATTTCTATCATGTATAAACAATTGTTATATCCCCAATTGGTTGGGTGGATGAGTGAATTGTGGTGTATCCCCATTTGTTTGGGTGATTGATGTATGTATGAGTCATTGGTCATAAGGAGGTCATACTCACTTAGTTGAGTTATAGAGTCAAGTTATTCCTTTGAATCATATCTCTACAGACTCGACATGTACTCAGCGGGAGTATGGACAATATACTGTATATCAAAGGGGGAAAGTTTCTAGGTCTTCCTTTTTCCCTTGATGTCGAAGGGGGAGAGTATTTGGTGTTGCATCTTATCTCTAATAGTTTCTATAGCTTGTAGTGAATAGCACCATAGTGGTTTCCATCAGCTCCAAAGGGGGAGATTGTTTGCATTATGATACAAGTGTTTTACTTGATGGTAAGTCACTCACATGTCAATTCAGTTTTGATAAAAGGAAACTCACAATACAATAGGAATATTTAGAGGTAACAGGGTAGTGGTATAGAAGAATAGGAAGATGGAACTAGGTTCTACTAATCAGAATAAAGAAGGTGGAGGTAAAGGTTGTTGTAAAGCAATGTAAGAAGTGTACACAGGTCCAGTTAGTGAAAACGATGTATACATGCTGATACATAGCAAAAGAAGAGCGTATACGTATATACACACTCCCACAAGAGGAAAAGCGCATACAGGTTGGAAAATCAAGGTTTTGGTCCAAGGTATTTGGTTCTAGGTATTTGGTCTGAGGTATTTGGTCCGGGGTATTGGTTCGAGATATTTGATCAAAGCTATTGGTCCTAAGTGGTTTTGCTCTGAGGTATTGAGAAAGGCCTAAAACTATATAAGGATGAGAAGATCATTAGGTCAGAGTGTGAAAGTGAATGGGTTTCTAATGAGTACTTCTATCTGAAGCATATTTTATGTTGCAGGGGTTATGTTGGTGATTTAATCTAAATATTTTGTGCACCTTGAATTCAATGTTGAATCAAGATCATGAGACCTGAAATGACTTATCATCAAATTATCTAATATTGGTTGGGCCATATCTAATTGTGTACACTTGTTTTATTCTTTAAATGTCATCATCTGGGTTTGTCTGAAGTCTAGAATAGTAGTTGTTAGTGTTATTCTTTGAAGCTTTCCACCAATGATCAAATATGCTCTTACAAAGTGGTATTAGGGTGTCAAAGTAAAATTTTGTCATTTCAGTGAGTCTTCAAGTAAAATTTGGTCACTAGGTATTAGGTCTAGGGTTTATTTTCACTCCTTTCAAGGTTTTACAAATGTCGGTCCATGTAACCATTCAGATGAGTATACCATCATTCAAAGAGTTTTCATCATCATTTCAGGTTCCAATGGGTCATTTTACGCCTTGTTCGTGCTTCAGTTGTGCCTAAAAAAGATTCATTTCCCTCTCCTAGGGTTTTGAAGGTAATTTCTCTTGGATGGTCAAATCATCAACAAAAATTATATCATGATGCTCATACACCTTCCCCTGTCCTTAATGTACCTTATTAAACACCTCCCATCATTGATATCCCTCAAATTCATCATTTTCCCACAAACCCTAGATTATTGCTACAATTCAATAATTTTCTAGGTTAGGCCTGTGTTTTTCCCTTTTGAACCCCTTCCCCTCCCTCAACATTTGAAATTCCACTTTCCCCTACTTCCTAACATTCCTCCCTACATCCAAAAACTTTCTCAAGAATTTAGAAGCCCCTTATCCCCTTCATTTCACTCCATTTCGATAAATCCCCTGTTCCACACATCGGGATAGGTTTTACTCAAGTGATGTTTCTGAGAAAGAAAAAAATAATTTGGAAAATGTGAGAGAGGTTTTTGTCCATAATAGGCCAAGGAAGAAAAACCTCCTTCACTTTTTAGACAGGTGTCACGGTTTTAGAGAAATGTCAAAAATATAGTTGCCTCAGGAGAATTGTTGCACCTCTTGAGTGACCTTAGGAAAATCAATATTTCACCTAGCATGGTTGGCCAAATGACTTGCTTGATGAGTCAAATGATAACTAGACACAAATTTATTTTCAATGAGCTATCATGAGCTCAATTTTGAGTTGAGGAAGACCTTAAAATGTTGACTTAAACAACACTCTGCATTTAGGCAGCCTCATTTTGCACATTTTGACCAGTCTTGGGAGATTTGACTTTTGGCATGGCAAATGAACTCCAAATTGAAAAATTCCAGATGTTTTGGAAAATAAACTCAATACGCTTTCCAACAAGCTATCCTTAACCCAATTTTTACACTGGGAAGGCCTCCAAAACTAGGTCTAAAACAGGCGCTACGCATTAAATTTTTCAACACAGGTTTTTCCAAGAGGTGGCGCTACGCTTTTGATGGGGACCTCTATTTACAAAATGGCCTGCATATTTGGAATCAACATGGAAAAATGAGTAAACCAAAAAATATTGAGAAGATTTGGATAAGGTATTGGTCACCAAAAGGGAAAAAAAACACACAAAAAAAGCCCTCTCTGCCACTTTTTTTCCATACAGGAAGTAGTCTAGAGAGAATCAAATTTTGAAGGGGAAAATGAGCTCCAAATCAAAAAACTAAAATTTTTCCAGAAACTAGACAGGTAGGGCTTTCCAACAAGCCAAGTTTCACCTTATTTGGACACAGGGAAGGCCTCAAAAACTATTCCTGAAATGGCGATACGCAATAAATTTTTGGCGCTACATATTAAACTGATTTTGCCAGTTTTGCTTAAATTTCCGGATTTTTCCTAGTTTTCTTGGAAATTAACTTTTTCCTCATTCCTTGGTAAATGTATTCATGGAAAATGATGTATTTGATGTAAATATGGATGAAAAACACCTCATAGGGTGGATACATCATGTTTCAAATGGTTTTGATGATGAATGAATTGGTTTCCTAAGTTTTAGAGGCAATTTGTTCCACTGCCTACATTTGTGTTCCTAGTCTAGATATGGTTGAAACCACTCATATTCTCATGGATTCGACCCCTGATAGCTAGCATGAATGGCTTGATGCATATATTATGTACTTTCTTAGTCATTTTTAAAGGTTGGACTCTTGTGGAAGCTCTGAACTCTATTGTATATCTCTACAGCAGTTTGGCAAGGAATAAAAACCAGGTTTCAGAGCTATTTTTGTGGGATTCTTGTCACAGTGAGTTTATGTATTTTTTATTCTTTGTAATGAGTTTTTCTTATGTTTTATATGTGTTGAACTGCAAAAAGGGTCTTTTTCCCCTCTAATTACCTCACATTAACTTTGTCAATCCAGGAATGATTCGTTATCTCAAAGAGTGTACTCAGTTTGAGGCTGCAATTTGTCAGAGTAATGCTAGTAGTATAGTGCTCAAGAAAATACAAGAGTAAATGGATGCTTGAAAGGAAATCTACTTACAGCAAAATACTTTGAAGCTTAAATCATACACTCGGAAAACTAAGCAATTTATCAGTCAAGGGTCCAGTAACAATAACTCATCCCTTTGGAAACTGATGTAACTAAAAGTAATCAAGGAACAGATCATCAATTTGGGGACTAGACAGCAAATGTCAATGCGCACTACAGTTTCATATCGTCTTGCACACCAAAGTAACAATAATGCAAATAACAGGAAATGGAACAGCAATTAAGAAATGGAACAACAACTAGAAAATGTAATAGCAACTAAGTCTGATGAACAACAACACCTTTAATCTACAGAAACAAGTACAGTAATCTTATCCTATAGAAATCAAATGTCAATCTTTACTCAAAGGGTAAATTGGACAGTAAATAGAAATGGAACGGAAACCAATTACCAATGAAACATGGAACAATGCTTAGAGCCGATTGTGAATATACAGTACCGAAGAAATAATACACACAGCACACAGAGATGTTAAGAAAAACAGTAATTTGAGTCTGATACCGCAAGTATTGATCCTGATTAGAAAGGATAACAATCGCAATTCAAAATGGAATGGCAATGTCAATTGAACAACAATTGTATGAAGTATAAACCATAGACGAATACAATAATACCGACTTAGGAAGGTTACAGCTCGGTTACTTTGCAATTGAACAACAATAGCATTCTTTAAAGAACAATGATGTTATATTAATGATTGTAAAGGAATAGCAATGTGTTGTAAAATCAGAATGCACAATACGACTTTCCTGTTGCAGAGAAAAATATATAAAAATATAACAGAGTTGTGATATAAGATAATGAAACACACCAGATTACCAATTAGAGCTGATAATAAAAACCACACATGAACTAAAGATAATGATACAAGAGCAAGTGTTCCACCAGGGCCGGGCCCTTAGCCTCCAGGGATACACCGCTTGAATTTATTCCAGAATTACAGATAGAACAACAACTAGATTTATATTAAAGCATCAAGACAGAGTTACAGTGGATCACTTCTCAACGAGAGTTGATGATCAAAGTTTAGAATACAGAGCAAAGTTACATGAAAATTAATAGTCTCTCGGGCTAGCAGTGTTGCCCTACTTATAACAGTTGAAGTGGAGATATCTAGGATGCAAAAATAGTTAAGAAGTGATCCCTCAGGATCAAAGGATCCTGAGGGATTTGCCAAGCTGTTAATCCTCAGTTATCGGGTCGTTTTCTTGTGTTGATTCGATATCTACTTTTCCTTTCCTTGGCTGATATGTTTTAATTTAGATCATCTTGTTTGCATATGGTTCCCCACCAAAGGGACAACGGTTAGCTTGGCCCTGTCTTTTTCTTTGGAGCGGCAATCTTTAGTTTTTCCCTTTTCTTGCATAAGAAATGGCAATTATTAGCGTTTTCAGGTTACATATAAATCTTCATAGATTTGTCATGATTTCCCATTATCTACCTAGTTCATGATGCAAAGATGTTACGAGTTCTAAAGAAAAGATGACAAAATAGTCAATGAAAACATACCTTCTTCAATACTCCACACACCCCCCTGCTTACCCTTTTTCTTGCCCTCATGAAAACATTGTAGTTGACATGTAAGGCAGTGAGAGCGTAGGCTGGTACTCCCTTGGGGATTTTCCAATCTCCCTCTAATCTGTGCCAATCTAACTGATTTTCTCCATTTTGATGGTCTTTCTGGTGTACTGATAGTATGTTTTCATTTTGGGGCTAGCGGAGTTGGTGCCCCATTTGTTATAGCAATTAGTTCTTCCCAGTTGCTCTATTACTGAGCCAAACTGTGGCTAACTATCAGCCGTATCAGTCCATGGTGATCACTACCGATTCCATGTGTTGTCACTTTTTCATGCTTCGAGCAACATCGTGCAGTAATGAATTTAAAAATGCAGGTAGGTTCATAGAGAATTTCTCTTTTAATACAGCTAAGAGTTTAAGGTGTCGTGGTCTTACCACATCTTTCCTGCCTTCACAGGTGATGTAGCTCTAGAGGATCCTTGCCAATTCTACCCACGACTCTCCTAATGCTGTTGGTAGGACTCCCTTTCCTTTGACTGTCAGGTTCTGGCCTTCATCCTGGAAGATCTCTGTGATCTTTTGCAATCTCTCCTTCTTCAGGGTCCATATAGGTCTCGTGGCTGGACATCCCGAGACCTCTGCAATTACGTCATCAGTGACTGCTATATGTTTTCCCCTTACTGTGGAGTGATTTTCTTGTAAATTCTGCAAGAATTCGATTACCACGGTCTCGTTGGATTCCTAAATGCAATTAAGATAGACTAACCATCCTTCCCTTGCCGGGATTTCCCATGCAGCGTTGGAAACTGTCAATACCTGTGGTTCTCTTCGAATTGACCTTCCTCCCATGCTTTAGCTCACTGTAAAAACACATAAACAGAAATGGAACAATAAGTTGTTCAAACTGTTAGAAACACAGAAGAAAATAGTAAAATCGCAAGGCTCATTCAAATCTTCCTAGTTGTTGCAGACAGAAATATCTTAGGAACAACATGCATATTGAAAAACGAGATACCGTTAAGCCTTGCTATTCTCGAGTAAGAATTTGATGAGTGATAGCCTAACATGTATGTCAGCAAATTATGAAGTCAGCCCCCCCCGGCAATGTGATAGGCCATCCTCGGCCGTCAAATGAAGGAGCGGCGGGCCGGTCTGTTCTGGTACAGGGTCATAAAGGAACAGCATATGCAATGATGCCATGTTTACAAAAGTAGAAGGTTACCGAAATCGAGGTGTATAATCAGATCGCTTAATAAATAAGAAAATGCGGTTACATGATGCGAGGCTGGGACGATAGGACAGCTGACATGCTCAATGAGTGTAATGCGGTCATTGTCTACTTTTCCCGTCATGATTGGTTATAATGGATTTTCATGCGTTTAATGGTTCGGGGAAGGGATATGCATAATCCTATTTGACAGATTACAAAGGTATAAGACCAAGAAGGGTATTAATGATTACCATTGGTGTATAAGAAATGTGACTTCAATACCATTAACAGAGCTCTACTGCTAACAGGTGTCCATAACCTTGGTAGAGTTGTTTGTTTCACCCATGGAACCATGATCCTTTGTGTATGCGTAGGAAGTTCTATGCAGTGTCAAAATGGAGGTCATTATGCTGGCTTGGTAACCAGTTAAATCATAATGCCAATCACCAGGAAGGAGTGAAAGGTGGACAGGTCGGCTCGTGATGAGACCTCCTATTCCAAGGACTCTTTATTTTTTCTAATGTGCCTCTTGGACCATATCCCTGGTGTGGTGGCAATAGTGGGAATGCCACTTCACTTTCTTCCTTATGATCATGGTAGGCTGGCTCTTGATGAGACCCCCTATTCTGCATTTGACAATTCAAAACATTCGTCTTTTTTTTCTTCTTCTTTTTTTATAACATGCTTTCCCATTTATACACAAAGGGTGGTTCGGCCCTCCTTAAGAGTAGGAATGGTGGAAGAAGTATTAACATCTCAATAGAAAAATATAAACCCTTTGTTCTTATTCCTTAATAATTATCAAAGAAGATTATCGGAATTTAAAAAGAACCAGCGTGATAAAAATGACCAATCATGTCAGTATTAGTAGCGTAGTGACAGCAAAAGTAATGAATAATTGTGTCCTTCCTTCATTCCTCGTTATCAATTCACAATAATTTCTTGTAAAAATAGCAAGTTTATATAATTCTCTGATTTTAGTATGCTCTAGCTTTATATCCATTGCATGAGTGTATAGCTGTGCTCCAAAAGACCTGAAACAAGTGGAACAATTGATATCTTTAGGATTAAGTAGAAGGAATACAAGAATTTTTTCATTTGGAAAAGGTAGGGCAAAGGTATACAAGTGCTATTCCTTTGAAAAAGGAACAGCAAAAACCGAAAGTGTCGTTCCTTTGAAAAAGGAACAGCAAAAACCGAACATGTCATTCCTTTAGAAAAGGAACAACAGAAAACCAAAAGTGTTGTTCTTTTGAAAAAGGAACAGCAGAAACGCAAGTGCTAAAAAGTGTCGTTCCTTTGGAAAAGGAACAACAAAAATCAAAAAGTGCCATTCCTTTGGAAAAGGAACAACAAAAATAAAAAAGTGTCGTTCCTTTGGAAAAGGAACAGAAAAAATAAAAAAGTGTCATTCCTTTGGAAAAGGAACAGCAGAAAACCCAAATGTTGTTCCTTTGGAAAAGGAACAGCAAAAGTCACAAGTGCTGTTCCTTTGGAAAAGGAACAACAAAAATCAAAAGTGTTGTTCCTTTAGAAAAGGAATAGCAGAACACTCAAATGTTGTTCCTTTGGAAAAGGAACAACAAAATGAAATGAAAAAGGGATGGCTGAAACAAAAAGTGTTGTTCTTTTGAAAAAGGAACAGCAAACAAAAATGTTGTCTCTTTGGAAAAAGGAATAGCAAAGATGGCAAAAATGCGCACAAATGCTGTCTCTTTAGAAAAGGATCAGTAGAGAAAAAAATGCAAATACAGAAATATATACAGAACAAAGAAATTATGTACAAAGTATCAGGAAGGTGAATCAGTTAATGAATCATAGGTGAGGAAGATTTCTCTTCCTCTTGTAGAATTTTCATATCGGAGTCCTCGCGTAGTTGCTGACAGAAGGATTCCGAAGTAAGTGGTTTGTGGTATAATCGGACTTGATGGCCATTTACTTTAAAGGTATGTCCAAATCCATTAATAGTGACTAAAGTTAAGGTGCCATTATCATGTACCTTTTGGATTTCATATGGCCCCAGCTAGCGAGTCTGAAGTTTCCTGGGAAAATCCTAAAACTTGGAATCGTATAATAGCGCCCAGTCTCCTTCACGGAAGACTTTGTTTTTAATGTGAATTTCATGCCATTTAGCTCGTTTTTGTTTGATTAATGCAGTATGTTGAAGGGCAGAGAGCCTAATTTCATCTAACTCATTGATCTGTTGTAATCTATTAATTTGTGCCTCGTTTAGATCTAGGCCAATTTCTTGTGCTATTTGTAGTGTTTGAATTTCGAATTCTATGGGGAAAATGGGTTGCCTCCCAAACACCAATTGGTATGGCGAATAGCCAGTAGTGCTTCTCCACATTGTTCTGTAGGCCCACAATGTTTCTGGTAGTCTTGTAGCCCAATCGTGTCTATGTGACGGAATGTTTTTTGTTAGGATTGCTTCTATTATTTTGTTGCTACTTTCTACTTGACCGTTTGCTTGTGGGTGACATGGAGTAGTAATTTTATGCTGGATATGATAGTTTTTAAGTGTTGCAGCAATCTTATTACCAATAAACTGTGGTCCACCGTTTGTAATTATGTCTCTTGGAAGCCCATATTGCACAAATATATGAAAAAAGAATTGTATAATAGAATCCTCTGTAGCTCTCGGTAATGCTTCTTCTTCAACCCATTTGGTGACATATTCTGTTGCCACCAGAATATATGTTTTCTGATTCGAAGATGGGTTGATTGGACCAACAAAATCAAGTGCCCATCACTCGAATGGTTCAATAACCAGTTGTGGTTTCAGGGGCATTTCATCAGCCTGACCAGGGCGTCCTGCTCTTTGACAGTTGTCACAAGCTTGAACGAACTTATTTGCGTCTTTGAAGATCGTAGGCCAATAATACCATGTTTGCAGCACCTTATGTCTAGTTATCTTATCAGCAAAGTGTCCGCCACATGGTTCGTCATGACAAGCTTTCAAAATATCAAAAATTTCATCCTCCCAGACACATCTCCTAATGTGCATATCTACTCCTGTATGGAACAGGTAGCCCCCCATCCAGGAAAATCAAACATTTCTCTAGACAATCTGTTTTCATTCATTGGGGGTTAAATGTTTTGGTAATTTACCTACTGCTAAGTAATTCGCAACATCAGTATACCAGGGTGTTTTAACAGTGACAGCAAACAAATGCTCATTTGGGAATTGATCTTCAATTGCTGCTGCATCCACTGGTTTTGTCATTTGCGAGAGAAAGTCAGCTACAATATTTTCTTTTTTGGGTCTATTCTTGATTGTAATATCAAATTCCTGCAATAAAATCAGCCATCTAGTTATTCTACCATTTTTTATTGGTTTATTTGCTAAATATTTTATGACAGAGTGATCTATATATAAAATAACAGGATATCCAGTAATGTAATGCCTGAACTTATTGATAGCATGTATTACAGCCAGCGATTCTTTTTCAATAACAGTATAATTCAATTCAGCAGGGGATAAATTCTTGCTAATATAATAGATTGAATATGGTTTTTTATTTTCTTCCTTCCCAAATACTGCTCCAATAGTTGTATCTGAGGCATCTGACGAAATCTAGAATGGCAGGTTCCAATTTGGTCCTCGAAGGACTGGAGCTGTGGATACCAGCTTCTTTAGATCCTAAAAGGCACGGTCACATTTTTCTATCCAAAGAAAATCAACATTCCCTGTCAGTGCATATAGAGGTGCAGCAATATGTGAATATTGTTCTATAAACCTTCTATAATAACCAGAAAATCCAAGAAAACTGCGTACCTCTGTTTGAGTGGTAGGGGTGGGAATTAGCAAAATTATTTGAATTTTGGCTGGGTCTACTTGTATGCCAGCTACTGAGATATAACGACCTAGAATAAGTCCTTCAGTCATCATCATATAGCATTTTTCATGGCTTAAGGAAAGCTTGGTGGCAATGCAGAGCTATAGAAATTCTTCCAGTGTGTCCAATGTTGGATCAAAATCATCTCCGTATGGTGTAAAGTCATCCATGTAGACTTCGAGCCCCTCATTTATTAGGTCTGAAACAATGCTGAGGATAGCTCTTTGAAATGTGACAGGAGCATTGCATAAGCCAAAAGGTAAAACTTTGTAGGAAAATGTTCCCCAAGGACAAGTAAAAGTAGTTTTGTCTTGATCTTCAGGGGCAATTTGAATCTAATTGTATCCACTGAAGCCATCCAGGAAAGAAAAGAATTTCTTTCCTGCTAAAGTGTCTAATACTTGGTCAATAAATGGAAGGGGAAAGTGGTCTTTTTGTGTTGCTTTATTTAATTCTCTATAGTCTACACAAATCCTCCACTTTCCATTCTTTTTTGGTACCACAACAAGTGGAGAGACCCATTTACTATCGGAGATAGGGTAGATGAAGTTAACATCTAAAATTTTTTGGAGTTCAGCTTTCACAACATCTTTTAGATGAGGATTAAGTCTCCTTTATGGTTGGCGAACAGGTCTCGCATCCTTTTCTATGTAAATGTGGTGTGTACATAACTGGGGATCAATTCCTTTCATATCAGGGTAGTCCCATGCAAATGCCTCTTTATGTTTCCTCAATAACTGGATGAGTTTCTTTTCTTGTTCTAAATTCAGGTTGGCATTAATGTTTAAAGTCTTTTCTGGCTCAATTTCCACAATTTTGCTATTCAAGACAGAGGTAGTAGGTATTGGTTGATCATGCGTATCTTTAAGAAGATCCTCTTCTAATTCATTATCAAATGCCGCTTCTATCATGTGACATTGTACGTGGGATCTGGGTTCGGCTAGGCTAATGAAATTATTAATGGCATCGTCTTCTGTTTGGTCTTTGAAATCGAGGGCCTCTTGTATGGTTAATGGAGATCTAATATTTTCAGTGAGATATGATACAGGGTGCTTGTTAGTTTTTATTATCGTGACACTTGGCTACGCTGGGGGGTATAAGGCTAGATTCTTAATATTTGTCCCCCTAGAAATGGTCATATTACCTTGTCGACAACCAATATAAGCATCGGCAGTTGCAAGCCAAGGTCTGACTAAGAACAATGGATGTCCATCAAGTCGGTTTTTGGCGTTTATTATCAGAAAATCAGCCAGATACTCCCAGGAATCAACAGATACCATGACATCCTCTAGTGTGCCCTTTGGCCTAACTATAGATCGATCAGCCAGTTCTAATAAAGGGGAGGTCGGTTCTACTGATGTAATGCCCAGTTTTTGGCAAGTAGCAGTTGTTAAGATGTTAATTGCAGCTCCTAGATCAACTAAGGAATTTGAGAAGGTTTGACCATAGATTTGTACTATTACTATTGGATTTCCTGGGTCTTCGTATTTAACGGGTGTTTCTTTTCCTGATAATAAGTCAGATAAAGTGCCAACTACTCGGACTTTTGGGTTATTTATTATTGTCCTCCTTGGTTTCTTTATACATAGTTCTTTGATAGTCTTTTCATATATCGGGATGTCTTGAATGGCTTGGAGGAGTGGGATTTTTATGTACAGGTTTCGTAATTCTCCCAGAATGTCAAAATCAGGATATTGTATAGGTCGAGGTATGATTAAACGTTGGGAATGGAGGAGAGGATGTGGTTTTTGGATCATGAATTTGTTGTCTGGTCACGTCCTCTTTGTGTGATGGTTGTTCTACAGGCAACTGATTTTCAACTTGAGCTGTTTTATCTCCCTCTGTTTCAATGATACGCCCAGATCTTAATTGAAGGTCATTACACTCCCTTAGATCAGTTCCTATCTCTGGTGTTTCAATTATTTGAATGGACTGGACCGGTCTGTTATTTGGATTGGGATTGGTTTGGACTGGGAGTTGCGGCCTTAAGTTAGACTGGGGGTTTTGTTGTAAGGCTGGCAATGTAGGTTGAGGGATTGGGATGGTTCCTACTGGCTGATTCATTGGTCTTTGCTAGTTTGTTTTCCAAGTTTGACTCTGTGAAGTAGGAGGAGTCCATTGTGGTGGAAAGACATTCTTTTGCCAATATGGTGGGATATAGGAAAAATTTGGCCAATTGGATTGGCTTGCTTGACTCGGCCATGGAGATGATGAAGGGAATGATTGTTGTGACCAATTCGGGAAGGGAGGTTGATTTTGCCACATTGGGTTATATTGTTGAGCATGGTATTGTTGAGGCTGGAAAGAAAAAGCTGGGTCCGAAAACATACCTGTTTGTCGCGGCTGCCATTGACGGCGCTGATTAAGTAGATACACTAGTTTTAGCTCTTCTTCTGCTTCCTTGTATACTGCTTTCAATCTAGGAAGTGAAGGGCAGCTCTCCGTAGAGTGGTCTTTTGTAAAAATGGCACAAACTTGAACTGCATCTAATGGACATTCCTTATGGCTGTGTTTCTTTCTGCATCTGGGACAAAAGATTGCCAAGTTCTATTCTGCTTCTACTTGCTTTTGTTTAGCCTGCATAATATAAAGTTGTGTTGTCAGTGTCCCCAATATGTCAATTTTAAAATTTTCTAATAAATTTCCAATTTCTGCACGACTTACTCCTTCTACTGAAATCCTATTATCTCTTACAAATTGATCATGCTCTGCCGGTTTTAGTCTTGTGTTGCCTCTTGAACTCCTGATAAATAAATCAATAATGTCAGCAAAATTTTCTTGATAAATATCTCCTTTCCCCATAATGTTTAATGTCTCAATCCATTGTTCCTTCATTCCCCTAATTAGTGTTGTTTTTAATACATTATCAGGTAAGGGTAATGATGCATAAGGAGATCTTTGAAGATTATACTGGAATCGTTCAACATACCCTTCTAATGTTTCATTTGGTTTAGCTATCATCTGAAATATTTCATCTTTTAACTCTCGAGACTTGCAATAATCCTGATATTTTTTTAGAAAAGACTCTTTCATTTGATCCCAATTATTTATAACACCACCACCTAATCCCATAAACCATCTAAAAGCAACTCCTTTTAATGTAGAAGGAAATAATTTCAGTTTCTGGGGATCGGTGGTATAGTCATATCCTCTACATAGCATGTCGAATTCAAACAGGAATGCATCCGGCTCTTCTGATGTAAGGCCATGGAATGTAGGGATATGCTGGAGGGGAATTGCTTTCATAGGTGCATTGGCTGCAGTATCCACAAAGGGGTATTACAGTGTAGAGGTTTGGGTGTTAGGCTGATTCTAGGCCATTTGGTCAAATATGTGCCAATAGCCTTCTAGGATATCTAGGAGGGTATTCCTAGGTTGTCGAGTGGGAATGGCTCTAATGGGGATGGCCTTGACAATACTTCCTTTGTCTGGGATGATGAGAGTGCCTAATGTCTGAGGGGATTCAGGTTCTCGAATTTTGTTATGAATGATTTTTGTAGCACTTCCCTTATCTAGGCTGCTTAATGGCTGAATTGCCTTAAGAGGAGATTTTGGTTCTTCCGCTTCTCCTGTTTCTCCCCTTCCTTCACAGAGATTGCTAAGGTTCCCTTCTTGCAATGATTTTGGGCTAGTCTTATAGACATTTTTGGGCCCTACAACCCCAAGAATGAAATGTCCATAAATCAAGGGCTCCTAAGTCCCTAAAAGTGTTTTTCTAACCCCTAAAGGAACAAGGTCAACAGATTACAGCTTCTCCCAGAAGTTCTCCACCAGAAACTGCTCAGAATAGGTCAAAATAGGATCATTTCAGCTGCTCCACTGGCTAGGTGCGTTGCATTGCAACTAAATACACTGTGAGGGTGCGTTGCATTTCAAAAGTCCCTTCTGTGGGGTGCGATGGGCGAGAAATGACAAATGGTAGTGTCATTCCGCGAAGTGGAAAGACAATGGAAGCTTCCAGAATCTTCTCCTGTGACACTTGCCTCACTGAATTCGACCAAGGATGAGTAAGAGGCCTTCAGTCTCCAACTAGAAGCAAGAACTGACAGAGAGAAGACACTAATCAAATCACAAGCTGACTCATCCTCCCTACAGATATCTATATATGGATCCCTCATCCCAGAGATCCAGAGGCTGGAATTTTGCATATTGTAAGGAATTGCTGTGGGTTTTTTGAGACAAACATCAGATTGTTGGGTGATCTATGCTTTGTTTGAGGTGAAGAGGGGCTTCTTTGCTGGGAGGTTGATGCTGGGTCAGGAACCACTGGTTGTAACTCCTCCTGGATCTTTTCTTGTTTATCAATAAAAGCTATTTGAGTTTTCCTCCATGCTTTTGTATCATTGATGCTTGTTACATTTGTATCGTTAACTTAAATCTGATCCTAAGATGTTTATGAATATAGATCCATGTCTTTGTATAGTGTTCTTCTTCTGTGATCTTACAGGTACTTTGTGAAGCTGGGCAAGTAAGGGAGCAGGTAGCTAGAGAATATCAAAGAAGAGAGGGATTGGATCAAAGGATTAGCGCAAGACACAGGTTGGTTCTTTCTATTCCTCTCTATCTATAGTTCATAAAGGAAATACAAAAGTAGTTTTTCTCTGTTTGTTTCTAAGGCAGCTGTCACACCTTAGTGGGATAGAGCAGTTCTAAATAGACACTTTTCCCTGTAACAAAATGGCGACTCCACTGGGGAGCTAATTAGTTTGTTTTTTTATCATCCTTTGTTTGTTTGTTTCATAAACTTATAAGTGGCATTCGAACTGCATTTGCCATAAAAAATGCAAAGTAGACAACTGCTGCTTCAATCCATTCACTGGATCTGTTTATGATTTAGACAACTGATTCACAAACTATCTGATTGCCCTTGTGATAGCTCTTAGATCCTCCTGAGATCTACCCCTGATTGTTGAATTACTGATTGCTTTTTACTCGGCCAAAAACTAAGAACTGAACTGCAAATTGTGACCCGGAACCCAAATAGAGTCTCGTTTCTGGCCTAGCGCAGGTACTGTTAAGAGATTCTGAATTTCAGCGCACTTCCTGAGTGGACAACCTGCACTGCATTTCAGATTCTCTATGTTACAGGTGCGTTGATCAGACTAGCTCTGTGCAGTTGTGGCTTCTGTGGTTCATTCTTTCCAGTTCTATTCTTGAATTTTGCTGCCTGTGATCAGTATATGTCTATTTGAAACCACTTTTCCTTGCTGTTATTCCGCCTCCTTTGTACAAAAGAACTGTAGATGTTTTTGTGTGTTTGTTGAGTCATTTACAGTTCTCCTTAGCAAAAGTAGCGTAATCGTACTGTCGTCCTTTGATTTGAATCTGTCCTAAGTGTCGATTTCAATCGTAGGAAAGAGTTTGATTGCTGTTGACGGTTGATTATCCTGTTACTATTGCTTTTGGTCTGAATCTGTAATATTCTAGTGTCAAAAAAAAGTGTTCATTTCAAAATCGTAAGGTGTCGTAATCGTCTCTATCTTTTGATTTCGAAAAGAAGCTTGTTTGTGTTTGTCGCTTGAAAACAAATTTAGATTTGTGCATCAACTTTCTCTTTAGCATCCATATACTAAGAAATTCGAAAAACAAATACATGCATGTGCATTTGCATATAGACAGTCTGTTTGGCTTGATTTAGGAAAGTGCATTTACAGTGTGCTCTCTGCTCTTTGTGAAAAGATTCTGTCTTCCTTTTCCCTAGTAGCTAGGATTTTCATTGCATAAAAGAGATAAAAGTTTGTTTATCATCTTTAGATTGCATTTTAGGAATTACATCTACATCTTGTGGTCAACCCAAAAGGCAAACTTCATAAGTAAGAGCAACTTAAAATAAACTCAATGAATCTAACAACGCTTTGGAACTTAACGCACAACATTTAGAGGTCTAGGCTAGAGACGTATTCCGGCGTCGTAAAGCCTGGTAACTGTTGTTATCACTGTTGGTTGGGTGATTCCTCCACTTTGAGACGATAAGTGCCAGTACGGACTTGTGCTCCCACGTACTGTTGAGTATATTTTGGGAGACCCCTATAGGCTTAAATCCTTTATCCATAGGAAGCTGTGTCTGCCGCCCTATCGATCGCAATGCACTGAACACAGCATTTGGGAAGATTGACTGCCATACTCCCTCTACCTAGACTTCCAGAGCAGTCCCTTTCGTTCCTTTTCAGACTCCTTAACGGAAAAGGTCCATCTGAGCACTTGTCACTTTAGGCTCATTAAAAATCGAAGGAGACTAGAGTCATCTTTTGTTTTTTCTCGACTCTTAAAAATTGAAAAAACAAGTTGTGTCAAAGCGTCTAAAATTTATTTTAAACGGAATATTCATTACCCCTTTCCTATGTTGATCTTGGGTTGAGAAAATGGAGTCCACCAACCAAGGAATTCCCCTTGGAGGAAATCCTAGTCCCTTTTCCTCTTGGGGAGATGTTGGTGCACCCCATATGGCCACATTGTCGCTTCCAGGACTGACAATTGGTTTGCCTGTATGGCTCTTCTCAACCTCTGTCGTTCAGAACACCACTATTCTTGAACAATCGAATCAGCAATTAGACGAGTCCAGAGTTACCCACCAACCTTCTACTTCCTCTAATTCTTCCTCTCCTCCTTCCTCTTCGCTTGATGGGGCTACTAAAGCCAAAAGTCAAGTACCTAAGGAGAAGAAGGAAAAGAAGAAGAAAGAGAAGAAGAAGAAGGAGCCAAAAGCGAATGGGGGCAAACGAGTGTCGTCTAATGAAAATCCACACACTGCACCGACCAGGCCTAAATCGCCATGTGTCATTTTCAAGGGAGACCACTATCACAGAGATTGTCCTTGCATCCCTCGGATCTTAAGGGACTGGTCTCCCCGTTTGCACAACCCGGTGTCGTCAACCTCTGATGATCATGTTGAAAATACACCATCAACTAGTGAAAGTGAAGCCCGAGGACAAAAAGGAAAATATAGATTTCCTTGTAAACTGTGCGAAGGCGATCATGCCGTCCACCATTATCCCTTCTTAGATGAGGCTAAAAGAGTTTTGGACGATCGTCCGGTTTCACCGTCACGACTTCCTCCTGGATACATAAAACTCTTGCCGAGTCCGTCACCAGTTGAAAATTCGGCTGGCCCGCTCAGGTGGTCGGCTGAAGCACCTATCATTGAAGATAAACCATCTGAATCCATACCAGACGAAAGTCAAAAGGTCGAGGCGGCAGTTGACCCGGTCTTGCCTTCAGAGGTTTCATCTTCAGATGATACAGTCACTAAAGAGAACAAGGATGACACCATCCAAATTCTCTTCAGAAGCATAGACTCCAACAAACATGGGGGCAATTTATCTGTTCCTTTACCGTAGGAAGGAAGTTCTTCAGAGTCATACCCGGCCGTCTATTCGGTCCCACCTCCAAGCAACCTAGTTGTCTTCTTCGACCGGAATCAACTAGGCAGACCCCGTTTACCAGCTAGTGTACCATTCCAAATTATTGTTCAAATATATAGAATGGTTATGGCCGGTACCATCATAGATGAGGGGGCTTCTGTGAGTATCCTTTCCTCGTCTGCTTGGAAAGCGCTTGGTTCGCCATTGCTTTTTCCTGAGATGAGAAATCTGACAGGCTTTGACAAAGGAACCAGTCAACCATTAGGGATCCTTCCCAATGTGCCCATAACATTGAGAGGGAAAACCGTTCACATGAACGTGATGGTAGTTCAAGGACCCCTGGATTAGAATCTACTCCTTGGACGAGACTATATTTATTGCATGGGAGCAATTGTCTCCTCACTCTTTAGGGTAATGTGTTTTCCGCACGAAGGAAGAGTGGTCAAGCTCGTAGACCAGCTTTCATTTCCAGGATCACGCATAGCAAATAGTCATATACCATCCCTGAATGGTCTTTTCATGCAAGAAATGTCTCAATCTCCAGTCCGTCCACCCGATGAGTGCGAGTGATTTGGGGGGACATGACTGAAACCCAGGGGGCATGCATCCTAGTCTGCTTCGGCAGGAAAACTTTGGGTATAAGGTAGGTTTCCGCGAGAGAATATGACCTCCGTACTCCCGTCTGTGATTGGAAGGGGGAGTTGGACTGGAACAAGATCCTCTTGTCAAAGTTATGTCAGGGATGGTCACGCCATACCATCTGCTCACCTTTGTTTATTTCGGTAGACATCGCCGAAGAAGTGTTTTGTTTGCGCTGTGAATAGAACAATCTTCGGGTAACCTGTAAGAGGTAGGCCTCTCTCGGTAAAACAAATGTTTTAACGGACTGAAGAAGGGGTAACCTTGAAACTCTGTTTTATACCTGGGGGCATGGAAACCTCTTGGAGTGCAAGCGAAGAGCGACTATTTATTTTTTAAATTTATAGGACCTCTAACCCTTTAAACTCATAGGATTGGTCGTCTCCAAACTTGCATAAAGAAAGGATGTAGGGAAAAACTCTAAAAATTGCCATTTTTATATGAGACATTCTTATCATACGACTGGATTAATCGAGCAGTTTTCGCACATAGTTCAAGCTCGTTAAAAAATAAACATAAGACATGAGCAAATGTTTCCACCCGCGTTTAAGCTCGTTAAAAAATGAACTATTCCCCGGTAAATAACCACCGTGAATGTAGTACTTTAGCCATTAAAGCCTTGGTCGTGTTTGCACCGTCACCTCCACTTTTTCATTGGCCGATCATTCACCTCCATTTGATTGTTTACCCATTTTGAGGAACAGCTGCGAGAGTGATCTCACTAGCCATCCTTTTGACACTGCCGTGATTGGAAAATTCCAAACCTTACCTGGAATCAGCTGCTACCCGTTTTATCACTCGTTCCTCAAAAGACGAGTCTCCTTTAAGCTCTTTTCAACTGACTCGTAAAATATGAAAAGATTGCCGAGTCCTTGGCCTTTCCAGCTCGTTAAAGGGACAGGAAGTGCTATCCCTCCTCTAGATTTTAATCTTTTTGGACCTGAGGGATTATTACACAAAAAGATCAAGCGCTTGTTTTGTTCGGCTCGTTAAAAGTATCGAAAATTCATCCCTTCTGTATTGTTTTATACTTTTTCGGACTGAAGGGATTAGATGACGAAAAAGGAATTTTGGAGTTACCTTTACGTTCCTTTTCAGAGTCTCTAAAATTGAAAAGGACCAAGTTATCTTTGTCGTTAAACTCGTTAAAAAGATTAATAGCGACAAACTTGTCTATAGACGAGAACGAGTTTCACTATCGCTAGGCTCGTTAAAACATAGCGATGGGCTTGCCCGAAGGGAAAATTATAGAACAAGCATATGTTATCCTCCTCAAGCTTGACAAAAATAAAGAGGTACTAGTTAGCAATGATTGGGGAAAATTGGGAAGAAAACTCAAGGAAACTTTATTGGTAGCAAGTCGCTCTTGAACATGACACTTCCACTCCGTGTCTGAGTGGGGTTGGGTTATTTCATTCACCGGTCACATCGCCATGGTCACGCCATACCATCCACATTTGGGGTTAATGCTACCAATCCATCACATTAGTGTCGCCGATATGTTCAAGAGAAGTCATTCAGAGAATTCACCTGTGTCTCACCCACTACCATACATTATACTCCATTCTTTCATGATCGCCACCCTGAACCTTATATCACCAGATCGTTTTCACCTCCATCAAAATCATTTGCTCCGTTCCGTGTCATTGATGTGGGATTCATTAAGGCCCTCCTGTGACGGATCACTTCTTGTCGACATCAGCTCATTATCCCAGAAGTTGATCTAGGAACACCCCATTCAGTACTTTGAAGCTTGCATGCCTCAATGGCAAGTTTCTCACTTCCGACGACAGGTTTACATCAATGGCCTTCGATCGAAAGATTTTGCGTGGTGTTCGATGCCAAGTCCTTTATTCACACCACGTGAATTGTACTGCAATACCTTGAGGGTCATTATCATTATCGGTGATTCCTCTCGTGCTTGTTAACAGTTTACATCATTGACTGGTAATCAAGCGATGTCTTTCCATGTTCGACTTCAGAACATTTCTCACATGGATCGACTTGTACTTCGAGTGAAGATCGGACGAGATTGAAGACCCCGGATCTAGTTTCATCCATCCGGGCTGCGATATATATTCAGGAAAATAAAGACATTAAATGTACATCATTGCTGCACAGATAATCATCCACTCAAAAGGATGATGGCTCTACCAGAATCATCAGTCTACACTCAGACGATTGTCTGTCCTATGTACATGAAAATGAATTTATAAAGCTGAGCATGGGAATGTTCGCCTCAGCTAGATCATGAAAATAGTATGAAGATAATGTATTGTATTGTATCTTATTACAGGTCTCCTCCCAGCATTGAAAGAACTTCAGATCCTCATAAAGAAGCATTTCACCCGACACCAAAAGGTTAATGGACTCATACTTTAGGGGGTAACTGTTATAGACATTTTTGGGCCCTACAACCCCAAGCATGAAATGTCCATAAATCAAGGGCTCCTAAGTCCCTAGAAGTGTTGTTCTAACCCCTAAAGGAACAAGGTCAACAGATTACAGCTTCTCCCAGAAGTTCTCCACCAGAAACTGCTCAGAATAGGTCAAAACAGGATCATTTCAGCTGCTCCACTGGCTAGGTGCGTTGCATTGCACCTAAATACATTGTGAGGGTGTGTTTCATTTCAAAAGTCCCTTCTGTGGGGTGCGATGGGCGAGAAATGACAAATGGCAGTGTCATTCCGTGAAGTGGAAAGACAATGGAAGCTTCCAAAATCTTCTCCTGTGACACTTGCCTCACTGAATTCGACCAAGGATGAGTAAGAGGCCTTCAGTCTCCAAGTGGAAGCAAGAACTGACAGAGAGAAGACACTAATCAAATCACAAGCTGACTCATCCTCCTTATAGGTATCTATATATGGATCCCTCATCCCAGAGATCCAGAGGCTGGAATTTTGCATATTGTAAGGAATTGTTGTTGGTTTTTTGAGACAAACATCAGATTGTTGGCTGATCTATGCTTTGTTTGAGGTGAAGAGAGGCTTCTTTGCTGGGAGGTTGATGCTGGGTCAGGAACCACTGGTTGTAACTCCTCCTGGATCTTTTCTTGTTTATCAATAAAAGCTATTTGATTTTTCCTCCATGCTTTTATATCATTGATGCTTGTTACATTTGTATGGTTAACTCAAATCTGATCCTAAGTTGTTTATGAATATAGATCCATGTCTTTGTATAGTGTTCTTCTTCTGTGATCTTACAGGTACTTTGTGAAGTTGGGCAAGTAAGGGAGCAGGTAGCTGGAGACTATCAAAGAAGATAGGGATTGGATCAAAGGATTAGCACAAGACACAGGTTGGTTCTTTCTATTCCTCTCTATCTATAGTTCATAAAGGAAATACAAAAGTAGTTTTTCTCTATTTGTTTCTAAGGTAGCTGTCACACCTTAGTGGGATAGAGCAATTCTAAATAGACACTTTTCCCTGTAACAGCTAGAATTTTCAATTTCTTGAAAATCTTACTCTTCGGTTTGACTGTGCACCTCAGCAAAGGCTACAGATGGTGATCCTATGGTTTGAAGGGAAGTAGTAGGCTGTCTAGAAGTAACTTTTCTAGGTCCTACTGAAGGTTGAGATTCTACTTTCTTAAGGATTTCGTCTATAAAGTTCGATCGGCCAAGGGTCACCGGCCCCTTAGCTTTATCAGGCTTGGGTAGAGGTTTGGGATTCTTTTCTAGCTTTTTCTGCTGAGTCATGCACACAAATCAACTGCTAGGCTCTACCCAAACAAAATAGTAACAAATCTGTAGGAAAGTGGGTAACGGAGTAGGGCTATTACATACTCCTTACGCAGGTTCTTATCCTCCGTTTTTAAAACCTAGTTCTTTCCTAACAGGTTCTTACACTACTTCGAAAAAGAAACAAATGGCTACACTCTTCCTCGGCAACGGCGCCAAAATGTTGAACCGTAAAGGGTATTTTTCACCTCTAATTACCTCATATTAACTTTGTCAATCCAGGAACGATTTGTTATCTCAAAGAGTGTACTTAGTTTGAGGCTGTCATTTGTCAGAGTAATGCTAGTAGTAGAGTGCTCAAGAAAATACAAGAGTAAATGGATGCTTGAAAGGAAATCTACTTACAGCAAAATACTTTGAAGCTTAAATCATACACTCGGAAAACTAAGCAATTTATCAGTCAAGGGTCCAGTAACAATAACTCATCCCTTTGGAAACTGATGTAACTAAAAGTAATCAAGGAACGGATCATCAATCTGGGGACTAGACAGCAAATGCCAATGCCCACTACAGTTTTAGATCGTCCTGCACACCAAAGCAACAACAACACAAATAACAGGAAATGGAACAGCAACTAGAAAATGTAACAACAACTAAGTCTGATGAAGAGCAACACCTTTAATCTACAAAAACATGTACAGTAATCTTATCCTATAGAAATCAAATATCAATCTTTACTCAAAGGGTAAATTGGACAGTAAATAGAAATGGAACGGCAACCAATTACCATTGAAACATAGAACAACACTTAGAGCCAATTGTGAATATACAGTACTGAAGAAATAATACACACAACATGCAGAGATGTTAAGAAAAATAGTAATCTGAATCTAATACCGCAAGTATTGATCCCGATTAGAAAGGATAACAATCGTAATTCAAAATGGAATGGCAATGTCAATTGAGCAGCAATCGTATGAAGTATAAACCATAGACGAATACAATAATACCGACTTAGGAAGGTTACAACTCGGTTACTTTGCAATTGAACAGCAATAGCATTCTTTAAAGAATAGTGATGTTATATTAATGATTGTAAAGGAACAACAATGCATTGTAAGATCAGAATGCACAATACAACTTTCTTGTTGCAGAGAATGATATATAAAAATATAACAGAGCTATGATATAAGATAACGAAACACACCAGATTACCAATTAGAGCTGATAATACAAACCACACACGAACTAAAGATAATGATACAGGAGCAAGTGTTCCACCAGGGTCGGGCCCTTAGCCTCCAGGGATACACCGCTTGAAGTT
The DNA here is from genome assembly GCA_031772625.1 of Pinus tabuliformis. NCBI lineage: Eukaryota > Viridiplantae > Streptophyta > Pinopsida > Pinales > Pinaceae > Pinus > Pinus tabuliformis. Next base: position 1,061,715,736 of record CM062807.1, on the reverse strand, counting down.
ATTCCAGAATTATAGATAGAACAACAACCAGATTTATATTAAAGCATCAAGATAGAGTTACAGTGGATCACTTCTCAATGAGAGTCGATGATCAAAATTTCGAATACAAAGCAAAGTTACATTAAAATTAACAATCTCTCAGGCTAGCAGTGCTGCCCCTACGTATAACAGTTGAATTGGAGATATCTAGGATGCAAAAATAGTTAAGCGGCGATCCCTCAAGATCAAAGGATCCTAAGGGATTTTCCAAGCTATTAATCCTCAGTTATCCGGTCATTTTCTTGTACTGAGTCGATATCTCCTTTTCCTTTCCTTGGTTGAAATGTTTTAATTTAGATCGTCTTGTTTGCATATCATTCCCCGCCAAAGGGACAACGGTTAGCTTGGCCCTATCTTTTTCTTTAGAGCGGCAATCTTTAGTTTTTCCCTTTTCCTACATAAGAAATGGCAATTATTAGCGTTTTCATGTTACATATAAATCTTCGTAGATTTGTCATGATTTCCCATTATCTACCTAGTTCATGATGCAAAGATGTTACGAGTTCTAAAGAAAAGATGACAAAATAGTCAATGAAAACATACTTTCTTCAATACTCCACAATATGTGTCGAAATCTATCTTTCTCTTCTAAAACTAAATGAATCAAGGTGAATAGGAAAAATACACTGTTGTGCTTTGTCTTGGGAATGCATTTGGTTTTCAATGTTTTCAACTGTTTGGAAAGGACTCATAGTTTCTTTATGCACTCCTCAAATCCTCAGTTATCTTAAACTACCATCTCAATTCATTTGTAACACATAAACCCTTGTCTACCTCACCCCACAGAACATGTCTGTAAATCTAACTTGATTTCCCAAACCCTATCTGCCTTCTCTAATTGACCTAGCAACCAAAACCTCAAAATCAAACCAAAAACCCTAAGCTACTATACCTAGCCTAAAATCCAAATTTGATAAAGTCATCTCCGTCGAGATTGACAAGGAGAGAGCCCTCTCCTGACCTAGTAGGGCTAGCTACTAGGTTAAGCATGTTTTGTGGTTATCCTAAGATTGCCTCCCTTGAGCCTGAGGTCGATCTAGGTGCTAACATAGTGGCGACCATACTAGGGAATGTAGTTTTATGTTCCTAAGCAAAATGTATCATGTTTAGATCTGATTGTTGATGGTGGACAACGATCAGACAACGGAAGGCTAAAATCATTCACCTGGCGACTCCAAATTAGTTTCGGGATGAGATCCAAGGACTGCACTGGAGGATGAACCTGACCAACAAAAACATGAAAGGACAATATGGAGAGAACAGGTATTCAAGTTGGAATTTCATCCAAGACATTATGTTCTTTGTTATAAATTATTTCTTCTCTTTTCCTGAGAATGTCAAGAAGGCTTTGAAAAGTATACTGTATTTGAGACAAGATCCTAGACCTGCTTTTGATTCTTTCCCTTCGAAGGTTGCGAAATATTCACATGTCTTTGATCTCAATCAAGACCATTCTTCTAAATCTTATGATGACTTTCTTCAAACTAATGAGCCTCAAGAGACCAAGACTAATTCTACACCTTCTATACATACCCCTATACCTTGTACAATTCCAGATCGATGCAGACCTTTGATTTTACCTCCTATATCCCATGCTTTCCATAAAAATCATTACCTATATCTATGAAGATTTGATGGTGAATGCGACAAAATCACTGCTGAGAGACATGTACTGAATTTTGAGTCTTTTCTCGACCTTTTTGAAGTTGACGAAGAAGATGTCAGTATTAGGCTTTTTCTCTATCTTTGCAAGGCAAAGTCAAGAGTTGGTTCAAAACCCTGCCTGATGCAAGCATCTCAGATTACCAGCAGTTCGTCAAAGTTTTCCTCGACAAGTGGGTGGTCATACAGATCGCTTTCTTGCTTCTAAAAGGGTATAACCAGCTGAAAAGATAGCCAGTGGAGACAGTACAACAATTTTCAGCTAGATTTAACCAAGTTTATTGTTCAATGCCTATTACTATAAGACCTCCTCCTAGATCCACTCTCTCGCACTACCCGAAAGCCTTTGATCTAGAAATGGAGTTTTAGCTAAGGGAGCGAAACCTTGCAACACTTGAAGAGGTGCAAAACAATGCAGTAGATGTAGAGGCTAATTTGTTGATCAGAAGGGAAAAATTAAAGGAGGAAGAGATGAAGAACATAGATCCAGAGGAATCGACATCGTTAGAGGTAAAGCTCGACATTTTGGTAAGTGAAGTGGAAGAGATGATGAAAAATATCACCACAAGGAATGAGTATGATGTTCAAGATCATGGCTTGCTGATTGAAGAAGAACAAGTTGTTGATCTAAAACATCTTCTTTCTTATCCCAGTTGTCATAGATTTGATAATGATTGTTTTATAGATCATCTTTGAGAAGAGAGATTTGTTGATATGACATGTATGCTTGATGATGTGTTTTATACTAATGAATTCCTTAAGTTTGATCAGTATGATGACGATTATGTTCTCCAACAGAAGCTAGTCTTGCAGAAAAATCAGCAGCTAGTTTGTGGAAGAAGGAAGTTCACTTTCAGGAGCTCGAGTACAGTGATCAGCTGATGCACATCAGCTATGGAAGTGAGGAGCAAACTGCAACAAATGTTGACGTAAGTGAAGGATCTTTGCCTTTTTGTTTTGCTTTATTTTAGTTCATTAGAGACAACTTTAATGCAATCAGAAGTCAATCGTCGATAAGTTTTGATCTGAACCATTTTGAGGGCAATGAAATCCTTGTTCAAGACTTCTCATATCCAGATTTGCAGCCCCCGAATTTCATTGATTGTCAAGTTGCAGATGAAAAATTGGAAGCTAGAAGATATGATCAGATGATGCAAGATGATTTTGTTCCATTATGTTTTGAATCATTTAAGTTTTGGGAAGGAAATTTGCATAGTATATCTTCAATAAAAGATGGGCAACCTGTAGAAAATCATGTAATCTCATCGTACTCAATAGAAAATGGGTTGCAGTAATCTTTTCAAGTTTTTCACGATCTAATAGCTGACGTGTTGGATGATGTCTGCAGTCAAAGTCCTTCTCCATTAGCTAACTGTGAGCTTGGAAAAAGTATTGATACAAACTTGATCCAACAGCTGATTTCTTTGTCATTATCAGCATGAGTCTTGTCACAAATCTAAGATGAAAGTTTGCATTCATGGTATGAGGAGAAGCAAAGCAATCCATTGAATGAGCTAAGTCCCAGTGCACATGAATTTCAAGATCCTTATGCAGTGTTTTTGGAGTCAGATAGAGAATCCATATTATTCAATGGATCTGTTTACAAGTTTTCATGGGAGTTGCCTTTTAGTAGTTCTCTCTTGTTGTTCATAAGAAAGCACTTGTGGAGAATGCAAATAGCAGCTAGAATGGTTACTTGGTTGCATTGGTTATTTCACTTCACTTGATTAGGTGATGTATGGAACAATTATAGTAAGTTTTATTGAATAAGCTCCATTTTCAGCATATTTTCCAGTTTGTCAATTGTGTTTTAGTCTTGCGTCATTTTTTGATTTAGCTAGCTTCAAGATAGTTTCAGCTGCTAAGTGTCTAGTTTCAGCTATTGAGTATCTAGTTTCAGCTGTTGAATGTCTAGTTTCAGTTGTTGATTGTCTAGTTTCAACTGCTGAATGTCTAGTTTCAGCTATTGAGTGTCTAGTTTCAGCTGCTGAGTGTCTAGTTTTAGCTGTTGAGTGTCTAGTTTCAGCTTTTGAGTGTCTAGTTTCAGCTGAGTGTCTATTTTCAGCTAAGTTTCTAGTTTCAACTTTTGAGTGTCTTGTTTTAGTTCTGAGTTAGTCTTAGTTCTTACTCATTTTAGTTATGAGTCTTGAGTCTTGAGTTTTGATGTTTTTGTTGCCAAGATGTTGATTCCATTGCCCAATGGATAAGGCACTGGTCTTCTCTCAGAAAGATATGCGGTTCTTGGCATCTCCAAGGAGCTACCATCACCATTAGAGCTAGTTTTAGTGTTAGTCTTTGAAACCTTCCACCAGTGATCAAATATGCTCTTACAAACTGGTCTTAGGTCGTCAAAGTCAAATTTTGTCATTTTAGTGAGTCTTCAAGTAAAATTTGGTCACTAGGTATTAGGTCTAGGGTTTGTTTTCACTCCTTTCAAGGTTTTCCAAATGTCAGTCCATGTCACCATTCAGATGAGTGTACCATCATTCAGAGAGTTGTCTTGATAATTTCAGGTTCCAATGGTTCATTTTACACCTTGTTCGTGCTTCAGTTGTGCCTAAGAAGATTCATTTCCCTCTCCTAGGGTTTTGAAGGTAATTTCTCTTGGATGGTCAAATCATCAATAAAACTTGTATCCTAATGCTCATACACCTTCCCCTATCCTTAATGTACCTTATTAAACACCTCTCATCATTGATATTCCTCAAATTCATCATTTTCCCACAAACCCTAGATTATTGCTACAATTCAACAATTTTCCAGGTTAGGCCTGTGTTTTTCCCTTTTGAACCCCTTCCCCTCACTCAACATTTTAAATTCCACTTTTCCCTGCTTCCTAACATTCCTCCCTACTTCCCAAAACTTTCTCAAGAATTTAGAAGTCCCTTATATCCTTCATTTCACTTCATTTCAACAAATCCCCTGTTCCACACATCAGGATAGGTTTTACTCAAGTGACGTTTCTAAGAAAGAAAAAATGAATTTGGAAAGCATGAGAGAGGATTTTGTCCATAATAGGCCAAGGAAGAAAAACCTCCTTCACTTATTACACAGCTATCATGGTTTTAGAGAAATGTCAAAAATATAGTTGCCTCAGGAGAATTGCTGCACCTCTGGAGCGACCTTATGAAAATCAAGATTTCTCCTAGCTTGGTTAGCCAAATGACTTGCTTGATGAGTTAAATGATATCTAGAAACAGCGCTATTTCCCATGAGCTATCATGAGCTTAATTTGGAGTTGAGGAAGACCTTCAAAAGTTGACTGCAACAATGCTCTACATTTAGGCAGCCTCATTTTGCACATTTTAACCAGTCTTGGGAGATTTAACTTTGGATAGGGCAAGTGAACTCAAAACTAAAATGGTAAAGATGTTTTGCAAGCTAGACTCAATAGGCTTTCCAGCACACTATCTTGCACCCAATTTGGAGACAGGGAAGACCTCCAAAACTGGGTTTGAAAGCATTGCTACACATTAAAGTTTTGGCACTGCGCATTAAATTTTTCAACACAGTTTTTTCCAATAGGTGCGTACCGCCACTGGTGCTACGCTTTTTATGGGGACATCTATTTGAAAAATGGCCTGCATATTTGGAATCATCATAGAAAAATAAGTAAACCAAGAAATATTAAGAAGATTTGGATAAGGTATTGGTCACCAAAAGGGCAAAAAACACCGAAAAAGTGTCATCTCTGCCACGTTTTTGCCACATAGGAAGTAGTCTGGGGAGAATCAAATTTGGGAGGGCCAAATGAGCTCCAAATCAAAAAAATCAAACTATTCCATAAACTAGATAGGTGGGTCTTTCCAACAAGCCAACTTGCATCTGATTTGGACACTGGGAAGGCCTCCAAAATTGGCCCTAAAATGGTGCTACACATTAAATTTTTGGTGCTACGCATTAAACTGATTTTGCCAGTTTTGCTTAAATTTCCGGATTTTTCCTACTTTTCTTGGAAATTGACTTTTTCCTCATTCCTTGGTAAATTTATGCATGGTAATTGATGTATTTGATGTAAATATGGATGAAAAGAACCTCATAGGGTAGATACATCAATTTTCAAGTGGTTTTGATGATGGATGAATTGGTTTCCTAAGTTCTAGAGGCAAGTTGTTCCGTTGACTACTTTTGTGTTCCTAGTTTAGATATGGCTGAAACCACTCCTCTTCTCATGGATTCGACCACTGATAGATAGCATGAATGGTTTGATTCCTATATTATGTACTTTCTTATCATTTGTAAAGGTTCTACTCTTGTGGAAGCTCTGAACTCTATTGTATATCTCTACAACAATTTGGCAGGGAATAAAAACCAAGTTTCAGAGCTATTTTTGTGGGGTTCTTGTGATAGTGAGTCTATGTATTGTTTCTTCTTTGTAATGAGTTTTTCTTATATTTTATATGTATCCAAATCTATCTTTCTCTTCTAAAACTAAATGAATCAAGGTGAATAGGCAAAATACATTGTTGTGATTTGTCTTGGGAATGCATTTGGTTTTCAATGTTTTCAACTGTTTGAAGAGGACTCATAGTTTCTTTATGCCCTCCTCAACTCCTTAGTTATCTTAAACTACCATCTCAATTCATTTCTAGTACATAAACCCTTATCTACCTCACCCCACAGAACATGTCTGTAAATATGACTTGATTTCCCAGACCCAATCTGTCTTCTCCTATTGATCCAACAACCAAAACCTCAAAATCAAACTAGAAACCTAAGCTACTATACCTAGCCTAAAATCCAAATATGATAAAGTCATCTCCATCGAGATTGACAAGGAGAGATCCCTCTCTCGACCTGGTAGGGCTAGCTACCAAGTTAAGTGTGGTTTGTGGTTATCCTAGGATTTCCTCCCTTCAGCCTGAGGTCGATCTAGGCTCTAACAACAGTGAAGTTATGAGTTAATATTTACAGATTTGTACACTAGTTTGTCTCGGTAATAGCATGTGTACACATAGGTTATACTCTTCCAAGTAGCATACACAAAAGAAAATTCTTATCTTCAGGTCTGACTGATTTATCGGATCAGTTATGTTGTTTCACTACTGTCTATCAATGAAGTCTTCTTAGATATGAAAGTAAAACAGAATGCATAAGGAATTTGATATCTGATTGATTGATTGTATAAGTAGGGTGATCTCTACTACTGCCCGTGTAAGGCTCTGTAAATTGACAATAGATGTTGAGTATACTGCTGGTTGGTACAAACTTGATTCAAAGGTTTTATGCTTTAGTAATTTTGAAGGTATACGTAGGTTTGAATAAAGGAAGTAGAGTATACATGTAGGTTGGGTTCAGTAAAGTAGCGTATACATTCTGATGCATGATTTTTGAGGTTGCAGTTGGTTCTGAATGATGAGGGAGGTTTCTGGGTTTAGCACGGTGATCTGATTGCTTAGATTAACTAATTGTTGGTTGATGAAGTTTGAGTTTAAAAGTTTCTGATCGGTTCAGTATGAAAATTTGATCAAACAAGGCCATCATGTGTATTGTTTTGTACCAGGACCATCCAATCTGAAAATTTATGAAACGTGGTCCTTGGAGCAAGAGAGAAAGTCGTAGAATTCTGTAGGCCAATGCCTATGTACTAGCAAACACATTGTCTAGTACAAGAGCTAGGTTTTGTATCTCCCTTCTAATAGAATATGAAAAAAAATAGAAGGTTGTAGCCTTCTATAGGTGGGTACCTCTGTACTCGTATGAGTCTACACCAATACAAGATTGAAAACAGATTCTCTTATTATTAAAAGAAGCCAGAGATGACAACAGTAGGTGGTTTTCACCCACATTAGGTTTCCACCTCAAAATCTTGGTGTTCATGTGTGTTTCTTAAGTGCGATGGTTTATTTTGTTTTTACTACACCGTTTAATAAGTTACTAATGCACTAGTTATAGATCATCACATGATAAATTAACTAAATCACAAGTTCTCTTGGTATACGCTGGTTTCACCATTCATAGTAGCGTGTACATGCTAGTTCACTTCATAGACGTAACATATACAAATATGTTTGGGAAATGAAAAATTATTGATCTGATAATACTGATTCACCCCCCCTGTTAGTATTATTTCCAACACTTTGAAGAGTCGTGTTGTTCCCTACATCTCATAGGAGCCCTTCTTGGAGTTGTAAGGTTTTATTATTTTCAATTAACATTTCAATTCTTCATTTTATATCTTGTTTAGTTTGTTCATCTAACCGTCCAATTCGATTTCTAGTGCATTCTTTTGATAGTGATGATAACGTTCATAACAAAGAGTGTTTTTGTTTAGCCATTTTGTTGTAGGATGAATGAGTGAAGCTGAGATCTCTTGTGCACATGATAAGTAGCATAGAAGAGTGTTGATTGATTTAGAATTTGCAACATAGTTTGAGTTATATTTGAGTTAAGTTACATTTAAGTAAATAAGATTTGATTTATATTGAGTGTGATGATCGGGATTAAATTATTTTTATGTTGGGGCAATTTATGTTTGATTCAAGAGTAATTTTATTTCTGCAACTGTGATATTTCATTTAAGCAAGTGAAATAATTTTGATGTCATTTTTGTTAGCGAGTGACATATTTACTTTCATGTAATATTAATGAAAACATGTGCATCTCGAGATCTCAATTTAATCTAGGAATTTCTTGAATAAAAAGGAATTCTAGTACTTACAGTACACATACACACCATTAGTATACTAGACCTCGTCGATAATTTATGTAGTAATTTAACATCAATTAAATTATCAAACAATTATAAAGATCCAATAAATGGCTTGGGTTTCACGTCATTATAGATGTCATGTTGGTTTTCTGTTCAGCAGGATGATCATTGTAAATACCTCACCGAGATATGTTATAAATATCCATGGGTAGTATGTTTTATTTTCAGCAGTTTTGCTGAGGTAGATGTATGGTTGAACACCTAAGATGGTGTCCCCCAAGGAGGAGATTTTTGTAATAGCCCCGGTGATAATTTTATGTAATAAAATTTAATAAAGGAAAAATAATAACCATGGTTGATGGGACACTTATTCCAAGTTGAATGTTGGGCAATACATCCTAGTTTGGGTGTTCATTGGTTTATTATGGCTAAGAAAATTTGCAAAGGCAGTGGCTAAGGCTTTTGAAAGGAAAAATGACATTTTTGACACATTTTGTTTATGAAATAACGAAAATTAGGAGAAAAGGACAATGAAAGGTTGCATTTTACAGGTGAGGAGGAAAATGAACGAAAAATAATTTGAAATGAAGAAAATAGAGGCCTAATTGATAAAAGGGATTATGAGGATCAATTGGAACCATTTTCAGTTCAATTTAAGATATATCTTTTTATTCTCTCTCTCTCACTCTTGGGCACTTAGAGTTTCCTTGGAGCACTTTGGCACTAGATCAAGAAAGGAAAAGAAGGCGAGAGGAAGGAAGGAGAAAGCTAGGAAGATCAGGATCAAGCGAATACAACAAAGTTCTTTGTAGGTATCAATTTGCATGTGTGTTTTCCCTGTTAGGTTTGGCATGTATGGTATTGCAAGTGATTCTTTTCTATTATCGCATGGGTTTTTCCAAGTGAGACAATGTTTTCGCCCTAGCCTTGCCATTTCTGGATAGTCATGGTATGATGGTGTTATCATGTTTTGGTTGAGTGGTATTGTTAGATGGATTCGAAGATAATTGAGGTGGACGTGTGAATAATAGAACACATGGCCTAGAAACCCCTAAACTGGACTATGTGTTGCAATAAATCCATATCTTGTGTTGCCTCGGTGGGCCTAGGAATCCTTGACTGATGAATGGTGAGATATATAGTAAACCCTAGAGGTAGGTTCTCTCCATCAAGCATAGTAATCCTGGGATGGGATATGTCGTAAATCCTGGAGAGTGGGTCTCGATTTAGGGCTTGGTGATCCAATGTGATTTCAGTAAAGCCTAAGAGACTAGGAGAGAGGAAAATTCCTCAGGGTGTAGGTTGATAAATCTGGTGGCGTCTGTGCTTGTTTGGCCTAATGATCTGGCGGAAATCATGGTAAATATTCTTATTACATGCTTTTTATGTTGGCCTAGTGATCTGGGATGGATTATGGTAAATCTTGGTTTCTATTAATGAGGGTGAGGTGGTTTAGCCTCGGGTTTCCCCATTGGTTCTTTTGGTTTGATTCCCACATTCATCCTTGAGAATATGGCACGAAGATGAATGAATGAAGAGAGAATTAGCTGAGCCATTCTATGGCCAGGTGGAATGTGGTAGTCCCATCCCAGGTTAGATTTTGCATTCATTAATAAGAGGTTAATTCCTTGACATATTATGTGTAAATGTACTAGTTTATATGTGTATTATATGGCTGATGTATCCTTTGTTTTTTAGTTGTTATTAAATTTATTATAGGGATGTATTATGCTAGTGATGATGTATGGCTCTCCTCATGTTTTTATTTGTAGGAGAATGAACAATGTTTCTATGACCTAATCGATGATAATGCAACTAATGATCTAAAGGAACTATTGTAGCAGTTGCAACACCATCTAAAATTGTGGCTTGCATCCAAATTTCAGAGCCTTACCTGGTTTTCCCCCTTGATGGTCACAAACACTCGGGCCCATAACATGAGCTCTTGTCCAGTGTTCACAACCTCTTGCTTGATTGACCACAAGTTGTCTTTCGACATGTTGATTGTTATGTTTTGCTTATGAATTTGTTCTGGTGATTTTGAAGGTTTCTTTTTGTATGGATGACTTATTTTCGCTATGTCAACATCTGTTGTATTCAAACAAAACGTTGCATACATGGTCTGGAAAGTGTCATGAGGGTCATTCGAAGGCATATCTCAAGTGTGTCACTTATCAGTCTTAATGCTTGTGTCAGTCTCACTGAGCACATGTTTGTCTTGTTGGTTTGAGGTGTCTTGTCATCGAGTCATGATGAGTATGTGATCACAATGTCATGAATGCATAAGTTCACTTTTCTTTCAGAATTAGTCATCTTTCCTGAAAATATTTTGACTAGACAACCCTCCTTCAACGGGACCTCGATCGTAGTGACCTTGTACTACTTCCCATAACTATGCAAATCTTGAGGATTTCCTTCAAGAAATCTACAATATGCAATTCTAGAAATGAGCCAACTGACTATCTCCTATAACTACAAGAAGTTGTCCCAGAACCCGATTCAGTCTACGCTTCCCGTAAGATCACCCATCAAGCCTCCGTCTAGTCAACTGGAAAAAGTAGACTTGAGTTGAGACCAGTGGTTGCATTGATCTACATGACTGTTGAAAACATTTCCAGCTTGACTCCCTTGCACTACCTACAAAAATTGTGCAAATATGTGGGACATGCCTCTACTGCCAGTCATTGCACTTTCCCAGAAAATTGTGCATATCTAACAGGTAGGCTTCCTTGCTAGCCCGCTCTGTTCTCCTTCAGAAAATTGCATAGATTTATCTGTCACCTTCCCTTCTACCTTTCTCTGCAATCAACCCAAAAGTTGCACAGTTATGTCTAGGAGCCCCCAGTTCTTGTCCCTACTGTCCCCTAGAATTATGGAATTTTGACCAGCAACTCCTACAACCTGATGCTCTCCTCCTCTGGAAAACTATACAGAGTTTTCTACGAGTGCTTCCTATTGCCTTCTTTGTCTTCCCCATAGAAACTATGCATATCTTAGCTGGATGAACTACCCAATGGTCCCCTTCAAAATTGTCCTGATTGGGCCAAAGTTCCTAGACACGCTGCCTTCTCTTCCTCCCCTAAACTGCACAATTCTGCCTCCCAGTGGGGTTTATTCCCCACAACTATCACTATTGTCCCCGATTGTGTAAATATGCCTCCCAATGACATCTGCATTTTTTTCCTGATGTTTTTGTAAAGGCTTGTATCTTAGCCTGAGCTATGTTTTGCACAATTTAAATGCCAAGTCCCTCTCCCGGTTACCTGCACCAAAACAGAAAATAATGCATCATGTTATATTAGGAGATTTCTGGATTTGATGTCGCCTCCTCATGAGTGATTGAGGAACATGTACATCGATGAAACATGGCATGATGATGAACATGATGGAGAAGAGGTACATGTTAGAATACTTTCTCACAGTCAAACGAATGCATGAAGCACATCGAGCAACGAGTGAAAGGGACACAGATACATGCACCATCAAGCAAAGATGAAGACCATTGAAGACCCTGTACACTTTTACATGCAGAGGTGAAGAAATGTTACTCTGAGATAATAACATCAATCAACAACACAATACCTTGGCGCATACACCACAGTCACCTAGTACATGTCAGCAATATCATGTCAAGTTGTGTCATGAGTTGTCTCGGCGACATCACTGTTATGGGCCACACTTGTTGTAATCAATGTAATGTAAAGTGGAATTCCACGAGACCCACATATGAATTTGAAGAGTCATGTAAAGTCAAAAAATCATAGGAATTCAAACAATGATGAGGGAAGTCGAAGTGTCAAAAGGGTCATTTATTCCCCCTTGGCTATATTTACACCCTCATTGTATGTGCAATTCACTTTTCACCTTCACTCCTCCTGCATAACCTTGAGAGTTTGTAGTCTTTTCTTTGAGGAGCAAGTAGTGTATCCCACATCCCACTACTAGGACTAGTGATGTATGGTGTACAAATGTGTCTTAGATATTTTACTTAACGCGGAAGCTTATCTGAGGCCAAAACATTTTCATGCATGTTTTTTATCCATTTGTAATAATATTCTTTAAACATTTGTAATGCATGTTTGATTAACTTGTACTAAAATAGTTGAGGATGTACTATACTTCGGTTATTTTAGTACTCATGTTAGTGAAGATGTGTTGTATTGTTTATCACTGTTGTCCAATCCATGTGGACTACTCTGTCAGACATTAAGCATACCATCTTTGTCTTTTCTTAGTTTTAACGACTGTCACAAATGTGTGGACTAATCTATTGTACAATGTACATGTTTTCCATTGAATTTTGGTTTTCATGACCATAACATCTGTTGTGGACTATTCTGCTAGATGTTGGACAGACCCTTCTTATTGTTTGCATGTGTTTCTTCCTAGGTTGGGACTATTCCCTTTCATCAAGAAGCTCACTTTACTCTCCCCTTTTACAGTAAGAGAACCTAGACACAAGTCACATTATGCACTCACCAGGAAAATGTACCTTGTTATTTGAAGATACCAGTGTAACACTCTCACGTGCTGACAACTAGAGCCAAGAAAAATCTTTAAGATAATGGAAACTGGGCCATCATACCAGATGGGACTCCTACACCAAACAATGTGAGGTCTAGTTGGGACCTCATATCCGGAAGATAGCCTTTGTTGGCAGGTCCAACACTGTCAACAAAATGGTGCTAGAAGGAGGGCCATATTACAAGCTAAGCCCATTGCATCTGCCTTAAATCTCTTATCTAAAATGGATGATACACCAATTGTGCTCCTGGGGTGTTTCTCCAATTTTTCCCTTCATCAAATTTCACTCCCCGTTGAGCTTCTCAATCACTTGTCTGAGTTAAACTTTGATGGCGAGAATGTAACATCCATATCGAAGCACATTTCTAATTTTCTTCAAATTTTCCAACCATATGAAATCAATAATGAAGAGTCTTCTTGTGTGTGTTTCTACCTCACCCTTGAAGGTTGTGCTAATCGATGGTGTCATACGTTGCCTCCTGCTTTTGTCCATTCCATTATCCCTTTCCTCAAGGAGCTCCATCATAGCTTTGGTAAGTATAAGTACTGAGATGTTTGTGGAAGAACCATCCTATTAAGAATTGAACCTAATGAATCAGTTCAGAAATTTTCTGATCTATTTCTTCACCATTGCTATGAAATTCTGGAAGAAGATTTGAACTAGGATTTCTTCAAACAAGAGTTCAAGTGCTTGGTTCATTTCTATCTATACAGTGAAATTGAACCTCATGATTTTGCTACATCCCCAACTATTGCAGATCATCAGGCACCTCAGATTGTAGAGGAAGAGCCCAACACCCCATTTGTTCCTTGTCGTCATCCTTTTCTGGTCCTGATGTGGGTTATCCCTTGTAGTGATTGGAAATATGAGGAATCTATGCAACATTTCCAATCCCATTTTTTGATATGTCTCATTCTTTAATGGAGGAAGTTCCATAATGGCCTAGAGAGCCTATAGCTAAGCCTCATTCCATTCTGTAAGAGGATAGCATTGTTCCCAACTCATGTCTCGAAGTTGATCTACCTCTCTTCGATCCTCCATCATTCACAATCCATGGCTCCTTGTACAATGACTCAGTTGATCAATCTGTTTCACTAGCTAGTTGTACACATTCTCTCGATTCTCAAGATGCTAGCTCAAATTGCGATCAGGTGCAAGGTAGTCACATTGCATTGGAAGAGGAGCGGAAAGGTGAGGACACTATCAATTCTCCCTCTCTAATTAAAAATTGCCTGCATCAAAACAATGATCCTCCATTCTCTAACAATTCTCAAACTGCTAATCTCAGTGAAACATATTGTATAATTAATTCTTTCAATCAACCCCTAGTCTTGGGAAGTCATCACTCCCATGCTTCCATATACCGCGACGAATGCCTAAGCACATCATGTGATCTTCTGTTTTATCATGAATAATCTAAATCAGATCTAGAATTTCCTGCACTCAAAGAAGATGTTGATATTAAAACTTCCTCTTTACCTCACTTTCCCATGTGTACTACCATTCAAAATGCACCCACATGCGTTGGAGATACTCCATGTTCTCTTACTTCTTCATCTGATGAGTTATCTCCTCAATTGACACAAGGAGTTGAGGTTATCCATGATGAAGTTGAAAATAGTTTAATCATATAGTGTACTTCCCATTCCCTGTCATCTCTTCTCTTTCATGAAGACAACACTTCAAGTTAGCTTGCTGAAGCTGAAAAATCTAGTGCAACCTATGACAAAGATGGTTGCCATCCTCAGAGAAATTTTGAAATAAACAACAACAACCATCTTCAAGCCATGCATGATCTGGTTCAAACTTCAAAATATTATTCTGCAATTATGGAATGTTCTAGGACGTACGAGTGAGTTAAGCCACTTCAACATTCATTCATGGTTATGTTAGGACCTTGTGGCTCTGGTAAGCCTCTAGAAGCCAATCAGATCTGGTTTCTCACACACAATCCATCGATCAGCATGGTTGCACTCAATATGAATTCATGTGTAAAAAATGTTTGGTATTCTGGATGTGAACTCTCAAATTTTCAAAATTTGACTTATAGTCGAATTCACAAATTTCTCACAGTGCATCTATGTTTATGCACATCTCTTGCATAAACCTCGGGGTGGGAATGTCCATTGCTCATGAGATCATGGAATTATGAAGTTGATCATCTCAAATACTTTCTTTTCCCATGATCACACTTATCCGATTTTCCATCTCATGATCAGTTCCTAAGTCTCCTTGCAAACCTTGTAGTTCAAATATGCTCATTGATCACACCAACAATCCCCTTGTGTGATAATGAGTGCACAAGCTATCACCTTAATCAAGTTCCTTTCATTTCAGCATGCCCCAATTGGTTTCCTGCATTCACAATGCTGGCATCCCTTTTACACTCCTCTGATGACCATGATTCTTGTGCAATTTTTCACTAGTTGCAAGGCGTTATCTGTCATCTTTGGCTCATGGCGAACTTGGTTCCATTAATCAGAGCATTCACAAGATTGTTCAAATGAATTTGTCCTTGTTCATTTCAAACTGGGAATATGATATTTTAAAAAACACATCTGATCATTCCACATATTGGGTGACTATCATGCAACTTATCATTTTCTGAACAATACATTCAATGAAATTTACTTCATGCTATCTCATCTTCATGGTTTATCATATTTCTCCTCATATTTTTGTCATGCAAGTGAGTCACCTCATATTGCACTCATGGTTATGCAAGGTCCACAGCATCTTGCCATGATAGATGAGAATGATCAAATATATTTTTATGTACAAGATTCCCTTCATGATCTTCTCTCTCCAATAAGAAATCCATCTTTTCGTAGGTCATGAGACCTTCCAAACAACCACTATGAATTTCATGATCCAATCACTCAATGGTTGGAACAATGTTACTTGGCGAGCTATGTTTCAAGAAACATACATCAATCCTTCATCATGCTTGCTAATAAGGTCATTACAGATGAACACACACTCACAAGAGGCTTCTAAGGATTGTTGAATAACAGTATCCACAAAAAAGGTAGGCATGTGTATTGAGTGCCTATGACACACTTTTCCACCCGTGGACAAGAGCTTCCTGTCTGTGTGCATATTTCCAAGATTTTGTATCTTCTGTTGCACACTATTTGTTATATATTTTAATCTCTTGTATCTTTCTAGTTGCAGGTTGGGAACGACTACGGTGGCTTCACTAGAAATTTCATGCCACATAATCCAAACTATTTAGTTGTTAGGATAGGAGTAGGATTAGCTTCATTTTAGTTTTCCTTCCTAGCACTCATCCTGCACTTCTAGTCCGTGATGGTTTTCTTATTCTCATTATGTTTTCTTTAGTCATTTTTCTTTCTTGTCTTCTGGTTATGTTTACTTGTTGTGTACTCATTTCCTTGTCTTGTTCTTCCCTTTCATGTTGATTTTTCCTTCTTTTTTTTTGCTACGCGCATAAGTGTTGTCCTATACTGTGTTCTGGCTTTTGAATAAGTATGTGGATGAATTTAAAGAGTCTTGTGACACTGCAACACTTGGCCAGTCCCGTGTCCATCTTCTTTGTGTCTGGTTATAATTGTTTGTCGATGAAGCTTGGATGGGAAATACTATCCATTTGTAAGGGAAGTTCTAGTCAAACCATGAACTTGTGGCCAAACTGGGAATCCCCATGCATGTACTTAGTCTTTTGTTCTATGTGTTCAATATTAATCCAACTAGTAGAAACAAAGAAGGGGAAAAATCTAAATGAGCAAACCTGAATCATAGGTCTTACATGCTTCTCTGAAGGAACAACCTCTTCTGCTATCAATAAGTCAAGATCCCTCCCTTGCACCAAAAATAATAAGTTCCTATGCACAGTTGTATTTCAAAAAAATACAAAGGTGAAAGAAGAGAAAGTCTTCCTGTGCAGAGAGGTGACACAAGAAACTCCACCGAGGTATTAACTAGGCTTGCTAGAAGTGGAGCAATGCGTGTGTTCTTGTGTGACTCCATTGGGGTATTGGTCATACCTTCTAAGAGTGGAGCAAAACCAGAGATGAAAACTTATACTCTGCAAATCTTAAGCTCCTGAATTAAACTACCCTTCCTGATTTCGAAACACTGCAATCTAGCTGAAAATCTTGATGTGTTTGACTGAGTTGGTACAAGGTGAACCATGTTTGTCCATGGGAAGTGGGGAAGCCAAAGTTACCTGCAAAATGAATAAATACTCCCTGAAAGGCTAAGGCCCTATGCTGAAAATGAACCAAAATAGAGAAGTTGGTATTCAACTAGTGTGTCACCAACACTCGTATCTATTGCAACAACATCCAAAATTTTGGCCTACATCCAAATTTCAGCGACTTCCTTGGTTTTTCCCCTTGATGGTTGCAAACACTCGGGCCCATCACATGATAATCCTTCCTTGCAAGTTTGTTTTGGTGATTTTGAAGGTTTCTCTTTGTGTGCATGAGTTGTTTTCACTCTATCGACATCAGTCACACTCACACACAAAGTTTCATACACGGTCACGCAAGAGTCTTCACAGTCAATCAAAGACATATCTCAAGTGTCACACTTGTCACTCTTAACCCTTGAGTTAGTCTCATTGATCAAATGTTTGCATTGTTGGTTTGAGGTGTCTTGTCCTCAAGTGGTACTAAGTATGTGATCACAATGGCATGAATCCACAAGTTCACTTTGATTCACACATAATCATTTTTCCTAAAAATATGTCAACTGGACAACCCTCGTTCAATTGGACCCCAATCACTATGACCTTGCACTACTACCCAGAATTTCACATAACTTGAGGTTTTCCTTCAAGCCATTTGCATTGTACAATAATGAAAATGAGTTAGCTAACTATCTCCCAGAAGTGCGCAGAATTTGTCCTGTATCCCGATACAGGTTGTGCTTCCCACAAGATCATCCATCAAGCCTTCCTCTGGTCAACCAGAAAGAATTGACCTGAGTTGGGACCCAGGGTTGCACTGATCTCTAGCACTACATAGAACTTATCCAAGATGACTACCTTTCCATCTCTGCAGAAACTATGTAGACATGTGACACATGCCTCTGATGCTAGTCACTTCATTGTCCTAGGAAATTGTGTAGATCTGATAGGCATGCTCCCCTACTAGCCTACTTTTTTCTCCTTCAAAAAATTGCACAGATTTTTCTATCATCTTGCCTTCTTCCCCGCTCTACAATCAGCCCACAAATTTCACATTTGTGTAGCCCCCACCGCCTGTCTGAAATTGTATCCTAAAATTAGGAAATTTTGACCAATAGCTCTTATAGCGCAATCATATCCTCCTTTGGAAAACTGTGAAGATTTTTCTGCGAGTGGCTCCTGTTGCCTACTCTTTCTTTCCTAAATAAACTATGAATATCCCAGCTAGATGACTTGCCTAGTGTTCCCCTTGAAAACTGCGCATATTGGCCTAGTAGTTCCCCGACAACCTGCCTAGTCTTCCTCCCAGAAACTGCGTAATTATGCATCCTAGCTTTTTTTTTTCTCCTGTAGCTCTTGATGTTGTCCCAGATTGAGAAAATCTACCTCCTAGTGACATCTCCATTGTATTTAATGGTAGTCCTCTAGATCTTCGCATCCCGACCTGAATTGTGCTCTAGGCAGTTTCAGTGCCATATCCCTCTCCTGGTCTTATGCACTGAAACGAAAAACAATGCATCATGTTAGACTATGATATTATGGATTTGATTTTGTCTTGTCATGAGTGGTTATAGGAACAAGTACATTGATGAAACATGTCGTGACGACGAACGAGATGGAGAAGAGGTGCATGCTAGAAGACTTTCTCGTAGTTGAACGAACGCATGAAGCACATCAAGTAGCGAGGGAGAGGGACACATAAAAATGCACCATCAAACAAATACCAAGACTATTAAATACCCCACGCGCTTTGCCATGTAGAGTGAATACATGTTACACATAGAGCATACCATCACTTAGCAGAACAAAAAATTGACACGGACACCACGGTCAGCCAGTACCTGTCAATAGTGTTATTTTGAGTTGTGTCGTGATTTTTCTCGACCACATCACTATTATAAGCCATACTTTTTGTAACCAATGTAATGTAAAGTTGAAGTCCAAGAGACCCACATATGAAGTTAAAGAGTCATGCAAAGTTGAAAAGTCATAGGAATACAAATAGTCATGAGGGAAGTCGAAGAGTCACAAGGGTCAATTATTCCACCTTAGCTATATATACTCGCTCATTATATGAGCAAAGGACTTTTTACCTTGTGCAAATTCATTTTTGAAAGTGTCATTGAGATTTGGGGAGTGACCTAGGCTCTGGGATTGTAAAAGTGGCACAAATCTCGGAGTTTCAGGAACTGGTTTAAGGTGAAAATTCCCCAAATGCATGCATAACCATGCTCTCAAAGTTTTTTGGAGACTCCTGGAGGCATGCTTGTCCATATCGAGGGAGAATCGAGGGGTCTAATAGTATAAATCTTTAGTTGGTCTCAGGGGTTGGTTACCTGTGTGGTTGGGTTGGCTCCTCGGAGTTCTGTTGCTGTTGTGGAAGTTTTGTGTTGTGTGTTTCCATCGATTTCACTTCCTTAAGGTCACCTAGGAGGTTAACTCCCATTATAGTGGCATCTCATATCATATTTACCCCTATTGGATGGTTACTTCGATAGATGTGGGGTGAGGGTTTCACTAAAAGTTTGCACTAAATTTTTATAAATGAAGGGATAGGGGAATCATTCGATAAGGTATTTGGAATTGATGTATATTATATGGAGGTATGAAGCTCAAGGATTGATGGAGATATTATTTAATTATCAAAGAGTAGAAGTGAGGAGAAAAGCTATGATGAAAATTAGGTCATGGAATTTGACAGAAGATCTATGTCATGAAAAATTGGTATGGTACGAAAAAAGGAGGTTTGAGGTGCAAAAGTGAATTGCGGATTAACTATAATAGAAATTTGGAAATTGTTTCTATAGCCTGAAACATTTTCAAAAAATAAATAAACTCATAGGCCAGTGTTTATCTTGGCATGCAAATTCAGAACTCTCACACCCAATTGTAGACTGCCACATGGTGAAGGATGATGTGTGCTTGAAAAATGGCATGATTAACATGTACATTAGGATTTTGAGATATTAATTTTTTTTTAGGAAACTGTCCTCCTAAAAACCTTTTCATGTGGATATGAAAGTATAAGAACTCAATGTTCCATGTCATTCACTGATATCCAGTCACCACTTGACATGTTACTTATGATGATGTCCCCTACCACATGCCACTACTCATGGGTGAAACATGTCACTCTTGTTTATTTTGCAT
The DNA here is from genome assembly GCA_031772625.1 of Pinus tabuliformis. Taxonomy (NCBI): domain Eukaryota; kingdom Viridiplantae; phylum Streptophyta; class Pinopsida; order Pinales; family Pinaceae; genus Pinus; species Pinus tabuliformis. The sequence goes on along the minus strand of CM062807.1, from coordinate 1,061,695,555 downwards.
GTCAAAAATTCTTTATCTATTTGATAGATGTTTTCAATATGAATTTGAGACATCACCAATGATGATAACCTTGTGACATCATCCATCATTTGTCTTTGGTTATTGATAATATAATTCCTTCGATGTTGAAGGTCTTGATACCATCCTTTGATGCAGACATTAACAAAAAATATGTTGTCAATAGAAAGGCCCATCTACTAGAAATGTGGTATATTGGGACGTTTCCCATAATGTGCACTTTTAAACCATTTTAGGGCCTAATATTCCAATATTTCCATGTACCCTTTTTAACTGGAACTAGTTCACAGCGCTTGTACTAGCCTATAACTAGGGGATAATGGTACGGTCATTTAAACCTAAAATTTTCAATACTCTACCATATAAATGTTGAATACCATCCTCACTGATCTTGTTATGAAACCAGCTCACAAAAAGATAGAAAAGAGAGATCAACGCCTTAGAATTTAGGCTCTTCGAGGGGGCAACCTCCTTTACATTAGACAAATGAGCAATTCTTGTATGATACAAATGAAAAGACCTCCTTTCTATATATAGGAGTCTAGGGAATCAAAACATAATCAGAGCCGACATAACAATAATAATGTAAGGGCACAATAATAACAATAGTGGGCTTCTATGGGGCACAATAGTAACAATATGGGCACTACATGGGTACATCAATATAATAAGTGGGTTATACTAATAACAATAAGGGGTTACACTAGTAGTATAGGGGCCTAACACGCCCCTCTCCTTCAAAAAGTGTTGTCCTCAACACTTGAGTAGCTCTTAATGCTTCTGTATAAAATTCTTGTCCTCCCATGTGGAATCTTTAGTGGTTAAGTTCTTCCACTTGATGAGATACTCTGAAATTGATTGATTTTGTAGCTGTCGTGTTCTTGTTTCTGTGATTGCTCCAGGTTCCAATATGATTTTTCCTTCCTCTTCAATTTCTAGCAATATTGTTTGAATTGGGATCTTTTGAAACTTTTGAATAACTGGCCATACGTATTCATCCTTCTTCCATTCATCCCTTGCTTAATTTATCCAATCTAGTTGGATAATAGAAATAACACAAAACAATGCTTCCACATCCTCATCCTTTCTTGAGAGTTCATTTGCAACAAAATTTTGCTTCCATTTTCTATAGATGATGTCAAAGTCATAACCCAACATATTTGTGACACATTTTTTCTTTTCTTCTAAAGATAATAGTTGCTTTAAAAATTATTTAAGACTATCATGATCCATTTTTACCTTGAAGAGTCTTCCCATTCGGTAAGGTCGCCATTTTTTAAGTGCATGTAGTATTGCCAACATTTCCTTCTCATAAATATCTTACTTCAGATGTAGCAGTAAAAATACCAATCACCTACATCAAAACATTTTCACTACGATGTTGATCTACTTGTTGTTTCGTTTGATTTTGCACCGAAGTGGCGTTATCCTTTGAAAGTTGGAGAACTTGTTGTTGATGCTTGATGTGATCTTTCACTGCTTGAACCTTTTTCTTCTTGATATGTCTTTCTATCTCTAGAGTTTGCGTGGTAATTTCTTCCAATCCTTTACAAGATATGGCCGAATTCATTTCTTGATGCTCAATGTGATCTTTCACTTCTTGAACATTTTTCTTCTTGATATGTCCTTCTATCTTGATAGTTTGAGGAGTGGTAATTTCGACCAATGAATTGCAAGATATGGCTGGATTCATTTCTTCTTTCTCAATGTGATCTTTCACTTCTTGCACCTTTTTTTGCTTGATATGTCTTTCTATCTTGAGAGTTTGAGGAGTGGTAATTCTTGCCAATGTTTTACAAGATATGGTCTGATTCATTTCTTCTTTCTCTAGGGTGGGGTCCTGGCGTATATCCTCTTCATTTGATGTTTCTTGATCCTTTTCTTCCTCCTTTTCATATTCTATGTAAAATAATTTCTTCTCAGCACACTTATGGCCTTTAGTGCATTTTCTATCACAATTGTAACAAAGCCCTTTTCCTCTTTTTTCTTCCAATTGTTGTGGTGTAACCCTTGTAGGTTGTGGAAGGCTAGGAGAAACAACACTTCCATCTTTATAGTTGTCAGGGGTATGCTTCTTGGTTTCCATAATTTTTCTTTCCACTATGTCACAAAGACCTTTTACTCTTTCTGATTTTTGTGGTGTTGCTCTAAAGAAGGTGTTGCTCTTTGTATCCTCATAATGTGCTATCATTTCCTCCATGAAAATTAACCATGTAACAAGTTGTTTACAAGAACAAAGCCCTTCACACCATAAAAACTGATCCGATTCTAAATATGAAGATGAAATACATACCTTTTTTAATAGTGGTACACCATTTAGATCAAAATATTGCTCCATCTGAAGTATCCAATTTACTGAATCCTTGCCATCAAACTTCCTCATCTTGCCTTTTATTGGTTTTAGGAGCTCAATCTAGAAACATTTGTAACTCTATACTTTCGGATCTTTGAGTTCTAAAATTGCGACCTATAGTAGCCCTCTATGTCCTCTTTCCAATGCCACTAGTTTGATTCAAATTAGATTCTCCAAGAAAGAGTTATGCACAATCTCCCAAGATGACCCGATTATAGACCTTTCCATAAGAGCGAATTTGTATGAAGTGCCACATGTTACTGTTTCAACATTTGGCATTGAAAAATATATACAAGAAACCACATTCCGCACTATTTCTGTACCTTATTACGAAATTTCAATCTGATGTTCAGAGAGAATGTTATGAAGATTTTCCCCAAGTCACCTGTTTCGAATGTAATTCAGGAGTTTTCAAAAGACCAACTTCCTCAGATCATATCTCAGCAAATATAGTGGGAAAAGCTCTGCAATTTGGACCTGTGATTCAGCGCAATGTCTTCTCAAATGGGTTTTTTTTTTATCTTCTGAAACGTTACAGAAAAAAAGTTATAGCAAAAATTCCACGATGACCTATTTGGAGCAGCGAAACCCTAGAATCCAAAGCTCTGATACCAAATGTTATGAAACCAGCTCACAAAAATATAGAAAAGAGAGATCAATGCCTTACAATTCAGCCTCTTCGAAGCAGAAACCTCCTTTACATTACACAAATGAGCAATTCTTGGATGATACAAATGAAAAGACCTCCTTTCTATATATAGGAGTCTAAGGAGTCATAACATAATTAGAGCCGACATAACAATAATAATGTAAGGGCACAATAATAACAATAGTGGGCTTCTATGGGGCACAATAGTAACAATATGGGCACTACATGGGTACATCAATATAATAAGTGGGTTGTACTAACAACAATAAGGGGTTACACTAGTAGTATAGGGGCCTAACAGATCTTCTAGTAAGCCAAAAAATTTAGGTGATTATCCACCAAACTTATTTTCCTTTAACCAACCAAACCTTTCACTTATTCATCTGCATCACTTATGCAATAGTGAGGCTACTGGTTGAGAAACATCTAGCACCCTATAGGCCTTAAAATCCCACCAACATGACAGTATTACCTCCGAATATTATGATATATAGTTATTCAACATGCATGCATTCACAAGAAACAATTAAATGCATATCTATATAAATCCATTAGAGCAAAAGTTGAATTTTCCATTTATGAACATAAATGGGGATAAGAATTATTAATTAGCATAAGAGAAAGGATTCCTTTGAATATAACATTCATATTTGTAATATAAATGCAGAATAACGTCAACGTGATATATTCTAGATCTCATATGTCTATTCAGGGTCATTTCAACATAACATTCAACATGACTATAGAACAAATTCCATCCTAGTAATGCATACATACAAAAAAAATTGGAGCATAGTATATGGATATGAAACAATGAATATAATTTTCATTTTATCTACAAGATAGGAATAGAATTATTTATGTTGCTTAATTTTATTAGAAACTGAAGAAAGGAGTTGAACTCTCCACTCAACCATACACGCAACTAAACTAAAATCTTCTTGTATTTGGCTAAATCTAAGTGAGATTTGATTTTTGAATGATGATTCAACTAGGGTATTACACGAAAGGTATAAATTTAGGGGGGCATATAGGATGAAGGGAAATATTTTTTATTGGTTGAGAAACAGGCTTGCCACTTCTCAAGCTCTAAGTCTAGGATGAATAAATAGAAAAATATTGCCACTCATGGATAGTGCAATATAAAGGGAGAACCCTTGAGCACTTCGCATGGTTCCCTTAGTGATCCACCACATTTCCCATATTTTATGTCCATATACATAACCAAAAGAATAAAGTTCTTCTCGTTCAGCCTCACTCAAGTAGTGGGATCTCTGTCTTGTTTCCGTATCTAACACACTTCAAGCTTTGACAATGTAGTCCAACCTCCAATCACAATTTTATAGTTTCATACAAACACATGTATTAGGTTGACAAGTTTATAATGTTTTTTGGTTTACACATAGTTTAGGTCTCTTTTCATGTTTTGACCTCAAATTGCTACACTCCTCTAACTCAACAATAATGAATCCCTTCCTTTCTCCATTTGTGTTGCTATACACATGAGAGATCTATGATGCCATTCTCAGGTTCTAGTGTCAACTAGGACCCTTTTTTGAGGCATATATCCCATGCTTGGGTAGTTCTAGTACCTCCTCCCCTATTCCTCTCATAACTATTTGGAAGTTCTCACTGCATGTAGAGCATTAGGGGTCAAGAACATTAAATGCAAGGAATATTCGAAACTTCCCAAATGCCCCTTACAAGCTTCAACAAGGTTATCCTTTTCGAACATGAACATTCATTTTGGATTCTCATCATGTTAAACTTTCCTTTTTTATAATTAAATTACAAAAATAATTCATTGGATAGTTTTGGTATATATCCATGTTGTCCCTTTAGCACTATCATCCATTAATTTCATTACAATACTTCTATATTATAAAATTGGATATTAGATGCTACATTCGGAATAGAAAAGGGGTTTTCTAGTCTAAACTTGCATTAGTATGGATATTATTTCTTGTGATTTAATCAATAATGACATTCCTTCAATTATAAAAAAACAAATCACCTAAACGTTTGTAGACAACACAAAATTAATAACATATAAAAAATGAGAACGAAGAAGTTAATTGAAGTCTAATAGCTCAATTACTAGTATCTAATCAATTAATATAGTCTTCCCACCCACTATTAGGAAACTAATGAAGAATCCTAAAAGATTCACTAGATCTTCTATGAAAAGCCTATAGTTAATTGGTAGAAACAAGCTTATGCTAACCTAAAGCTCAGTAATAGAAGGTAAAATCCTTATGGGGGTTACCTCATTTATTTTACATCAAAAATGGTTTCTAGACTAAACTCAAACCATTATTTGGAATAGCGTAGAATAAGGGAGGTGAGGCTCAACAATACCACTGTAATAAAAGGAAACACTCATAGAACTCCGAGGTATCATGCTTGAGGGTAGTAGTGTATCTCCTTGTTTAGAAGGTTCTTAACTAGTAGTGAAGAAAATGTGGTTTCTAGAAACATCACTCCCCAAAATAGGAGTAGGATAAAAAAATAATTGCATCAACTCTACCACTCCATCATTCGATGTCTTAATATGTTTCTAAGAAATCAAAGGTATTTTAGATGTACAAAACCCTTTAAACGTGGGCCACGATCATTTTATCTTTGGAATAAGAGGATATGTATGAATAAGGTAATCTCCCTTGCAAACATTACAGTTAGGCTTGCATATTTCGCATCAATAGTTATTAGTAGAATCCGTTCACCTAGCATGACTTATAGTGGTTGGTTTCTTTCATATGCATGAATTGCAATGGTTAGTTTCTCATCCCAAATATAAGTTACACTAACTCATGAATTGCCTCCAACATGGAAAGTAGTGGTTTAGGATTCTCCAATATGAGTTTAAGTGGATATTGAGTCATTAAAACCATCAGTTTCAATGATTATTGATTTCTCCATTCTTCATTCATTCTTATTATTATTATTCCACCTTCAATTCCTTCTATACTTTTGGCTGCAAGGATATCTACTATCAGTAGAAGAGGTAGGAGGAAGAGTATTATCTTTCATTGGAAAGGATGTTTTATGAGAATCTCAAACATTCATAATGGATATCAACCAAACTATTAGTCCTACATACAATCTAAGAATATTTTTTATGGCCATAAAACAGAAACAAATATTTCCAAAGGAATGAGATGTACAAGAGTCCCCTTCGGAAGGGGTCCCTTGGTTGAAATTCGCAAAATAATTTTTTAGAAATTTTCTAGTACTAGATGTCTAGAGAGTGTTCATGGGGTACTCATTCAACAAAATACCCATATGAATATCCTTATGGATGTTGGTTCACCCAAAGACATGATTTCCCCTAGAACTAGGAAAAGCATTACAGAGAGTATTTCAAAAATATGAGAAAATAAAGTTTGGTATCATTAGGATACCAAGAAGAATATTGCAACTAGGTGGAAGTCCACATCCAATGGTAAAACTAAGGTGTTCCCTTGGCTAAATACTAATTCAAATCTAGTTTCTTTCAATGATGCAATGGGCATACTAACACTACGAACACTCATGGAAGGAAATAAATGTTTTACTTGGGTTCCCTAGATGGAATGATTGGGTTTCATAGCCATGTATGAGGGTGTAACTATCATACCAAATGGTGGCAAATAGGATTTCATTGTGAACCATCCTATCATAATTGAATAACTAGAGGTAGCATAGTCCTTGTTACATGAATCACTAATTATATACATCATATGAGGGTTACTAAACTAATAGAAAAATAAAAAATGGTTATTCACCCAAATGAGTAAAGGGTCACTGAGATCATTGAAAAAATTGGTTATCCATAGTAAAAGTGTTTCTTTAGTTGATGAAAAAAGTATTATATGGCCATTTGAAAACTAACAACAATAAAGTACACCCCTATTAAATTTAGCTGATGGAAAAGCAAACCAAGGATTCAATGGGCCTCTTGAAGATTAAAAATATTGAGGTGATGAAATGCCCAAGATCCTATTCCCTGAAGGTATGTGAAATAATAACGCTATCCTCAACATACTACCCTTTACTAGCATAAGTGTCCATGTAATTAGCACGGAAAGTCACCCCAAAATAGTATTGATATGGTGATTTAACAACAATGTTATGTACCATAGGCATTTCCCGCCAATAGTCACCTATGTGAGGGTTCCTAAAGAATGGCTAGTAAGGCTACCATCACATAATCAAATAACCTAGGGAGCAATTATAGGTTTCGCTCATATAATTGGGTAGGGAAACTAAGATTGAAACATACCCAAGGGACTATTCACAAATAATTATAACCCTTGAGAGATCTACATACATGTAGTAGTCTAGAAAATAATAGAAATAATGACATGGTGATACATCTCTAGTTTTATTCAATGAAATTATTTACATCACTCCTATATTAGAGGAAATTTGTGGGATGTGTTTGATGTGATATAAGTAATTTCACTCTCTAGTGAGTTGTGACTTCCAGTTCTTGTCTTATAACCATGGAGAGTTTACTCACTAATCCTAAGCTATAACCCTAAATCCTATTTTATGTTAGCTTGTTATAAAGAATAAATGTCGATATAGTTTTTAAATTAAAATTATTCATTTTATAGGTTATTCATTATTGAAGGGTATGGAATGGGCCAAGTGATGTTATGACTGTTTTTCAAACCCAAGGAAAAATTAAAATATGTAAAATTCAAAAAATAATTTTTTTATAATCAATGAAAGGAATCTAAGTGACAAAAAAATAGATTAAATTTTTCCAAGTTAGAAAAATAAATAAACTAGTTAACTTAAATTAGCTATCAATAACTCTAAAATAAACCTTCAAAGTCTAAAATTCACAACCGACTTTTTAATGCAACTCATAAAATAACCCTAAAATTCTCAAAAGATGGATGATAATAAAATGGAGTTTCAATTTTTATTTTTCCTATCATGTATATAATAATGAAAATATCCATAAACTTATATTTCTAAAGGGTATTCTCCCAAGGAATACAATCTCTAAGGTTCAAAAAAAGAAAAGAACTAGAAAAATATTTCATGAAAAATTAATGTATTTCATGTGTGCCGCACAAGGGTGGTTGTTGGTAAATAGTCGTATAAAGATAAGCCATGCACATATGGTGACGACTAAAATTCCTATTAAGGTTCCACTAGTCACTTTGTGTTCCTATCTAATTCCCCAACTGTTGTTGTGACCATGGGAGAAATCATAGAAATCTAAAAAATGCTCATCATTGGAAAATTAAATGAGTATATATTGGTTATATATTTGATCAGAGATCATATAAAATATGCAAAACCTAGTGTATAAATAGTTGTATGAAGAAACTAGGAAAAATTCTGAAAAATGTTCGTCTATAAGGATGATTATTCCCTACCAGTTTAACAACATGTGATAATACAAAGGAAATCACACTTTGCACTTATTATAACACATGATCGACAACTTTGAATCTAAAGGGATGGGTTTGAATACATTCCAAACATGAGGAGATCACCAAAATATTTCCCATATCTAAGGGATCTAAGGGATTTGATGACTGAGATGGTAACAAAATAAGGAACTAGTTATAATATATAATTTAGATAAGGAAAAAGGGTGCTAACTTGTGGAAGATAAATGGTTAGTTCCCACCCTAATGGAGATTCAATTTTTTTTAGTAAATAAATATCTTTCCTTGATAGGTGAGCTCTCCCATTAGTGTACCCTTGATTCATGATAGATGCAGGGATAAAGACATCTATAGGGAATTATTAGAATTGAACATGAATAGTTTATTGACATGAAATGATATAAAAATCAATTTCTTTCACATGTTTTTCCTTGCATGATCCTGACAGGTGTGTCTCCTAAGGTCTCAGACCTTCCTCCTCCTACCTCTTGCATGCACATGAAGAAAAAAACAATGTTCTCAAGCTATTAAACATAAATGACATTAATTTATGAACTAGACACTTGATAATTTATTCCTAGAAAATATTAATTCTATTGAATAAAATCACTTATGAGTTCTTGATATAAACAGCTAGAGGAAGACAAGTATTAACTAATCTTAGTCACAAATTTGACATATAATATTTTTCTTGAACAATAATTCTTCATTATTAGTTTTCTGGTCCTTCTTGGGATCTTGTCCTACGATAATAAGCCAATTGAAAAAATTGTATATACAACATACCATGGATTTCATCTAATTGATTAGGCCATGTATCTATCCTTAATCTACTTGCCTAGTATGGATCTCCTATGTTTCATCGTTTTGCCTTCCTTAGACCTAATACACTACAATATCTTCCATTCTTCATTTTGAACCTCTACTGTTGTTTTTGCTTATGGATACAATGTGAATTTCTTTGTTATAATCCCATCAAAAATGAACATATCACCAAATCTAAAACTTATGAAAGCATTAGCTATAGCTAGCCATGGTCTTCCTAGAATCAGTGGATGTCCTCCTAAGTTATTCTTTGGTGTTAAAATCCTAAAATAAAAAAGGTATTCCCAATAATCTAAGGATAAATATATGCCTTCTAATACACCACCAGGTTTGATTACATATATGTATTCCAATCATAATAGTGTAGGTGTATATTGAAGATTAAAAAGCTTAATTGATTCATAGGTTGTTTTCTCATGATATTTATGGTTGCTCCTAGATCAATCAATGTATTTGGGATCTCTACACCATTGATCTATGTTTTCACAGTGGTACTTCCTGGATCAAGATATTTTGAATTGTTGTTTATCCATCATGATATCTGCAATTTTTCCAACAAGTTGGATTCTTTTGATTTCTTTTCTCTTTCTTCCAGGTATTTTTATGCTCAAATCCCCAATTGTTTTAGCGAAAATTGGTATTTCTTTGATGGCTTGAAAAAATGTTTTTTAATGAAAAAATTCTTCAGTTCATCTAACATGTCATAATTAGGAAATAAAATTTGTTTCTCTACCCCTTCCTCAAGTTTAATCTTTCAGGGAAGGGTGGTTTTGAAACAGATATTGAAGGTTGTTCCATAATAGGAGTTGAGTTATTTCAATGTGTTGGAGTAACTTGTTTTTGAGTTTCTTATTTTTTATTATTAAGAGACTTTTCTTCTTAGGGGATATTTTCTTTTTCACTTTCTTCAATAATAGTTGAGGGAGACTTCTTTTATAATATTATGTGAGATCTAAGTTGAACGTTATTTTGATCTAGTGGAGTTATCATGTAAGTTCGAAAATTTTGTGCTTCCATATTATAAACAGGTTGTGATTTTTTATTATTATTTGGATTTGGAAGTGGTTGGGAAGGTAATTGATTTGGTCTTTGAAGAAATGGTAATGAAAATTGTGGATTCACATTGTGAGGTTGAGTTTGTTGAATAGGTTGAGGATAATATTATGGAGGAAAAGTAGGATACGATTGTTGAAATTGTGGAAATTGAGGATATTGAGGGAATTTTCCATAAGGGTTTCTCCATCCTTGTGACCAAGGTTGTGGCCAAGATTTCCAAGGAATTAGGACAGTCCTATTATTTTGAGAAGATTGTGTAAATGGTTTAGGATTAAAACCTTGAGCTCTATTTGGCTGTGGATTCTACCAAGGTCTTTTAGCAATAAAATAGAGAGGGTCTACATAATTTGGTACACCTTGTTCTTGCCAAATAGCATTAAGACCTGGTATTGATGAACATTCCTTTGTATCATGATTTTCTGTACAAATAACACAAGTTTCTATACTTTTTAAATCAAGAGGACATTCTCTCAAGGCATGTTTCTTTTTGCACATAGGACAAAAAATGGACAATATAACATTTTCAATTTTTAACTTGTTTTCATTTTAAGGGTGTCAATTTGTTCACTAAGACTCCCTAAAATATATGTTTTAAAGTTATCAAGCAAATTTCCTAATTCTTCTCTACTTGCTGTCCCAACTACAAATTTATTAATCCTTGATAGAAGGATATCTCTTGGATTTTTCCTGATTCTTGCTTTGCCTCTTGAAATGTGTATGCACAACTCACAAATTTCTCCTAGTGAAAACTAAGAAATGTCTCTCTTACCCATTAGATTGAGAAGATAAATCCGCTCATCTCTAATTGATTTCAATAAGAGAACTTTCAAAGTTTCCTCATCTAGATTATTTACTTTTCCCCTTTTTACATTGTAAGCAAATCTTTCAACGAAATCTTCAAAATTTTCATCTTCTTTTTGTGTCATTTTAAATAATTCATCTTTAATTTTATGGGGAATACAGTAATCCTTATATTTATCTAAGAATTCATTTTTCATTTGTTTCCATGTTCTTATGGAGTTTATTCCTAAACTCATAAACCATTTTAATGTTGCATCTTTTGGTGTTGTAGGGAATAATTTCAACTATTGAGCATTATGTACATAATCATACAATCTACATAAGAATTAAAATTCAAATAGAAATGTCTCAAGATATTCACTCCTTAATCCATGAAAGTTTTGAAGGATAGACGATGAGATATTTTTCATTGTTATATTTTTATCTTCATTGAGGATTGGAAATCCAAAAGGTTCTGGATTTATATTCTCTCTTCTTCGTCTTCCTCCATCTCTTCCACCTCCTCTTCCTCCTCCAATTCTAGGTTGTTCACCATTCAAATTATGTACCTCTCCTTCCCCTTCTCCAACCATTGTAGGCTCTTCAAAGATAATATAACATTCTAATTCTAGTTCTAAGATTGGGTTTTGAATCTCCTCTAGTTGCTCTAGTTCTTCTATCAATGGTTTGAATTAGATTTATTCTTCCTCTTCTTTAGTAGGAACATCCAACTCTTGGGCTAGAAGTTGTTCTCCAGTTGAATATAGGAAAATTATTTCTCTTTTGGGGATATGGGATCTTCTTCAATTATGGCTTCTCTTGATGAAGTTGGTGAATCTCTAGGTTGGATTTCAGATCTTAATACCTCAAGAAGTCTATATTCTCCTACTATGGATGGAATTCAAGTTTTTACGGGTGGTGTGGCATGACGAGGTGATGGTGGAGTAAGTGATGTTTTTGTAATTAAGATCTTTCATCTACATAAAAATCTACCCCTAGAGTGTCTTTCCCTATTCATATAATTTTTAATTTTTTTTTTTTAAATAAATCAAGACTTCTATTTCCACTTGTGATGCAATGGTACCAAAATGCTTAGCCAATTAAATGTCCTTAAATTCCTTACATGAATTATCGACCGAAGTTAGTAAGCTTGTGAGGTGAAAATGAACTATATATTTTTGAGTTTATTAAGATATGTAGTTGTTTTAAGGATTTTCTTATTCCTATGTTCCTAATGAAAATTGAAGAATTACAATTAAATTCCTACAATTAATTCTTGAAAAGGAAAGTAAGACAAGATATCATGATCCTCTTTAACTAATTGTTGTTAGTTTCAAAATAATTACTCTGCAAGGTGATAAAATAAGAACTAGCTAAACTACTTATGTTATAGAAAGACAATTATTTATGCTCTACAAAGAATCACTTCTATTCAAGAATAAAATTTATAAAGAAATCTATGTTAAGATTTACGCACTACAATTAACAATATTACTTCAAAATAATAAAAACAAATGCAGAAAGAATGCAATCTAAACAAACATAGTTTCTTATGAAAAGAATAGGATTATGTACATAGTCCTATTTTATAAACGATATAAATGATTTGAAATCAACAAACAACGAATGAAAGATTGTAAACAAGTAATTACAAAGAAATTGAAACTATGATAATGCAATTCTGGAAATAACAAAAATGAAATGAACTAAACTGATTGACAAAAGAATGAAACTCAATTGTTTACAGGGACCCTCCACAAAAAAAAAAAATGTTTTAAGATTTTAATTCAATAGCTAACTACGCATGATATCAATGAGAATGCTTCTTCAATTAAAAAGGAACAAATTTATGAAACTTGAAACTGTCAATTAAAAATTGCATATGTGTCTATGTGTTGCTTTATGTTTACAGAGTTAAATATATAGCATTTGTGCTCAACATATTGAGCCTTTCATTCCTTAAAAACTTAAAACAACCCTAATCTAAATGTTAATCTTATAATGGAGAATTTAATGTTTCTCGACGATTTTCTATTTGGAAATGAAATTGGAGAGTTTTGATTTATTTGAACTCTCACTTCTCTATTTATCCATGTGTTGACCTGCATCTTTGACTGTTCCATTAGGCAATTTCCTTGATGATTTGGCTTGGGCAAATAGGAGGAAATCCACGAGGAGATCAATCCCCATCTGCCCATATGCTTCTTTTCTTGGCTAGCATACTGAAATCTGGGAAACCCTGAAGATAGCTGCGGAATCATGAAACAACTGCAAAATCGTGATAATTTTGTAGCGATTACAATTTTTAACTTAATAATAAATTGCATTAATAAATATCAAAAGTAAGACATCTGAGTATCTTACCATGTCAAAATCTATACTTTTATTGTTTATTTGAGTCTATAGAAATGATGAAAAGAGGAAAAATGGATGGAAATAATGTCAGAAACAAAACAGTCATGATACTCTACAAGCGGTTTTTAAAATTATAAAGGTGTATTGGGTTTGTATTGGTACGGAGTTAAATAATGTGATCTATAGGGGTATTTTCCAATATGTAGTAAAATTAAGGGTATTGGTTAATATGCCACGAATGCACGTGATAGGTCAGAGGTTCATTAAGTTAAGCCCTTGTTAAATCCCTGACCCTAATATCTATATATGGTGGAGATTACATTTTTCCTGACTTGAGATCAATAATCGTTATTAAAAGATGATTCACCAAAGTAAATACTTTTACTTCTTGTTAGTTTCCTTAGCTGAATAGGCCGCATAATTAATTATGTGATTTTCCTAAGTTACACTTGGGGTAAATTACAAAAGTAAATTAATCAAAACTTTAAGTATCCTAAAGATACTATAGATGACTTATTCATGCTTAGACACTTACACTTGTGTAGAAGTACTTGCTAGAGCAACAAATTTCAACAATCCCTCTTAATAAGGGAGGTACTTCTACCACCACGAACTTGCTCTATTCCTATAAATGCATCTGTTAGCATGACTACTCCATCTGAATTGGAAGCGATATTTTCCACCTATTTTGGGATAATCCTCAAAGACCTACTCCCTTTGGACTTATTCCAAGAATCCTCTTAGACTTGAGCATAAAGTAAAGTCAAGACCTTATTGAAAAACTTGGAAGGATATGCTAGTTGTTCCTCCCCGGGTGAACCTAAAGGATAACTCCCTATATGCTACTCAACATTGAAAGCTTATTGCTCCTTGTTGGGCCTCAAATATGCCCATATTTTTCACCATACAATCCCACTATTCATAACCTAAATTCCTATATTTTAAATTCATTTCATACCATAATTCTACAAGTGGCCACTAATTCATATCTTACATATCGTGGTTGATTATCATTAGTTTTTTTAACTTTAAAATGATTAGAGATGATTTTCCTATGATTTTCTAATGATGGTTTTTCCAAGTTTATTTATTGTAGGGATTCATTGCCGAAATTCTTCATAAGTCAATTAAACTAGTTGCTATAGGTTAAGTACAGAATGGTTGTAGATTAAAATATCAATATATTATTAAATGAAGAAGAATCTTGTGATTCTGAGAGATGGAGCTTGTTCAGAGTACCCTCATTCAGGTAAACCAAAACCTGTTTGCAAAATTTGTCATCTTGAATAAGTCATGGTTAGCGCAATTTTTAAGTACAGAATCGGTGTTGAATTCTAAAGTTAGGTACAAAATCGTTGGGTTTGGTAGTTTCGGGTCAGCCACGGTTCCATATATTTCGGGTTGAAGATTTATTTTGTTTCTTTTTCAAGCTATATGGAGATGCAATAAGATATTATATACCTCAATCATGCTATGCATGGATCATGAGATTTCCCTAGACAAATTTTCCATATTCCATTCCAAAAACGTCATTTGAAATGTATTTTTGTAATTTTGTTGGCATTTGGCTAAGATTAGATCCTTGAGTTTGGGATATCAGATTGTAAAAGCATAGTATACATTTCAGTCATTCAAAACTAGAGAGAGGAGTTATAGAGAGTTACATAGGACAAGAAGCACAATTACATTTGTTGGTTGTTGCATTATAAATTTTGTTTTTGGGTGACTAAAGGATGATGAAGTTGTTATAGCTTTGGTGTCCATTTTTTTCATTGAGCTTTGACCTACAACACATGGAAAGGAAAGGTCACCTCAACCCATCATGTTTGTAGGGTTACCATAGATTTTGTAAATGTGAATTTTAGTGTTTATTTCCCTTTTATATTTAATTTCTTACAAATGGTTTGAATTAGATTTAATTTATTTGTTAATTTATTTTTATATTTTAGATTATGTAATTAATTCCTGATTTATCGTTTGTTCCTGGGAATAGTTTTAGGAAGTGTGTTTTTCTAGTCATTAGATTTATATTTCATTTCCAAGTTGTTTGCTAAATAGTTTTCAGATTTCCAACACTTCAATTGGTATTCTAGATTCATTTATGTTTTGTAGATCTGAGTAGAGGGAAACAATTTGAGTAGAGGGAAGTGAGTGCATTTATGTTGATTTCACTTTATAGGTTGTGGAGTAAGCACTCAACTGCATTCTGTAATCGACCGCGTTCTGCACTCAGCTGCATTCTGTAGTCGGATGCAATCTGTGCTCAACCGCATTATGTACTCAAGCCACATTCTATACTTAGGTCATGTTTCGTACATAGTTGCGTTTTGTACTCATAATTGCTCTTATTTAGTTAATTAGCAAAATCTATTTGGAAGTGTGAGTTGTTTCATTTCAATAAACTAATTGTCATAGTTAATCATTTGTTTATTTTTCATTATATGGAATTAGAGACCATTTGTTAATAAATTGTGTTGTTTGAATAATCAACTTTAGGGATAAATTTTATATTTTACATGTTGAGTTGTTTTGAATCAAGTAGAGCTCATTTTAATAGGTCGTTCAATATTTTCCATGATTTCTAAGTAATTTTTAATTAACTAATTATTTGATTAGATTTATTCCTTTCCTTATCAATAGATTAGTTTCAAACTAGAAATAGAAATTCCTTACTTAATTTAGGAACAAATTTTAGATTTCATGATGATAGTTTAGGTTATATGCTCTGATCATGTGTTACCTGCACTCGTGCCCCGAAGCTTACAAACCCTAGATTTATAATTTAATGTTGGAATTATAACACATATAATTTTCCCAACATTTTTGGCACTGTTGTCGGGGAGGTGCTAAAGGGATTATAGAATAGTTTCTTCCACATGTTTTTTTTTGTGTGATCTTAGTTGTAGGGCAACTAGAGGGTAGAGAACATGGCAAGAAATTAGTGAAGAGCCATGCATCCACTTGGGTTTTGGGTCTCTCTAAACTCTGGTTGTCCAAGTAAGAGAGGAGTTAAAGTTTGGTGATTTTTATTGCAATTAGTTTTAATTCATTTAGATTAAAAATTCAAGCTCTTTAAAGATAAAACATTTTTGGGGTGTTCTAAGAAACTGTAGGTACTAATCCATATTGTGGGAAATGTACCATCAACCAGTAGGAGAAGTTCAAAGAATGATTGAGATCTTGAAGAATGTCCCTTCAAGTACTTTCTAAAATCCTAACACTAGTTGGGATATATGCCTCTCGGGAAGAGTTCATCCTGACCACATTCAGGAAATTATTTATCTCTCCACAACCGTAAGAGGATTTGAATGTCTCCCTTGATTCCTCTTTCCTATCTACCAAGGAGACTGAGAAATCATGTGCCAAATCCGATGGGGAGCATCCAACTAAAACCAAGATCGAGGAACTTTCACCATGCCCATTAGCAAGCCTTGTACACATTCTAGAGACCAATTATCCAAGTTTCCCTAGCATGATCGACGAGGAACTCCAGAGTGGTCCAAATGAAGAAATGGGCTAATACCATCAGGATTACATCGAACATTCATTCCAAATCACAATCTAGTAAAAGTACCACTGTTATTTCAAATACTCTTTGTACACATCTTTCAAAACTATTGGTTTTTCATGCTCATGTACCTTCTAAAGTTGATATGTTAAATTTGGGCATGAATATATCTTTGTACCTGATCCGCACATGGCTCATTTTCAAGTTCTATTTCACTTGAAGGAGGACGTATCTTATCCAGTGATGCAGAAAAGTTAGTATTGTAATAAATAAATAAATTAAAATAGTAAAGAGGAAATTAAGTGTTTTTGTGAAAACCAGATTGTCTAGCACAATTGGACGGGGAATTTTCTTGAAAACTAGGTAACTAGCACGCAACGTTCCTAATAAAGTTTGTAAATTTGTATGAGTTCTTTAAATCATGTATCTTTCAAGCCATTATGTCTTGTACTCGTGTTGGTTGATGTGGAATCCGTTAAGGCCCACCTGTCAACAAGCCTTTCCCATCAACATTAGCAAATTATCTGGGACCAATGTTAGGGTTAGATAAGGTATATGTGAGCGTACACGCCTTAATGATAGGTGTCATTGTCATATAATAAGAAAATACATCAACGTTTCTTGGTGGATGAATTTAGCAGCCCATTCGACTTTGACAAATCCATTCATGGCTGGTAGAATGTACCTAGTGCCTTGCTTCCCATTGACATCAAACGTGGGATATATCACATTGGTTATCGACCTCCTCAATGTTTGGTAATCCAATGATTCTTTCTTATGTTCGACATCAGCACCATTTATTCACATATGCAAGATTGCACATGGGTGTGAAGCGGTTGAAGACTATATGGTTTTTTGAACTCAACATTGATTTGTAGCAGTTTGGATTTTTGTATCAACATTACCATTTTCATTTGTAGCATTAGATTAGTTTCAGTAAATACTTCCATATAACAGCCTAACCATTCATTTGTATCAGTAGTCACCTTTCCTCATTTGTTTGGGGACATACAACTCTTGAGGCATGGGCGAGAAGGGGACCTTCAGTTCATCCTTCATCCCTCTTCAGTAGTTAGATCAGGAGTCACATCAACTCCATCAAGTTCATCTTCGACTTCATCTTACAATGCCAAACACTTCAATAATAAAGGTAAAACTTGAGGTAAATTTCACTTAAGATTCTCTAATTCATTAGAAGGTTTAGGAAACTTAATAATTCACCACTTCTTATTCCATGCATTTTATCTTTCATAAATCATTATCCTTATGTTTTACTTCCATTTTCCACTCATAATAAAAGGACTTATACTCTGATTACAAGATCATGTTAAAATAAAATCCGTATGGTATATTAATAAAGGAAGACTCTAGAGTGTCTTTTCCTCCCTTGATAGAAATCATTATATTTGCAGGATGAAGTCATTACTGCGATGAAATGATAAATGAGAACCACCTATAAGCATTGGCCTCCTAATGACAGAGTATGCAAGAACCTATTCACATACTTGCCATGTCCATCACCACCTCATCTCATCCATCATCTATTCCTCATCCATCCATTTGTTGTCCTCAATTTGCATTTCTCTATAAATTAGTATGATATATTAATGTGAGTAGTGCTGATCCATAAGAACCAACACCTCCAAATATTAAAGTAATGTTTTCCCACAAGAACTAGCATCTACCAAATAATGTCAAGAATATTTAATTGAGAAATGGATTTGTCTTCATGAGGACATGTAAATCCACAAGCATGGGGGGATGTTGGGCCTCGAATATGCCCATTTTTCACCATACAATTCCACTATTAATAACCTAAATTCCTATATTTTTAACACAACTCATACCATAATTCCACAACTTGCCACTAATTCATATATTACACTTCATGGTTGATTATCATTAGTTTTCTTAACTTTCAAATGATTAGAGATGACTTTGCTATGATTTTCTAATGATGGTTTTGCCAATTCTATTTACTGCAAGGATTCATTACTAAAATTCTTCATAAGTTAATTAAATTAGTTTCTACAAGTTAAGTACATAATGGTTGTATATTAAAATCTCAATTTGTGATTAAATAAAGAAGAATCTTGTTATTATGATACATGGATCTTCTTCAAAGTACCCTGATTTAGGTAACCCAAAAACTATTTGTCTAAATTCATCATCATGAAGAAGTTATGGTTATCCCAATTTTTAAGTATAGAGTTGGTTCCGAATAAAGGAAACTAACACACATAAAATTAAATCGATAAAATAAACACTCTGAAATATAGAAACCAGACATGGAGGAAGAGGCCTCAGCCTTACAGCATTCCTCACATTCTCATTATTAATCAATCCAATACAATGTACAAAGAATGATAATAATACAAATAAATACATGAGGAAGTTGTTCTCAAGATAGTACGTCTATCTTGGACACTATGGTTGAGATATTTTCTCAACAAAACACTAATCTAGGAGAACTAGTTGGAGAGAATGTCTCATCCTAACTAAACTCCCTAGTTTTAGGAACTAACTCCTAATTCTCAAGATTTGATTTATTTAATTCTAATTTTGGATTTATAATTGCTTTATTATGAGAGTGAGGCTAACATTCCCCCCCCCCCCCCCCCAATGATAAATCCAAAATAAGAACAAGGAATCCTCTTCGAAGTTCTCAAGTTGATCCTCAAAAAACATTTGACTAAAAAACTGCCAAAGCTGGATGCTGAAGAAATTACAATATGAAGAGACCATGAATCAACTGAAAGTCTGCGTCATCTCTGAAATTTTGCTTAACAACTCCATCATGTGTTAAGCTGCAAAAGGATACATTTGTCCTTTTCTTGAAATCAACATCCTGTGTCCACTGGCAAAATTTGATGAACGCCCACTCGCTGATGACGCTGACAAACAACTCACTGTTGCTTTTGCTATGTTTGAAAATTTCTCACAACTAACTTTGTTGTCGACCGCCCACTAGTGCATTTTTTTTATGCTCACTCACTAATCAAAATCCCCACTGGCCGCTTTGTAAATGCCCACTAGCTACTTTGTTGATGCTTTCGAGACTTTCAACGTGACAACCACTGTCAATTTCATTAACATTTCCCCCCCTTTGTCAGCTGAAAGGAGAGACAATCATCTGCTTCAAATTATGTCTGAACTCCGCCCCTTCAGGTGTAGGTGTGTTTTACTAGTGTAATCCTCCATTCAACTACATAAGAGTACCATCTTCATTTTTACTATTGGCTGAAATATGCATGAGAGAATTTGATTGTAAAACTTATACAATCTTCTGACTGTGGATGACCATTCCCAGGGATCAATCCATGAATAATCGATATTGAATCCGCTTGATTTTTGTTGTTTGCTGCATTGTGTTAATGAATGATTTGACTTGCCACAATGGTGACAAGGATGGAGATTGAACCGATGATATTCCAGATGATTGGTTCTTTCAAAATGAAGGCATGTTGGTTTGACTGCAACTTCAGTTTGCGTGCATGTTTGTTTATCTACAACTTTATCATGGCTTGTTGATGTGATTTGTCACGAAATCTTGGACTGACAAACTTAATGGGCCTCGAATAATCTGGGATATGCAAGTTGGCATCATCTTTGATATATCCTAAGCCTCATCGATTTCTGTTACTTTCAATTTCGTCCCATTGCTTGATGATTGGTTTGGAAGAAAGTTGAACTATATGAGGGACCACTTTGACACTTGAAGTTGCTTGGATCAGTGACTTGGAATCAACATCTTTATCTTCATCGATACGAATGAAAGACTTGGAAACATCACTCTTCTGTTGCAACTCATCTCTTCGAAGTTGTGACTCTAGTTGAAGAAACTCAATCATTTCATGTGCATGTTGAAGATGTACTTGAATATCAGCAAGAGGTGTTTTGATGATGTTCACCATGTCACCAGCTGATGATAAAATCAAATTATTAAGAATTTGGAACAGTTGAATGTGCATTGCCATGTTAGCTTGCTCACTTTGAATTCAGGCTTGCTTGTACTATTGCTTATTGTTGATGCTTTAAACACTTGCTAGAGATTTATAACTTGGTTTCTTGAACTCTTGATTTTACGCTCGCTTGATGACGATTGCTTTGCTTGAATGCTTCACTAACACTTTGTGAATGCTTCAATCAACTTCACACTGGCTCGTTTGTTGTAGATGTTGTTCTTTGAACTCTCGCACTTGGTTTTGACACGCTCACTTGCTTGGTTGTATGAATGACACGCTCACTTTCTTGGTTGTTTGAATGACATGCTCACTTGCTTTGTTGTTTGAATGACACACTCCCTTGATTTATTATTTATTGCACTTGCATTAAACACTAGCTTGATTTGATTCTCACTTGAAGAATATAATACTAAAATTCACACTCGTTTGATGATGATTTCTTGCTAGATGATTTCCTTAAACTTGCTTGATTGATTAGTGATGCTTTTGGCTTTCTTGAATGTACTCACTGAATGTGCTGAAAAAAAGGAGGGGTGTCGAACACTATAAAAAATGCACCCAAGAGGCAAATGACAAGTTCAATCTTGATGACTGAGTTGAAGACTTACTTGACTTAATGTATTCACCTTAACAATTAAAATTAGGGTGTTGGTTACAACCGAGAATGCACCCGTACAATTCAGTTAAAAAATGTTTATGTGCAAGTGATACAAAAAGTGTTGATGATGTTGACGTTGTCATGGCTTGAAATGCTTGATTTTGTAGCATCCTTAACTTGATTGCTTTGATTACATGATGTGAAATGTGCTTGCTTGGAAGAATATCTTATCAAGTTGATGATGTGATGCTTTGTGCTTGTGTACTTAAGCTTGATTAAGCATTCTTATACTTAAGATTTATTATGTGCATGTAGTTGTTTAACCATAATACAAAGAGAGCATTTTGATAATCTAAACACAAGTCATGCACACACGGTGTACCTAATATCTCCTTATTCAATTTTGGGTGGATCTAGGACACAAGCACCACAAAAATGATGATTTTATTAATTACTGGAGTACATCAACCTTACCCTTCACAACATTGTCATTGCAACTTCTCAAAAAATTATAATTCCAAGATTACAAATTCTTCGAGCAACTTGTCTTCAAAATTAAATGGAAGTTTTCAAACCGCAAGTTACAACCTTATCACTCCAAAGATTTACAAAATAAAACTTATCACTCCATAAATGTTGTACAAATTAAAAAAAAAGCATACCCTTATTACTCCATTAACTTTATCATGATTACAAATCTTTAAAATAATGCTTTCATAACCTTACCTCTGCAAAAGAAACCTCTTGTGAAATATGTGCCTCTTCTATCTCAACTGAGGGAGATGGAACTTGAGGTGATTTAGGTGCTACCTTGAGTGGTCCTTTGGGTGAGGATGGTGCTTTCTCATCCTTCTTCCTTCTTGTCCTAATCTCAGGACTAGCTATTCGTAGCTTCCCTTCTCCGCTCTACAAATTCAACCTTGTAATCATAACAACAATTGCAACTATCAAATCCTTCAAGAAAATCAAGCAAGCAACCTTGTGCTCTGATACCAAATTGATCTGAAATTGATTGCTAGTTAATGTTATGCTAGTATCATTTCCAGATATAAAATTTTCTTTTCTTTGGTTTGCTTATCCTTAGAGAGTTTATCCATGAGCATGTGACTGTCAATTCATCTAACTTGGTGAAATTTAGTGTTTTGCATGAACTATAAAATATCAATTTAAATGGCTGAACGATAACATATAAAAACACAACAAGCACAAATAACAGAGCTCAATATACAATTTTTTGTTGAAGGAGTTCACCCCCCTTGTGCTACATCTCCTTGGTCAAACTTAATATTGTGGGCCTTTGTACTAGCTTCAATAGTGTTCAGATTGTTGTTACATGCATCCACTGCTCTTCGTACCTATTCCAATGAGTTTAAAACATTCAAATATACCAAAATTGAGTATTTGTTTACTCAATTTTGTTACCAACTGTTCTAGGAATGGCCTCCAACACCTGGTGGCCCTAGGCTTAAAAAATATTCAAGTGAACAAAAACACATGTATATGACCTATTCTACCTATGAAAACTGATCCAATGAATTCCTAGCATTCGAACTAGCCAAAAATGACTATTCATTCTCGAAATTTGGTTGAGAATTGAGTAAGTTATGGCTCAAACAGTTTTTCTTAGAAAACCTCCTCTAAATCTTTAGTGGCTACGGCATAAATTCCACCAACTCAATTACGGATTAATTAAATGCTAAACTGATTAGTGGCACACTAATCCCATTTAATAGTTGGACCCTAGCTCCTGGTTTGGTGCTTGGTCACATGGGGTGGGGGCTGGCCCCGGCGGCTTATTGTTTTTATCAAATTTGCAAAATCTCTAACTTTTGCATACGATGTGGGGGTTTTGAACCTTTTGTGGCATTGGAATCCTGAAGACAAACTCTATGCATTAATTTAGGTCTAAAGTAATTATGAGCACTTTTAGTGTTTAGCTAAGATATTGATGCCTGATCATTCCTCCCCACTAGAAGCCTTTTGGACCCCAAAATATCTCTTGATCATTGATTATGTTGACGAGGGGATTGTTCCCTCATCCTTCTAGTCTTTATCCATTGAAATTTTCCTAATTTCATCATTTGGAGCTTCTCATAAAAAGTCAAAATTTTCCTTGATTTTGACGACCATCTATTGTTTTCTTTGACACTATCATGCTGCAATATTTTTGAATTTGCACAACAACAATCTAATTTTGCAGAAAACATCTTGTTCCTACCTTAGTCAAAATTCAAAGGAAACTTGGAATCTTTCTCACATTGCACTTTGTCTCTATGGCAATTTTTAGCTACTTTTGCCTTGTACTTGACTCGACTCTTGCCCAAGTTTCTTCACCATTTTAATGTGCCTTTTGGAAACCAGCAATGAACATTTGTGAAACCCATGCCTTCTTTGCCCAGCGTCTTTTTCCTCTTCTCTTTGACCTTTGCAACTTCTTGCACTAACACCCTGTTTTCAACACTGCTCAACACTAATTTTGCCTATTGTTTTAGCTCCAAATCTCACTCTTATGGTTTGCGATGCTGCACTCATGGCCTAGGGCAACCCCTCCTTCTAGGCCTGGTCCAAAATTTAAAAACCAGTGTTTTATTCCCTATACGCGACATTGCCTTGAGCTAAACACGTGTATACGCGGGTCTGTGTATACCCAACCCACGTATATGTCTTAAAACACTTAAAAAAAATTAAATCCCCTTAATTTTGGGCAGAGATCGTGGGTTTTACCTGCTGATCACCTGTTAGTGCCCGTGGCCAAACTGTTCCCAACAAATTCCCAACTAAAAATCTAATTTGGGAGAAGTATAAAAAGGCTTCAACGGGAAGGCCTAAGCGAGGAGAGAAGAGAGAGAAAGGTTATTATGCTAAGATTTCCCTGACCAGGTCTGAAGATCCTTGTGCCTCCTGCACTTCCCCCATTTTTACAGGAAACCTTTGTTTCCTTGTGTGATGATGTCCATCTACTACTTGTGATATCATGGAGTAAGTCATGGAAGGAGTTTTTTAAAGGCTTGAGACTGGATGAATCCGGAGGACGGTTCCGCTTGGAGCCTGCGAAAGGATGACTCAGGTTAAATTATTCCTTTCTGTACATTATTTGTCTATAATAAAAGAAACACATGTCTTTGTTCCTGATATAAATCATCTTCATGTTTATGATATCCATGTTATGATTCATGTATGAATGGTTGTTTAATTGCATAACTAACTACCTTTCCTTATAATATGAAGATGATTTATTTATAATGTTTAGTACATATACTGCTGTACTTTCTTGAATTGGTTGTTTTGCAGGTCAAAGGAGCAAAAGGAACTCCAAGAAGGGTTTGAACCCTGGAACGACCTTCTCAAACGTAGGACCTCAGGTACGCCCCTTACCATAGAGTTTGCTTATATTAGCACTATGGTTGTATGGTATGTGTGTCTCTCTGTATAGACAACTTTCAGTCTGCTAGGGTATCAACCCAAGACCCTAGGGGAACTTTTCCCTTAACAGAATTAAGGGAAAAGTTTCCCTAGGGTCTTGGCCTGATACCCTAGTAGACTGAAAGTTGTCTATACAAAGAGACACACATACCATACAGCCATAATGCTAATATAAACAAACTCTATGATAAGGCGCTTACCTGAGGTCCTACGTTTGAGAAGGTCCTTCCAGGGTTCAAACCCTTCTTGGAGT
Organism: Pinus tabuliformis; assembly: GCA_031772625.1. Classification (NCBI taxonomy): domain Eukaryota; kingdom Viridiplantae; phylum Streptophyta; class Pinopsida; order Pinales; family Pinaceae; genus Pinus; species Pinus tabuliformis. Next base: position 1,061,670,382 of record CM062807.1, on the reverse strand, counting down.
TCCTTTTGCTCCTTTGACCTGCAAAACAACCAATTCAAGAAAGTACAGCAGTATATGGACTAAACATTATAAAGAAATCATCTTCATATTATAAGGAAAGGTAGTTAGTTATGGAATTAAACAACCATTCATACATGAATCATAACATGGATATCATAAACATGAAGAAGATTTATATCAGGAACAAAGACATGTGTTTCTTTTATTATAGACAAATAAAGTACATAAAGGAATAATTTCACCTGAGTCATCCTTTCATAGGCTCCAAGCGAAACCATCCTCTGGATTTGTCTAGTCTCAAGCCTTTAACAAACTCCTTCCATGACTTACTCCATGATATCACAAGTAGTAGATGGACATCATCACACAAGGAAACAAGGGTTTCCTGTAAAAATGGGGGAAGTGTAGGAGGCACAAGGATCTTCAGACCTGGTCAGGGAAATCTCAGCATAATAACCTTTCTCTCTCTTCTCTCCTCTTCTCTCCTCCCTTAGGCCTTCCCATTGAAGCTTTTTATACTTCTCCCAAAGTAGTTTTTAAGTTGGGAATTCGTTGGGAACAGTTGGGCCACAGGCACTAACAGGTGATCAGCATGTAAAACCTGCGATCTTCGCTCGAAATTAAGGAGATTTACTTTTTTTTAAGTGTTTTAAGACATATACGTGGGTTGGGTATACACAGACCCGCGTATACATGAGTTTAGCTTAGGGCAATGTCGCGTATAGGGAATAAAACATTGTTTTTTAAATTTTGGACCAAGTCTAGAAGGAGGGGTTGCCCTAGGCCATGAGTGCAGCATCACAAACCATAAGAGTGAGATTTGGAGGTATAACAGATGCCCCCTAATATATGAGGTCAGAAGGGGTACAGGCCGAAATGTATTAAGCAAGTACATGGAAAGGAAAACTGTCAAAAACCAAGAAGGACTTCACTAGAGTTGAACCTGCCAAGCCACAAAAGGAGATCAGAAAGAAACACTATTTGAGGCGGGCATACCCATGCTTAGAAAAAGTAAAGCATGTCCGCATATCAAGTACAAGTGGATCCACTAAGTGTACAAGTATAAAGAATTGGAAAAACATAATGGATCATCTGATCATGATCGAACAATTACATGTCTGAATATCACATATAAGAATGTCAATGATGCTGAAGGATGAATCGGATCACTAATATCAAAAACTGATCACAAAAGGTACCAACTAAACATGATGGAATAGGATGGTACTACACTGCAAACTGAGGGGCCAGCATATAGAATGTCACCATGACTGACTGCAACATATAAGATGGAATGGTATCAGCTAGCAGCAACAGGAGCAACTGTCAAGTGAACCAATGAATGTTGATACAACCTGAGGTCTTCATCGACCATCGTGGTACATTTCTACACCATGGGAATAAATGATCTGAAGTCAACCATGTGAGAAATTGTTTGATTACCGGTCATTGATGTATACTGTTAACAAACGTGAGACTACTCACTGATAATGATAATGAGCATCAAGGTACCCAATACAATCTAACAAGTGTGAATAGATGAGCTAGAGTCGAACACCTGTAAGAATCTATCGATCAGGAGACAATGATGGTTTCCCACTATCGATAGCGAAGGATCTGCCACTAATGACTGCAAACCCCAAGGTACTACCAAATGGACTCTAGATCTTTGCCCCAGAGCAATAAGTTAGAGTCGATAGGGAAAGATCTGCTAGAAGGAAGGCATTAAGGCATCCTTCATCAATCTAGTGCGAGTGTAACCCGTAGGCCAATAATGTGGAAGGAATTGGATGAAAGAGATGTAGTAACCCAACTGAAGTATGTTTCCGGCGTACACAAGATGTGGCTAGCGCACGACAAAAACCCTCTGAACCAACCAATAATGGAAGCTGACACAGAGGTGAGGTATCCACCAATAGGGTCTAATGGAAACCAAGGTACTGCATGAATCCCAATGTGTGATAATGCAAGCTGATGTCGAACACAAGGGAAACCACTCAGTCAAAAACCCATGATACTGGTCGATGCTGAGCACAAGGTGACCTATCAATAATGAAAATAGGGCCAAGGTGCAGCTCTAGGCCTGTCCTCAGAGCAAGATGTCATCGTCGATAAGGACAAGACCCGTCAACAAGAAGTCAATGGAGACCTTCTCAAACCGGCACGAGTAAAGGACCAATATAACTGATGTGATGATAAACATGATACTGACGACCAGGGATGGCCGACTCAAAAATGAGTCAAGAGACACCACAAAGAGGCCGACTCAGGCTAACTTCCATTGAACAAAAGCATGACTCAATGTGACTATGTGGCAGCATATGATGACTTTGTATAAGTTCGCCATGCAGGAGGCACGAACGAACCCTCCATATGATTGGAAGAGATAACCAATCGGGGGAGAACTGACTCAATAACAAGGTTAAGGCGTACCTAAGTCAAACTAAATCCCGCCCAAATGGAGGAGACTTTGCTTTGAGTGCTTTGTTCAAGGGCGACATGACTGACGCTAGCTGCCAACAATAAATGGAAATATTGTCCCGTTCCCACTCTTTTTTGGAATATATAATTTTTTTGTCTTTTTCTTTTAAGCTAGAAAAAAATAAAAGAATGCTATGGTATAGTGGAAGGAACGAGTGTCGGTGAAACAGATGATCTAGTTCCTGGGAATGGAATGTTGCTATGCTCAATGCAAGGAGGTGAAAACTGGTCAATGACACTCAAAGTTATGTTCCTTCCATGGGTCAGGGTGTGTCAAGTTGCAGAGGTTAAAGATATGCGAGGTTGATTTTGCAGTCGTCATGGTCAAAAGTTGGCTTAAACACGAGTCCAAGTGAAGCCGGCTCTAGGCCAAAAGGCGCAAGTAGTCAACATCCAATGCAGTAGTACAACCCAACACAAAGGATCCTCTAGGGTATAAGGGAAGAACAAAGAGAAGAAGCAAAGAGGAATGAGTCTTCATCGCATAAGTCATGGCAGGACTACAGAGGACTCCCGAGCCTAGGGACGAAAAATCAGCATGAGTGCCAAGTGACAACAAGGTACTAACTAGGGCACCCATGATAAGGTAGGCTCTACCACACAAGTCATGATGCTTCTAAGCAATGAGAAGGTTCTGAACCATAACTTGGTGGGGTCGATCCTAAGGCAAAATGGGAAAGGAAACTGATAAGTGCACAATGCAGGTGGAAAAACCTAACCTATATGCCAGTTTCGGGAGCCAATACCTGTCAGAGCGGACCAACCATAAACTTCCAAAGGAGAAATCTTCCAAGTTCTGTAAACATAAATAGGAACACTAGACAAGAAGTTAATATATCCCACATATAAACTTCATAAAAAATCTTGTGTTATAGAATACAAAACTTGAAAATGCGTACCTTATATATACAATATGGTACAGGGAACCACACAACCTTGCGGCTTACGTATAATAGCTCTTCTAGAAACTCCCCTTGTAGGGATCGAACCAAGGACTCCTTTGGTAGTCAAGACTCATGGCTTCAAAGAGTTCCTCCTGCAAAGGCAAAATAAGTTCTAAGAAATCACGAGAACTACAAGGATCAAAAGAGGGAATTAAGGGGTCCCATGTCCCTATAGGATGAATCTCTCGATCAACTGCCGGGACCAAGTCCCAAGAAGGAGAATAATAGGTCAAAGGATCCTTCCTAGAAGAGATTAAACATTGAGGATTCAATGCCACATAATTGACTTGTGGCGGGGTAGAGTCTATTTGAACACTTGGAACAAACCAATGGGTATTCTGTAGTAAAGTCGAATTACAGTGGTAATTATCAGATGCAAGCTAATCAATAGTGACAATATTCCCATTATGAGGAAATCACATTACTCAAAAGAGTGAAGACACCACAACATTCATAGCATAGACATAATCACGCCCAAGTAGCACATTAAATTCTAAAGGGCTATCAACCACCATCATATCGATTAAGACAGTCTTCCCACCTAAAGTGATAGGCAATTGAGGAAGAACACCCATAGATTCACCAAGTCTTCTATCATAGGCTAACAACTGACTCTGAGCTGTCAACAAATTTGGGGAACCCAAAGCTTTCCAAGTCAAAGAGTATATAGTACTTGCAGATGATGCTTCATCCACCATACATTGATAGACATTTGTGGAATTAACTCTGAAGGTGCAGCGGAAGGGAGATGAGGCTCAACAAGACTATCCCAATCAAAGGAAACACTCTTAGAACTTGGAGGGGGAACATTCGAAGAAACCGGAATGCCCCCTATACCAGAAGACTCTCTACTAGAGATCAAACAGACTCTTTTGTTAGGCACTTCACCCTCCAAAAGAGGAGTGTAATCGGCCAGCGATTGCACTGGCTCTACCACATTATCAACCAATGGTTGATGGGATTGATGAGAAACCATATCAAATTTAGGAGTAGAAGCACCTTCAGACTTAGACCATATCCTTTGAACCTCTGGAATACCAGGGCATAAATGAGTAAGGTGGTATCCCTTACATATCCTACAAGGGAACTTAGGTTTAAAACTTCTACGTCCAGGTTTCTTATCAACCTCCATTCCACCAACATGACTAGTAGTGGTTTGTGGAGAGTCCTGAACATGACTTGTAGAGGTTGCTGACTATTTGTTATTATGACTCGCAGTGACTAGACTCATGCCCCCAGCATGACTTGTAGCAGCTGAATACTCATCTCCAACATGACTGGCAGAGGTCGAGGATGAAGTGCTAGTGTGACTTGCAGTGACTAGAATTGTGCCCCCAGCATGACTTGCAGCGGCTGAAGGCTCATCTCCAACATGACTGGTAGAGGTTGAGGGTGAAGTGCTAGTGTGACTTGCAGTGACTATACTTGTGCCCCCAGCATGACTTACAACGACTGGAGGATCATCTCCAACATGACTCGCAGAGGCTAAGGATGAAGGGATAGAATTATTCTTCTTCTTTGACTTCCTCTTTCTCCTTTTTTTAGATTTCTTGTTACAAGAAGGAGGAGAAGAAGGAATCCCAGATTTCTATTTGAAAGAAGATGAAGAATTAGCACCCATGTGATGTGCTTGAAATAAAGCATTCAACTGAGAAGCTTCAAGAACATTTGGAATATTCTAAGTGGACCATAGCCAGACGGGTAGTCCAACATTCAACCCAGGAATATTCAAAGTGGTCATCAAGGGAGTACCAACGTTTCCAAAGAAAGGAAAAGCACAAGGATCTACTTTTGGAAGGGTACCTTGGTTGGCTTCCATAGGAATATTAGCCATATCAAACTGATCTGCAGAGCCTTCCCTTACGGGAATGTAGAAATAACTTTTCAAGGAATATGGATAAGCAATCAAAACCTTTGCCCTTAAGGAGGCAACTCCACAACTTCTGAAAGAACGACCAAAATCCTTTCAAGATCGGTAGAGTGGCAAGCCAGTCACTCAGAACACAAAGTCCAAATGTGACTAGACAAAAATACCTAAAGCCAACTATATACAAGGAGAAAAGAGCACTCAACTATAAAGTCCGTAAAAGACGTCAGCCAATCAAACAAATTTCAAGGATTTCTGCTCTGGGTGATTAGGACCGGACACCAAAATACAGGAAAGTGAAGTCAGGGGCCTTTCAACGATAGTCTGGGATAATTACAGCCTAGTCCTACCAGCGAAGGTAACAGAGGAAGTTACGCTGACCTCTTAACAACAGCCTGCGCCGGTCCAAGCCCCCAAGCTTCGCAAGGGTGACCTCTAGTAGTACCGTTGAGAGTGATACAACGTCGACCTCAGGTGCCACGGGATTCCCCTTTGTGGCCACCTATGAAGATCCCTAGGAGTAGCAACTATGGATACCAGCTCATTGCAGAAGCCAGGCAGAACAGTCGTGAGGTACGATCAGACAAGTAGGAGAGGGGGTATCTCTCTTCCCTGTCTTCAAGAACCCTCATGCTTAACTCCCAGATCCGAAGCTTTCCTGGTGTCCCTAACGCTATTGGATTTTCACTCACTATTCAGACTCCTATGTTTGACAGTTTAAATGGCCTTGGAGAGTTATCTCTCCACTCACCTAATCCAAGGCCCTAAAATATCCTAAAACTTGTTGGTGTGTCTAACTTGACAATTATAAAAAGTTCTAGTATATTTTAATTAGCGGTTGTTTTTAAATGGGTTGTTGTTTAAGTCAAGGGATAAGTGGAAGTGAAACTAGTGGTGTTTTGATGCAAAAGAAATTAATAAATACCAAACTACATGCAAATGCACTTTGTTTTCGTTTTTTGATGAAAAGAAATTTCTACAGGGTTCAGAGGAACTTCAAGAAAAACAACAAATTTTATTTTCTTCTTTTTTACTCACGCTTCACACTCACGAAATTTAACAAAGCTATGGATGCCTAAAAATATGTGCAAATGTATCCTAATGCAATAAGTACATGCTGATGCAAGACTTAAGACTACTATAAATCAAGAAATGAAAGTTACTTGTTTATCAATTTTTATTTTTCCACTTAAAATGTTTAGATGGAGTATGAGTTGCTACCATAAAACAAGTTTTAAGACAAACAAAAATGCACTTTCATTCACTAAAAGGAAACCAAATCAAAACAAAGTTCAAGAAAGAAAAACCAAGTTTTTCAAAAAGTTTTCTTCAAAAGCAAAAACAAAAATGTCTTTTCAAAAATGCTCTCAACAAGACTGAAACTTTATGATGAAGAATAAGCAACAAACACTTTTGCAAGTTGACAACACACAATGAATGAAAACTCAACAAAAATAAATGTGTTTAAAGATGCTCTTAACAATCAAAAGTAGCAATGAAAGCTTTGGCAACAAAGACCAAAAGATTAAAAAGACAATTTTCAAGAAAGTGTCAATAAATAACATTGATGAAACAAAAAGCGGATGGTCACAAAAAGCAGTTTTGTCAGGCAAAAAAAAAGTCACCAAAAACAAGATTTAACACAAAGATTGAGATCAATCTTCCTACCCTGATGAATCAGAGCAGCCAAGATTCCTAACAAGAAATCTTGCGTGCTTAAGCAAAAAACGATGACACTTGCAAAAACAAAAACAAGATCAACACTTCTCACTCAGAGAGAATTCGAAATCAAATACTTGCTGTAAAACTAACAACTGACACTGGAAAGTAACTGTTCAGGACTGAGTCAAACCGGCAGACAGACTTTCAGAGACAAAAAGATTTAAAAAAATTGAAAATTGCAAGATATACGTGTCTGTACTTATGTACAGATTGCGTGTATACGCGACTGTGCCTAAGGAAACCTGCATATACGTGGGTTAACTTAAGGAAACATGTGTATATACACCTCTGTAAACAAGAAAAACAACGTATATAAAAGATTTCAAGAAAAAATAAAAAAACAGTCTGAAGAAACTGACCAAACTTACAACTCAAGTTCCTACAGGAATAGACTACACAGCAGCAACAAGCAAACAGACACCTGAGCCCTGATTAGCTTGAACACACCCAAACTAGGAACAACAATGATGTTGTCCCCAGTGGAGTCGCCAATTCTATTAAGGGAAAAGTTCCCCTAGGGTCTTGGGCTGATACCCTAGCAGACTGAAAGTTGTCTATACAGAGAGACACACATACCATATAGCCATAATGCTAATATAAGCAAACTCTACGATAAGGGGGCGTACCTGAGGTCCTACGTTTGAGAAGGTCCTTCCAGGGTTCAAACCCTTCTTGGAGTTCCTTTTGCTCCTTTGACCTGCAAAACAACCAATTCAAGAAAGTACAATAGTATATGGACTAAACATTATAAAGAAATCATCTTCATATTATAAGGAAAGGTAGTTAGTTATGCAATTAAACAACCATTCATACATGAATCATAACATGGATATCATAAACATGAAGAAGATTTATATCAGGAACAAAGACATGTGTTTCTTTTATTATAGACAAATAAAGTACAGAAAGGAATAATTTCACCTGAGTCGTCCTTTCGCAGGCTCCAAGCGGAACTGTCCTCTGGATTCGTCCAGTCTCAAGCCTTTAACAAACTCCTTCCATGACTTACTCCATGATATCACAAGTAGTAGATGGACATCATCACACAAGGAAACAAGGGTTTCCTGTAAAAATGGGGGAAGTGCAGGAGGCACAAGGATCTTCAGACCTGGTCAGGGAAATCTCAGCATAATAACCTTTCTCTCTCTTCTCTCATTTTCTCTCCTTTCTTAGACCTTCCCATTGAAGCCTTTTTATACTTCTCCCAAAGTAGTTTTTTAGTTGGGAATTCATTGGGAAAAGTTGGGCCACGGGCACTAACAGGTGATCAGCAGGTAAAACCCGCGATCTCCACCCGAAATTAAGGAGATTTTTTTTTTTTTTTAAGTGTTTTAAGACATATACGCGGGTTGGGTATACACAGACCCACGTATACATGCGTTTAGCTCAGGGTAATGTCGCGTATAGGGAATAAAACATTGTTTTTTAAATTTTGGACTAGGTCTGGAAGGAGGGGTTGCCCTAGGCCATGAGTGCAGCATCACAAACCATAAGAGTGAGATTGGGAGCTATAACACCTACTGCAAATGTTTTTCACCTTCTTTCAAAGGCAACCTATTATCATTGTTAAACAATTCATTACAAATATAATAATCTTTATGAAAAGTATGATTCAAAAGATCTCTTTTTTTTTTTATCATCAACAATGTCAAGTTATGACTTGCATTCACTAGTCTCTTCATTTTCCCTGCATTAACTAAAGAAATGTTTAGTTTCTTGCAATGAGCTCTCACAATATACTTCACCCCATCGTTAAGCAAATGATATTTGTGCTCATAGCAATGAAACACCACTTTCCTATCATACAAATATGGTCTTCCCAAGATAATTCCAAAAATGTCAAGTGGAACCACATCTAACTCAACTTCATCAACAAAGTTTCAAGTAATAGAAAATCTAAAAATGCATTTCATTGAAACCTTTAAATTGGAATACTTAACTATCTAGCCCAAAGGGTATGGTTTATGATGTTGTACGGCTTCAAGTTTAAGCCCTTTAACTAAGTATTCTAAAATCAGGTTTTCTTGTGATCAACTATCAAATATTGCATCAATCTTGGTATGATTTGAGATTACTCTGACATTGAACAACTCTTCCCTTTTGTCTTCATTTGGATTGTTGTTGTGACTATTTGAGGAAGTAGTACTTTAAACATATTTACCTTTCAAACCCATCACTGTAACTTTTGTCTCATCTCCTGATTCTGACCCTAAGTCTTTTTCATCTATAGCAATAGTTTTACCCTTCTCTTTGGATTTTAATCTATCTACTTTCAATTCTAGATGAAGTTGCCAGCAAAGGTCTTCATCATGGCCATTCTTTGAACAATTTTTGCATGTGATATTTTCCTTCACTTTTTTGATACTTGCATTCTTCTTTCCCTTCTGTTAGAGTCAGTCTTTACATCCCTCCGTCAGAGATCAAAAACTCTTTGTTGCATTTCATTTTTAGGCGTCTCATCCAGTCTAGTCAGTTGCATTCCTTTAGGAAGCAAGGATTATCTGACAGAAGGGTCTCTTCACTTGTTTCCCTCATGTTTGTACCTGCTGGGTTGGTCGAAATTTATCAAAATTCATCAAAGTTGATTTTAGTCATTCACAGTCATAGATGGTCTTTTGGTAAAACAAGAATCATTTCAGTCATTAGGTCTAGGCTTTGGTCTTCGGAATGTCAAATAATGCTCGCAGGCCATGAGGATGTCTTCAATAAGTTTTCACTCGAAAATTTTCATCATCAATAATGCTCGAGAGTGATTCTTCTTCAAAACTCTGTTTTGAAGAAGAAATCATCAAAATTGTTTTTTGTAATAAATATGTGATTTTTCAAAGTTTTTAGTCACGAAATGTTTCAGGCACCGCCCTGATCCTTTGCCAAAGTTCTAGCCATCCATTCCCTGCGAAATAACAGACAGAAATGACATCATCAGCTCAAACATCAAAGTAAACAGTGAAGTGTCAAAGGTTTCAAAGCACTACAACATTGGATTTTTTAAAAACAAAAATCAAATGTCATGGGTACGAATGTAACTTTTTATGATCCAACAATCCATTTGCACCAAGAGACATCAAAGAAGCCGAGGTGAATTGTGAAGAAGCTGAAACCGTGAGTTTAAAGCTGAGACTGTGTGTTTGGAATGCGCGCAACACATTTGGAGAAGGCGCGATGCATTGGGAGGTCAAGGCGCACAAGGCCTCCTGCCACTGTGTATTTTCCAACGAGCACAACGCATATAGTGAGCGCGGCGCGTTGGGCTCCTGCGCAGTGCACAAGGCCGACAAGCAAAAATTTCATCACTGGAATCCAAAAATTTCAAAACCAACTCAGTTTGCCTTGCACCAAGGCATTACATGAGTGCATCAGCACTTATGTGGGCGAGCACTCACAATAAGGAACTCCAGTTGAAAATGCAAGATGTTGTTAATGATCTTTATGAATGCCAGCGTAAACTAGGGACAAGCTATCTGTCGGCATTTCCTTCAGAGCTGTTTGATCGTTTTGAAGCTATTCAACCTATTTGGGCACCATATTATACAAGATCATGGCAGGATTTTTGGATCAATACAAACTGGCTGGAAATTCTCAAGTGTTTAAGATGGTCACATGGATGGCTGATTATTTTTACAATTGTGTACAACATGTTATATCTAAACACACAATTGAAAGGCATTGGCGTTCTCTCAATGAGGAGATTGGTGGCATGAAAGATATTCTCTATCAGTTTTACTTGTTAAGTGGATAAAGAAAAACATATAAGTTTGGCACATCTCTGCGATAAACCTTGCTTTTGGGTCCTCTAGCTCTTCCGGCGGATAGCGTCTCTGGGTTTCATGCCAACACTCATATCTCGGTGGTTATTGGATCTCAAATGAGATATGAAATAACAGGTGACCCTTTATATAAGGAAATCAGCACATACTTCATGGATATTGTTAATTCTTCGCATAGTTATGCTACTGGTGGAACATCTGCTGGTGAATTTTGGTTTAATCCAAACCATCTTGCAAGATCACTTGGGACCGAAAATGTAGAGTCTTGTACTACTTACAACATGTTGAAGGTTGCCCGTCATCTATTTCGCTGGACCAAAAAATGGCATATGCCGATTATTATGAACGTGTATTGATCAATGGAGTTCTCACTATTCAGCGAGGAAGTGAGCCTGGGGTTATGATTTACATGCTTCCTTTAGGTCGTGGAAAATCAAAGGCTATTAGTTACCATGGTTGGGGAACCCCATTCGATTCATTTTGGTGTTGTTATGGGACAGGTATTGAATCATTTTCAAAACTCGGTGACTCAATCAACTTTCAAGAGGGTGGAAAATTTCCTACCTTGTATATTACCCAATTTATATCTAGCACTCTTACCTAGGATGAAGCAGGACTGATTCGAAAGCAAAGGGTTGGGCCATTGTCTGCATCCAATCCATACCTTCGTGTCTCACTGGCTTTCTTTACATTAAAGGCTTTGAGGGAGCATAGCATTGATTCTACTTTGAAGATACGGATCCCGTTTTGGACCACTGCCAATGGTGCCCAGGCTATCTTAAATGATCATAAGTTATCATTGCTAGAACCAGGGAACTTCTTGATAATCATGAAGGAGTGGGAAACACGAAGTTCCAGGGAGATACCAGTTTCTTTTGTGGTCAAAGTCAATGGAGAGTGTTGCAAATCTTGTTCGATATGTGTTCCCCGATATTCAAGGAGAAATTGCAACTGGAATTGGTGGCACTCTGTTTCCCTTCATTAAAGGCAAAATCTTCCTTCAAAGCTATTTTTATTAAAAAATTGGTTTTTATTCAAATGGAAAAAAGAAGGTGAAAAGTCAAAGACCGAAAGCCAAAATTAAAACGAAGAATATCTACCACAGTAGAGAGATAGGAACAGATTGCCTATTTTTGTCCTCAGTCACAATTTCATGGGATCCACAATACAGTTAATTGGTCATCAGAGAAATTCAAGTGGAACGCTGTTCTGTCTTTAGAACAGATGAATGGCTCTTTTTCTATCTTCATACTTTCAGTTGAAACAGCTCCCTATTTTCATCAATCTGTTTTCCCACCTCTGAGTTTATTTATTGTAGTGTAAATCATTTGTAAAGGGTCTGAGTTTTGGGAAAAGTGTGGAAAAAAAAAAAAAAAAAAAAACAACTCATCGCTTCACTGTATAGTTTTGGTAGAGAATTAATGAAATGATGCAGCTCTAATTCATGAGATTCATGTGGTATGAGTTTAGCATATGTTTCTTCTTTCTATTTCATATGTATCTTGTTTTTTTTTATCGTCCATTCATAATCATTTCTAGTTGAATGCTTTTAAGTAAGAAAGGTAGAATCCAGTTTATTGCTCTGCCTTGGGAAAGCATTTATGCTCTATGTGTCTTCTTCTATTTGAAAAGGATTCATTTATTATGCCCTTTTCAACCTCTAAAAAGTCTTTCCACTCCATATTATTTCAATTTGATTTCTAAACTTCATGCCTATCATGCCCCATGAAATACTCTATGTCTTTGATTTAATTTCTCCACTCATGTTGTTCTTTGTCCCATACAGCCCTGAAAATTCAATCATTCATTAAATTACCTCTTTCATATTTATTTACTAGCCTAGAATCAGTATTCATTTTGAGTCATCTCAGACCCTATTGTTTATTTTTACTGAGTGTGACCCAGAGAGAGCCCTCTCCTATCCTTGTAGGGCTAGCTACGAGGCTGAGTGTGGTTTGATGTGGACCTAGAAGCTTACCTTTTCAGCTTGAGGTAAATCTAGGCTCTAACATAGTGGCGACCATACTGGGGAAGAAAGTTTATTTTCATTGTTTACCTTTGTAGACTACAGACGGAGCCTGAAGTTAGCCAGGTAGCCTTTGAAACACTCTTGCTTTGCATTAGTGAAAGTACATAAATGTTGCTTCAGTCAATCTCCAATCTAGTTTATAAACTGAACATCTGATCTAAACGATCACCCCAATACATGTATCAAGTTAGATCTGATGGTTGATGGTGGACAACGATCAGACATAAGAAGGCTGAAATCATTCACCTGGTGACTCTAACTCAATGTAGAGACTCCACTGGAGGACCAACTCTTTCTCTGAGAAAATGGAAGGATCTCACACAAAGTTCGGGTATCCAAAGTGGAATGGTATTCAGGATCTAGTCTGCCTTCTTGTAAATTACTTCTTTGCTATTCTTGAAGCTGTCTTGAAAGTTTTTCAGAATTTTTTGTATGATAAAGGTGATCAAAATCTTCGATCGACCTATTCAAAAAGTGTAAATACTGAGTTTCCCTTTGATCCTGGCCTCCTTACTTTTCCCACATCTCATGATGACTCTCTTCAGAGTGATGAGCCTAAAGAAACCAAAACTGATCCCATAGCTCTTGTATATACTCCTACACCTTTTATAATCTCAGATAGGTATAAACCTCTTGTTTTACCTTTTGTTCTTCATGCTTTCCCCAAAAACTATGATCTATAATTACCGAGGTTTGATGGTGAATGTAACAATGTCAATGTTGAGCAACATATGTAGAATTTTGAGTCTTTTCTAGACCTTTCTGAAGTTGATGAAGAAGATGTCAATATTAGGATTTTTTCTCTTTCTTTGCAAGGCAAAGTGAAGAGTTGGTTCAAAGCCCTGCCTGATGCAAGCATCCCAGATTTCCAGCAGTTTGTCAAAGCTTTCCTTAATAGGTGGGTGATCGAGCAGAACCTTTTCTTGATTATAGAAGAGTATAACCAGCTGAAAACACTGCCAGGGGAGACAGTACAATAGTTTTCTGCCAGATTTAACCAAATTTATTATTCGATGCCAGTTGATATAAGGCCTTCTCCTAGATCTGCTTTCTTGCACTATCTGGTTGCCTTTGATCCAGAAATGGAGTTTTAGTTGAGAGAAAGGAATCTTGCAACACTTGAAGATATATAGAACAATGCAGTAGATGTAGAGGCCCATTTGCTGATCCGAAAGGCAAGGTTGAAAGAAGAAGAGACGAAAAACATAGATCTAAAGAAATCGACATCTCTAGAAGTAAAGCTTGACGTTTTGGTAAGTGCAGTGGAAGAGTTGATGCAAAATATCACCGCAAGGAATAATTATGTTGTTCAAACACATGGCTTGCTGATTGAAGAAGAACATGTTGCTGATCCAAAACATAGATCTGATAATGATTGTTTTATGGATCATCTTGGAGAAGAGAGATCTATTGATATGACATCTATGCTTGATGATGTGTTTTATATTGACGATTTGCCTCAGTTTGATCAGTATGATGATGATTATTTTCTCCAAATAGAAGCTAATCTTGCAGACAAATCAGCAGCTAGTTTGTGGGAGGAAGAAGTTCACTTTCAGCAGCTCGAGTATAGTGATCAACCGATGCATATCAGCTATGACAGTGATGAGGAAAGTGCAGCAAATTTTGAAGTAAGTGAAGGATCTTTACCTTTTTGTTTTGATTCATTTTAGTTCATCAGAGACAACTTCCATGCAATTAGAAATTAGCTGTCAACAAGTCTTGATTTGGACCCTCTTGAGGGCGATGAAAACTTTGTTCGAGACTTCTCATATTCAGCTTTGCAGTCCCAAAAAGCAATTGCTTGTCAAATTGCAGATGAAGACATGGAAGCTGGCACATGTGATCAAATCATACAAGAAGATTCCCTACCTTTCTATTTTGAATCATTTTAGTTTTTGAAGGGTAAATTGCATAGTAAATCTTCAAATGAACAACTTGTAGGAAGTCAACAATTTCTCAGTTTTAATGTTGAGGTTGAGATAGATAACAAAATTCTTGAGCAAGTTTTTAATGAGAAATCTTCCCTTGAAATGATTGATGAAATCATTTTGGATACAAAACCCTCCCTAGCACCAGATTTGTAGCAACCGAACACAATTGAAGATCAGATTATAGATGAAGGCATGGAAGCCGAAATACATGATTTAATGATGCAAGAGGATTCTGTACCCTTTTGTTTCGAAGCATTTTAGTTTATAAGGCAGAATCTTCGTAATATCTCTAAAGAAAAAGATGAACAACCAATAGGATGTCATACAGTTTTAATGGATACATCGTAGCAGCCTTCTCAAATTTTTGATGATCCTATTGCTCGTGTGTTGGATGATGTTTGCTGTAAAAGTTATTCTCCATTAGCTAACCATGTGACAGAAGAAAATGTTGATAATAATCTGATTCAAAGGTCACCTTCATTGTCTTGTTTAACAGATTTTTCATTACAAAGCTCAGATCAAAGTTTGCAGTCATATGAGGAGATTGATAAAGGAGACTTTTGTTCTGTTTGGAATCAGCAACAGAGTTTGGTTATTCACGAAATTCAGGATCCTTTTGACAGCCTGCTGCTATCACCAAAGAAAGACAGCACTGATGTGAGGAAAATTTTAATATCCAGCTATGAAGATTACTTGGACCAGAGTAGTAATGTGTTAATGGAAATCAATAGTGATGTTTATGAAGATCCTTTCGCAGTATTCTTGAAGTCATTCAGTCAATTCATGCTTTTCAAGTTTATCAGCAGTCAACTTGATTCCAAGTTCCCATGGGAGTTGCCTTTCGATTCTTCCCTTTTCTTGCGCATCAGAAAGCATTTGGGAAGAAATAAAATACCAGCTAGGATGCTTACATGGTTGCATTAGCTGTTCCATTTCACTTGATCGAGTGGTGAAAAGAACACTTAGAGTAGATTTGTTAGTTGTGTTTTAGTCATGTTTGGTTTTATTATGGTTTTCAATTTCAATTTTGAGTCAAATTTTCAGTCAATCAGTGAGTCAACAAATCTTGTTTGGTTTTGTCAAGTCATCGACTCCATAGCCCAATGGATGAAGGCACTATCTTCTCTCCCAAAGATTTGTAGTTCTTGGCATCTCCAAGGAGCTGCCATCCTCATTGGAGCCAATGTTAGAGTCGGTCTTTACATCCCTCCGTTAGAGATAAAAAACTCTTTGTTGCATTTGATTTTTAGGCGTCTCATCCAGTCTAGTGAGTTGCATTCCATTAGGAAGCATAGATTATCTGACGGAAGGGTCTCTTCACTCATTTCCCTCATGTTTGTACCTGCTAGGTTGGTCGAAATTTATCAAAATTCATCAAAGTTTATTTCAGTCATTCACAATCATAGATGATATTTTGGTCAAACAAGAATCATTTCAGTCATTAGGTCTAGGCTTTGGTCTTCAGAAAGTCAAATAATGGCCACGGGACATGAGGATGTCTTCAATAAGTTTTCATTCGAAAATTTTCATCATCAATAGTGCTCGAGAGTGATTCTTCTTCAAAACTCTGTTTTGAAGAAGAAATCATCAAAATTGTTTTTTATAATAAATATGTGATTTTTCAAAGTTTTTAGTCACGAAATGTTTCAGGCACCACCCCGATCCTTTGTCGAAGTTCCAGCCATCCATTCCTTGCGAAAGAACAAACAGAAAGGACATCATCAGCTCAAACATCAAAGCAAACAGTGAAGTGTCAAAGGTTTCAAAGCACTACAACATTGGATTTTTTCAAAACAAAAATCAAATGTCATGGGTACAAATATAACTTTTTATGATCCAACATTCCATTTGCACCAAGAGACATCAAAGAAGCCAAGGTGAATTGTGAAGAAGCTGAAACGGTGAGTTTAAAGCTGAGATTGTGTGTTTGGAATGTGTGGGGCGCATTGGGAGGTCACGGTGCACAGGGCCTCCTGCCACTGTGTATTTTCCAACGAGCGCGATGCTTACAGTGAGCGCGACACGTTTGGCTCCCGCGAGGCGCACAGGGCCGACAAGAAAAAATTTCATCACTGCAATCCAAAAATTTCAAAACCGACTCAGTTTGCCTCGCGCCAAGGCATTACATGAGTGCATCAGCGCTTATGTGGGCGAGCACTCACAATAAGGAACTCCAGTTGAAAATGCAGGTTGTTGTTAATGCTCTTTATGAATGCCATCGTAAACTAGGGACAGACCATCTGTCGGCATTTCCTTCAAGCTGTTTGACCGTTTTGAAGCTATTCAACCTGTTTGGGCACCATGTTATACAAAATCATGGCAGGATTGTTGGATCAAAACAAACTGGCTGGAAATACTCAAGCATTTAAGATGGTCGCATGGATGGCTGATTATTTTTACAATCGTGTACAACATGTTATATCTAAACACACAATTGAAAGGCATTGGCGTTCTCTCAATGAGGAGACTGGTGGCATGAAAGATATTCTCTATCAGCTGTACTTGTTAAGTGGATAAAAAAAAACATCTCAGTTTGGCACATCTCTGCGATAAACCTTTTTTTTTTGGGTCCTCTAGCTCTTCCGGCGGATAGCCTCTCTAGGTTTCATGCCAATACTCATATCCCGGTGGTTATTGGATCTATAATGAGATATGAAATAATAGGTGACCCTTTATATAAGGAAATCGGCACATACTTCATGGATATTATTAATTCTTCACATAGTTATGCTACTGGTGGAACATCTGCAGGTGAATTTTGGTTTAATCCAAACCATCTTGCAAGCTCACTTGGGACCAAAAATGCAGAGTCTTGTACTACTTACAACATGCTGAAGGTTGCTTGTCATCTATTTCGCTGGACCAAAAAATGGCATATGCCGATTATTATGAACGTGTATTGATCAATGGAGTTCTCACTATTTAGCGAGGAAGTGATCCTGGGGTTATGATTTACATGCTTCCTTTAGGTCATGGAAAATCAAAGGCCATTAGTTACCATGGTTGGGGAACCCCATTCGATTCATTTTGGTGTTGTTATGGGACAGGTATTGAATAATTTTCAAAACTGGGTGACTCAATCAACTTTCAGGAGGGTGGAAAATTTCCTACCTTGTATGTTACCCAATTTATATCTAGCACTCTTACCTGGGATGAAGCAGGATTGATTCGGAAGCAGAGGGTTGGGCCATTTTCTGCATCCAATCCACACCTTCGTGTCTCACTGGAGTTCTTTACATTAAAGGCTTTAAGGGAGCATAGCATTGAATCTACTTTGAAGATATGGATCCCATTTTGGAGCACTGCCAATGGTGCCCAGGCTATCTTAAATGATCATAAGTTATCATTGCCAGAACCAGGGAACTTCTTGATAATCACAAAGGAGTGGGAAACATGAAGTTGCTTTTGTGGTCAAGGTCGATGGAGAGTGTTGCAAATCTTGTTGGATATGTGTTCCTCGATATTAAAGGAATAGTTTCTTTTGTGGTCGAAGTCAATGGAGAGTGTTGTGAATCTTGTTGGATATGTGTTCCTCGGTATTAAAGGAGAAATTGCAACAGGAATTGGTGTAACTCTGTTTCCCTTCATTAAAGGCGAAATCTTCTTTCAAAGCTATTTTTATTAAAAAATTGGTTTTTATTCAAATGGCAAAAAGAAGGTGAAAAGTCAAAGACCGAAAGCCAAAATTAAAATGAAGAATATCTACCACAGCAGAGAGATAGGAACGGATTGCCTATTTTTGTCCTTAGTCATGATTTCATGGGATCCGCTCTACAGGTTTCTCCTTTTAATTGGTCATCAAAGAAATTCAAATGGAACGTTGTTCTGTCTTTAGAACAGATGAATGGCTCTTTTTCTATCTTCATACTTTTAGTTGAAACAGCTCCCTATTTTCATCAATCTATTTTCCCACCTCTGAGTTTATTTATTGTATTGTAAATCATTTGTAAAGGGTCTGAGTTCTGGGAAAAGTGTGGGAAAAAAAAAACTCAGCGCTTCACTATACAGTTTTGGCAGAGAATTAATGAAATGATGCAACTCTGATTCATGATATTCATGTGGTATGAGTTTAGCATATGTTTCTTCTTTCTATTTCATAGGTATCTTGTTTTGTTTTACCGTCCATTCATAATCATTTCTAGTTGAATGCTTTTAAGTAAGAAAGGTAGAATTCAGTTTATTTCTCTACCTTGGGAAAGCATTTATGCTTTGTGTGTCTTCTTCCGTTCGAAAAGGATTCATTTATTATGCCCTTTTCAACCTCTAAAAACTCTTTCCACTCCATATTATTTCAATTTGATTACTAAACTTCCTTCCTATCATGCCCCATGAAATACTCTGTGTCTTTGATTTAATTTCTCCACTCATGCTGTTCTTTGTCCCATACAGCCCTAAAAATTCAGTCATTCATTAAATTACCTCTTTCATATTTATTTACTAGCCTAGAATCAGTATTCAATTTGAGTCATCTCAGTCCCTATTGTTTATTTTTACTGAGTGTGACCCGGAGAGAGCCCTCTCCTGTCCTCGTAGGGCTAGCTACGAGGTTGAGCGTGGCTTGATGTGGACCTAGAAGCTTACCTTTTCAGCCAGAGGTAAATCTAGGCTCTAACACCTTCAATTTTCATCCCTTCTCTTTTCCCTTACCCTCACTTTCACCTTTCTCTTCTGTGTTTTTTTTTCCCCTTTGCCTCAAGATGTGTGGCTTGCACACATACTTCATCTAAGTTGTTTGGGTTAAACATAAGGATGGTATGCTGAAAATAAAATGTAAACCTCCTATATATTTCAAGAGTGCATCTTGTGAATTCAAGTTTACTCCTAATAACAAAGCCTTTTTCCTAAACTCCTGTGTATAATCTTGGACAGTTTGGCCTTTAAGTTGCCTAAAATTATGCCAACTCATAATGGCCTTTTGCATATAGGCTAAAGGATAAAACTATCTTTTAATGGAAGAAATAAATTCAACCCAAGAAATGGATATCTTACAATGGATTCACATTTCCTATTGAGTCCTTGCTTCCTACCAATCTAGTGCAGCTCCTTATAGCCTCAGTGAAGCCAACTAGATCTTTATGTCATCTTCTTGAAGGTTCTGAATTTTGTAGTATAATTCCAACTATCGAATCCAATTGTCTAACTTTTTTGCATTCACTTCTCCATTCTACATGGGAAGTTCAAATTTTATGTCTAATTTCAGTAATGTGGTTTTTTGAATTTTTGACCGGAGAATCCACAGTAATAGAATTTTTACACCAACGTTTCGAATCCCAAATGGGATCCATCATCAGGGTTGAGAGAAAGATGATAAAAGAAGAGCCAGATGGAAGAAATAAATATTCATGAGGGAATGAATATTAAAGGAACAACACAGGTCGGCCAGAAAGATTTAAAATGAAACCTGAATTTAATTTTAATTTTATAAATTAATATCATTTATTTAATTATCTATAAAACAAAATCTTTAAATAACCTAAAATCTATATTAATATTAATATCTAAAAAACTAATATATATATTAATATTAATATCATAAATCTTTATATACCTAAAATCAATATTAATATTAATAGCTAAAAAAACTAATATATATATTAATATTAATTCATAAATCCTAATATCTATATAACCTAAAAAAAATTTGACTTAATATAAATAATAGAATTAATATTAATAAAACCTAAAATCTATATCAAAATCTAAAAAACTAATATATATATAATATTAATATCATAAATCATTATATAACCTAAAATCTATATTAATATTAAAATCTAAAAAATCTAAAATATATATTAATATTAATATCATAAATCCTAATATCTATATAACATTAAAATTTTTTATAACCTAATGACTATATAACTTAATATTTATAAAACCTAAAATCTATATAACTTAATATATATAATAGTATTAATATCAATAAAACCTAATATCTATATCAATATCTAAATAAATAATATTAATATAGCCTAAAATCTATATTAAATTCTAAATTAAAATCTAAACTATATTAAAACCTACATTAATGACTAAATTATATTAAAATCCATGCTTGTAATTATATTAATAATTAGAGCTTTAATAGAATATATATAACCTAATAACACAATTAATATTAAAATCAAAACTATGCTAATATCTATAATAATATTTATATTAATATGTAAACTTATATTAAAATCTATATTAATAACTATCTTACCTATTCGACAACAAACCACAGATCTCTGAAATCCAATGTGGTTTTTCCTTTTGGGGTTTTGGAATGAGTCTGGGTAATGGTGGTAGTGGAAGATCATGTTGTGTGAGGTGATGAAGATGATGAGGAAGATGACGAGGATGGTGGAGATGGAGGTGGCTTTCCACCATTCCCTTTGGAATCCTTCTTCTCATCTTTTTTTTCCTCTGAGCTTCCTTCTCCATGTGGAGGTTTAGAACTCTCTCCAACCATTCTGGTGTTCCTCTCTTCATAGAGGACTTTAACCATCTCGGTCAAAGTATAGAAAGATTTCTTGAATTCTTCCTCTTCTAAAGAGGGACCTTCATGCTACCTTTCTCCAAACATAACGTGTATGGATTCAGGCTCATAAATTTGTACTGATTTTACCTCTTTAATCACTTCAACCTCTTATGCAATATGTGCATCTTCTATATCAATTGATGGAGATGGAACTTGAGGTGATTTAGGTGTTGTCTTGAGTGGTCCTTTGGGTGAGGATGGTGCTTTCTCAACCTTCTTCCTTCTTGTCCTAATCTCAGGACTAGCTATTTGTAGCTTCCCTTCTCCTCTCTGCAACTTCAACCCTGTAATCATAACAACAATTGCAGCTATCAAACCCTTCTAGCAAATCAAGCAAGAAAACTTGTGCTCTGATACTAACTTGATCTGAAATTGATTGCTAGTTAATGTTATGCTAGTATCATTTCCAGATATAAAGTTTTCTTCGCTTTGGTTTGCTTATCCATAGAGATTTTATCCATGACCATGTGATTGTCAATTCATCTAACTTGGTGAAATTTAGTGTTTTGCATGAACCAAAAAGCATGAATTTAAATGGATGAATAGTAGCATATAAAAACACAGCAACCACAAATAATCAAGCTCAATACACAAATTTTTGTTGAAGGAGTTCACCCCTTTTGGGCTACATCTCCTTGGTCCAACTTCATAATGTGGGCCTTTGTATTAGCTTCAATAGTGCTCAAATTGATGTTACATGCATCCAATTCTCTTGGTACTTGTTTCAATGAGTTTAAAACATTCAAAATATCATAATTGACTATTGGTTTACTCAATTTGGTTACCAACTGCTCTGGGAATGACCTCCAACACGTGGTGGCCCTAGGACTTTAAAAATATTCAAGTGAACAAAAACACCTATATATGACCTCTTCTGCCTCAAAACATACTCCAATGAATTCCCATCATGCCAATTAACAAAAATTACTATTCATTTTGGAAATTTGGTTGACAATTGAGTAAGTTATGGCTCAAACAATTTTTCCTAGAAAACATCCTCTAAATCTGGAGAATTGTTAGCTAAGTCAGCTAAGTTTGGTGGCAGTTCCGGATTTAGTGACTCTGCCATAAATTTTTCCAACTTAATTACAGATTAATTAAATTTTGAACTGATTAGTGGCACACTAAATCCACTTAACAATTGGCCCCTACCTCCTGGTTTGAGCGCTTGGTCACATGGGGTGGGAGCTGGCCCTGGGGCTTATTTTTTTTACCAAACTTGCAGAATCTCTAATGTTTGCATACGATGTCAATTTCTCGAACCACTTGCAGCATTGGAATCCTGAAGATGAACTCTATCCATTCATTCATGTCTGAAGGAATTCTAAGCACTTTCATTTTTTAGCTAAAATATTGATCCCTAATGAGAGAGAGAGGGAGTCTCGATTAGCCTTGGTTTTGAAATTGGATCCTTTGTTAACATTGATCACCTTTTTATAAATATTGGCCCTATTGTGTATTGTAACTTCTTAAAATACTACTTGTTAGGAAGTTTCGATATCCCAAACCTCTTATATTCTGATGACCGTTGATATTCCATTATCTCAGCTGTTGATATCATCTACTCTGATGTGCCAACCTGTCCTGCTCTGATGCTCCAATATTCTAATCTCCGGGGTTCCAATATCGGGTCTTGATATGTTGACCTTTGATATCTCAACCTTCTTAGGACTTCAAGTCCCTCAACTTTGGTGGACCATAAATTTGATCCATGATTCCATTCTTAGACTTCCACACTCGATTGGAAAGCGCTTTTAGAGATATTTCCAATGAAAAGGATCCAATGTAGGATTTGATCCCATATGCTATGCCTAATATGGCTACAAAATCTCCTCAAATCTTTTCTCCCTCACTCTTCTTTTTGTTCCTGAAATGTTGAACTCCCAACCATCATAGTTATCCTTTTATGGCTTCTCTAGTAAGCCTGCTACTATGATGATTCTCTACATCAATCCTATAGCTACTGTGGGATTCTTTCTAGACTCCCAAAAATTGTGCTAACCCTTCTTGACATCAATGCCAATACTAACAAAACCACTAGCCATCTAGAAAAACCAATTGTTCCAATTCAACATTGTTGCAAGCTGATATGAGTATGCAAATTTGGAATTTTGAATTAGATTGGTTCGTAAGCAAATTCTCTCCTCTTGATTCTTCTGACCTTTCCTCAACTTTTTCACACTATTCCTTGTACATGGATATGTTTGATGAGTCTATTATATAATAATTTTCTTTAAATCCTTTAGATCCTTATTCTACTGGCCTTGATCAAAACCTAGTACAAATGGTGGGATTTTATGATAAGATAATGAAGATATTAAATCCATTGTTTAGGATCTATTTAATTTTAAATATTTAATAGGTGAGGAGGAAGATCTTAGAACTTAAATGTTGAAGGGAGTCTTTTGATTGATCTATCCAAATTCTCTATACATTGAGACTCTCATATGCTACATGTTAAATATAATTAAATCCATGACATTAATAGTGTTTTCATTAACACATCTTATGATACTTGTATGCACCTACCCGTTAGCTTCTCTAAGACACCCAAATTTTATGATCTACCACTAGAACATTCATGGATTTATCAAGGATTTGAGGCACTTCAGCTCTAATTGATGGTTATGCTAGTTTCTCAGAATCTTGATGAGATCCCCAAAATATATTGGATCCAAATATTAAAGGATTCTTCACATTTTTAGGCTAATCTTCCTAATTCTCAAGGTAAATATTTCGATTGGATAAAATATTATTATTTGGTTAATTATCCTTCATGTGTGTTACAGGTAATTTTGTTTAATTCAATCAAATGGTTTGAAAACCCAGATCAATCAACATCCTTAATATTTTTCCATTATCCGTATGCAAAGCCCTAAGCATCATTTCTCCAAAAAGTATGAGTTTTTGGGTCAATCAGCTCAAAAACTATTTTTTTTGCCCTGATGCAAGCTGAACTACAATCCACATGCAATGGTTGCAAATTGCATAACTGAGCACCTATATTGACGAGTGCAACTTTCTCTCTTTTGC
This sequence comes from Pinus tabuliformis, assembly GCA_031772625.1. NCBI lineage: Eukaryota > Viridiplantae > Streptophyta > Pinopsida > Pinales > Pinaceae > Pinus > Pinus tabuliformis. The sequence continues at coordinate 1,061,646,079 of CM062807.1, read as the reverse complement.
TGGTGTGATGGCTCTATAATTTTGGGAAAAATAAAAAATAATTACGAAACTTCTACTTATGGAAGCTTTTATTGTGGCTTCAACCATTTACCATTGATAGAGATCTTGAATTCCTACCCTAGAGGACTTATCTCTTATCCTTAGAGATTATCCTCCTTCATATGTGGCTCTCAAGCCTTGATTGATAAATCCTAAACTACCACTTTCACCCTGTAATGTCATTGTCTCCCATAGAGTTTGGGTTGGTTTTTGGAGATTACTAGTGCCCTCATGCTACTACTTTGAGACTAAAGAATCATCTTCCATTGATGCATTAGGGTTGAGTTTGAAGGTTTTATTTGTGGCAAGTAAGGACAAGACAATTGGAGAGACATATACAAAGTCAAGAATCTATAAATGATTGTAACTATTAATTTTAGGCAACAATGGTATGTTCTATGCTTTAGATCAATTTTACTTCAATTTCTTTATTAGCCCAGTATCAATATTCAGATTAGCAATCACATCAACATGATAGTGAAACGCAGATAGAACATAAACATAAATCGTAGAAGAAAGGTTAAGAGAAAAGGATACAAGATGTGGCACCAGCCAGGGTAAAACCCCAATGTGGGAAAACCCTTGATTGAATCTTGTTTTAGTCTTCAATGGTTTAGTCAAGAGATATAGTACAATTTTAAAATTACATTTTAACAGCAGCAAAAGAGCCCTAACCAGAAAATTCAACTCTGGTTAATAGGGAACATTATACCCTCAGCAAATCTGTCAACTTTAGTCAACTTCGACCTCTAAACAATAAGATAAACCAACCCTCAAAACACTCAAACTCAGCCCACTCAAAGTCTGGTCAAACATCCCACCTACGGTTAGCCCTAGCTACAGTCAATGTTCAGCCTTAATTTTTGTGCCCAAAAATGTGGCATGCCCAAACAGAGGTAGCCCTCACAAAAATTCAGTCAAATGAGGTCAATGCATGTTGGTCAATGCTTAGTCAAAATGTCCAAAAATTTGGTCTCCTGAAATTTCAGCCTCCTGAAATTTCTCTCTCCTGAAATTTCGGCCTCCCGAAATTTCCCTCTCCTGAAATTTCTGATGTGTGGAGAGAGAGAGGCCCAAAAATCCCTACCCAATCAATGAGGAGAGAGAGAGAAATATGAAGATGAGTGTGTCCACATGAGGCTAAGGCATGATGTATTTATAGAAAAAATTGAGGATGAATAGATGTGGTTGTTGGGCTTCTGAGCCTACATAAGTTTGCTAGCCAACCATAACAATTTGTCCATAATCAAAATAAATTCATAACTTCATTTGTACATGCGAGAATCGGATGATATTTAGATCAATCATACACCTTTCAGAGAGAGGAATCCGATAAAAATATCATATGTCATAAATAAGATGATCCAAGTGGAGTTTGGACCTAGTTGCCAATTTTAACACTCCCTCTCAACTAGGGAGAACTCCATCTGCTAATCCATTTTCCAATCTGTACTATCTCTGCCATCAATGCACTGTTATTCTTTGTTGAAATATGAAGAGGAAGAAGTGATCGAGAATGTATAATACCATTCTCTATTGACCCAAAGTCAGTCACAAATAAAGAGACTGTATCATACCACTCTTACTATCCTGAAGTGAGTTCCAATCAAAAGAGAGTGTCCCATAACACTCTTACTAACTCTAATTCAGTTCCCATTGATCCCAGATTAATATTGGTCATCCTACCATAGGTAGTATGATACTAAACAATGCATCCATTGGTAGTACTATGGCCCCTATCCTCATTTCCCTACTCATTGTCTAGATAAGAGGTACTTCCCCTGAGTCTCAGACTACATGTGTAGGATGTCTCAGCAGGAGAAGGATGAAGCACTCATCCTACCTACATGTCACGAAGGGGTATCATAGGGGAAGGCTGAACCACACATTTTGTACACAATAAGCTACTAGGGGAAGGCTGAACCACTCACCCTATGGTTGTGCATCACTCGAAGAAGTAACCCAAGCCGCCCTAAGCTCCCATAGCTCAATGTCCATCTCATATAGGACCCTCATAAGTAGGTCTCTCCACGACTCCAATTCATTCCTGAAAGTAAAAAAACTTGACCTTCCCCAGGGTCTTTGTTAGAATATCAACGACCTACTCATTAGTCCCAATTTGATGGAGCATTATTACTCCTTGTTGTACCATATCCCAGATAAAGTGGTACCTGATATATATAGCCTTGGAGCGATCATGAAACACGGGATTCTATGATAATTGAAACCCACGCCGATTGTTGCAGAGGATCACAATCATATCCAAGACATGTCCAAATATCTCACTAAAGAGCTTCCTTAACTAGACAACTTCACAGGCGGCCATACTAGAAGCTATGTTTTTGACCTCAGTAGTGCTTAAGGCAACCAATTTTTGCTTCTTGCTCATCTAGTATATTGAAGCAGAACCCAAAGAAGAAAAGCATCGAGAAGTGCTCTTGCAATCCACCATGCTGCTAGCCCAGTCAGCATCTTAATAACCATGCATCCTCACATCTCTAGTAGTGTATCTCAGTCCATGAGTGATTGTGCCCCGAAGATATATCAGAAGATTCTTGGCACCAATCCAATTTATATGATGAGGCTCAACCATATATTGGCTCAATGTGTTAACAACAAAACATATGTCTAGATGGGAGTTCACCAAGAACATCACTTCTCCTATTAGTTGATGATAGTCAGAGGTATTTCCCAATTTAGGTTCGACAACACTACCACATAACTTCTTAAAGTTAAGTTCCATTGGTGTAGTCATACACTTTTTGTTTACCATCCCAGATCTTTCCAATAACAACATATTTTCCTTGAGATAGGAAAATTTCACCTGGATTTTGCCAGATCTCCAACCCTAGGAAGTAGTGCATCATTCCTAGGTCCTTCATCTCAAATTTAGAAGCCAACTCCCTCTTACATTTGTGAATGAGATGGTTTGCGCCTGTCAGAATCAGGTCTTGCACATAAAGTACAAAAATGAGAGGTTTACCATTTTCAATCTTAAAGTAATGGTTCAGATTGGCTTCACTTCTAGTGAATCTCCACTTCATTAGATAGCTATCGATCCTCTCATACGAATCCCAGGGTGCTTCCCTCAAACCATAGAGAGATTTCTTCAACCTGCATACATGAGATTCCTCGTCATGACCCTCAAACCCATTGGGTTGTTCCACATAGACTTCCTCTTTGATCGAACCATCTTGACATCCATCTGATGTAGGTTCCATCCTTGTAGGGAAGCAAGGGCTATGATCGAGTGAATGGTGGTGTATTCGGCAACAGGTGCAAATATCTCATCGTAATCCAGACCTTCCTTTTGAGAGAAGCCTCAAGCAACAAAGCGAGCCTTGAACTTTTCTTTACTTTCATCAGCTCCATGCTTGATTTTCTAGATCCACTTAGAGGTGACAACCGATTTGTCCTGGGGTCTAGGGACCACATCTTAGACATCATTCTTCATAATTGACTTGTATTCTTCATTCATAGCATCCTTCCACACTTGTTGCTTCATGGATCCTTCAAATGATGAACGATCATTTTGAATGATAGTGCTCATGATGGTCAAGTATCCTTGATACCCGTTCGACCTTTTCCTTTCACAGAAAGTCCCCCTTAGTGTAATATGTCTCTCGACATCTTTGAGAGTCTCCCTTGTTGGACATAATACTGAGGGGGGGGTGAATCAGTATTATCAAGTCAATTATTTTTCATTTAACAATCAGTTTGTATACGCTCCTTCAGTTAGTAAAAACTGCGTATATACGCAACTACAGTTAAGGAAACTAGCATATAACTTGCAAAATTATAATTTAATTTATTCTTTAGATGTTGATCATTAATATGTGCATCAAAACCATATAAACAGTAACCAGGAATAGTAAAACAGAGCAGACAGTCACACATAAGAGCACAAGATATAAGGTGGAAACCCAATGTGGGTGAAAACCACTTGCTGCAATTCGTCTCTATCTTCTTTTAATTACAAACTTCTTTTTACAATGTTTCTGTACTGGTGCAGTCTTATACAATATGCAGGCTTCTACCTGCAGAAAGCTACAACCTTCTCTCATTCTCCAGCTTCTCCTGGAAGGGAGCTACAACCCCCTTAGCTCTTGTACTAGCTAACATACTAGTACATAGGTGCTGACCTACAGAAGACTACAACCTTCTCTTTTCTTCCAGGGACCACGTTTCATAAATTTTCAGACTCGATCCATCAATTACAATAATCAAACATCAAATACATCTGCATCAACCAATATCCTTTACTTCTATCAAAACTGAACCAACCAATTACTTTTTTAAATGATGTAACCAGAATACATTAATAGTAGCCAGAAACCAATCCTGAACCCAGAACACTGCAGTAATAAACAGAAGTAGCTAAAACATATTTCATGAGACGTACGCTACTTCAATATGTATAACCTGTGTGCATACACTTCTGTATTAAGGCCAACAAACGTATAAGCAGCTTTGACTTTCTAAACCAGCATGTATACGCGCCTCTGTTGTGCCGAACCTACATACAGATCTATAAAAGATAATTTCCCCTTTTCACTTATTCAGACATCAGTTATACCCAGATTATCAGATTTATACATCAAGTCATGTGCCAAACATAACAAATCAAAATCACACAAATATACTACTATTCAAGCCTTAAGACCTTGACCCGACAATAGAACTTATCCTTCTTCTAACGCTAAGGTTCTTCCTTGGTTCAGATCCAGCTATGCACCATAACCCAATTCTAGATGCTACTCTTCATAAGATATTTAATGCTTAAGTGAATGCCTTTGCCTAATGATCTCCTCCCTGTTATAGTCTTAGGCCTTACTCAATACCATGGTCCAAAACCATAAAGAATCAATACCATGGACCCAATACCATGTACGTGGTTTTCCTTGCATGAAAGTGCATGCATACATATACGCGCCTTTTGAACGTCTATCCCACGTGTATACACAACTTGGTTAAGAGGAACCTACGTATATAGATTTTTCCTTCATTCTGAGAGCCTGAACTATCATTTGTCATCTGAGTGAGTTTCCATCAAGGACAAAACTTGTGTCATAGTGCCAAACCTATGTCATAATGCCAACAATATGTTGGCATTATGGCACAGGTTTGGAGCTATGCCACAGGTGTTTTCCTTGATGGCAACTCTCTTTGGTAATAGATCTCAGTTCAGGCTTTCAGAATAAAGGAAAAGACATATATGCATGTTCATTTAGACTAAGACACGTATACACGTGGGTTAGACATTACAAAGGCGTGTATGCGTATACATGCACTTTCACACAAGGAAAAGCGCGTATATGTTGGAGATCTTACCTCTGGTCCGTGGTAGTTAGTCCTTGGTATTTGAACCTATGGTTTTGGACCATGGTATCTTGTCAGAAGTGTTGATCCCAAGTATTGGGTCCATGCTATTGTGTTATTATGGTTTTGGACCGTGGTATTGTGAAAGGTCTAAGACTATAAAAGAGGAAGGAGATCATTTGGCAAAGGATCATCTGAATCAATTGAATATCTAATAAGTGCTAGATCTGAAATATTGGTGATTGAGGTTATGGTGTAGATCTAGATCTGAATGAAGGAGGAACCTTAGCGCAAAGAGAAGGATAAGTTCTATTAATGGTTCATAATCTTTAGGCTTGAATGATAATATCTTTGCATGATTTTGATCTGTTATATGTGGCGCATGCTTGATTTATAAATCTAATAATCTGGGTTAATTACTGTCTGAATATTTGAAAGAGTGAATTATCCTTTATAGATCTGTACGCAGGTTCAGTGGATAAAAACACCGTATACGCAGGTTGATCTAAACACAACAGCGTATGCACGTAGGTTTCAGGTTATTGATGTAGCGTATATCTTTTGAGTTGTGATCTAGCTGCTTTTGTTTATTGCTGCAGTGTTCTGGGTTCAAAATTTGGTGTTTAGTTACTGTTACTGTGTTTTGGGTACAACTGTCAGAGAAGTATCTACTTGATTCAGTTCTAATTGGTGAAAAGGAGATTGTTTGATGCAGAAATTTTTGATGATTGATTGATGTTCATGGATCCAGTCTGAATATTTATGAAACGTGGTCCCTGGAAGAAAGAGAAGGTTGTAGCCTTCTGTAGGCCAGCACCTATGTACTAGTATCTTGGCTAGTGCAAGAGCAAAGGGTGTTGTAGCTCCCTTCCAGGAGAAGCTGGAAAACGAGAGAGAGTTGTAGCTCTCTGTAGGTTGCAGCCTATGTACTGGTAAAGGACTGCACCAGTACATTGTAAAAAGAAGTTTCTAATTAAAAGAGGATAGAGACGAATTGCAGTAGGTGGTTTTCACCCACATTGGGTTTCCACCTTACATTTTGTTTTCTTGTGTGTGGTTGTCTTCACTCTGTTTTACTATTACTGGTTATTTGATTCTGATACACAGATTAATAATCAACTTCTGTAAGATAAAGTAAATTATAAGTTTGCATTGTATACGCAGGTTTCCTTCTACATAGTTGCGTATATACGCGGTTTTAATTAACTAAAGTAGTGTATATTATCTGGATTTGAAAAAGGGAATATTTGACTTGATAATACTGATTCACCCCCCCTCTCAGTATTATTTCCAACAATTGGTATCAGAGCAGGTCCTTCTGAAGAAGCTTGATCACTTGAAGGAAGATCCATCATCATGAGCAACTACGAGAGAGAAGCATCTATCAGGCCACCTATTTTTGATGGGAGAAACTTCGTATATTGAAAGGTAAGAGTTACTGCCTATCTTCAATCTCTTGGTACAGAAGTCTGGGATATCATAGATACATGGTACTCTTTTCCATAAGCAACTCCTATAGATCCAGCTGAGAAGAAGAAATATGAAACAAATGCAAAGGCTATCAATACCCTATTAGGATGTCTATCTCAATCAGAATTCATTGAGGTTATGCAGTATAAATCCGCAAAATAAATATGGGACAAGATTTTTTTGAGCTATGAAGGAGATGAATAGGTAAAACGAGCAAAACTTCAAACCCTCATAATTCAGTATGAAAATCTCAGAATGCACAATGATGAAAGTGTGGCTAGCTATTTCCTTCATGTAGGTGAGATTGTTAATTGTATGAAAAACTTGGGAGAAGAAATAAAAGAGTCTGTTGTGGTTGAAAAGGTTCTAAGATCTTTGTCCCCTAGGTTTGAATCTAAAGTTTTTGCAATAGAAGAAAAGGAGAATCTACGAAACCTTACCATGTCACAGCTACACGGAATTCTAACTGCTTATGAAATGAGGAAAGTAAGACCATCAGACAGGAGAGAAGTTGCATTCAAGGCTTCAGGCAAAGCAGACTACTATGAGTCAGGACATGTGTCAGAAGAAGAAGAAGAATCAAATTTTGTTAAGAACCTTCAACAGGGTGCTGGAAGATTCCGAGGTAAGTTACCTTTCAAATGCTTTACTTGTGGAAGAGTCGGTCACTATGCTACCAAATGTCCTCATAAGGATAAGATTGACAAGGGGAAGGAACCTGTTAGATGGAACAAGAAACAAAATGTAAATAAGAAAAGCTATTACACTCATGAAGATAGTGATGGACTCTCAAATAGTGATGAAGATGAATGAGGTAATAATTATAAACTTTTAATGGCGTTTGAAGATGATGATTACATGGATGCTATAGATGAAGAAGGTCTTTATGAAGAGATTTCTAAACTCAAAATTTGTTTAGAAGAGAAAAATGTGATTATTGATTCTCTGCAATGTCAACTGGCTGAAAGGGAAAAACATCAAGAAAAATTGGAATGTGAAATTGTTGGTCTTAGAAAAGAGATTGAGAAAACAAAAGCTCTTAATCTTAAATTTGTTAAAGGATCTGAAACTCTGGATGAGATTATCAATGTGCAGTGTTCCCCACTAATCAAGACAGGTCTGGGATATAATGGAGAAGCATATCAAGCATCCACCTCCAGAAGTTATCTTGATGCAGCAAGGATGAGCGAGCAAAGGCCTAATAGAAATCATCAGGTAAATCAGGGACAGTTTACCTCAAGAATGAACAAAGACTATCAGGAAAATCGGGGGCAATCTACTTTAAGGACAAACAGAAGCCACAACCAGCCACAGGTAAAATCTTCCCAATTTGCCTCAAGAATGGATGTCAGTAGAAACTACAATCAGTTGGTTGATAGATTTGATAATCGCAGGAGTTTCTTCAATGGCCAATGTTTCTCTTGCCATAACTTTGGCCACAAAGTAGCTCAATGTGTTGCCTATAAGACAATCATGACTAGAGAAGCTCAAAAACAAAGAAGTATGACTGGAATCACGAAAAGGACCTATAACAACTTTTCCGCCCTTGAAAATGAAATTGAATGTTCTATTTGTAATAACTTCAGTCACGAGGATTCTGAATGCAGGAGCAGGTTTCAGAAGACAACTCAGAAGGAACAAACCTCAAGTGCCAAAACATGGAGAATGAAGGAACCGCAACCAGAAAGATGTGGGATAGCTTTATATGCAGAAGGATAGGAAAATCAATGGTACATCGATAGTGGATGTTCGAAGCATATGACAGGTGATAAAGAAAAACTTCATTCATATAGTGCTTTAGAAAAGGGAAAGAAAGTTTCTTTTGGAAGTGATACCCCTGCAGTCATAAAAGGAAAAGGCACTGTTTAGTTAAAAGAAAAGGTCAAAGCTAGAAATGTTTTGTATGTTGATGGCTTGAAGCATAATCTACTGAGTGTTAGTCAGATGTGCGATCAAGGAACTGAGGTAATATTTCGATCAAATGGATGTAGTGTTCGTGATCATGATACAGGAAAAACAGTGATCAAAGGCATAAGAACTCCAAATAATTTATACATATTTGAAGAAGGACAACAACAATGTTATTTGAGCAAAAATGATGAACACTGGTTATGGCACCGAAGGTTGGGGCATCTAAGCTTTTCACAGATAAGGAAAGCATGCAAGTACCAGGCAGTTCGTGGTCTTCCAGACATAAGAATTCCAGACAATACAATATGCAAATCGTGTCAGTTTGGTAAGCAAACCAGAACTAACTTCCCTGAGAAGGAAGGATTAGCTAGCAGGCCTCTTGAACTAGTCCATACAGATGTATGTGGTCCATCTAGGAAAAGGTCACCTCGAGGAGAAGAATACTTTATATTATTCATTGATGACTTCTCCAGGATGGTTTGGATAGGACTTATGAAGCACAAAGACGAAGCCTTTGAAAAATTCAAATCTTTTAAAGCCTTGGTTGAAAACGAATCAGATCACAAAATTAAATGCCTCAGGTCTGATAGAGGTGGGGAGTTTACCTCGAATGAATTTTTCGATTTTTGTGAAGAACATGGAGTAAGAAGGGAATTCTCTACAGCTAGGACTCCTCAGCAAAATGGAATAGTGGAAAGGATGAACAGAACGGTTCAACAAATGGATCGTGCTATGCTTGATGAATCTGGAACTCCCGTAACCTTCTAGGGTGAAGCTGCATTTGCTGCGGTTGTTATTCTCAACAAAACAAATGTCCGAGTGAACAGCACTCAAACTCCTCATGAGCTCTGGTATGGTGAGACTCCTTCGGTAAAACATTTCAAAATTTTTGGAAGCAAATGCTATATTAAGAATAATGATGAACATCTTGGCAAGTTTGAACCTAGAGAAGATGAAGGCATTCTCCTTGGTTACTCTCCCCACAACAAAGCATATAAGTGTTACAATAAAAGACTTGGAAGAATTGTTGACAACATTGATGTAGTGGTTGATGAAGAAGGAAACATTCCTAGGAAAGTAAATTATGAAAATATCGAAGAGGATGAAGACCATCCTTCAAATCAGACTGATGATGAAGAAGAACCTCAAGGGGCACCAGAGGAACAAATAAGGATAGAAGAGAAGACTCCATCCAGGTACGTTCAGAAGAATCATCCAGACTCTCAAATTTTGGGGCAGAAAGAGGTAGGTATACAAACAAGAAGAACAATTGCAGAAGCCTCAAGCTATTTGGCCTTGCTCTCCTCCACTAAAACACAAAATGTAGAAGAATCATGCATGGATGAATTTTGGGTCAAGGCAATGGATGAAGAACTTGAATAGATCGAAAAGAATAACACTTGGGAGTTGGTTCCTAGACCAAAAGATAAGAATGTCATAGGGACAAAATGGATGTTCAAAAATAAGTTGAATGAAAATGGGGAAGTGATTAGAAACAAGGCCAGACTTGTCTGTAAAGGGTATGCTCAACAAGAAGGAATAGACTTTGAAGAAACTTTTGCTTCCGTTGCTAGACTTGTGGCCATCCGAATGTTCCTTGCTCTATCAAGCTTTCAGAAGTTCAAAGAATTTCAAATGGACGTGAAATCAGCCTTTTTGAATGGAGACTTAGAAGAAGAAGTGTACATTGAGCAACCAGATGGTTTCATTCTTGGAAATGATCCAAATCTTGTATGCAAATTAAAAAAGGCTCTCCATGGTCTTAAACAGGCTCCAAGGGCTTGGTACTACCGTTTGGACAAATATCTTCATCAACAAGGTTTTTCAAAATGATCAACAGATAGAAATATTTATATAAAAATTGAAAATGACAAATTGCTAATACTTGTTGTGTATGTAGATGATATTATCTTTGGTAGCAATGAAGAAGCTATGAGTCAAAGCTTTGCCTTGGTGATGTAGAAAGAATTCGAAATGTCTTTGCTTGGAGAACTAACGTATTTTCTTAGATTGCAAATCCAACAAAATGAAGGTGGTATCTTTTTGTCTCAAACCAAGTATCTCAAGCAGATCTTGAAGAAATATGGCATGGAAGATGCAAAACTAGTATGTACCCCCATGGTTACAGGATGCAGCCTCAGTGCAAATGATGAATCAGCGGCAGTGCATCAACCAACCTACAGATCTATGATTGGAAGTCTACTTTATTTGACACGTACCCGACCAGACATCATGCATGTAGTGGGAATAGTTGGAAGATTTCAAGCAAATCCTAAGGAAAATCATCTTCAGGCAGTTAAGAGAATCTTCAAGTTCATTCAAGGAACTCAAAACTATGGCTTATGGTATCCTAGAGATACAGATCTCACACTTCATGCTTATATAGATGCAGTTTCGGCCGGAAGCGTGGATGAAAGGAAGAGCACAAGTGGTGGTGCATTCTTTATGGGTTCCAGATTAGTATCTTGGTTTAGCAAGAAACAGAGTTCGATTGCTTTATCTACAGCTGAAGCGGAATATGTGGCTGTTGCATCTTGCTGCACTCAACTCCTTTGGATGATGCAGACCTTGTAGGATTTTCAAATCACTTGTACACATCCTATCTCCATCTTGTGTGATAATACAAGTGCAATCAGCATTTCAAAAAACCCAGTCATGCATTCAAAGACCAAGAACATACCGATCAAGTATCACTTTCTCCGGGAACAAGTGTTGGAACAAAAGGTCAAATTGGAGTATGTTTCTTCTAAGGAACAAGTTGCTGATATTCTCACTAAACCACTGCCCAAGGAAACTTTTGAATACCTCAGACAGAAGCTGGGAGTAGTTGATGCATCATCTTGTTATTAAATCTTGTCTATTTCAGAGAAAAATGGGTGTACGTGAGTTGCCTGAGGAGGATCCGCGTACATATGCCACTTTGTGCAGAGACAGTCGCGTATATGGAGGTTTGATGGATATCAGTAGGGACAGGCTCTGGTTGAAGATATTCTGATATGGGTCTGACAGAGACCATCTGGCACAGGTTCAGGGGGAGCAGATAAACTTCTAATGATGCATTGTTGGCATTATCTTAGAAGCTTTTGGTTCTAGTTCACAGCTGTTGTTGGCTTCATGTGGAACAAAGGCAGAGGGAGAACAGAAGGAAATCTTGGTTGCTTATCTGAATGGTGATTGACAAATGCTGCTGGTGACTTTCATAAGTCTTGCTCTAGTTATTTCGTCTCTATTTCATGTATCTCTTTTAGGGTGTCAAGCTCACGTAACGGCCTATTTTGGTTTCCCCACTATGCCTGGGATGAAGATGTAATGTACTTGGTTGTCATATGTAAATTTCTGATGTATCCCCACTTGGTTGGGTGATGGATGTATGTATTGAGTCTTTTGGTGATAGGAAGGTCTTTTATGATATATAAGTCATTGTTCTTCTTGAAGAACATCTTTTTGCAGATCTTGCCAACAGTCAGGGGGAGCATGGTCAGCACAACAGGATAGAGATTTCAGCATGTACTTAGGGGGAGCACAACCCTTTGCCCTTAATGAAAAAGGGGGAGAATGACTTTGAGGATCTTGGGGTTGCCATCAAGTCCAAAGGGGGAGATTGTTGGCATTATGGCACAGGTTTGGAGCTATGGCACAGGTGTTGTCCTTGATGGCAACTCTATTTGGTAACAGATCTTAGTTCAGGCTTTCAAAATGAAGGAAACAACATATACGCATGTTCATCTAGACTAAGACGCGTATACACGCGGGTTAGACGTTACAAAGGCGCGTATGCGTATACACGCACTTTCACGCAAGGAAAAGCGCGTATATGTTGGAGATCTTACCTTTGGTCCGTGGTAGTTAGTCCTTGGTATTTGAACCTATGGTTTTGGACCATGGTATCTCGTCAGAAGTGTTGATCCCAAGTATTGGGTCCATGGTATTGCGTTATTATAGTTTTGGACCGTGGTATTGTGAAAGGCCTAAGACTATAAAAGAGGAAGGAGATCATTTGGCAAAGGATCATCTAAATCAATTGAATATCTAATAAGTGCTAGATCTGAAATATTGGTGATTGAGGTTATGATCTAGATCTGAATGAAGGAGGAACCTTAGAACAAAGACAAGGATAAGTTCTATTGATGGGTCATAATCTTTAGGCTTAAATGATAATATCTTTGCATGATTTTGATTTGTTATATGTGGTGCATGCTTGATCTATAAATCTGATAATCTGGGTTAATTACTATCTAAATATTTGAAAGAGTGAATTATCCTTTATAGATCTGTACACAGGTTCAGTGAAGTGAAGGTGCGTATACACGCTGGTTCAGTGGATAAAAACAGCGTATACGCAGGTTGATCTAAACACAGTAGCATATACACGCAGGTTTCAGGTTATTGAAGTAGCGTATATCTTTTGAGTTGTGATCTAGCTACTTCTATTTATTGCTGCAGTGTTCTGGGTTTAGAATTTGGTGTGTAGTTACTGTTACTATGTTTTGGGTACAGCTGTCAGAGAAGTATCTACTTGATTCAGTTCTAATTGGTGAAAAGGAGATTATTTGATGCAAAAAAAATTTATGATTGATTGATGTTCATGGATCCAGTCTGAAAATTTATGAAACGTGGTCCCTGGAAGAAAGAGAAGGTTGTAGCCTTCTGTAGGCCAGCACCTACGTGCTAGTATCTTGGCTAGTGCAAGAGCAAAGGGGGTTGTAGCTCCCTTCCAGGAGAAGCTGGAAAACGAGAGAGGGTTGTAGCTCTCTGTAGGTTGCAACCTGCGTACTGGTAAAGGACTGCACCAGTACATTGTAAAAAGAAGTTTCTAATTAAAAGAAGATAGAGACGAATTGTAGCAGGTGGTTTTCACCCACATTGGTTTTCCACCTTACATCTTGTGTTTTTGTGTGTGGTTGTCTTCTGCTCTGTTTTACTATTTCTGGTTACTGGTTATTTGATTCTGATACACAGATTAATAATCAACTTCTATAAGATAAAGTAAATTATAATTTTGCATTATATACGTGGGTTTCCTTCTACATAGTTGCGTATATACGCGGTTTTAATTAACTGAAGTAGCGTATATTATCTGGATTTGAAAAAGGGAATATTTGACTTGATAATATTGATTCACCCCCCTCTCAGTATTATTTCCAACACAATATCCCCCTTTGGACTTGATGGCAACCCCAAGTTCCCCAAGTTCCTCAAAGTCATTCTCCCGCTTTGTCATCAAGGGCAAAGGGTGATGCTCCCCCTAAGTACATGCTGAAATCTTTGCTCTGCTGTGCTACCCATGCTCCCCCTGACTGTAGGCAAGGTCTGCAAAAATATGTTCTACAAGAAGAAACATGACTTTATACATCATGCATTACCTTCCTATCACCAAAGACTCATACATACAACCATTTCCCAACCAAGTGGGGATATACCAATATTGACTCATGCACCTAACCAAGTGGGGATACACCAAAAGTTTACATAAGATAAACAAGAACATTACATCATCCATCCCAGGCATAGTGGGAAACCAACATAGGCCGTTACATGACCTTAATAATAAAAGAAATACATGACATAGAGACAAAAATATATAAGATCTTCAACTAACATCAACAGCATCTGTCAATCATCATTCAGACCAGCAACCATGATCTTCTTCTCCACCTATTCCACCTGAACAAAAACAACTGTGAAATTGAACCAAGATCTTCTAAAATAATGCCAACAATGCATTATTAGAAGTATATTCTCCCCCTGAGTCTGTGCCAGATGGTCTCTGTCAGACCCATATCAGACTCTTTTCATCCTGATTCTGGCCCCATTGATTTTCTTCAACGAAAATATACGCGACTGTATCCACAGGAACCTACGTATGTATGCGGATACGCTTCATGAAACTTGCGTACAACCACTGTTCTCTAAAACAGGTAATTTCAACTACAAGATGATGCATCAACTACTCCTAGCTTCTGTTTGAGGTACTCAAATGTCTCCCTAGGCAGTGGTTTGGTGAGTATATTAGCAACTTGTTCTTTGGAGGGGACATACTACAATTTGACCTTTTGTTCAAGCACTTGTTCCGGGAGAAAATGATATTTGATAGGTATGTGCTTGGTCTTCGAATGTGTGACTGGATTTTTTGAAATACTAATTGCAGTTGTATTATCACAAAAAATGGAGATAGGTGGAGTACAAGTGATTTGAATGTCTTGCAATGTTTGCATCATCCAAAGGAGTTGTGTGCGGTAAGATGCAACAGCCACATACTCTACTTCAACTGTAGATAAAGCAATTGAACTTTGTTTCTTGCTGAACCAAGATACTAATCTAGAACCCATAAAGAATTCACCACCACTAGTGCTTTTTCTGTCATCCATGCTTCCTGCCCAATCTGCATCTGTATATGCATGAAGTGTGAGATCTGTGTCTCTAGGATACCATAAACCATAGTTTTGTGTTCCTTGAAGATATTTGAAGATCCTCTTAACTGCCTGAAGGTGTGCTTCCTTTGGATTTTCTTGGAATCTTCCAACTATTCCCACTGCATGCATGATGTCTGGTCGGGTACCTGTTAAATAGAGTAGAATTCTAATCATGGATCTATAGGTTGGTTGATGCACTGCTGTTGATTCATCATTTGCACTGAGGCTACATCCTGTTACCATAGGGGTACATACTGGTTTCAAATACTCCATCCCATATTTCTTCAAGATCTGCTTAAGGTACTTGGTTAGTGATAGAAAGATACCGTCTTTGTTTCTTTGGACTTGTAAACCAAGAAAATATGTGAGCTCACCAAGATGGGACATTTCAAATTCTTTTTGCATCACCAAGGCAAAGTTTTGACTCATGTCTTCTTCATTTCTACCAAAGATGATATCATCAACATACACAACAAGTATTAGCAACTTATCATTGTCAATTTTTATATATAGATTGCTATCTGTTGATCCTTTTGTAAAACCTTGTTGATGTAGGTACTTATCCAAATGATAATACCAAGCCCTTGGAGCTTGTTTAAGGCCATAGAGAGACTTTTTGAGTCTGCATACAAGTTTCGGATCATTTCCAAGGATAAACCCATATGGTTGCTCAATATACACTTCTTCTTCCAAGTCTCCATTTAGAAAGGAAGATTTTACATCCATTTGATATACTTTGAACTTCTGAAAGCTAGAAAGAGCAAGAAACATTCTTATTGCTTCAATTCTGGCAACTGGTGCAAAAGTTTCTTCAATGTCTATACCTTCTTATTGAGCATACCCTTTACAAACAAGTCTGGCCTTGTTTCTAATAACATCTCCATTCTCATTTATCTTGTTTTTCAATATCCATTTTGTCCCTATGACATTCTTATCATTTGGTCTAGGAACCAACTCCCAAGTGTTATTCTTTTCAATCTTCTCAAGTTCTTCATTCATGGCCTTGACCCAGCATTCATCTTTGCATGCTTCACTTACATTTCGAGGTTTAGTGGAGGAGAGAAATGCTAGATAGCTTGAAGCTTCTGAAATAGTTCTTCTTGTTTGAACACTTGCCTCTTTCTACCCCAAAATTTGAGTTTCTGGATGATTCTTCCGGACGTACTTGGATGGAGTCTTTTCTTCTACCATTATCTGTTCTTTTGGTGCCTCATAGGTTTCTTCTTCATCATTAGTCTGATTTGATGTTGAAGGATAGTCCTCATCATCTTCAAAATCTTCGGATTTTACCTCCCTAATGTTTCCTTCTTCATCAACCACTACATCAATACTTTCAACAATTTTTCTAAGTATTTTATTGTAACACTTATATCCTTTGCTTTGGGGAGAGTAACCAAGGAGAATGCCTTCATCTGCTCTAGGTTCAAACTTGCCAAGGTTTTCATCAGTCCTTTTGATGTAACATTTGCTTCCAAAAATTTTGAATTATTTTACTGTAGGAGTCTTACCATACTAGAGTTCATGAGGATTTTGAGTGTTGTTCACCCCGATGTTTGTCATGTTGAGAATAGTAATGGTGGAAAATGCAGCTTCACCCCAAAAGGTTGCAGGAGTTCTAGACTCATTAAGCATAGCACGAGCCATTTGTTGAACCGTTATGGTCATCCTTTCTACTACTCCATTTTGTTGAGGAGTCCTTGGAGTAGAGAATTCCCTTCATATTCCATGTTCTTCACAAAAATCGAAAAATTCATCCGAGGTAAATTCCCCTCCTCGATCAGACCTGAGGAATTTGATTTTGCGATATGATTCGTTTTCAACCAAGGCTTTGAATGCTTTGAACTTTTTGAAAGCTTCGTCTTTATGCTTCAGAAGTCCTATCCAACACATCCTACAAAAATCGTCAATGAACAATATGAAGTATTCTTCTCCTCAAGGTGACCTTTTCCTAGATGGACCACATACATCTGTATGGACAAGTTCAAGTGGCTTACTTGTTGATCCTTCCTTCTGAAGGAAGTTAGTTCTAGTTTGCTTACAAAACTGACAAGATTTGCATATTGTATTGTCTGGAATTCTCATGTCAGGGAGATCATGAACTCCCTGATATTTGCATGCTTTCCTTATTTGAGAGAAGCTTAGATGCCCCAATCTTCTGTGCCATAGCCAGTGTTCATCATTCTTGCTTAGATAGCATTGTTGTTGTCCTCCCTTGAGTATGTATAAATTATTTGGAGTTCTTATGCCTTTGATCAATGTTTCTCCTGTATCAATATCATGAACAATACATTCATTTGATCGAAATATTACGTCATTTCCTCGATCAAACATTTGACTGACACTCAATAGATTATGCTTTAAGCCATCAACATACATAACACTTCTAGCTTTGACCTTTTCTTTCAAAAGAATAGAACGTTTACCTTTTATGAGTGCAGGGGTGTTATTTACAAATGAGACCTTCCTTTCCTTTTCTAAGGCACTATATGACTGAAGTTTTTCTTTATCACATGTCATATGTTTCAAGCATCCACTCTTGATGTACCACTGATTTTCCTGTCCTTCTGCATATAACGCTATACCACATCTTTTTGGTTGTGGTTCTTTCTTCCTCCATGTTTTGGGACTCAATGAAGCTTGCTCCTTCTGAGTTGTTTGCCAAAACCTACTCCTGCATTTCGAATCTTCATGATCGAAGTTGTTACAAATAGAACATTCTATTTAATTTTCAAGAGCAGAAAAGTTATTGTAGGTTCTTTTCATGATTCTAGTTACACTCTTTTGTAGGCAACACATTGAGCTGCTTTGTGTCCAAAGTTATGACAAGAGAAACATTGGCCATTGAAGAAATTCTTGTGATTATCAAACCTTCCATCGAGCTGATTGTAGTTTCCATAGACATTCATTCTTAAGGCAAGTTGAGAATGATTTACATGCATTTGGTTGTAGCTTCTGTTCATCCTTGAAGTAGATTGTCCCTGATGTACTTGGTGATCTCTATTCATCCTTGAGGTAGATTGACCCTGATTTACCTGGTGATCTGCTTTATGCTTTTGTTGTCGATTGTCAACCTGTTCACTTCTCCTTTCTGCATCAAGATAACTTTTGGAGGTGGATGGCTTCTATGCTTGAGACGCTTCTTCAATATATCCAAAACCTATCTTGATTAGTGGAGAATGTTGCACTTTGATAATCTCATCTAAAGTTTTAGATCCTTTAGCAAATCTACGATTAAGAGCTTTTGTTTTCTCAATATATTTTCTAAGTCCCACAATTTCACATTCTAACTTTTCATTGTGTTTTTCCCTTTCAGCAAGATGGAATGTCAGAGTGTCTATAATCACACTCTTTTCTTCTAAACAGATTTTAAGTTTAGAAATTTCTTCATATAGATCATTTTCATCTATAGCGTCCAAGAAATCATCATCTTCAAAAGCCATCAAAATATAATCATTACATTGTTCATCTTCATCACTAATTGAAAACCCATCACTATCTTCATGTGTATAATAGCTCTTCTTACTTACATTTTGTTTTCTGTTCCATCTAACTGGTTCCTTACGTTTATCAAGCTTATCTTCATGATGACACTTGGCTGCATAGTGACCTACTCTTCCACAAGCGAAGCATTTGAAAGGTAGCTTACCTCTGAATCTTCCAGAACCCCATTGAAGGTTCTTGACAAAGTTTGATTCTTCCTCTCCTTCTGACATATGTCCTGACTCATTGTAATCTCCTTTTCTTGAAGCTTTGAATGTAACTTCTCTGCTGTCTAATGGTCCCCCTTTTCTCATTTCAAAAGTAGTTAGGATTCCGTGTAGCTGTGACATGGTAATACTCTGTAGATCCTGTTTTTCTTCTATGGCAAAGACTTTTGATTCAAACTAAGAAGACAAAGATCTTAGAACCTTTTCAACCAAAGTAACTTCTTTTATCTCTTCACCCAAGTTTTTCATACAATTAACAATCTCATCTATACGTAAGAAATAATTAGCCACACTTTCATCATTGTACATTCTGAGATTTTCATATTGAATTATGAGAGTTTTTAGTTTTGCACATTTTACCTGATCATCTCCTTCATAGTTTAGAATGATGTTGTCCCATATCTCTTTTGTGATTTTGAGCTATGTAACCTTGACAAATTCTGATTGATATAAACTCCCGAATAGAGTATTTACAACCTTTGCATTTGTTTCATGCTACTTCTTACCAACCATATCTGTAGGAGTTGCTAATGGAAATGTGTATCCTGCTTCCACGATATCCCAAACTTTTGTACCAAAAGATTGAAGATAGGCTGTGATCCTTACCTTGCAATAGAAGAAGTTTCTCCCATCAAAGATTGGTGGCCTGATCGATGCCTCTTTTTCGTAGTTTCTCATGATGATAGATCTTCCTTCAAGTGATCAAGCTTTTTCTGAAGGACTTGCTCCGATACCAATTGTTGGAAATAATACTAAGAGGGGGGTGAATCAGTATTATCAAGTCAATTATTTTTCATTTCACAATCAGTTTGTATATGCTCCTTTAGTTAGCGAAAACTACATATATATGCAACTACAGTTAAGGAAACCAACGTATAACCTGCAGACTTATAATTTAATTTATTCTTCAGATGTTGATCATTAATTTGTGCATCAGAACCATGCAAACAGTAACCAGGAATATTAAAACAAAGTAGACAGTCAGACACCAAAATACAAGATATAAGCTGGAAACCCAATGTGGGTGAAAAACACCTGGTGCAATTCATCTCTATCTTCTTTTAATTAGAAACTTCTTTTTACAATGTTTCTATATGGGTGCAGTCTTATACCGCTACGTAGGCTTCTACTTGCAGAACGCTACAACCTTCTCTCGTTCACCAGCTTCTCCTGGAAGGGAGCTACAACCCCCTTAGCTCTTGTACTAGCTGATATACTAGTACATAGGTGCTGACCTACAGAAGACTACAACCTTCTGTTTTCTTCCAGGGACCACATTTCATAAAATTTCAGACTGGATCCATGAATTACAATAATCAAACATCAAATACATCTGCATCAACCAATCTCCTTTGCTTCTATCAAAACTGAACCAACCAATTACTTTTCTGAATGATGTAACTAGAATACATTAATAGTAACCAGAAACCAATCCTGAACCTAGAACACTGCAACAATAAATAGAAGTAGCTAAAACATATTTCATGAGACGTACGCTACTTCAATATGTATAACCTCCGTGCATACGCTTTTGTATTAATGCCAACAAGCGTATACGTAGCTTTGACTTTCTAAACCAATGTGTCTACACTCCTCTGCTGTGCCGAACCTGCGTACAGATCTATAAAAGATAATTTACCCTTTTCACTTATCCTTGCATGAAAGTGCGTGCATACATATACGCGCCTTTTGAACGTCTATCCCACGTGTATACGCAACTTGGTTAAGAGGAACCTACATATATAGCTTTTTCCTTCATTCTGAGAGCCTGCACTGTGATCTGTCATCTAAGTGAGTTTCCATCAAGGACAACACCTGTGTCATAGTGCCAAACCTGTGTCATAATGCCAACATCCCTAAGCCATGAGGGTCTCCTCTTAGAGGAGGAGGGATCTTGAGGAGGAGGATCAATAGGATCCATAGGTTCCTCAACATCTGACATCGTTTCATCTTCTTCGCTTTGACTTCAGCCCTATTGTACTTATTCTTCACAGCAGTCAATGCATTTAAATGAGGGTCAAGGATTTTACCCTTGAATAAGCCATCACTTCTTATTCCTTCAGGGTCAAATCAAGAGACATTTTCCATCCATGATAGTCAGATTTATCATTGAGATTGTCTTCAGCCGAGAAGTAGGATGAGGAACCCATTGAGCCTTTTGTCCTTATCCAGCTGTCTTTGGTGATTCATTTTTCACTCTTGCTTGGTCTTTGTCTTCACCTCAACTTTGATTCCATGTTAATGTTAGGCAACAATGGTATGTCCTATGCTTTAGAGAAATTTTACTTCAATTTTTTTATTAGCCAAGTATTAATATTCAGATTAGAAATCACATCAACATGATATTAAAATGCAGATAGAACATAAACGTAAATAGTACAAGATAGCCCAAGATAAGAGGCAATAAGATGTGGAACCAGCTAGGGGAAAACCCACTATAGGGAAACCCTTAATCAAATCTTCTTTTAGTCTCCAATAATTCAATAGAGAGAGATAATAAAATTTACAAATCTGATAATTTATAACAACAGTAAAAGAGCCCTAAGCAGAAAATTCAACGTTGGTCAACATGGCATATTAGACCCTTAGCAAATTTTTCAACTTCAGCCTCCAAACAGCAAGATAAAACAACCCTCAAAACAGTCAAATTCAGTCCTGTCAAAGCCTGGTAAAACAACCCACCTATGGTCAGCCCTAGCTATAGTCAACGCTTGTCAATAGTCAACGGTAAGCCTTGATTTTTGTTCCTAGAAATGTGGCCTATCCTAATAGAGTGAGTCATAAGAAAAATTTAGTCAAAGAAGGTCAATGCATGTTGTTCAATGCTTGGTCAAACTGTCTAGAAATTTGGTCTCCTCAAATTTCAGCCTCCTAAAATTTCATTCTCCTAAAATTTTGGCCTCCTGAAATTTCGCTCTCCTGAAATTTCAGATGTGTGGAGAGAAAGATGCCCAAAATTCCGTACCCAATCAATGAGGAGAGAGAGTGAGAGAAATGTGAAGATGAGTGTGTCTAAATGAGGCTAAGGAATCATGTATTTATAGGAAACGTTAAGGACGAATAGATGTGATTGTTCGGCTTTTGAGCCTACATAAGTTTGTTGTCCAACCTTGAAAATTTGTCCAAAATCAAAATAAATTCATAAATTCATTTGTATATGTGGGAATCAGATTATATTTAGATCAATCATACACCTCTCAGAGAGAGGAATCCAAAAGAAATATCATTTGTCATAAATAAGATGACCCATGTGGAGTTTGGTTGTAGTTGCCAATTTTAACAGTTGTTAGTGTCAGTCTTTGCAGCCTTCCTCCAGTGATCAAATATGCTCTTACAAAGTGATTTTAAGGTGTCAAGGTCAAATTTTGTCATTTCAGTGAGTCTTCAAGCAAAATTTGGTCACTAGGCATTAGGTCTAGGATTTGCTTTTACTCCTTTCAAAATTGTCCAAATGTCAGTCCATGTCACTATTCAGCTGAGTCTACCATCATTCAGAGGGTTGTCATCATCATGTCAGTTCCAATGGGTTATTTTACACCTTATTCATGTTTCAGTTGCGCCTAGGTAAGGTCATTTCCCTCTCCTAGGGTTTTGAAGGCAATTTCTCGTGGATGGTAAAATCGTCGGCAAAACTTGTATCCTGATGTTCATACACCTTCCCCTATCCATAATGTACCTTATTAAACACTTCCCATCACTGAGATCCCCCAAATTCCTCATTTTTGCACAAACCCTAGTTTCTTGCTACAAACCCTATTTTCAAGGCTAGGCCTATGTTTTACCTTTTTCGAGCCCTTCCCCTCACTCAATTTCTAAGATTCCACTTTCCCCTACTTCCTAACATCCCTCCCCACCTCCCAAAATTTTCTCAAGAATTTAGAATCCCCTTATCCCCTTCAGTTCTGTTCATTTGGACAAATCCCTTGTTCCACACATCGGGGTTGGTTTTACTCAAACGATGTTTCTGAGAAATGAAAGGTGAATTTGGAAACACTGAGAGAGTTTTTTGTCCACAACAGGCCAAGGAAGGAAAACCTCCTTCACTTTTTACACAGGTGTCACGGTTTAGGAGAAATGTCAAAAATTTAGTTGCCTCGGGAGAATTGATGCACCTCTGAAGTGACCTTGGGAAAATAAAGTTTTCTCCTAACTTGGTTGGTCAAATGACTTGCTTGATGAGTCAAATGATAACTAGACACAAATATATTTCCAATGAGCTATCATGAGATCAATTTCGAGTTGAGTAAGGCATTCAAAAGTTGACTGCAACAACACTCTGCCTTTGGGCAGCCTCATTTGGCACATTTTGACTAGTCTTGAGAGATTTGATTTTTGACAGGAAAATGAACTCCAAATTGAAAAATTCCAGTTGGGTGGAAAAGTAGACTCAAATACCTTTCCAACTAGCTATACTGAACCCAATTTGGACACTAAGACGGCCTCCAGAAGTCGCCTGGAAAAAGGCGTGACGCACTAGGAAGGCGCGGCGCACTAGGAGAAATTTTCCAGTGTAAATTTACACTGGCGCAGCACATTGGGCTAAAAAGCCTAAAATTCATTGAAATTTCTACAAATTGCCATTTATTTGCATGGATTTTCCAGGTAGGGTTGACATCTTAATGTTTCATCCATTTTTGTGCTGAGTGATGGTGGTTTATTGATGATAATGATTGAAACAAAAACTTGAAACCCTACCTCTAAAGTGCCTCAAAGGAAGATTGTTGTGGGTTCCAAAATCTTTGTTTTGCTACCAAGGTCACTCCTCCTTCCCCATTTCTCCCTTGTTTCATCATTTCCTACCCCCCACTAAGCTCATCAATCCTATATTTTCTTTCCTACATTCAAATCCCAAACCCCAAAACCCTAGCCCTTACAAAAAATCTCCTAACCCTATACATAAAACCCCTCAAACCCTCCTCCTTTCCCTGATAAAATTTATCCTAATATCCCCTAATCCCTTACTGTTTTCCCCTTCCTAACAGTCCCTTGTTGCATTTTTCCCCTTGGTGGCAGAATCCAACTACGTTATAAAAGAGCAATACACAGTTTCATCACCAGCACTCATTTCTCCAAGGCAGTTTATATAGCAGCAATTATGTCATCTGATCCTTCATATGACTATGAAGAGGAGACCCAAAGTGACTCACTCATGGAGGGACATGCACCCAGGAGGCTTTAAAGAGGTGGCAGACATATCATTACTTGTCCCGGAACTTGGTGTGCAAAACGAGAATCAAGGTGAAGAGAGCATTAAGGAGGAAAAAAGTGGATGAAGGAATTCAGATATTGGCCAAAGCCTATTTGGCTCATCATAGATCTTGATAAAGAAGCTCCAGCCCAAATTTCAATAAATTTGCAGCAAATTTTGCATTTCGAGAAATTTTTGCACTAAAAAACAGGGTTTTGTCTCCCTGTGCGCCGCGCCACGTGGCGCGCGCTTTTCCTAGGGAGCTCCAAATTGCAAAAAGTTTACATCATTGGATTTGGCATGAAAAATCATGATTGTTGGTGCATGGCCAAGAAGTTTGGGCAAGTTTTGAGTCCTCAGGAGGTCAAAAACACTCAAAAAAATGACCTCTCTGCCCCTATTTTGACACACAGGAAGAAGTGTTGGGAGATTGAAGTTTTGGAGGGGAAAATGGGCACCAAATTTAGAAATTCCACTTCGGTTGGAAAGTAGACAGGCAGGGCTTTTGAACAAGCACACTTGGGCTCAATTTGGACTTCAGGAAGTGCCTCAAAATCAGCCTCAAATTGGCAGGGCGCACAGAGGATTTTTGCTCAATTTTTCACCTTCCAGCTCAGAAATTCGGCCAGTTTGACTAGTTTTGCTTTGTGATGTAATTTTTGATCTATCTTGATGTAATTGGATGAACATGATGTAATTTTGGCACTTATTTACTTGTTCTAGATGATTCATTCACCAAAAGGTGAAATGTAAGTGAATGAATCAGTTTCCTAGCATATAGGGGTAAGTTGTTTGACTACCTAGATTTCAGTTCCTTGTTTAGAATTAGTTCAAACAGCTCCTAG
Organism: Pinus tabuliformis; assembly: GCA_031772625.1. Taxonomy (NCBI): domain Eukaryota; kingdom Viridiplantae; phylum Streptophyta; class Pinopsida; order Pinales; family Pinaceae; genus Pinus; species Pinus tabuliformis. The sequence goes on along the minus strand of CM062807.1, from coordinate 1,061,621,187 downwards.
AATTATGAGCTCAACACTAGAGGCATGGGAAGGAGTTAGGCTTGTCTATATCATGTAATTTCTCAATGATTTTTCAAGGTTAGACACTAGGGATTTCTTTGGCATATCATTGTACATTCTATCTCTGCATTTTTTGCTAAGGAAAGAGTAGGGTTTTGCAGCACTATTTGGGATCCATGTGGCTTTATGTTTTTATGGTGTGCTTCTCTAAGTAATTGTAAGTTCATTAGTGTTATGTGTATCATTTTCCTATCTTTTCTTCTGAATTTGAACAAATGAGTGATTAAGGTGGAATCCATTAACTGTTATGCTCTGCCTTTGAATTTGTTTAAATTTCTATGTTTTCATTAGTTTAAGGAGAATTCTTGAGACTCTCTTGCTCTCCTTATCTCCTCACCAGTCTGATCTATACATTCACTCAATTTAAAGCATAAAAATGATTGCCTTCCTTGCCCCAATCAGAACTCTACAGAAACTATGGCTCATCCCCGAGCCCAATTTGCCTTTTCCCTGTTTCCAGCACAAAACCCCCAAAACTCAAATCAAATCCCTTGCACTTAATACCTAACCTAAAATCAGTTGCTAAATTAGTCATCTCCAGCCCCATTGATTATCTTTCGCTGAGATTGACCCGGAGAGAGCCCTCTCCTGTCCTCGTAGGGCTAGCTACGAGGCTGAGCGTGGTTTGATGTGGACCTAGAACCTTGTCTTTTTAGCCTGAGGCAAATCTAGGCTCTAACAACAGTAACCCTCTCCTTCATTTATTAATACAAAAAGAACTTTATTTTCCCATACTTGTATCATGTTGATGCTTATTTATTCCAAAGCCTTTTGACTCATTGATTAAAGACGTTAGTCTATGTTATGTTGATATTGTAGATCTTTTGATTGTTTTAGTGATTTTCCAAGTTCCATTTAAAGCACTTGGACCTAGAGTTGGAGCTTACAAGCAAGGAGAAGAGGAAGGCTTACTATAGATTCCATGTAGGTATTTCTTTCATATTCTAATTTCTCTAAGGAAAAAATAGGTTTTTTTATCCCTGTTATTTCTACATTAGGCCACTCAATCTAGGGAGTTCCCTTTTGTCCACAAAAGATAATTTTCCAGATAACAAATTGGTGACTCCATTGGGGAACATGATTTTCCTTTAGTGTTTTCCTTGGCCTAGTTAATTTTAACGTTTCAAAATGACTTGAATTCATTTGTCTTGACAATGTTTGGCCTTAAGAAATCATAATTATGAGCTTCGTAGGTTTTGTGTGCCGTCTTTTGAGCAAATTAATCCCAACACACTCTTTTTTCTAAGATAGAGCAACCGAACACAATATTTCCTCTTCGTATGTGCGATGGTTCAAACTAGTGCCCATTCTTCACATGTGATGGTCCTATAGGATGCAAAAAAAATGCATTCCTATCTCTTGATTTGAGTTTTGATTTGACCTAGAAGGTTTTCCAGAGTTTCTAAACTTGTATGTGTCTTTGTAAATCCATCAATGTGTTTGTATTTGAGTTTTCTTTCATTTGGTGAGAGTTTGTTTAATTTTTTCTTTCTTCTTATCAATTAAGTCTTGTGAACACTTGCCTTGATTGTTGATCGGTTAAAAGGATTTTTTATATTACAGTTCTTGTCTATTTGAATTCTTTGATAAATGGTCTAGTTGCATTTCAGTTTCATTACATTTAAAATTTGAAAAGAAACAAAAAGAAAATTTTTATTACTTGCATTTCATATAGGGTTTTGAATCAAATTGGAGGAGTTGCAATGAAATATCTAAATATGAAGTTTTATTTGTTGAATCATTGCTTGATACATTATTGTTTGTCTCTTCTTATTGTAGATAGATCATCATCAGAAAGTGAAAGAGTTCTTATTATCATGTTACTTGCATCATAGCTTATTCAGGTGAATTCATACAGTGAGCCTTGAAATTAAAACATAATTAAAGATGAACTTTAAAATTGATTCAACAAACCTAACGAGAATTGGAACATTAATGACACACATAGAGGTGTAGGCTAAAGACGTGTTCTCGCGTCTTTAAACATTAAAGTTATCAATCCTTGTCTATGTAACATTTTGGGGGTAGTTAGTATTCCCCGTATATAACTATATCATATCGTTCTCCATGTACCCTTGGGTATATTGGATGGTGCTCCAATTAAGAAAAGTATATCAAAATACTTCCTATTGTACAAGATGCACAAGACAACAATATTATTGACTGTGCTTCCATGTACCTACAGGTATATTTAGGAAGTCCCCTATACATTTCTATCCTGCCATTTTTAACTAAGTCAATCGCCTTATTATATGTGATACATCGAACACAACATTTGGGGAGATTTTGTGCATGTACTAGAAATGGTATTCCATAGTTCAGAGTGACTTGGTAATCCTTATTTGCTTAGTTACTCCTTTATTTTACTTTGTCTTTAATTTCTAAAATTAATCTATCAACTTGGAACAACACCCTCGTTGCTCGTATAGAATGCCAGGATTTCCTCTTCTATCTATTGAGGCAACACTTTGTCATCGAAAGAACAAAAAACACAAACCAACGAGGTTGGTGCATCATAAGTTAACCCCTCTTGAACCACATTCGAAATTAATCACCCAAAGTTGTCACTTCCTATCAGTTCTAATTTTGAAGTCACATCTTTAGAAATTGGTGAAATTGAGACTAAAATAGCTGAAATATTAGAGGTTGAAGTCATTGAAACTGAATTTATAGGCTCAGAGACTTTACAACCAAAGGTGATTCAACCCGAGGAACCACAAATTTCTGAGCAAGTAACTTAAAAAATTATTACTCTTGTTTTTTTACCTTTATCTCATGTGTTGCCCTCATCTTCAAGAATCGAAAAAGGACAACTTCCATTAGGATCATTAATTGATATTGAGAAGATTATTGAAGAAGAGTGAACTTTGACTCCTACTCGTTTGAGAGGCTTTCTTTACCAATATCCTTGTTTTGCTACACCGGATACCTAAATTGAAGCTACTTTTTATAGAACACCTTGTTACACTTCACTTGTCAATGCTCCACGCTCACATATTCCTTCGAGTCGTTCAAAAGTTAAGAATTTTAACTTTGATCCTAAAACCGTGCTTTATAGAGTATGGATAGTAATATGAGAGTTATAGTTAGGACTGAAATTTTTTTAAATTATAATTTAATTATATTGAATATTTTTGACTATTTTTACATATATTTTTAAGTTAATTTTATTCTTACAAGAGTAAGTAGTACAATTTAGATAAATATTTTTTTAGTGAATAAATTTATATACCTTCAAAACATATTTTAAATAATAAAAATACATAATATTACTAGAATTTCACAAAAAAAAAAGATAAAACTACCTCTCAGTTTCACTACCTCATTTTTTAATCTATTGCGCTATGAGGTGTAAGGCTCATTCAACTGAACTTGAAAGTGCAAAGTTACTTTCCCATATTAAATTTTACTTGCATTCAGATATTAAGCTATTTTAATTAAATTGTTAATACTATTTATTTCAAATAAAGATTAAAAATAATGTTCTTTATATTTAAACTTATATTTTATTTATTAATTTAAATATTTTTTACCTAGGAAATAAAATAAATTTATTATATTATACACATCACAAACTTGTTTTAAAAATGCTGATAAATCGTCTTCAGAGAGCTAGCTATCAAAGAATACTATATTAAAATATGTTTTTTATATAGTTTGATCACAAAAAGCACCGTCGATATTATTATTATTACCATTTATTACTAGTATTTGTAGTTTGCTTTGCTTAAATAAATAAGTGCCGTTGATAATAATTCTCAGATATCCAAGCGGCGTCGCCCACAGCCTTCAAGTTCGATCTGCAACTATTTGGCAACTATTTGGAGACATTCCTTTGGTATAAAGAACATATTTAATGGTAATACAAAAGAAGAAGCGGAGAGCTGACCGGATAAATTTAAAATATTTTAGTGAATTAAACAATGTCACAGTGGGACACAAGGTGGCGACAAACTTTTTGGAGGAGTCAGGTCAGGTCGCTTTATACACCTCTTGAGATCCAATGCGCGTTTAATATATTGGACGAGTCAGGTCGCTTTATACACCTCTTGAGATCCAATGCGCGTTTAATATTATTTCCGTGCACATAAGGGTACAGGTTGAGATAAGAACACTCAGTACGCTCATTGAACTTTTAACTCGCAGTAGCCTTTCATGACTTATGACGACCAATGTTGTCAAATGAATTTGATTCCTGACCAGTTGAGCTTTCAATGGCCACCCATAAACCTCAATAGGCAGCAAACAAAAGTTAGATTCCTTACTGTTTAATATACCCTTTGAGCGCCTCCAGTAGACTACAATGGGAACCTCAGATTATTCATGATTTGCTGGATTGTTAAGTCGTGTTTTCTGGTAATAAACAATTTGACGTTATTGCTGAAGGATGCAGTGATAAGAACTTTGAGTTTCGGTTCGTGCCTCTCGTGGGATAGTGACGCAGATTATTTGTATTGGTTATGAATGCATTTATTTATTATTAGTGTGTGCCTCTTACATGTATGCATGTATGAGGGAGTGAGTAGATTATTTGTATGTTTCATGAGTGTGTTAGAGGCTTATTCTACAGTCTAGCATGAGGGGATCTATAAATTTGTTGAGCCTAGAGATTCATTCTAGACTCCAGTATAAAGGGATGTGTAAGTTTGTTTGTTCATCGGTGCCCTTTGAAATAAAAAATTATGTTTTAAATAGAAAAATAATGTCACCTTTAATTTAACAAAAATGAATATGGTGTAAAGTAATTAGAAGTAAAAAAATGTGTGAATGAGAGGTATAAATCTTATTCTTTTAAAAAGTATTTCAACTAAGAGATTTAAATAAACTATTTGAAGATCTATGTTAATTAATTTATGAGGATATCAACTTCATATATATCTATATATAGAAGAAGAAAAAATTAACTTTAAATTTTTCATTTGGTCTTATATATAGTTTATTTAGCATTCAAAACTACAATTTAAACAATGAAAAATAACACATTATATTTTTCACTCTAAAAAGGTTTGCACGTGAAGAAATTTGAGCCATGTTGGTTTATTATTAGTGTGGATATTTAGCATTCAAAAATACAATTTAAACAATAAAAAATAACACATTGCATTTTCTGCTCTCAAAAGTTTTGCAGGTGAATAAACTTTATCCATGCTCGTTTATTATTAGTGTGCATATAGCAAGAGTCGGAGACAATTTTAGTAATTTGGAATTATATCCAATTGTGCATAGAAATATTTTGCTTATTTTTTTCATCTTGATGATGATGATGATGATGATGGTTAACGTCCACTGAGGCCAAACTTTGGTCTATTTGACCTAAATAAATGAATTATTTAGTTTGATTTAAGATTTTATAGAAGCCTCTCGAGCTCACTATAATTTTGACAACATAAAAGGCTAGGAAGGTCAGTATTGCAACAAAGATTTTGAAACTGAGATCTAATGTAGTTGTGCGGGGCACTCAAAGAGGAAGTGATTTTCATCCTCGATGTTCGTATTCTCATAGAGATGTCAAAACCTTTCTATCCATTGTGTTTTAGGAACTGCCCAATGACCCGTTTCACTATGGAGCTCATGTGAGTTCATTCTAATCTTAGCTATATTAATTTCTTCTTTGACCTAGTTAAAACAAAGAGATACTATTGATATTCTAGGGTGGGGTTGATGACCTCCTTATAATATCTTAATTTTCTTTTAGCTGTTAAATCTTTCTCACACCACAATTTTTCTTTGAACTTAGAAGTAACAATATTTTTTATGTTATTAATTTTTGCATTGCAACATTCTCGTCGATCTCCGAATGGTTTAACTAGGCGTTGGTGTCTTTATACCAACGTTGTTTGAGCCTTAGGTGGTTTTGAAGCTTAGGAATTCTATGGTATCCTATGTTATTGAGTTTGTGCTTGTACAACAAAATCATAGTCATAGCTAGGCTCTTTATACGGGAAAGACCCACTTCTATAAGGAGAATAGGATAGGGCGTGTCGCTTTTAATTTTGAGGTTATATGTTATAAAACATTTCTGGATTTGCTTAATCTTTCTCTTGAATTATCTAGAGATGCTACAACCCCAAACCTCACATCCATATACGGTAACGGGAGTGACTAAAGTTTCAAAGAGGAAATTCTTTCTATCCCACATTACGAGGTTTGTTGTTTTACAATTATTTTCTAGACCAAAATAAGCTTTCCATCTCCCATTAATCCTTTTCTCAATGATATAGTTCCAGTTGAGCTTGTGATGAATATCAATTCCTAGGTACCTAAGTGTAGGAAGACACTTCCTCTAAGTTACTATTGTCATACATAAAATTAGCATAAGTGTCCTTCTTGGATTTGATAATCATAACTTTTCTTTTGTCATTGTTAACAATCATACCCATGGTAGAGCAAAAATCCTTAAGAAGTATAAGTTGCTTATCAAGATCAGATGGGCACCTTGTGAGAAAAACAATATCATGAGCATAGAGAAGAAGGATGATGACTATCCTAGCTAAGATCGTGCCAACACATCTTACTTCCTCTCAACAACCTTCTAGCTTATCAATGTAAATGCCAAATACGGTAGGGGAGAGGGGGCAACCTTGTTTAACTCTGATATTACACTTAATATCTTTCAACCACCCGTCATTGCTCTTTTACTTGGCAATTACATTCTCGTATAACCTTATAGTGGCAGCTCTTAACTCAAAAGGAACCTTTAGCTCTTCTAATCTGTTCCAAAGGTTGTTTCTAGGAACCATATCAAAAGTCTTTCTAAAGTCCACAAAGCAACAAAAGAGATTGGATTTATCATTGCGGCATTCGTCCACAATGATCCTAAGCGTAATGAGTTGGTCTGTTGTTGAGTGCTGCTTTCTAAAACCAGCTTGGCCTTTAGTCCACTTACCTTCACTTTCAAGCCATATGCTCAACTTCCTTTCCAAAATAATACCATATAACTTGGCTAGGAGAGGGCTAATCATAATTGTCCGATATCAAGGTTATGTAGATCCATTTTCTTTTGGACATTGTTGAAAAAATATTTATTTGAATATGACATTCCCACTTATTAAGATGTTGCTCACTTTTTGATTCAAGTAAATGACTACTTTTATGATCTCTATTTACTGGGTTTTGGTTTTGTATTGTTGTCTGTAACAACATAGATCCATAAGTACGAATATAACATGAGCTGAGAGAGATCAAATTTTGTTTCCTGCAAACTTCTTTAAAGTAAAACATACAATGTTTTGTTTATCATTATTTAAATTGTATTTGTGAATAATAAATAGAGTATATATATCACCAAATAAACGTTTTAACCATAAAACTTAATTTTTTCATCATATATACAATTTTTTTTAATAACACCAGAATTAAAATGGTTTTTATTATTAATGTATTTTTAAGTGTATGGATATTAATTTTATTAAAATATTTTATTCATACCGACATTGAATATTTTTTTATATACAACATTAAAATATTTTATTCTAACCATTTTGTTTATATATATAGATATATATCAAGTTTATATCGAAATAAATTAGTTAACATAGATCTTCAAATAGTTTTTTTAAATTTCTTGTTAAAATATTTATTGAAAAGTATAAGATTTAAACATCGCACTCACAATTTTTTACTTCTAATTACTTTACAACATATCCATTTATTGATTTATTATAGTGAACATTACTTTTCTATTTAGAACATAATTCTTATTTTTTATTTTTATTTTATAAGGGAATTTAGACGGACAAACTTATACACCCCCTCATGCTGCGTTGTAGAACCAACATAGATCCATCTTAACTACCTATTTAACATGAGCCCAGAGAAATCGAATTTCTTTTTCATTATTTAAATTGTATTTATGAATACTAAATAGAGTATATATGACCAAATAAACTTTTTAACCATAAAAAAATAATCTTTTCATGGTATATACATATTTTTTTTAAAGATATGTAATTGACATTAAAATATTTTAATAACACGCAAATTGAAATAGTTTTTTATTAATGCATTTGTGGATGGTAGAGAGAACAAGGAAGGCGATAGGTTAGGGTTTTAGGTATTTGTGACCCTGCCTTGACAAACCTGCAATAATAGAAACCAAACGAAGCCTACACCTGGACTGTGATGAAAGTTGAGGAGGGATGAGCAGCTCGATAGGGGGAAGGGAGATCCCCTCCTACAGAATGTTACAGCAAACGAATCAAGCCAATACGACACTACAGGTGGGAATGGGGGAAAGGTAAAGGGATCCTAGTTTTGGGAGCCAAATGGCTGGTAGGATTGGGAGGAAGATGTCTGCGAAGAGCTGTAACAAAACCCAGATTTGTCATCCCGAACAACAAGCTGGAAGAATATAGAAGGTACATGAAGGACCATGTCCTCATCTGCAAATATATAAAGGCATGGCCGATAGAGAGAATTGATAAAATGGATCCAAAACTAATGGCAACCAAAACGGCACACAGAGCTTAAGATGGGAGCAAAAGGGTTCTTCACAGTGATCTTCTCAAACCTGGAAGACAAAGAAAGGATATGTCGACCTCTTCATCAGGCATTTGGAAGAATGTTGAAACTTGGACCAGGAGAAACTTATAGCCGCTCCAATATGGGTTTGACTCTTTGGCCTACCAATGGATTTCTGGGACCCAGAGATACTAGAAGGCATTGGAAACTTGATTGGCACCTTCGTAAAGGTTGCAGACTCGACAAGGAAAGGCCACTACACCTCCTACGCAAGAATTTGTGTCTACATGAATATAACGAAGCCACTTCCAGATTATATAGAGTTGGAGTATCATGATGAGGTATGTCCACAACTGATCGACTACGAGCACATCCTGTTCTAATGTCATAGATCCCATGAAACGACCACCTGTTTTGAGCTTTCCCCCTAAACCAGAGAATCAATCACTCGGTAGGGGAAAAGGATGGAGGTCAAATGGAAAAAGTGGAAGAGGATGGGTATAATGAGGTCCAAAGAAAGAAAAGAACCCCGAGACAGGCCCAGAATCGCAAAACACAACAAACGGAGAAGGAGGCAAGGAGGTAAAACATGTTTTTTGTCCTACAGGAAGAAGATCTAGAGGCGGAGACAGGGGACACAACTCAAGCAAAAGAAAACTAGGAAGATAAAGGAATGGAGGGGAGGGAAGAAGGAAATGTTGATTGAGGTTGAGCAAGAACTGGAATATAACATGAAAATGGTGGAAACCTTAATGGAGATATACAACCAAAAGGAGGACCTAAGCATAGAAGAACAAGTCATGAAAAGGCTACTACAATAATGGAGACATTTGGATGAAAGATTCATCCCAAAAGATCAAAAACAACCCTACAAAGAGAGCTTTCAGTGGTATAGAGATAAGCAGGGCACAATGATCATAAGCCAACCTGAACAGTGAGGGACCCAAGTGAATCAAGGACAAGAGACCGGAATAGAAAGAAAAGGGGGGGAAAAGGAGGCAGGAAATCGTTGAACGAATCCATACAAATGGTTGGGGAATTATTGGTGAACTTGGGGAGAGTAGTTCCGTTGTCAGAGGTTTTTCACCAACTGATCAAACTGTTGAAATGATTATTACAACCTGGAACATTAGAGGTCTCAACAGCATAGGCAAAAAAAGGTACCTTAAGGAGAGATTGAAAAATGAGAAGCCCAACATTATGATAACACAGGAAACTAAAATTAGCGAGAAAAATCTAAAAGACATAATGGTAAACTTCAACCCAAAATACCAAGTCATAACCCAGGATGCAAATGGGAGTGCAGGGGGATTGGCTATAGTATGGAACCTGACAGAAGTGTTATTTGAAGACTAGGTAAGTATGCCACGAATTCTCACTGGCAAATTTTGTAATCTAGGCTCCAATGAATGGGATTTTCTTTAAGGGTTGTATGGTCCACATCTCCCAAGAGAAAGAGGAGCTTTCCTTCAAAAGTTGAGTGATCTGAGGAATCTATACCTAGGTGAGCTATGGGTAGTGGGGGGGATTTTAACATGATTACAACCCTAGGTGAAAATTTTGGACAAATGAGAAGAATAGATACATATATGGTAACCTTCAGTGAAACCATTAACAATTTATGCCTAGTGGATATGGACATAAACAACAGGATATATACCTGGAACTACAGAAGACGAGGAGTTCATCAAATAGCAAGCCGCCTGCGTAGGTTCCTAATATTAAAATAGCTAATGAGTAAATATATCTTCATAGAAGCATTAATACTCCCATGTATGGGCTCAGACCACTGACCAGTCCGCCTAGAAGTGGACCTAAAAGATCGACCTAAGAAAAGGTCGTTTAGGTTTGAATATTTTTTGCTCAAAGACCCAGATAACCTAAAAAATATGGAGGAATGCTAGATACAAAGCACCCAACAGGGCCGAAATAAGATGCATACTTTCCAACTGAAGCTTAAAGATCTAAAAAAGAGACTGAAAAAAGAGAATAAGGAGGAGTTTGGTCACATCCTCAAAGATCAAATTGAACTCAGCAAGAGTATGGAAAACGTCCAACAAAAAATGATAAAAGATGGAAGATCGGAGGACCTGGTGTGGGAAGAAGGATTATTGTTCAATAAAATAGAGGAACGAAGACAACAAGAGGAAATTATGTGGAAGCAAAAGTTGAGGGTTCAGTGGCTAAGGTGAGGAGAGTGTAACATGAGATTATTCCATAAAGCTATGGTGCATCACTGACAACACAACCGCATTTACTCTCTCAAGGATGCAGAAGGACAATGAAAAAATCAACATGAAGAAATGGAAGAACTTCTGGTCAATCATTTCAAAGACCTACTTATGGAGAGTGTGGACAACAGACTAGAAGCCACCCAAAGAATCACACAGCAAATTCCCAAAATGATATCGAATGAATAGAATAAGGAACTAATGTGAGCTGCAATTAACAAAGAAGATGAGGAAATAGTGAAAGGAATGCCAAAGAATAAAACTCAATGTCTAGACAGATTCACTATGGAATTCCACCAAGCTACCTAGCCATTCATGGCATAGGACATCATGGAGATAGTGGAGGAATCAAGATGTAATCAAAAGTTATGTCCTAGCCTTAACTCTACTTTTATCACTCTAATTCCTAAGACAGCTAAATCTAGGGATCCTCAAGGATTTCGACCAATTGCATTGTGCAGTGTCATCTACAAGATTATTGCTACTCTAATTCTCAAATCCCTGAAACCCCTTCTCCCTAGTCTTGTTTCCCAGAACAAACAGGCTTTGTGAAAAGTCGGCAAATCCTTGATGGCTTCACCTCATCCCAGGAGGTAGTCCATTCACTCAAAACCTAGAAGCTCTAGGGCATGATGATAAAACTTGAGCTTTCCAAAGCTTATGACAAACTTAGTTGGGCCTACGTCAGGAGCATTCTTTAAGCCTATGGCTTTTCCCAAAGATGGATCAATTGGATCTTAGCCACGATATCCTCTTTGGTCTTTTCTGTCTTGCTTAAGGGAACCCCCACTATGACCTTCAACCCTTCCTATGGCCTAAGACAGGGGGACCTGATTTCACCCTCCTTGTTCATCCTCGCAGCGGATGGGCTGGGCCGGTATATAAAGCAGTATGTCCACATATCCCATCTCTAAGGGCTAAGAATCTAGGGTAATTACATGCCTATCACCCACCAGCAGTTTATAGATGACATCATGCTCTTCTACCAAGCCACCCTAATGGAAGCCCGTAGCATAAAAGATATCCTTAACACTTTCATGGAAGCCTCGGGAACTAAGATTAATAATGACAAATCCTGCATTTTATTTTTCAACATCCAAAGAAATGTTAAGACCTACCTTATTAGAATTCTTGGGTTTAGCTCTGGCAACCTGTCTTCCAAATACCTGGGTATTCCTCTTTTAGATAACCCTCTATGAAATAACTGTTGGAAAAACACTCTCCAAAAATTACAAGATAAACAAAATTTTTGGACCTTTTGGTCCTTAAACATTACGGGTAGAATAGTGCTACTCAAAGCAATTCTTCAATCGATTCGCATATACCAACTTTCTGGAATGGCGGCCCCAAAAGGTGCATGTGCCAAGATGGTATATATTTTCAAGAAATTCCTATGGGGTGGTGCTTAGCAGATCAAGAAATGGGCGTTGGTGTTATGGAAGGGCGTCGCTAGAAAAAAAGAGGACGGAGGGCTAGGACTCAGGGACCTATACCTCTTGAACCAAACCATGGTGGCCAAACTATGGAAAAAAATATGGACTCACAAATATAATATGCCCGAGAGACCGGAGACCATCCTCAAATATCAAGACCATCCCAAAGGCTCGATGATCTTGAATCTAGAGGCCAGCAATAGACACCTTATCCACCAACATGCATTCTGGGAGATCTGTAATGGAAAAACAACTAGATTTTTGATGGAAGCTTGTCAGCAACGAGGAAAAATGACTAAAATTCAGGAAATCAGAAAAATATACCAGTAGATTCGAGAGAGTAACACACAGGTAGTGAGCTAGTACTTGAAGGAGGAGTAGGGGGAGGAAAGTTGGCGAAGATCAAAGAAGACCATAAAAGCTCTAGACATACATCTAATCAACCAATAAAGATCTAAGAAGAAGATAAATACAAAGACTTTGACTTTGAGATTGAGATACACCAACAACACCACGTTAACTAAAAGTGAAGCCTATGATATCCAATCAACAGGAAAGGAAATGACCTAATATGGAAAAATATCTTAACGGGGTGGGTGGCCAAAGGTTAACCAATTCCTCTAGATGGTTAGCAAAGGAAAATCTTGACCTAGGATTAGTTACAGAAAAAGAGATTCCTGGGACCCTCTTACTGTGGTCTATGCCGCCAAACGGGAAACATATGGAACATCTCCTCAACAACTGCCCATTGTGGAACATAAATGGAGACAACTGCAAGGAATTTTTTAAAGGATGGATAGACACCAAAACACTATCAAAGGAACAATACTACTATGGCACAACCACATCTATTATAGTCTGGTTGTAAATAGGGCTTGGAACCTAGGCCTCGGTTTCATCTTATGCGCCGTATGGAAAGAGAGAAATCAAATAATTTTCAAGCACAAAACAACCTCGTAGGAAAAGGTATGGGAAGGTATAGTCCAGAACATAATGGAAACAATCTTGGTAGAACCATGGCACGAAGAGGACTGGCAAGTGTCGACCCAAGAAGGTCGAATATTACAAAAGCTAAACCTAGCACGAGGGATGATTGACATCAAAGCATGGAAGCTAAGTAATGTGGGCATGAGCTGGAGGTCCCATTTCAACCCTTCACTAGAAGGGTTCATCAAACTCAACTTCGATAGGGCCTCTAAAGGCAATTCAGGAGAAGCAGGCCTAGGGGGCCTCTTCAGAGGCTCCCAGGGTAACACATGTTTCATCTATACTAAAAGTTGTGGGATTGCCAGCAACAATGAGGCAGAGTTTGCTGCAGTGACACAGGGCTTCTTAATCGCTGTCAGAGTGGGATTCAAAAACCTAGAAGTGTAAGCGGATTCAAGTTTGGTAATCAATACAGTAACAAAATTAAATAAGGGAACTAAGTAGGACAAACTTAGCTGGAGCTGGTGAACTACAAGACTGGTCCAGGAGATACGAGAAATCATCCCCAAATTTAACTGCATTCAAGTGAAACATATTTGGAGATATGGACACAAGGGGGGCCAATTTCCTAGCTAACTAGGGGTATAACCATGAGCAGGGTCAGCTGGAAAAGCAATGGTCAGTACGGCCAAGGGACATAACCCTTGAATCCCTAGAGGCAATCCTAGATCAAGATCTCAAGCAGAGCCAAGGGAGTCAAAGCTAGGCAACCCAAGCTCTCGATCGAGATGAGAAGTGGTGTTAGAGGTGTTAGACCTCGATTGGACATGGTCAGTACCAAAGTGTTTATGACAACCGCCCCCCACATGCTTAAGGTAGGGGGTATGGTGTCCTCACTCATGAATGCATGGGATGTGGGATGGCAGGGTGGCAGAGGGACAGATAAGGCAGGTTGGGGGAGATAGGGAAGGTATGCGACATGCTGGATAAGTGAATTTTGCAGAGGAGAAGGAAGGAAGCTCAGAGCGGAAGAGAGGAGGTGGAACTTTGGCTGTGGGCTAGCGACGAATTTCTGGTATGTAGTCTTGCTCCTAGTCAATTTCTAAGCTCTAGTCGAATTCCTGCAGCAAGTTCATGCACTGGTGGGGGTTCTGCTGGGGGGAAGGGAGAGGCAAAGGGTTGCCCCAATGGGGCTTAGCTCAGTCCAAAAGAAACTAGGGGAGAAAAGTGAGGGCCATGGCCTGGCTCTGCATGTCAGCCATTCTGCTGTTGAGCCAAAATTTTGGCAATGACATGTATATCATGGGGTTGAGCCAAGCTACAAGCCCACACTTGTTAGCCCAACTCGAGGTAATTGGGGTCAGCACGCATGTCCGGTCGGGGGGGTTGAGTGAAGCGCGAGAGATAAACTAGAGTTATGGGCAGGGTGTTGGGATACCAGCAATGCCAACAATTGGCTATGGAAACCCTCAAAATTGCATTTTCATGGTAGAAAAGGTGTAGATAGGAACCCTAGGGGGCACAAATGGCAGAGAGGAAATCATTCCCATTGCAGGAAGTTGTAAGATGAGGAAGGGGCACGCGGGTATGACAACAATTGTAAATCCCAAGTCCAGAGGAGCCTAAATGTCAGGTTCCTAATGTAGGGGGGTGACCAACTTCTAAGCCATGCTAAGGGGGAGAAGACTAAGGACCCAAGCGTGGAACCCAATCCCCTAGGCCACCTATGGCCACACGGATTCCTTATCCCGCTGTAAGTTAGGTAGAGTAGAGAAGAAAGGTTTGGCCAGTTGTTATGGATTAATGTGAATGGAATTAGGGATCTAATGGTGTCTGAATGTTTACAGGGCATCAAAGAACAGGACATGGCTCTAGCTAAACGAGGGCGTGGTCGTGGAAGTAAGGGCCCGACTCCCCGGGCTGGCAAGAGACCCAATCTGATGGAAGGATGCAAGGGCTGCAAGCCTACTGAGAACCTCATAGTGGAAGTAGCTGTGGCATATAGGGTTGAAATAGATGAAGGCATCCGAAATTTGATAGATGACTGGGAACAAGAGATAAGGGAGGGAATGGAATTGGATGACGAGATAGAAATATGGAGGACGATGGTTCCTGACCCAAGGATCACAAGAGGTAGAATCACACAATTCAAACACACCCTGTACCTGTATTTCTTGATGAAAATTTTTTTGGGTAAAGAAATGGAACAAATTTATGTGGGGATGGGAGTCACACCACAGGGCCTGCCCAATTACAAAAAATACATGGAGAAAATTATATTTCAGTTACACAAACAGGATGTCAAGATGGATTGTATCGACCGTCACATCCCTTGTATTGTGGATCTGTTTGGAATGCCAGAGGCCAATGTTGATCATCCTCCTCCTGTTGCCTCAGACTCAGAGGAGCAGAATGTCAAGAAGGATAAGGTCGTTTATGCTTAGTTTTTTTTTATGGTGATAGCATCTAAATTTTCTGTTGTTTATGTTAGAAGTTATATAGTATTTGGACATGAGACTGAGACCTACTTAACCTTGATAGAAAGGTTAAGCAATTTTTTTTTTTGGATGGCGTTTAATGCTGACCAGTGGCCAACAGACTCGGTTTCCATTCGAGGTGAGTTGAGGCCACCAAGTAAAACTGTGTGGTGTAAGTTTTCCTTATATATATAATACAAAATGGATGGTCCTGCAAATTATTTGTTTATTATTAATATATTTTTAAATATTTTTCCACTGGAAAAATTGTAATCTTTCATTATATTTGAAAAATTACATGTAGTAGATTCCTTTCAACATATGCTTCATTGGACCTTGGCCATCTCTTTGAGCGATAATAAAAAATGGTGCTCAATTTTGTCAAAAAATATGCATATATCATTCTTCACCACGCAGGGTGTTCAATTGTGAGTCTAATAAATTATGTAACATAGCTGATATCTACAATATTAACATTCACCATGCAGGGCGATTTCCTTTCTGTAAGGTTTGGAATAAACAAAAAGCATATTGAAAAAATATATACATATGTATAGTCTGTGCATGTCAACAAAAAAACTCAAAAGTTAGGGACTCTTTGCCCTGTGATATGTCTGATCAGTATATGTCCTATGATAGTATCGGTACTCATTTGTACTCATTTGTTATTGTATCATCCAATGTCCTCGAGGAAGTAGCGTGGCCTCCTTGGAAAGCCCGTCAGCACTGCAGTTATGTTCCCTATAAATGTGTTCACAATAAATAGAATTAAACTGAGCTTTGAACATGTTCACTTCATCTAGAGTATTACTGAGAGTGTGTGCATGACAAACAGTAATATTATTGAACCAATTTACAATGATTTTTGAGTCTCCATATATGTTAAGATTCATGCAATCATGACCAAGTGAGAAGTGTAGCAAATGGTGAAGTGTGATAAGTTCTGCATAATTGTTTGTCCCATTTCGAAGCCCCATCTTAACCTTAAAGTAGTGTTGATCAGTAAGGTATAGAATGAATCCACCTCCATATCCTTGGTTTTGTGCAGCACCATCAAAGAAAGCCCAAGGAGTATTTTTATCTATGGGTGCACGGGCATGGGGTCTCCTAGGCCGATGTCAGATGGGCTCGGGCAGTTCATGGAAAGCAGATATAATTTGGGCCGAGATATGTGACCATCTAGCTGCTCTATCGTAAAAAATAATCTAGTTTCGAGCCAGCCAGATATGCTAGCATATGAGGAGGGGGAGGCATAATTTCTTTGTTCCTTAATGCAAATTACACCAATTTTCCCAGGCACGACAAATATTTTCACCCTCCCATTTACCAGACAGATGAATCAAGGAGGAGACAATCTGCCAAAGATTGCTCTATATTTCACATTGAAGAAATAAGTGTTCTGTTGATTCAGATGATTGTTTGTATTGGACACACCAGTGAGGGCTTTGGAAGGCATGATGTGATAGTGATTCCCCCGTGGGGACCTTGTTTCTGAGAACACACCAAAAAAATAGTTTTGTTCTTGGGGGAGAACCAAGCTTCCAGATGTTCTTCCACCACTCAAGTGTCTGCTTAGGTTGTTTGTGCGATATGAGAACGAGATAGCGAGCCTTTGGGGTGTATATTCCATTCTCTTCCAGACACCGAACAAGTTCATCAGGTCCCTCCTTAATCCTGATGTGAGACTCACTCAAAGAATTTATATAATCATGCCACTCTTGGTGCCATTGAGGAGGAATGTCAAGCTGTTGGGCAGATTTCCATCCCTCTGAGAAAATGGTGGTGTTCGTCTAATTAGTTATGTGTGCAAATACCTTTATATCTTGTAAATTGAGGAGATGGATGAGTTCTCTCAGTAGCTAGAATCTTCCTCCCCCCTAGTCCAGGGACAGAGGCCTATGCGAGCTTTTGATCCATCATTTATTCTCCAGACCAGATTGTTTTGGATGATTGGCAGGGAGTGCAAAAGAGCCTTCCAAACTTATGATATTGTTGTTCTTGGCCAGCTAGGCATGCGAACCCAATCCATGATTAGGAGAGGCCAAATATACTTGTAATAGGAGACAGAGGTCCAAAGATTCCGCCCAGTCAATAAAATCCACCCCATTTTTGTAGTCAGGGCTTGTGCAAATAGAGCTAGGTCTTTTAGCCCCAACCTCCCAATTTTTTAGGCATAGCAAACTTGGGCCAACTGACCCAAGAAAAAATCTTCTTATCTTGTTGACCATTCCAAGGGTATCTTCTACATATCTGTTGAAGACGAGCAAGGATATTCCTGGGGATCCATGCCAATGCCATCAAGAAAACAGGAGTGGCCTCCAGTACAGATTTAATGAGCACCAGTCTACCTGCTCTGGATAAGTATCTATGACACCAATTTGAGAGCTTTTTTTCCAACTTGGTAACTAGCCAAACCTAGTTTGCTATTTTTTGGCTAAGGGGTTTGATCCAAAATCCTAGGTATTTGAAGCCACGATCAAGGGGGAAGATACAATAAGGAAAGTGGTGTTGATAAAATCGTGACTCATGGATGGAAGTAAGGGCTAATGTAATGGTGGATTTCCCATGATTATCCTGCATGCCAGTAGCCTTCAAGAAAAGGGAGAGGACATTTAAGAAGGTGACAGAGTCTCGAATGCTTCCATCAAGGAAAATGAGAACATCGTCCACAAAAAGAAGATGTGCAAGATAACAGAAATCATTTATTTTGAGGCCATAGAGTCTGCCATCTCTTTTAGCTTGTGCAAGAAGTCTGTTGAGACCATCCATGACTATCAGAAAGAGTAAGAGGGAGAGGGGGCAGCCCTATCTGAGGCCTCACTCAGCATGAAAAAAATGGGCGGAAGATCCATATATGAGGACACTGAAAGTTGGTGTGGTGATGGATGACATGATCCAAGTGATGAAGGTGTGGGAGAAGCCAAGGTAAATGAGAAGCATCTTGATGTAGAGCCAACTAACTCGGTCAAATGCTTTTTCCAGGTCGATCTTTAGGATGATTCCTTTTAGCATTTTGGTCTGGATCGAATGAATGGCCTCCTGGGCCGTACCTATCGCTTCGTGAATTTTTCGATCCTCAAGGAAGGAAAACTATTCGGGGGATATATGGTGAGAGAGGATGGGTTGGATATGGTTAGCAATCATTTTAGCAATGATCTTATACAGGCAGTTGCAAAGGGAGATGGGCCTAAAGTCATTGAATGAGGAGGGGGAATCAGATTTAGGAATAAGGGCAATGAAAGTGGTATGGACAGCATTGTATATGGTGCTAGAGGTTCTACATTCTTCCACAAATTTTAATAGATCATCCCCCAAGAGATCATAGAAAGCAAGATAAAATTCAATCGACCATTCATTCGGTCTTGGACTTTTGTCTTTTTTGAACCATTTCAAAGTCCCTTCAAGCTTGTTGGGAGTAACAGGAGAGTTTAGCTCTTCTGCCTCATCATCGTTTACAAAACGAGGGAAATGACTAGCAACATTGATGATGTCTGTAAGATTAGACCCAAGTTGAGATTTAAAAAGTTGCTTGAAGTGAGAGGTTCCAAGGTGGGAGAGTTATTGAAGGTGTCTACCACTCCCCCATTAGGTAGGGGTAGGTTCCAAATGGTGTTAGAAACTTTTCTACCTTTTGCAAAGTTCTAGAAAAAATTAGTATTATCGTCTCCAGCTTGTAACCAGATGGCCCTGATCTTGAGTCACCATGTTTCCTCTCTCTCCTTCAGGATCCTTACCTTTTATTTTTCTAGCACAATCAAGTGAGATTTTTTATTAGCAGATGAAAAACCCAGGTTGTGGTCATCTGATAGAGCACTCAATTCAAACTCAATCTAAGATAAGGTAAAGTCCTCCCTCTGATTTTTCTCTTCAACCCAGGTGATGGAGGGGTGCTTGAGCTGGGTCAGGTTATGACAGAAACCCTTTTCTAAATATCCATGTCTCACAATAGGATTGGCCTTCCAAAAATTCGAGACCAGATTGATAAATCCAGGGTTCTATAGCCAAACATGATTAAATTTGAAGGGAGCTTTGGGTTTAGGTTGCGGGCCAAGGATTTCTAGATATATGGGAGAGTGATCTGAGATACCCCCAAAACCTACCCATTGTCTGTACTGATGCAGCTGATGCAAGAGGGGAACCTTAATCAAAAAACGATCTAACCTCCTGGCAAGAGTTGCTTCTCCCACCCTTTTGTTTCTCCAAGTGGGGAGTGGCTTATTCATGGGGACATCCACAAGGTTATGTTGTTCCAAAAGGTTCGTCATGAATCCTAATAATGTGTCCACTTGAGCTTGGGATCCCAAAGATTCCCCAAACCCGATGGAGAAATTGAGATCACCCCTTGAGAATTATGTCGTCAAGAGATACGATCGAGAGATTGAGCAAATGCTTCCAAGGGTCTCTATCTTTGGACATGGACCATATATATTGATGACCCTAAGATTCAGGCCAAGCTTCGCCAACAAGATGTCCAATCCTATAAATCTAGATCCTCGCCGGGATGCTAACACTTTGATGGTGTGAGGATTGTGCCCTATGGCTAAACCCCGTGATCACCCCATAACATCAAGGGAGAAAATTTTCCATTCAGGTTTAAGGGAGACTAGTGTTCTAGAGATAATTTCAGCCTCACCCAGGGTTTCTTGCAGCATGATGATATCAATTGGTTCAACTTCAAGTAACCAGCGTAGGGCTAGTTTTTTGGAGGCACTAGCCATGCCTCTGCAATTAAATGAGAGGCACTTCATGGGGGAACCCTGCCCAGGGTGTTCAGCGCTCTAAGAACCCCTTCCAACGTGGATTGTCTACCAGTGGCAGCCTCTGCCCCAACCCTTTGAATGGCTTTTGAAAGATAAGATTTCCTCCCCCTTGATGAATGGATGACAGATCGAGGAAGGGAAAGGCCCATTCCTGAGAGGAGAGACGGATGTCCATCAAGGTGTGAATGGGAGAGAAGATTGTAATTGTGGGGTGGATTCATCCCATCTGTGGATGGAGAGGATGACTTGGATGGCGAGGGAGGTATGGTTGGAGTAGTGGTGGAAATGGTGGGAGGTGTAAGTGCAAGAGAATAGTGAATTACAAAAGAATTGATGGTAGATGATGTATCAAGAAAAGAGCTGTAAGAGTTTATGAAAGGGTCAAAGGATAGAGGAATACCCGAGTTTTTTGCAGCCTCGGCAGCTGCTTGAGCTCTCGTCAAGGGAGGTAATGGCATTCTACAATCTCTTGCTACTGTCCTTGGAGTGCTATTGTGAACAGATTCCTCGGGTGCCGATACAGGAGTGCAGTCCTGAGTAGTTGCAGCTAGCCCCATTGATGTAGTCAGAGCACTCGAAGGATCATCTGGTTTTTTGATTAGTCGGCAATCCTTGAAGATGTGCCCCACTTTGTGACATCTTCCACAGCGGAACGGGACTCCTTCGTAGTCCAAGATCTGCACCCAAGTGTATTTCCCCCATTGAAGGATAATTTTTTCTTCCAAACCATCACGCATATCTAGGTGGACCAGAATGTGTGCTAGGGTTTGATTCTTAGTTATAACAAAATTCTTGTCATTGTCCAGGTATGTGCCGAGAGCATTTCCAATTCTGATGAAAACCTCCTCACACCAATACTGTAGAGGGAGTCCAGGCAAGCAAACCCAGAGGGGTCCTACACCAATCTGCTCCAGCTCCAGGTCGAAAAGGGGGCTCCATCTCTTGAGGAGAACCAGAGCCATCTCGATTTGCTAATACCTAGCAACGACTAGGTCTGTGTAGTTTTCTTCGGTGAAATGAAGAGCGAACTAGCCCCTAGGTAGTACCTGCACCTCTGGAAAATCTTTGAGCATGCTCCCCTAGATTTCTTGCACCCATAGTGTTAATCTATCCACTGAGTATGTCCTGCCTCAGACATGTCCAACCAACACAGTACTTGCCATATAAATAGCTTCCCCAATAGCATTACCTTCGCCAAATCGGATGTTGATGTCCTTTGTAGTGGCCTTCATGCACTTAGTTTTCCGCTTCTCGAATCGTGACACTGATGGGTGGTCCGATAGCGGGTCTGATGAGGCAGCCCCTTCCTTAAGCAGTTGGGCCGCTGATTTGACCTTTATCGCAGGCGTTTCAAAACATCCCGATGGAGAATTTTTCGAAATGGGAGGGTTTTGGTTACAAGGTGTAGGGGTTTCCTTAGGCTGTGCCAGAAACAGTGTCGAGCTCGACGGATGGAGGTGGTTGACCAGAGGGTTCGGCTCGAAAGTGGGCGATGGCAGCGAGATTGCAGTGAGGATATGTAGAGTTCTCGGGGATAACGGAGGGCAATCGAGTGCAGGAGAGTCAATTGATAAGGAACCGAAGACGAGCGATGAAGCACTGTGCCCAGGGACAGTGACCACTGGAGCAGTACATGACAGTGCTAAAATGGAGGGATGAGGTGAACTTGTAACTGAAAGATTAGGGTTAGGGTTACCAAATATGACTTAGTCGGGAAAAGGGTCCTCGAAGTAATTGAGCTCCTCAATATCCATGACATTGCCCATGCTGGAAATAGGTAACAACCGGCAGATGGGGACAGCTACGAAGAAATGGAATAGTCAGTCGTCTAGGCGCCTGTAATTGAAACAAGCGGTGCTGCAGTAAAAAACTAGAGTTTTACCCTAACTCTCTGCTAAGCCTGCTAAACATGCGTTCCATGTCTTAATATATTTTTAAATATACGTGAATACTAATTCGTATTAAAATATTTTATTGATAAACTACATTAAATATTTGACTATATATATCATTAACATATTTTATTTTAACAATTTTCTTTCTATAAATATATATAAAATTTATTGACGTAAATTAATTAATTAAGATAAACATATATTTTTAAGTACATTATTGCCCAAACTTACACATACTTTGGCAGTCGAATAAGCCTCTTAGCTCATTCAATAATTACATGTAATTAATAAAAACTTCATGAGCGTCCAAGAGAATATATATTTTAACATATCTAATAGAAGAAAATATAGTATTCAACATTTGTGCTAAAGGATGGGTCCGAAGTTGTCATTTTCTATTCGATAGGCCACATCAATCAAAAGAACGAAGAAAATAGGGCATGGCTAAAGGAAGTGTCTTTGAAGAAAAAGCGTATTTCAATTGGACAAGAAACTCCACTTCAGAAGTAAAGCATTTCCACTTTTCATTAACATAACAATCATGGGGTAAGAACGTTGCTGTTATTTCTATATTCCGTTAATTCTTAGTTGGAGACCAAAATAAGTTATTACCAATGTAAAAGCTAAGACCCAACCAAGTCTTTAAATCCATATATCGACAAGTGCTTTTATCTGCTAGGCTTATGACTTTACTTACTTAATCTTTTAAAGCCCATTATTAACGACCTAAACTAACTTTGATGTTTATGAGTTTACTTAGTTAATCTTTTGAAGCCCATTATTAACTACCTAAACTAACTTTGAATTTTATGAGTTTATTTAGTTAATATATTAAAGCCCATTATTAACAACTTAAAGTAACTTTGAGGAACATTTAGTGAAGACTATTTTGGAGTGGTGGAAAACATAAGACTTTTTTCTCAAATTGATTTTTATTTTTCAAGTCTTTTAAGTTTCCTTTCCCCATTAGAAGCCTTCTTTCAGTTCACTAATCTCTTTCATCTCCATGGGTTGATAATTTGATAAGCTTATAAGGTGGAGTAGAGATAGAACGGCTCAAAGCATAAGGTCATGACTTAATGCCTTAATTTCTTTTATCTCCTTACTTTGATAAGGTGGATTAGAGTCTCAATGGTTCAATGCATTAAGATACAAAATGTGGTTTCCTTGGTGCATGCAAAAAGAAACTTGTCGGATCAACCATTATATTCAAATAATTAATAGATAAATCAATTCATTCATGCTCGAATTCATAACTTTCTATTCTATCTTTATTTAGTCAATTATGTTGAATTGGTTGCATTTGCTTGTTTAATTCAAAGTGATTAGAGTAGTTGAAGTTTATCATTTAAGAGGATTTTACTTGTTGTTTCGTGCATTCCCTTGTGTGTGGGATTACGATGAAGGAAGTATTCATAAAGATATGCTTCAATACTTGGATTTTCAAGTAAGTCTATATATAATCAACTTAGTAGTTATGATGATAAATATGTTTCTATTATTTTAGGCATGTAATGACTTAAATTTAGTCATAGGAATCTTATTTTAGAAAACATAACATCTTGTCCTTTTTCTTTTCCATTTTGAAGACAAAACTTAGTGTGTAAGGGATTTTCTAGGTTCAAAGTGAACTTTCCAACAAAACCCCTTTAGACATTGTCCCTTTTGAAAAAAGTTGCAAGTAGGTGATGTCTCACTTGAGGCATCTATGGGAAACTACAAGAAGATAAACAATTTTATAATGATGAAGGAGACGAGAAACCTAAGCTAGAATTACCCAAATTAAGCGCATTATTACTTATTACTATTAAGAAAAAGCAATGATATATAGCCCAAATATTCGAAGTAATCCCATTATTCATACATTTAAAATAGAAATATCACAATAAACCAAACAAGTGATTAAGCATTGTACAAATACATGAAATAGGCTAAAAACAAGTGTTTCTATTACTACTGTGACATTTTTGTTATAATAACTTCCATCGAGCCTTGCAAACCAATTAAAATTATTGTGCATGACTATATGTCTTCCTCTCCAAATGTACCCAAACGTGTCAAGAGTGTGTCTTCCTCCCCTCAGCCTTGAATTATTTGTAGTTTTACATTTGGGTGCAAGAAAACAAATCACCCCTTACCAGTAAATTATAACTACGTGGGTAAACATTACTATGGGATAGTAAGCATTACTATGAGCTATTGCATACAAAATTAGCCCAATGAATTTCCTCTTATTTGTACTTCCATGTGCTAACCCTCGACTAACCTTTGTGCGTAGTATCCTTCTGTGAAATGCTCCTCTGTGCAGATCTCCAAAGCTTGTCACCCAAAACACAATTCCAATAGGCCCCCAATACTCACATGTGGCTAATGCTCGATCCATTTAGTGTTTCTAATATTCTAGTTAGGGAACCATTTCCTTTATAGCCACGATAATTTTTCTCAAATGTTTTCTTTGCAGTATCCATCTTTGCCTCAACTTCCTCTACTTGCCCAAAAATCGGTTTTCCAACTTTAAGGTAGTAGGGATCTTCACCTTCGCTTCACTTTCTTCAGTGCTTGTTTGATAATCTAGTGCATGGTCTCAATTTATTTTGTGACCTTCAATGCTTCATCCTATAATGTCTCGATCTTTTGTTCCAATTATTTCTCATCAAATCTCATCTAAGTAATTTTCTTTTTTATATATGCATTTTCTAACATTTTAGCCCTTCACTCATTTAATGATAGTGTGTTCAGGTTTCCCTCAAGGTTTTGTGCCTTCTCCTGCATTGTTTGAATCCTTTCTGCCACTTCCTTTAAATCTTCACTTTCCAGTAGCCTATCCCAAATCTGGATGCCATGATCATATATTCTATTGCATTATGCTTGTAATCCTCTAATTTGTTTCACTGTCAGTGTTACCCCACATTCCTTCTCTCTATGCTTCCTTTCTTCTAGTGGAGTGCTTGGCTTAGTCTACAACTCCAACTCCACAACTTTAGATTTCAGACCCTAAATGGCCTCATAAATATTTTTCAATTTCCTCTCTGTTGGTGTATCCACCTCATCAAGGCTTATGGGAGGTTGTTGTAGACCTCATGGGATGTTGACAATTGTCCCAATCCTATGGTTTTTATACTTGTATGGAACTATAGTTCCTGTGTGATACTTCATTGTGGTTTGTGCAATGTGCCTAACAATTGTTGTGATAAGAAAAACTCAACATGGCTGAAATATTTTGCTCACTATTGCATTTATATCATTTGAAATTCTATTTCCTTTGGCAATATTTGTAGTGTGTGGAACTCTCCTGATGCTGAAGATGGTTGGAGCACCACAGTCCTTATGTTGGTCATCGTCAGTGTGCTTTGTGCTTCTTTTTGTTATGTCCTTCCTGTCTGTGTTAGGGATAGTCTACTAGATTCCAATAATTGTCAGAGTTTATCCAACTACTCTGATGTACTTAAATGTATATTTTGTTACTGTTGTGCTACTTTTTCAAGTGCATTTCCTATTTTCTCCTTAACTTGATCCCCAATCTCTTCCATTTCATCATTAGACAATAACTGGATTTGGATGAACACTCGTTTCTTTGCTTTCCTTTATTTTCATGAATGGGAAGTTCCTTCTTCTCTCATCTACTATTACTTGTGCTTGTCCCCAACCCATGCAGTGTCTTCTTCCTGGGACTTTTCTTTCCCTGTCTCCCACACAAACTCATGAGCAAATTGATTCTTGTTTCTGTTGATATTCTCAACCTCATCTTCTTCCTCCATTGGGACTTTCCATTATTCTTTCCAATCATTGACGAAGTTACTAACATTTAATTCTTTTAGACTATAGTGGCTCTAAAGCCACTTCTTGGCAGGATCCCTCTTTGGATGAATATATGTGAACCGTGGGGTGGCCTTAAATCATGCAATCCCCTTGTAAGCATCTACACTATTCAGTAGTATGTGTTGTATGATATCGATCATATTTTTTACCATATCCATGTATACATAAAATGTTTATTTATTTTCCAACTGCCTCTATATATGCACAATATCCCATAATGAGGCATACTTAGGCACCAAGAATTATTTTTGCACCTTTTCTAGAAATCATGTTTCCTCTCGCTCCCTAGATTCAACTAGACAAATGAGAATTAGGAGCCATGTGTAGAGGAATTGTGTGTTATTTTCTTGTCTATCTGAGATTATATAAAAAATTGGTTTAAAAGAAATTTGGCCCATTTCATATTGACCCTTATTATGACTTTGCTATTGTCACAATCACTCCTATCAATACTTGTTGCTTGAGTCATTTTTGCAATAATTTTCATGCATAACCAAGGACACAAACCTTCCTACATTCTCATTGATGCTTAGAATATTGAAACCATGCTCAACCCTATGTGTGCCATGGTTTTCCTTCACCTCCTCACATAGGGCTTCCTCCCTCCTTTTGCTTGTGAAAACTAGTTATGGGTCTTCACCTAATGTCAGAAACCTTGTAATTATTCCAATAACATGTGTACCTATTCAAGTTGGTTGGTCAATCTAGAGCAACTCTCTATGGAGAGAACTTAACAAGTACTTAACATATTAATGTATCTTGATGATGCAACCAAAATATAGGATTTCAAGTAAGTTTGAGGTACTTGACCGTGTCAGGCTGCACACCTATTGAGATTTTGTCACTGCAACAAACACCCACCAAAAATATGCCTACACTTAAATTTTAGAGCGTCCTTCCGATTTTACGATCTTTCATTCCAAGATGATCATAGCCGCATCATGATTTCTTGATGTCATCCTATGATATTTTAACTGTTGAAGTCACTTGCATATGCTTTCTTAGATTTTTAAGATTCACAAGAACACCTCTTCCTAGTAGGCTCAACAGTCAATGTTTGCCTTTGAAAATAGGCATTACATAACCCTTGAAGGCAGTTCCTACGCAATATTTGTAGATAATGTCTGTGTAGTCCCTAGATGCGGTGATTGTGTTGTGCTTGATGATAGTGATTGCACAACTCCTTATGATAGTGACTCGTTAACGTTGGGAGGAAATGATTGCATAGTTCATAAAGACAATGCACCATGAAATCCCTATGGACAGTGAGTGCACAATTGTAGTTGATAGCCTCTCTAACTCTTAGTTGCAAGTGTACCATTATTGTAGTGACTTTTCTCAACTGCCACTTTTGCATGTTTTTTCTTTCAAAAGTTTAACTTTCACTTTTTAGATTGTCATTTTTACTTTCTTTCACTTTCGCAAGTGTTGCTTTTTCTTTCTTTAGCTTTTTCATGTGTCACTTTCACCTCTTTTAGCCTTTGCAAGTGTCATTTTCACTTATTCTTACTATTGCAAGTGTCACTCTTTGTGAAACAGAGTTATAAGGCATATTTAAAAGGAAACCTTTGTGTTTATTCTTGTACTAATGGGTTTTATCCATCATACAGATATGAATTAGACTTATTTGAAATTTATTGAGTGTTTTCTTGTTTTAGTCGACACTATTGTCGCAATGTGTATCTAAAGTGCCACACTTGGAGGTAAGTGTCCTTTTTTCATTGTTTCAATGGATGCATGTTAATTACGGGTGTTATGTGTTCCATTGTCATGTGTTTGGTCATTTATGACTATGTGATCATGTTCAATTCTTATTACATGTTTCGGTCGCATATTTCCGCCTCATTGATCCCACACTTATTTAATTTCTCAAGTATCCTTGTCTTCACAACTTGTCTGTTCAATCACCCATCATCATGCCTTCTCAAACTATGAATTGTGTAGTCCCAAGCCCTAGTCAAACATCCCTACCTCCTTGAACTATGTGTTGGGGCCTTTGTTTTGATTTTAAAAGTATTTGATTATTTTGGATTTCCATAGAACGAAGAGGAAACGGGTGGTGACAGCAATGATCAGTTTGTGGTGAAGACAGCTAAGGCAGAAGGCAGGAATAAGAAGTTGTGGGATCGTTGCCAAAATGTGTCAGCAGAAGGCAGAGGCAGCTGAGTGGACAAGATGGATGAGATGCAGCCAAGGGAAGTAATAGTCGAGTGGGAACTCGCATTGCAAACGGTAGAAGGAATACAAAAGAAGAAACCCATAAGGAGAAAGGGCTTGGCTGGTTGCGTTGTGATAGAGTAGGAGCATCTAGACGTGGATGAGCAGGACCTCTTGGTTGAATATTAAACCTTTGAGTCTATAATAGGCAGTTAGAACCTATAATCGGGTATTTCCTGTAGCTATCTATGGCTAAGACAACGTATTATGTATTTATCTTCTATTGACATAAGATGACTTATGATTTGGACTCTTTTCTTAGTATGATGTATGGATCTGCCAAAATTTTAAATATACTGCAAGTCTATGTATGTGGTAGCTTCATAGTGTTGAATGATATGTTGTTGTCATGAATGTGTGTATGATGTTATTTACATATTGATGGTTGACATACACTTGACCCAATGACAAACCCTTCTTATTTATGGTCGTGGCGTGCCTCAGGTGAGACTCCTTACCCTTTTGGTAACATGAAAATGTTGGGATTGTCCTAGACTACAATAAGCCATTGCTGGCCCTCCATGCCTGAACCCAGTGTCTCCCCCTGATGACACTATTGTGTCAACAAATGGTTCCATTGTCGTAACCTGAAGATACAAGTACTGCTTCGGAACATGGTGTCAAGGATATTCAAGAAAGAGATTAAGGATTGGTGGAATAACATAGTAGATCAATTTATGGCGAAACAAGCTATTCAAATGGGTCAACCGATTGCCAAAGTTAGCGGAGAAACTTTGTATGCTAAGGGTGCTAGTGACCAGTACGAGATCTTCTAGTGCAAGTTCCCAGAAGGCTTGTATAATTGGTTAAGTAGGTTGAAAGTACATAATCAATCATGTGGAACGACATCAGCTCATCACAACTGGACTTCCTCAGACCTTGTATCACTCCAACAGTTACACACTGGCTTGACAGGGGCAGTCAACTTTTGGATAAAGACTATATTGTAGGGGTATAAAGTTTAGTTTTCCACAGAAAGTTTTCAATCCTTCTCAAGGGTGTAAGCGGTGTTCGGGTCTGAGTTAAGAGGAAGGGTGGTGAAGGAAGTGTCGTTGTGGATTAAAATGTTCATGACAAAAGGACTACTACCCTCACCTGCCATGGCGATGGTAGAGTAAAACCCCAGTACAGGGGGAAGGGCCTAAGGGGAGAATTTTACCGATTGGGGAATAGAGATGTTGCTGAAGGAATGGATGTATAAGGGTTGCGGAAAGCTAGAGACGTTAGGGTGAAGAGGATAGTGGTATTAGCTGACAAGTGGCAGGTAAGGGTGGTTTAGACTTTGAAGAATAGAAAAATCAGACCCCACCAAGTAGGAACAGTGTCGGGGAACCCCTAAGAGGAAGGGAGAGTAAAAGAAGATGCAGGACAAGACAAGGTTGGTGATTGGAAAGACAAGATGAACAAATTTCGAGTACTCGCAAAGAGGAAAGGGAAGAGGAAATGGGCAACACCATGAGAAGGTTATTTCCCGAAGGAGAAGCATCCAAAAGAAGTCAACAACAATATCCCCAACGTAAAAGTAGTATTCCTCCCAAACATCCCTTGGTTCCTTACTATAATTTAGAGAAATTTGTTATTAAAATAGCTAAAGCAATATAGGTACACTATGTGCACGAAAAATATAAGCCCAGTTTCAATACATTATATAACAGCCGAATTAGTGGTATTAGTAATATGGGACTTGCTAGGGTCCTGTAATAATAGGATTCATAATTTTTAATTGGCTATGGTTAGTCTTGTAATATTGTACATACTTTTTCCTTCTGTAAAATGTTTCCCATATTAAAAAATAAAAAAATTCAAAGAGGGTATGTCCTAAAAGAATGATCAAAGGACAAAAAGAAATAAAAAGTGAAAAAAATTGAAAAATATCAACCCCAAAAAGAAATAAAATAGATCATGAAAGTGTGCAAATTCAAATGCCACTACTTTTTACTTTACTATGAAAAATGAGGTTATGTGCAGCTTGTCAGAAATGCCACAATCCATGATGGTCAAATAGCTTAACCTTGAATCATTCATGTTTTAAATTTCATGTTAATAGATAGATAATGAAGAACTAGCCAAACTATTTAACCTTGGCAAATCAGTAGTTAGGTAGAGAATAAAAATGAGCTCATCAGTTTAATTTGAGCCATTGGAAGTTATAAGGTTAGAATTAGATAGTTTGCAAGTCAAAATAAAAGAAAATGAAGGTTCAGCAAGATCAAATTCACCGATTAAAATGAAGAAAAAATGTTAGAGTAAATAAAGGGTAGGTAGAATAAATGTTGCAAATGCATCAGGTTGCTAAGTCAAAAGCTCATTTATCATGCTTAGGGCTACGTTTCATGTGCATGAAGAAATGTGAGAAAGAAAGGATATCCACTGAGCTTGTTTAACTATTTTCCCCTCATTTCACTATACCCCCACATACTTATTTGCTAATTTCCCCATTCTCCCTTCATTACTTATTAACTTCCCTTTTCCCCTCATTTTGACCTTTACCTATTCATTTCACACATTCCCTTAGAAATTAACCTTCAAAAATCATCCCCCATTCCCAAAACCCTTTTCTGTACTGTGAAACCCATTCCCAATTACAAATATCACTTTCCCCCTTGTTAATTTCCCTTCTTTCCCATCAAAAACTCACAAAAACCTCCTTATCCTAATTTTTTATGCCCCCGCATTATCTAATTAACTTCCCCACTTCATATTTTCCCAATACACTTGTTTTTAACCTACCAACCCTTGGTGTAGTTTAAAAAACCCTGCCACATAACCTGTGGTCCCACCTTATTTACCCGCTACTTATATTAAACCTCGACATTATGCACTAATTAATTACAATTATCTGTAATTAAATCCCGAGCCCTGCCTAATCACTTTCCCAATTCTATCCATGCAATTCAATTGCACGATAGCCCTCTAATCCCTTACCCTCAGATCCGACGGTGTACATCCATATTGTGTGGATTCATTATCTGACCAATAATAGCCCGAGAGCACGCGAGATTCGCGGTTTTGCCTGGGCGTTGTTTTGTTATGTCGTGGAACTAGGCTCTTCTTGCGTGCTCATCAAAAATACCGCTTGCCCTCCAAAAGAGGTGTGATGACCCAGAAAACCACCTCCCTTCCTAAATAAAAAACTACCCACTGTTCATTTATAATTTCTGTGCCAAAATGTGACTGTTATCCGTTAAAAGGCCAAAAATTCCCCAATTCACTATTTTCACTCGTTTTACACTATAAATTGTTGCTTAGCCATTTGCAACACCCTGAAACCTCTGCGAACAATTGGACCACCTTATGTCGTTTGAAGATGCTCAGGATACCCAATTGAAGCAACCAGTTGACAGTTGAAAGCTAAAATACCTTATGCATTCACTACTGAACCTAGTGTACACATCAAACCATCAATTTCTAGGTATTCTTGGAAAAAACCAGAACGACCCTTGAATTTGAAAATGCACAATTTAAATTGAAAGGTTAATTAATTGAATTAATTAAGAAACCTTCCAGAAATTGAAGAGAAACCTATTTGTACATCCCAAACCCTTTTACAAACTATAATTACCCTCCCACTATTCCAGAGCTTCCAAACCTCACATCTAAAACCACTAAAAGCCTAATTCAAATATGTAAACCCAATTATGGCTTCCCAAACCTCTCTAGACATGATACCTCTCCAAACCCCTCACCTGCACATTGACCACCTTGCATTAGCATACAAAGACTTCCAAATAAAGGACACAGCTTCCCTTGCCTACCTTCTAAAGCTCCACTGTTGGAGTAAGGATAAGTTCCTAAACCAGAGCGATGACATTCACCTTTGGGAGTCTGATTTTCCCAAGTATTTGTTTCCAAAAGTGCACCCATTCCTAGAAATCATCTACTTCTATCACGCTTGATACATTCCCAGCCAAAGAGTCATTCTCACCCCTGAACAACATGTGTTATTTACCATCACTTCAGAATCCATAAAGCAAATGTTGCAAGTCCAACCAAGCCCAAATGAGACCACACTTTCTATTGAAGGCTTGCTTGACCCCTAAACCAAGTTAGACCCTCTTAAAATAGCCCAAATTTTCCAAAATTTCATCATAGAAGAGTGTCATACTCCTACAGAAAGTCCTCCATATGCTGCCACCAGTTTTTCTGAGACAGGAAGATAAATCATCACCATGCTCTCCTGCATCTTAGCATACACCACAAATGAACATGTGGATGAGGTTGTTCTTGCCTTCCTTCCCATCTTTTCCCTAGGAAAGCCTCCTGCTATAATGTATAACTATGCTCAGTTCATAGCAGAGAGAATTCATGAATAATTCACCAGGCTACCAACCAAGAGAGTTTTCAAATTTTCTTCAGTTGTATTTCATATGTTCTTGTACTACCAATCAAATAAATTCTGTGTTAGCATCCAAAATTTGGATACCAAAGGAAATCCAAGATCAGTCATCTACTGGACACCATTGATACAGAAATTCTCCACTATTTTTTCCTACAAATACTTCATTGATTTATTTTTCCAACTAGTTATGAATATGCTAACCAGTAGCCCTCAGCCCAGAATCAGTCAAGAGATCAAAGGGGTGTTACAGTTGGCAAAGAGCTTCAAATTAGGAGACTGGTATCTGTCCCAGAACCACAAAAAATAAGAATTTATGGATGCCAACTTGCCCCATACAAACTGCTAAATACCTCCCCATGAGGATATTTGCACTAAAATACTTTACGCAGATTATAAATTCTGATGAAGTCAACTTCCTATCAGCTAGTAAGAAGACCCAATTCAAAATGAAAAATCAATTGGGCCCCTTCATTTGTAATCCCAGAAAATTTGGACCAGAGGCAGATAAGATTTTGCAACTAATGAAATTCAATAACAGCTTTATGTGGCAATATGACCCACATGGAGTCATAAACAAGATAAGGATAAAGGTCAAATTGGGACCTTTCATTCATCATCCCAGATCAGACATTGGGAGGTTTGCCAACCAATCAGAATGGTGGAAAACACACTAATAGACATGGACAGTAATGTAGTTGATGTAGAGAATACATTGATTGATCTAGAAAAATGGATTGATACAAGTTCCTTCCTACAGGTTCCATAACTAGGAGAACTAATAAATATTCCTCCTATTTTATAGACTCCATCAAATGAGGATAGAAACACAAAGAGAACCAGGGAGGAGTGTTCCAGTTCAGCTGTGGAAACCACAGGTGAACAGTTTGAGATCAGTTATAGGAATAGGCCTAACCTTAATCCTGTAATTGAACAAGAAGACACCATTGACTTAGTGGAAATCACTGACATTGATACAATGGTGGAAAGGAGAAAATGCACAACAGCTTCAAGACAAACACACCAACCCTCAACATCAAACACTCAACTTATTGAGAGACATCTCAACATTGAGGTCTCTTCATTCACCATGCCCGTGGTTAAAGAGAGCGATATCAAATATAGATACAAGGACATTAAGTTAAGGAATGAGAAGTTGAATGCTGAGACTTATGCCGAATACTTCAAGGAGAGACATGCAAATCAAAATAGGTTGATGTTAGCTTTTGACATCAAAACAGGAAAAATGTAAATGTCGTTCATGCAACCTATAGTCCAGCAGCTAAAAACATCAACAGACTATAGGAAAACAGATTTTGAGGTTTCGGCAAGGTATGTCCATCCCATTGACAAAATTGAGTTTCACAAGTAGGCAAGTGAGATGATCTATTCCACCTTGACAGGTAAATATATGGCTGCACATAAGCTGCAAAGTTCATTGGACAAAATTACAACACAATACAAACTGGAGAAGGCCTCCTGACAGGCCAAAGATAACAGAATCAAGTTTCTAGAAGACTTGGTCATTGAGCTGGGACATGATCCCAATGATATCAAGGCTGCTGAGAAGTTGATAACTAAAAAGAATGAGGACATTGCTGCTCTCAAAAAACAACTCAAATTTCCTCATTCAGAGCACCTAGAGAAAAAAGAACTCCTTGAAAGCCAAACACGTCAGGAGGAAATGATGGACCTTGTTTCATAACTCAATGTTCAATTGAAGAAAATGGAGAAGGATTTGGACGGCTTGATACAAATAAAATAAGCTAGTCTTGAGACTGCCACTGCCACTATTATCCCAGTAGTCACTACTGCAGTACCATTTACCTTCGCAACTACATTGGCTCCTACAACTCGTCTCGCTACATCATTACCAGCTGCCACAACATCTGCATCAGTAACATGGTCGACAACAGCAGCAGCTTAGCAAAGTGATGAGGCAAGTAAGTTGGTCAAGGCAGTCGAAGACATGTCCATTTAGACCACACAAATAAATAAGCTTAAGGAAAAGATAATCAGTTTGGAGAATCACAATAAGCTTGCCCAGATTATGCACAAAGAAGAAGTACAAAAGGCAACCAAAATGAATGAAAGGATAAAGAGCTTAGAGAAAGAGCTGACATTAAAGGAGCCACTTGGCCAAGCTAAGGAACAATTATGGGCCAATATCCTTGACTGTATCAATGATATTTGGCCATCCATTCAATTAATATTTGAGAAAAATGACTTAGTGAAAGAGGCTACAGAAGCCATATAGAGAGTTAAAGCAGAACTAGGAGACATGCCAGAGGAAGCCACTAGAATAATTCATTTCCTCAACTCCAAGAACAAATATACATTGCATGAGCTGGAGATACATGATAGGACTGACACAATACTAGAGGTAAAAGATGTCATCACCAAAAGGAATTTGATGATGAACCTTGAAGATAAATGCCAAATCATGCAGCTAGATATAGACAGGTTCATGGTTAAGTTTAATGTTTTGAGGCAGAAAGGTCTACCAAATGCCTTGGTGATTAATGATAAATTGATGCCATAGGATGGCTATAATAGGAGAATCAGAGAGCTGGCAAGAGATCAGGTAAATACTTCATCCATGAAAGTGATGCCTACTGGAAAGGTTCTATATCAGACATTGGAGAACCTATTTTACCTCCAACATGAGGTAAAACACCTTTCTGTAAATAAACCCACTTTTTCCAAGTACACAGAAATAGATGAAATTTATAGGATGATGGTAAATATTCAATTACCGAAAGTAGACACATGGGAAAATTTGAATGACTTACTATAAAAGTAAGCAGTCAAAATGTGAAAATTGATAGTCAAAGTGAAAAAGGCTTAGTAAAGAAAAAGTAACAAGTGAACCAGATGAAAGAGTATTTGGTGAAAGTTTCTCAGTTGAAAGATCAAAGTAAAAAGAATATCCAATGGGAAGACAAACAGCAGGGCGGAGAATAAACAAACAAAATATGACAGAATAAAGACAACACAACCAAATAAACAGGGACAACATACAATAGTTGAACATCTGTCTCTATCTTCTTGCATGAATATATTTCTTTCTCCTAGATTAATTCCCAAGACAGTTTGGGATATTTTGTAAACTATTTTTGTATAAATACTTCATATTTCGAAGTATTAGGGTGGATTGCTATACATTTGTAGAGTTTTATTGATCATAAACCTGAGGGTTATTATACCAATTTTTCAAGTCAGTAGATTGGATTGAGGAATAAAAAGATTGCATTACAGGATTCATGTGTTGAACTTTTACACTGAAGTATTTTCTTTGTCAAATTTTTTATGTTCTTATGTATTTAACAAACTTATGTGTTATCTAAAGTGAATGAATTAATTGGAAGTTTATTTCTGAATTTTTTTAAGTAAACTTTGTCTTGAACAGTTAATCATTTTTATGTTTTCTTTTGATATCCGGATCTAAGAATCCTTAATTGCTCTCCCATCCTGGTTGACCTCTTTCACTTTTTTCGTAATCCGACCTAAGGAACCCTTAATTTTTCTTTGGATCCAATTGAAACCAACTTCACCATCCAGCTTTATGATCTAAAATAACTTAGCTACCTTGCCGTGCAGACACTATTTTTAGAACTTGATCCAGTCCTTTTTGCTTCACATTTGACCCCATAGCCCAATGGTAAAAGACATCCCTCTATCCATCTAAGTAAGTGATCCCAACACCAAATCCAAATCAAAACCCAAGTACAATCAGAACTAGCCTAAAATAAAATAGCTAAAACAAAGTTAAATCACAAAGAGAGAGCCCTCTCTGAGCATTAGGAAGGCTAGATCCTAATCTCCAAACTAGTTTTGTGGTTACCTCTATCATTTCTTTCTCAACAACTCAAAAGAGATATTGGAGTGATAACATATTGGTGACCATACCGGGGAATTCGATCCTTGGTGTAATAAAACTTTAAGGAAATATTAATTCTCATGTTTTGCCCCTTAAGGTAATTTTAGAATTATGGTTAAATTTTTTCAAAAAACAATTAAAATTTTAAAATTTTGGCTCCCAGAAAGACTCACTATACCAGGGCAAATCTAGATCCCAACCCTACTACAACAATTGATGACCGTGATAGGATTTTAAGGAAGTAAGAAAAGGTATAAAATCAAGCAAGTAGTAGCCATTTAGTTAAACAAATTCACTCCCCAAGGAATTATCAACTTTAGAGGATATTTTGTTTGGTTTTTCAATTGACCTTTCATTTTTTAGAACTAAATAGAAAATGCAATTCATGAAACTATGTTAGACCCTAATTTTATTCAATTCCTTGCGTTAAAAAAGGTGCCTATACGTCCGAATTTAGGTAAACTTGTGTTGGAAACTCTTCAAAACTAGAATCTTTAACCTCTACATTGATAAGCCATATAGATGATGCTTATCTTCAACAATTAGTTGAATTAGCTGCCCTCATTCCTGCTACCTTTGAACTATCTGCAGAATCTTCAAATATTGTAAACACGCCTTCCTTTACTACCACCTCGCATATTATATCCACCACAATTCATTCCCCTAAACCAACTATTCCTCACCTTCCTCTTCAACCAAGCACCTCAAGCTCATCTAGTTCATCTCCAACCAAGCACCTCAAGCTCATCTAGTTCATCTCCAACCATCTCAAATCCTTCTTCAAGCACCACTACTTTCCCCCTAGTCAAAACAGAATCTCAACCATGGGAGACAGATATGCACCTTTGGTTTTACCAACCCAACTACATGCCATGCCCCAATATTATCAAAGAAAAATATTTTTGTTTGATGCTACTGGTCAGTATACAACCCAACAACATGTGAAGAAAATAACTAATTACTTTGAATTGAATGAGATTGATGATTTTGATGTCCAAATGAGGTTATTTGCCTAGACATTGACAATGGATGTTAAGAAATGGTTCAAACGTTTACCTGCTAATCATATTGCAGATTTATCTTCTTTTCCTAGATTATTCATTGATAGATGGGAAAGAAAGAAAAACCCTCTGAAAATACTATCTGAATATGATAACATTAGAAGAGCTCCTAATGAATCAGTTCAGGATCATTGTACCAACTTCAATAGCGTCTACAATGCAATCCTTGGTAATATTAAACCTCCAACAGACCTAGCATTGTTCAAATTTCCTCATGGTTTTGACACTGACATGTCATACCAATTAAGGGAAAGAAACCCTGGAACATTAGAACAAATTCAGAGTAATGATGTTAGTGTAGAAGAAAATTTATTAGCTAATAAAGCTAGGATGATAAATGAAAAAAGAGTTGTCATTAAAGAGGAAACTTCCACTTTTGATGGTAAAATAGATAGTTTAGCAAAGATTGTAGAAAGAATAATGGATAGATTAGAAAACATGGAAAGAAAAACTCAGTGGGAAAATCAACAACCACCCCTAAAAAGAAACCCCAACTTTAGGGAAAATCCTAACACTGGAAAAAATGCTATACCTGATCAGCATAGACCACCCTTCTAGGAAAACTATGCTGAGGGTTCACAAGACCATGAAGAAGAGGATGACACCCAGATAATCCTATTTGGGATTCAAAATGAAGAAGTTGTTTTTCTTACTCAGGAAGAACAGGAATTATACATGCTGAAACAATTGCAATTTGAATCTGGAGAATCCTTTAACTTCAAACAAGGCTATGAATCTACTATATATGAGTTTCACAAATAGTACAGCCTTAGGAGCAAAAATAATACTAAAATTCCCACTAAGAGATCAATCCAAACCCATACTAAAAAGATAACAGAAGCTCTTGTGAACAAAGTTCTACAATTTCTCCCAAGGGGAACTCAGGAGACTTTCAGCCCAAAAATTGTAGATATAACTTCATACGAGACTCAAGATGAAACTATTACTCAAATCATTCCAAATAAGAGAATTCAAAACAAAACTGCTCAAACACAGATTGAAGTGCCAAGTACTGAAAAAGAAGATAAAAATACACAGATCACATTTTCTAAGGAAGAGCTCATCCAATCAGGCAAAACTCAATTTCCATTCAACATTAAGACGAAGATAGAAAATTTGAAAATATCAATTCCTTTGACCGAGCTAGTGAAAAATGAATCATATAGAGCACAAATCACTGAAACATTAAATATAGGTGAAGGAGAGGATGTTGTAAACTTGAATGACGATCAACCTGAGTTATTGTTTGGTTTTGTAGTAAATGGTAGACATCAGCAAGGGGGTATTACTCCCTTCTACATTAGCTTGAACGTTCATGACAAAATCTTACATAATTTTATGCTAGACTCAGGGGCATCCCATAACTTAATTCCAAAAGCAATCATGGAGAGATTAAACTTATATATCACCAGACCATATAAGGACCTCTTTTCCTTTGATTCTAGCCAAGTTAAATTGCTTGGGCTGATTAAATATTTGTGTGTAACTCTGGTCCAATGCCCAACAAAGACTATTGTCATGGACATAGTAGTTGCTGATATCCCACCCAAGTATGGAATGCTATTGTCTCGATCATGGGGAGAAAAATTATAGGGATCTCTACAGTTAGACATGTCATATGCCGCCATATCTCTTTTTGGTCAACAAAGGAAACTTTACAGAGAGACCTTAATGAAATAGATGGTGAGTAGTGTAGAAGAACCATAGAATTTCCCCATATAATCCATGCATTCTGATATGGACTCTTTTATCTTGTACAATTGAGACAATTGAAAAAATGAAATCACAACTATAGAACAAAAATACAAAGCTCTTGATAGTGAAAACATTTTTCATGAGTCCCTATGGCATCTATATTTTGATGGATCTATGAATATATTAGGAGTAGGTGCAGGAGTTTGGATTCACAACGTGGAGAATAATCATTTTTAAGGTCATGCCATTAGATTAAACTTTAAATGCACAAACAACATGGTAGAATATGAAGCTCTAATCTTAGGACTACAAATGGTTAGAAAACTTGGAGCCAAGAGAGTTTCTATCATGGGAGACTTAGAATTGATTATAAAACAAATCAAGGGTGAGTACTTTGTGAATAATCCCAGACTTAGCCAATATAGACAGACTATCCTAGATTTGATTAAGGACCTTCTGGAAACTGATTTTGTTGCCATTCCTTGGAAACATAATATGCAGGCTCACATTCTGGCCACATTTTCTAGTACCTGCAAATTGCCTCTTGACCCCAACCACTAGTACATTGCAGAAGTGAGACATAGGCTTGTTATACATGACAATTTAAAATATTGGCAGATCTTCTCACAAGATTAAAAAACTTATGATTTCGTGAATGTTGAAGGTGAGTTTCAAAAATGTAATGTAGATATAGACTGTATAGTAGATAATAACATAGATAGTGAAATAGATATAAATGCTTTAGATCTAAATAAACCCACTAATTTCACTAAAGTAGAAATACATAACTTAAAAAATGTAGAAATAGAAGAAATAATGAATGATGATCCTGAAATTTTCAACCTTAAAGATAACTTTTTTCCCAAGGGATTAGTCCCATTAGAAGACTTGTTTGATTCAAATGAGGTACCTAGGAAACCAAAAATGGAGCCTTTAAGAGCAGACATAGAAGAATGTAACATAGGAATTGAAGAAAAACCCAAGCTTATAAAAATATCCAAAGCATTACCTTTAGATGAAAAACTGAAATATACAAGTCTATTCAAAGAGTTTCAAGATGTATTTGCCTAGAGTTATGAAGACCTTAAGTCTTATGACACCATCATAATTCAACATAATATACCTATCAAAGAATATCATAAACCTTTTAAACAAAAGCTTAGGAGAATTAATCATGTTCTTATGCCACTCATTGAAAAGGAAGTAAAAAGGATGTATGATGCATAGATCATAACACCCATTAGGTATTCATATTGGGTCTCAAACTTATTTACTACTAGGAAGAAAACAGGAGAAATCAGACTCTGTGTTGATTTTAGAAACTTGAACAAAGTCTCATTAAAATACAACTATCCTCTCCCAAAAATTGACCATATTCTTCGGAGGGTAGTAGATTCATCCAGAATTTCATTACTTGATGGATTCTATGGATATAACCAAATCTTAGTTCAACTAGAGGATCAAGCAAAAAATGCATTTACTACTCCTTGGGGTACTTTCATGTATTTGAAAATGCCTTTGAATGCAGGAGCTACATTACAAATAGCTATGGTTATAGCTTTTACCTAAGAAATTCATGACTTTCTAGTTGTTTACCAAGATGACATCACAGTCTTTTTTAAATTAGATAATGAACATATAGATCACCTAAGAAGTGTTTTCATTAAATTTAGAAAATTTAGTATTTCCTTAAAACCCAAAAAGACACTCTTTGGTCTAGAAGAAGGTAAACACTTGGGACACATAATATCCAAAGATGGAATTAGAATAGATCCAGCTAGAATAGAGGCAATCCTGACCATCACTCATCCTAGAAACATCAAATAATTACAATCATTTTTAGGAAAAATAAATCTTCTTAGGAGATTCATTTCAAACTTAACGGAATTAATTAGAGAGTTAAACAACATGTTGAACAAAGATTCAACACTTAAGTGGATAGTAGAGGCTAAACAGACTTTTGAGGTAATCAAGGAAGCCCTTACCAAAACTCTAGTCCTCTTAAGTCCTGATTTCAACAAAGATTTTATAATTTTTTCTTTTGCTTCAGAACATACTGTTGCAGTAGTCTTGTTGCAAAAGAATGATCAAGGATATGAGCAACCTATTGCATTTTTCAGAAAATGTTTGAGAGATGCTACACTAAAGTACAAAATAATGGAAAAACAAGCACTTGCCTTAATGAAAGCTATTAAATATTTCAGAGTATACATCTTGTATTCACATATCATTGCTTATGTTCCAAATTTAGTATCAAAGGACATTTTGACACAAAATGGGCCTGAAGGAAAGAGAGGCAAATGGATTGCCACTATTTTGGAATATGACATAGAAATAAAGCCTACAAAACTTATCAAAGTCCAAGGTTTAGCTAAACTCATGGCTGAATCGAATGGTCAAGCCTTGCATATAAATTTCATTGGTGCTCTAGACAATCAGGAAGAGATGGTGACTCCACAGATTAGTGAACCTTTTACAAATTCACCTTGGTATGCAAATATCATATTTGTCTTACTAAACATACAAGCTCCTCCTGGTTTATCTAGAACTAAAGCTAGATTTTTAAAAATGAAATCAACGAAATGTTGTATCATAGATAATGCTTTATTTTGGAAAGATAATGGTGACATTCTATTAAATTGTTTATTTAAAGATGAAGCTGACAAAATTATGCAAGATTTTCTGGTAGGAGATTGTGGAGGACACCTATATTGCAAAACAACTGCCGATAAGATCATGAGGGCAGGTTTTTACTAGCCCACCCTATTTGCAGATGTTAAGAAACATGTGACCTCCTATCACAATTACCAGATATTTGAGGGCAAAAGGAAGCTTTTACCTTTACCTCTCAAACCCATATCCACAGAAGTACCTTTTCAACAATGGGATTTAGACATCACTAGAGAAATTCACCCATCCTCCTCAGCCAAGCATAAATGGTTTTTGATAACCACTTATTACTTTACTAAATGGATAGATGCCATTCCCTCTAGACAAGCCACAAACTCTATCATTATCTCATTCCTTGAAACAATATCCTTTCAAGATTTGGATGCCCCCAAAAGATCATGAATGATATTGCAGTTGCTTTTAAATCCAAGAAAATGGTATACTTTTGTAACAAATATCACATTACCCTTGGCAATTCCACTCCATATTACCCTCAAGGTAATGGACTTATAGAATACTCAAGGAAAAGCCTTGCCAATATCATTAAGAAACTGCTAGAAGACAACAAGAAGACATGGAACAAAAATTTGGTCAATGCCTTATGGGCAGATAGACTAACTACCAAAAAGTCCATTGGTACATCTCCTTATCAACTAGTATATGGTATGGATGCTATTTTTCCATCCTGTTTAGGAGTACCATTGATGAAGATCATTCAAGAGTTACAGGTAGAACCAAATGATATCCAAAGGATAAATCAGACAATACACCTATAGCAAACTAGACAAGATGTCTATGTCAAATTACAAGTGATCTGGGATAAAATCAAAATTATTTTTGACAAGAAGACCAAAGATGGTGATTTTTACATAGGTGATAAAGTTCTCAAATGGGATTCCAGAAGAGAAGATAAAGGTAAACATGGCGATTTTGATTTTCTATGGAAAGGCACTTACATCATTTATGGTTATAGAGGTAACAATGCATTTTTATTGGGATAGTTAGATGGAATAGATCTACCAAGAGGACCAGTCAATGGTAGGATGCTGCAGCATTACTTATCCACAAATTAAGAGTAGTTCAGTTTACTTTACTCATTGTATATAACATTGCAGAGTTTAGATTGGATTGGATGGTAATCTTTCAAGGTTGAAGCATGGAG
Source organism: Pinus tabuliformis (assembly GCA_031772625.1). Classification (NCBI taxonomy): domain Eukaryota; kingdom Viridiplantae; phylum Streptophyta; class Pinopsida; order Pinales; family Pinaceae; genus Pinus; species Pinus tabuliformis. The sequence continues at coordinate 1,061,578,104 of CM062807.1, read as the reverse complement.
AGAAGGCCCTAAACTTTGAAAGGTTTACAATCATAAGTATGAATAAAGCAGAATCACAGAAGAGAAGTTTACAAGCTAACTACAATCACAGTTTCAAAGGATATTGGTCTTAAAGTTCTTGACATTTCACTAGGAAATTCCATCCCCATGTGGAGCCACAGTTAGGCTCCTATAATAATAGGATTCATAATTTTGAATTGGCTATGGTTAGTCTTATAATATTGTACATATTTTTTCTTTTTGCAAAATGTTTTCCATATTAAAAAAAAAAATATGTAAAGAGGGTATGTCCTAAAAGAATGATCAAACGACAAAAAGAAAGAAAAATATGAAAAAAGTGAAAAATGTGAACCCCAAAAAGAAATAAAATAGATCATTAAAGTGTGCAAATTCAAATGCCACTACTGCTTACTTTACTATGAAAAATAAGGTTGTGTGCAACTTGTTAGAAATGCCACAATCCATGATGGTCAAATAGTTTAATCTTAAGTAATTCATGTTTTAAATTTAGTGTTAATAGATAGAGTGAAGATCTAGCCAAACTGTTTAATCTTGGTAGATCTGTAGTTAGGTAGAGAATAAAAATGAGCTCATCAGTTTAATCTGAGCGATTGGAAGTTACAGGGTTAGAATTAGATAGTTTTCTTGTCAAAAGAAAAGGAAATGAAGGGTCAGCAAGGTCAAATTCACCCATTAAAATGAAGAAAAAATGTTAGAGTAAATAAAGGGTAGGTAGAAGAAATGTTGCAAATGCACAAGGTTGCTAAGTCAAAAGCTCATTTATCATGCTTAAGCCTACATTTCATGTGCAGGAGGAAATGTGAGAAAGAAAGGATATCCACCAAGCTTGTTTAACTAATTTCCCCTCATTTTATTATACCCACACATACTTATTTTCTATTTTCCCCATTCTCCCTTCATTACTTATTAATTTCCCTCTTCCCCTCATTTTGACATTTTGTTGGCATTATGATACAGGTGTTGTCCTTGATGGCAACTCACTTAGAGGTATGATACAGGTGTTGTCCTTAATGGCAACTCACTCAGATGACAAATCATAGTGCAGCAGGTCAAGAGAAAGGTATACGCAAGTTAACCTTCATGAAAGTGCATATACACGCGGGTGAGAAGAAAAAAAGGCGCATATATGTACACACGCGGGTGAGAAGAAAAAAAGGCGCATATACGTACACACGCAGGTTCACAGAAGGAAAGGCACGTACATGTCGGAAAAATAAGTTTTGGTCCATGGTATTTGATCCATGGTATTTTAGTATTGGGTCCAAGGTATTGGTTCTAAGTGGTTTTGGACCATGGTATTGAAAGAGGCCTAAACCTATATAAGGAGAAGATCATTAGGCAAAGGGGGGAAGTGCAGGTGATGAATATTTGATGAAGGGTGAGATCTAGTATGCTGGTTATGGGTTGGTGATGTTGTGCTTGATCTGAATCAAGGATGCACCTATGTGGTTGATGATGGATGATGGATCGGGATCATAAGTCTTGGAATGTATGATCATTATGTGGTTTGATCACGGATAGACTAGATCTAAATTATTGACGTATGTTTTATTGTATGAACGTTATGATCTGGGTATGACTGATGTCTGGAATAGCTGCAAAGTTCTAAGTTAATATTTGCAGATGTGTACATGGGTTTGCTTTGGTAAAAGTGTGTATGTACGCTGGTTTGATTCATCGTAGTACCATATACATTATGGAGTATGATATTTGAAGTTGCAGTTGGGTCTGGTTGTTATTGCATAGTTCTGTGTTCAGCTCTGTGTTCTGGTTACTGTGTTTTGACGATAGGGTTTCAGTGATTCATTATTGGGTGATTCAGAGATTGATGATGCAAGTGTAGTTGATGATTGTAATGCAGTGCTGATTGTTTTGTATTTATGGATCCAATATGAAAATTTATGAAACGTAGTCCCTAGAAGAAAGAGAAGGTTGTAGCCTTTCGTAGGTCAGCACCTACGTACTGGTACCTTAGCTAGTACAAGAGCCAGGGGGTTGGAGCTCCTTTCCAGTAGTAGCTGGAGAACAAGAGAAGGTTGTAGCCTTCTGTAGGTGGGTGCCTACGTACTGGTATGAGTCTGCGCTAGTACAAGATTGTAAATAGGTTTTTCTTATATTAAAGAAAACAACAGCAGGTGGTTTTTGTCCCGCATTGGGTTTCCACCTTATATCATGGTGTTCATGTGTGCTTCTTATGTGTTATGACCTATTCTATTTTACTGCACCTATTTACTGTTCATATGGTTAATGAAGTTCTGATGCACTGATTAAAGAACAACATATAAAGGATTAACTAAATCATAAGTTTACTGGATATACGCTAGTTGCATTAAACAGAGTTGTGTCTACACGTGGGTTCCCTTAACTAAAGTAGCGTATATGTATCTGAGTATGGAAATGAAAAAGTGTTTGATTTGATAATACTGATTCACCCCCCTGCCCCCCTCTCAGTATTATTTCCAACAATTGGTATCAGAGCAGGTCCTTCGGTAGAAGCTTGATCGCTTGAAGGAGATCCGTAGAACAATGGGAAAGAAAGCGCGTCAGAAGAGGAGGACAGCTCAAAAGAACAATGACAACCTGCCGTTAAGTGGAAGCAAGTATTCGGATTCTGAATCACCTTAGATAGAAGATGAACAAGCAAATGAAGCATCAGATAAAATCATAGATCAACAAGATCTACTTAGCAAAAGGGAGAGTGCCCTCAACGAAGAAATTATCAACTTAAAAGCTCAGCTGGAATGTGCCTTCAGAGTTCGTCAAATGCTACAGGAGATAAATGAAAAACAAGAAAAAGAGATTCTCAAACTAAGGCAACAAGTGGAAGAAGGAAGAAAGTCTGAAGAAATTTTGATTAGAAGAAAAGGATAAAATATTATGATTTCAAGACAGTACTAAGATTTTGGATGATATTCTTAGTAGTCAAAGGTCACCTGCTATAAAAAATGGTCTTGGTTTCTATCAATCTGTTGAAGGTGAGGCAAGGAACTCTAATGAGAAATCTGAAATGCTCAACAAGGAAATGAGAAGACAACCCCGTCAACAGCCAAGGAAAGAAATTCCTCAAAGAATATCTTTTGCTCCTAACTGTGGAAGTGATAGACAATAATTTCCTACAATGAATAATGTTGAATTTTATGTACGTCATAATCTTGGACATGTTGCAGCCAGATGAAAAAGTAGAATGGTTCAAGACCATCACTCAAAAAGATCATCATGTTCCAGATATTTTAAGGGATATTGTTTTGCTTGCAATATGTTTGGTCACAAAGCCATTGACTGCTATAGGAGGAATATGAGACATGTAAGATGTTATGCATGTAACAAGCTTGGACATATAGCAAAGGAATGCAGGAGAAGATTTTGGACACCATACCAAAAGGAGAAAATGTCATCACAGTTGAAGATATGGAAGAAAAAGGAAGTACAGCCAGAAAGATGTGGCATAGCAGAATATACAGACATCACAGACTTAGAGGAAGTGGAAAGTGTGGAACATCCGTGTTCTAAATCTCATACACAGGTTTCATGAAGATAAGTCACGTATATACACGAGTTAGACGCTGCACAGTCGTGTTTATGGAGCTCTGAAGAAAAACAGTAGAACAGACTTAGGAAATAGTTCTGTCGTGGTATATGATGGTTGGCACAGGCTCAAGGGGAGCATATGATTCGAATAATGCATTTTTGGCATTATGGTTAGAAATCCTTGGTGATGATGCTTATTGACATATCTTGCTACTGATTGTTGATTGACCAAGAGAATGGATTGCAGGTTAAGATGCTTATAGTGCAGATCATATAGTGTATGATAACTTTTGATAACTGTCATGGTCTTGTCGAGATCCATGGTCTTGGTGAGTGATATGATGTATCTTCTTACCCCACTATGCATGGGATGGATGATGTAATGTTTCTTAGTTTCAAGTCATGTATAAACTTTTGGTATATCCCCACTTGGTTGGCTGGATGAGTAAAAATGGTGTATCCCCACTTGTTTGGGAGATTGATGTATGTATGAGTCTTTAGGAAGGTCATTGGCAATGTATGTATAGAGTCATGTTATGCTTTTGCAGAGCTTGCATATGCTTAGTGGGAGCATGGATGGATTGGTACATCTTGGCATGTACAAAGGGGGAGCTCAATCAAAGATCTCAGCAGGTACTCAGGGGGAGTATGGACAACAGAATGTATATCAAGAAAGAGAATATTTGGGTCCACCATTTTCCCTTGATGTCAAAGGGGGAGAGTGACTTGTTGTGGTGGTTTCAATCAAGTCCAAAGGGGGAGATTGTTAGCATTACGATACAGGTGTTGTCCTTGATGGCAACTTACCCAGAGGTATGATACAGGTGTTTTCCTTAATGGCAACTCACTCAGATGATAGATCATAGTGCAACAGGTCAAGAGAGAGGTATACGCAGGTTAACCTTGATGAAAGTGCGTATACACGTGGGTGAGAAGAACAAAAGGCGCGTATATGTACACACGTAGGTTCACAGAAGGAAAGGCACGTACATGTCGGAAAACTAAGTTTTGGTCCATGGTATTTTAGTATTGGGTCCAAGGTATTGGTTCTAAGTGGTTTTGGACCATGGTATTGAAAGAGGCCTAAACCTATATAAGGAGAAGATCATTAGTCAAAGGGGGGAAGTGCAAGTGATGAATATCTGATGAAGGGTGAGATCTAGTATGCTAGTTATGGGTTGGTGATGTTGTGCTTGATCTGAATCAAGGATGCACCTATGCGGTTGATGATGGATGATGGATCAGGATCATAAGGCTTGGAATGTATTATCATTATGTGGCTTGATCATGTATAGACTAGATCTGAATTATTGACGCATGTTTTATTGTATGAATGTTATGATCTGGGTATGACTGATGTCTAGAATAGCTGCAAAGTTTTGAGTTAATATTTGCAGATGCGTACGTGGGTTCGCTTTGGTAAAAGCATGTATGTATGCTGGATTGATTCATCATAGTAGCATATACTTTATGAAGTATGATATTTGAAGTTGCAGTTGGGTCTGGTTGTTATTCTAGAGTTCTGTGTTTTGGTTACTGTGTTTTGACGACAGGGTTTCAGTGATTCAGTATTGGGTGATTCAGAGATTGATGATGCAAGTGTAGAAGAAAGAGAAGTTTGTAGCCTTCCGTAGGTCAGCACCTACGTACTAGTACCTCAGCTAGTACAAGAGCCAGGGGGTTGGAGCTCCCTTCTAGTAGTAGCTGGAGAATGAGAGAAGGTTGTAGCCTTCTACAGGTGGGTGCCTACGTACTGGTATGAGTCTGCGCCAATACAAGATTGTAAACAGGTTTTTCTTATATTAAAGAAAACAGTAGCAGGTGGTTTTTGTCCCGCATTGGGTTTCCACCTTATATCATGGTGTTCATGTGTGCTTCTTATGTGTGATGATCTGTTTTATTTTACTGCACATGTTTACTGTTCATATGGTTAATGAATTTCTTATTCACTGATTAAAGAACAACATATAAAGGATTAAGTGAATCATAAGTGTACTGGATATACGCTAGTTGCATTAAACATAGCTGCGTGTACACGGGGGTTCCCTTAACTAAAGTAGCATATATGTATCTGAGTATGGAAATGAAAAAGTGTTTGATTTGATAATACTGATTCACCCCCCCCCCCCTCTCAGTATTATTTCCAACACCTTTACCCCTTCATTTCACACATTCCCCTAGAAATTACCCTTCAAAAATCATCCCCCTTCCCAAAATCCTTTTTTCTAGTGTGAAACCCGTTCCCCATTACAAATATCACTTCCCCCCTTATTAATTACCTTATTTCCCCTCAAAAGCCCACAAAACGCCCGTTATGCTAATTTTTTATGCCCCCACTTTATGTAATTAACTTCCTCGCTACATATTTCCTCCATACCCTTTTTTTTTAACCCACCAACCCTTGGTGTAGTTGAAAAACCCTGGAACATAACCCGTGGTCCCACCTTATTTACCCACTACTTATATTAAAGCCTGACATTATGTGCTAATTAATCACAATTATCTGTAATTAAATCCCGCCCCACCAAATCACTTTCGCGATTCTATCCGTGCAACTTAATTGCGCGTTAGCCCTTCGATCTCTCACCTCCAAATCCAACGGTGTACAAACATATGGCGCGAATTCATTATCTGATCGATAAAAGCCTGAGAGCATGCGAGATTCGTGGTTTTGTCTGGGCACTGTTTTGCTATGTGGCGCCATGAGGCTAGATCACATGCTCATGAAAAATAACACTGGCCGTCCAAAAGTGGCGTGATGACCCAGAAAACCACCTCCTCACCTAAACCGAAAACTGCCCATTGTTCATTTATAATTTCCACATCAAAATGTGGTTGTTACCCATTAAAATGCTGAAAAAGCCCTAATTCTCTCTTTTCCCTCATTTTTCACTGCAAATTGCTACTTAGCCATTTGTGACACCATGAAACCTCTGTGACCAATTTGACCACCTTGTGTCACCTAAAGATGCTCCGAATACCAAATTGAAGCAACTAGTCGACAGTTGAAAGTTATAGTACCTTTTGCATTCACTACTGAACCCAATCCGCACGACAGACCATCAATTTCCAGGTATTCTTGGAAACCAGAACGACCCTTGAATTTCAAAAAACACAATTTAAATTAAAAGGTTAATTAATTGAATTAATTAAGAAATCTTCTAGAAATTGAATAGAAACCTATTTGTACATCCTAGGCCCTTTTACAAACTGTAGTTACCATCCCACTATTCAAGAGCTTCAAAACCTCACTTCTAAAACAACTGAAACCCTAATTCAAATATGTAAACCCAATTATGGCTTCCCAAACCTCTCTAGACGTGAGACCTCTACAAACCCCTCACGGGACATTGACCACCTTGCATTAGCAGACAGAGACTTCCAAATTAAGGACACAACTTCCCATGCCTACCTTCTAAAGCTCCACTGTTGGAGTAAGGACAAGTTCTTAAACCAGAGCGATGACATTCACCTTTGGGAGTCTAATTTTCCCAAGTATTTGTTTCCAGAAGTGCATCCATTCCTAGAAATCATCCACTTTTGTCATGCTTTCTACATTCCTAGCTAAAGAGCCATTGTCACCCTTGACCACCAGGTTTTATTTACCATCACTGCAGAATCCATAAACCAAATGCTGCAAGTCTAACCAAGCCCAAATGAGACCCCACTTTCTATTGAAGGCTTGCTTGACCTCTACACCAAGTTAGACCCTCCTAGAATAGCCCAAATTTTCCAAAATTTCATCATAGAGGAGTGTCATACTCCTATAGAATGTCCTCCATATGATGCCACCATTTTTTCTGAGAGATGTAGACAAATCATCACCACGCTCTCCTGCATTTTAGGATACACAAATGCTGAACATGTGGATGAGGTTGTATTGCCTTCCTTTCCATATTCTCCCTAGGAAAGCCTCCTGATATAATGTATAACTATGCTTAGTTCATAACAGACAAAATACATGAGCAGTTCACCAAGCTACCAACTGAGAGATTTTTCAAATATTCTTCAGTTTTATTTCATATGTTCTTGTACTACCAGTCAAATAAATTCCCTATCAGCATCCAAAAGTTGGAAGCCAAAGGAAATCCAAGATCAGTCATCTATTGGACACCAATGATCCATAAATTCTCCACTATTTTTTTCCTAAAAAGACTTCATTGATTTATTTTTCCATCGAGTTATGAATATGCTAACCAGTAGCCCTCAACCCATATTCAATCAAGAGATCAAAAGGGTGTTACAGTTGGCAAAGAACAACAAAGTGGGAGACTGGTATCTATACCAAAACCAAACATAAATAAGAATCTATGGATGCCAACTTGCCCCATACAAACTGCCTAAATACCTCCCCATGAGGATATTTGCACTAGAATACTTTAGGAAGATTGTAAATTATGATGAAGTCAACTTCCTATTAGCTAGGAAGAAGACCCAATTCAAAATGAAAAATCAATTGGGCCCCTTCATTTGTAATACCAGAGAAGTTGGACCAGAGGCAAATAAGATTTTGTAAAAAATGAAATTCAAGAACAACTTCATGTGGCAGTATGACCCTCATGGAGTCATAAACAAGCTAAGCATAAAGGTCAAACTGGGACCTTTCATCCATCATCCCAAACCAAACATTGAAAGGTTTGCCAACCAAACAGAATGGTTGGAAAACACTCTAATAGACATGGACAGTAATGTAGTTGATGTAGAGAATACATTGATTGATCTAGAAAAATAGATTGATACAAGTTCCTTCCTGCAGGTTCTAGAACTAGCAGAACCAATGAATATTCCTCCTATTTTACAGACTCCAACAAATGAGGATAGAAACACAAATAGAACTAGGGAGGGTTACAGTTTAGCTATGGAAACCACAGGTGAACAGTTTGAAATCAGTTACAGGAAGACGCCCAAGCTTAATCCTGTAACTGAAAAGGAAGACACCATTGACTCAGTGGAAATCACTGACATTGATACAATGGTGGAAAGGAGCAAAGGCACAACATCTTCTGGAGAAACACACCAGCCCTCAACATCAAACACTCAACTTATTGAGAGACAACTCAACATTGAGGTCTCCTCATTCACCAGGTGTTTCCGGGAAAACTAGTGTCCATTCAGAGCTGCTAGTCCCACTAAGACAGGTAGCTATCTTAGAAGCAAACAATTCAAGGTAACTTGTGTGTTCCTTTATGAGAGATAAATGAGAGAGAATAAAAGAGTACCAACCTCAGTCTTTCGCTTCGCTCCTTGCTTGTTTCCTCTCTCCTTTGATAGAGTCTCGCCACTCCTTTCTCACTTGTCCCGCTTCAAAGAACACCTGTAGAGTCAGAGCAACAAAATACCATCAAAGCATAGAGATCTATAACCATAAACAAAGTAGAATCAAATGTACATTAACCATACAAATGCATACACAAATACAAGATTCAGAAATATAAAGTATACGGAGGAAAGATCAAATAGCTTTATTGATAGAAATAATAGAAGAGAGGATTACAACCTAGCTGTTTGATCCAGCATCATCCTCCCAACATGAAAGCCGTCTTCACCTCATGAAAAGCTAGATCACCCAACAATACAATGTCTCAAAGAGAAACCAACAACACTTCCTTAAAAATTACAAAATTCCAACCTCTGGATCTCTAGGATGAGGGATCCATATATAGATGTTTGCAGGGGAGTGAGTTAACTTATGGAATTTTGATTAGTGTCATTTCACTAATAGTTCTTGGTTCCACTTGGAGATTTCATTATCTCTTGCTCAACCCTGGGTGAATTCAGAGAGGCAAGTGTCATATGAGCAGTTTCTAGAAGATTCTCTGAGTTTCCACCTAGCAAACTACCTCTGCCATTTTTCTGCTCTCTCTCATCACACTCTAAATAAGGGCTTTTCAGTATGCATCACACCCTTTGTGTGTAGCAGGTGAGATGGATCGCACCCTCAGCATGGAGCAGTCTGTATGGTCTAGTTTTGACCAGTTTTGAGTAGTTTTTCTGGGAGAACTTCTGGGAAATGATGTAATCAGTTGACCTTGATCCTTTAGGGTATGAAACAAAACTTTTAGGGGTTTGAGAGCCCTTGGTTTATTGACATATGTGATTGGGGTTGCAGTGCCCAAATATGTCTATAATAGTTGCCCCCTAAAGCATGAGGTCATAAATCTTCTGATGTTGGGTGAAATACTTTAACATGAGGATCCGAGGTTTTTCGAACTGGAAGGTGACCTATATTAAATAAAATACAATACATTATCTTCATATTATTTTCATGATCTAGCTGAGGCGGGCATTCCCATGCTCAGCTTTATAAATTCATTTTCATGTACATAGGATAGACAATCGTCTGTGTGGTAGACTGATGATTCTGGTAGAGCCATCATCCCTTAGCTTGGATGATTATCTGTGTAGCCATGGAGTACATTTGATGTTTTTATTTTCCCAAATGTATCGCAGCTTGGATGGATGAAACTAGATCTGGGTTCTTCAAACTCGTTCAATCTTCACCCGATGTACAAGTTGATCCATGTGAAAAGATGTTCTGGTGTCGAACATGGAAAGACATCGTCTGATTACCAGCCAATGATGTAAGTTGTTAACAGGCACGAGAGGAATCACCAATAATGATAATGACCCTCAAGGTACTGTAGTACAATTCACATGGTGTGAGTACATGAGTCGATGTCAAACACCACATAAAATCTTTCGGTCGAAGGCCATTGATGTAAACCTATCGCCGGAAGTGAGAAACTTGCCATTGAGGTATGCAAGCTTCAAAGTACTGAAAGGGTTGTTCCTAAGTCGACTTCTTAGATAATGAGCTAATGTCAACAAGAAGTGACCTGTCATAGGAGGGCCTTAATGAATCCCACATCTACGACACGGAATGGAGCAAATGATTTTGTGGAGGTGAAAATGATTTGATGATACAAGGTTCAGGGTGGCAGTCATGAAAAATGGAGCACGAAGGTATTGCAGCGGATGAGGTGTTAGCTGGGTTGGCGAATTCTTTGAGTGACTTCTCTTGAACATATCAGCAACACTAGAATGTATTGGTAGCGTTAACCCCAAAACGGATGGTACAGAGGACCAATGGTGATATGACCGGTGAATGGAATAACCCAACCCGACTCAATCATGGTGATGGAGTGAAATTGTCATGTTCAAGAGCGTCCTGCTACCAATGAAGTTCTTCAAGTTTTCTTCCATTTTTCCCTAGTCATTACTGACCAGTACCTCTTTATTTTTGTCAAGCTTGAGGAGGATAACATATGCTTGTTCTATAATTTGCCCTTCAGGCAAACCTGTCGCTATGTTTTAGCGAGCCTAGAGATAGTCAAACTTGCTCTTGTGAATATGGACAAGTTTGTTGCTATTGTTTCAACGGGTTTAATGACAAAGATAACTTTGTCCTTTTTAGTTTTAGAGAGTCTGAAAAGAGATGGAAAGGAAACTCTAGTAGTCCTTTTTTGTAGTTTTATAGAGGAGGGATGGCACTTCCAATCACTTTAACCAGCTAGAGAGGCCAATTGCTTGGCAATCTTTTCATATTTTACGAGTCTAAAAAGAGCTTAAAGGAGACTCATTTTTGAGGAATGAGTGATGTTTTCAGATAGCAACTGGTTCCAGGTAAGTTTGGAACTTTTCAATCACGATAGTGTAAAGAAAGTGGCTAATACAATCACTCGTCACAACTATTCCTCAAAAGGGTAAACAATCAAGTGGAGGCGTATGATTGACTAAAAAGGTGGAGGTGATGGTAAGAACATGACCAAGGATCAAAAGCTGTTAGCAATGTGATCACAAAGGTTATTTACCAAAGATGGGTTCATTTCCTAATGAGCCTGAACTCTGGGGGAACATATGCTCATTGTTAGGTTTATTTTTGAACGAGATAGAACTTTGAAGAAACATTGCTCGTGCCAGTAATCTATTAAGGATGTCTCTCATTAGTAGGTTCATTTTTTAGGGAGCTTGCCCCATGCAAAATTTTGCTTCAGAGCCTTTTGTATGCATGCTAGGAATGACCAACTACTGTCCTAAGGGTTAATGAACAATCGAGGTTAGGTAGGATAGTTTCATACAAAACGTTTCCTTTGCTTTGCCGTCACTGCCAGTCCCGACAAAGATTAATGGTGGATCAGACCAATCACCTAACTTAAGCAGTTGAAGTTAGTAAAAATTACGGGGTTAGAGTTACGCTGGTTTCTTTTCACTTGCGTACAAAAGGTTTTCATGCCCCCAGGTGTAAAGAAAAATAAAGTTTCCAAGTTACCGTATGGAAGTTCTTGCATTAAAGCAAGGTTGTTTTGTCCACATTCCAGACAAAACACTCCTTTGGCTCTGTCCATCGAAATAGACAAAGGTGAAAGTTTTGGATCCACTGCCAATCACATAACCATCAATGAGGAAGTCCTATTCCAGACTGATCCCATACCCTAAATGGATGGGTGTGTCAGACTAGTCATATATCCTATGAGGAAACCTACCTTATATCTGGGGCTTTCCTGGGGTTCCTCACATTCACCGAATCACTTGCGATCATTAGGTGGACGGACTGGAGGTTGATGAGACATTCCTTGTGCAAAAAGACCATTTAGGGATGGCATTTGACTAGTAGCCGTGTTTGAACCGGGGAATGAAAGCTGGTAAACGAGCTGGACCATTCTGCCTTCATACGAGAAACACATTACCTGAAAGAGTGAGGAGACAATAACTCCCATGATGTAGATGTAGTCACGCCCAAGGAGTAGATTGTAATCTAGAGGCCCTTGGACTACCATCACATTCAGATGAACGATTTTCCTTCTCAAAGTTATAGGAAAATTTGGAAGGATCCCTAATGGTTGACTGGTTCCTTTATTGAAGCCTGACAGATTTTGAATCTCAGGCAAAAGCGATGGAGAACCAAGTGCATTCCAAGCAGTTGAGGAAAGGATACTCACAGAAGCCCCTTCATCTATGATAGTACTAGCCATGATCATTCTGTAAGCTTGTACTATGATTCAAAATGGTACATTAGATGGTAGGCGAGGTCTCACTAGTAGATTCCTATCAAAGGAAACAGCTAGATTGCTTGGAGGAGGGATCGAATAAACAGCCAGATGAATCTCTTGAACTAAGGAAATTCCCTCATGTGGTAGAGGAACAGGTAGATTTCCCCCATGTTCATCGGATTCTGTGTTAACAAAATGAATTTGAATGGTTTCGTTCTCATTCTCTTTGGAGACCGTATCATCTGAAGGTGGACTTTCTTAAGACAAAACTGGGTCGACTGCCGTCTCGACCTATTGACTTTCGTCCGGTGTGGACTCAGAGGGTTTATCTTCAATGATAGGCATTTCGACCGATAATAGAGGTGTGTCGGTCAGATTTTCAACTAGCGATGGACTTGGCAAGAGTTTCTTGTATCGAGGAGGAAGTCACTGCAGTGAAGTAGGACAGTTATCCAAGACTCTTTTAGCTTCATCCAGGAAAGGGCAATGGTGGAGGGCATGATCACCTTCACATAACCTACAAGGAAACTTAGATCTTCCTTTATTCCCATTGACTTCATTTTCACTAGTTAACGGTGTACTCTCAACATGATAGACAGAGGTTGAAGACACCGGATTGTGCAAGTGGGGAGACCAGTCTCTCAAGATCTATGGGATGTAGGGACAATCTCGATGATAGTGGTCTCCTTTGCAAATGACACACAGAGATTTGGGTTTGGATGGTGCAGTGTGTGGATTTTCGCCAAACGCTGCATGGTTGCCCCCTTTCACTATTGGGTTCTTCTTCTTCTTCTCCTTCCCTTTCTTCTTCTTCTTAGTTACTTGGTTTTTAGTGTTACTAGTTTCACCAAGCAAAGAAGAAGAATGAGAGGGAGAAACAAATGAAGTGGAAGGTGGGGGAGAAACTTCAGTATCATCTAGTTGGTGATCTGATTGCTGAGGAATTACGGTGTTTTGAATGATAGAGGTCATGAATAGCCATACTGGCAAGCCAATTGTGAGTCCTGGAAGGGACAATGTAGCCATGTGTGGAGCACCAATATCTCCCCAAGAGGAGAAAGGACTAGGATTCCCCCCAAGGTGAAATCCTTGATTGGTGGACTTCATATCTCAACCTAAGACCAACGAGGGAATAGTGATGTTATTCCAAATAAAATAAATTTTATGACACTTTGACACAACTTGCTTTTTCAATTTCTAAGAGTCGAGAAAAAGCTAAAGATGACTCTAGTCGCCTTCGATTTTTTGTGAGCCTGAAGTGAAAAGTGCTCAGATGGACCTTTTCTTTTAAGGAGTCTGAAAAGGAACAAAAGTGACTACTCTGGAAATCTAGACAGAGGGACTACCAATCCAATCGCAAAACTAAAATATACACCTTAGTGGTAAATTATAAAGAAATTACCAAGGAATTTACGTACGACAATCAATCTTCCAAGATGCTGTGTTAAGTGCATTGCGATCGATAGGGTGGTAGACACGGCTTCGTAAGGATAGAGGATATCAGCCTACTGTGGTCTCCCAATATATACTCAACGGTACGTGGGAGCACAAGTCTGTACTAGCACTTGTCATATCAAAGAGGAGGAATCACCGAGCCTACGATGAAAATGATAGTTACTAGGATTTACGACGCCGGAATACATCTCTAGCCTAGACTTCTAGATGTTGTGCGTTAGGTTCCAAAGCGTTTTTATGTTCATTGAGGTTTATTTTATAGTTGATATTTCTTAAGAATTTTTCCTTTCAAGGTTCACCATGTGATGAAGATGTACAACTCCTAAATATGCAATCTAAAATGATAAACGTTCATTTATTTTCTTTTAGTAATGAAAATCCTAGCTACTACGGAAAATACAATTCTTTCAACATAGAGCAAAGAGCACACATTAAATGCACTTTTCCTAAACCAATTTCCACATGCAGTCTAAATGCAAATGCACATGCATGTACTTATTTTTCAGTTCCCTTAATGTGAGAATGACAAAAAGAAAATGAAGTACAAATCTAAACTACTTTTCCTTGAAGCGACACTTTAACAATTTCTTTTCAAAAAACGAAAGGAAGACTAAGACGACACTTTCAATTTCGAATGGAAAACTATTTTAGACACTTCAAAGAATTGATAATTCAAATCAAATACAATGGCAAAAGTGTAATCAACTATCTAAAAGAGGAATACTTTATGACACTCTTTTTCTTGACTAAAAACGACAGTTGTGACACTTTCGAATCAAAAGACGACGGTTCGATTAAGCTAATGTTTGCAAAGGAGGACTGTAAATGATGAAAAATATATTAAAAACATTCACAGTTCCTTATCAATGGAGGCTGAATAATGTGAAGGAAGAAGGTTTCAATAGTGATATAGTGATCATCGACAACAAAACTATTGAATAGAGCTGAAAACAATGAAGAAAAAAACAAAATCTGGAGGCAGAAACAGTTTCATTCAATCATCGTACCTATCCTTAAGAAAAATAGGGATGCATCTCACTTGTAGCACACGGGAGGTGCTATGCATCCAGTCTGCCAATGAGAGACAGTGCGATGGTCCAAGGATGAGACTGAGCTTGGTTTTCACCCACAATTTGTAGCTAAGTTCAGGGATTTAGGCTGAGCTTATGATAGACAGTAAACACAAAGTATAAGGGTTGATCTAATGTGGTTATTGAGCTACCACCAGGGCACTTAGGATGTTTTCAAGTCAAATTTTCAATTCATAAACCAACCCAGGGATTGACTAAAGTAGCGTGGATCTACTTTGCAGTTGCATAGCAAAAGCAGTTCGAAGGCTAGCTAGCTTAACATCAGGCTTCGTCTGTAGTTTATAAAGAAAACCGTAATAACAAACCAAAAAACTATTCGTTCCCTAATGGAGTCGCCATTTTGTTTCCAGAAAAACTAGTGTCCATTCAGAGCTACTAGTCCCACTAAGACGGGTAGATATCTTAGAAACAAACAATTCAAAGTAACTTTTGTTTTCCTTTATGATAGATAGATGAGAGAGAAGCAGAGAGTACCAACCTCAGTCTTTCACTTGGCTCCTTGCTTGTTTCCTCTCTCCTTTGATAGAGCTTCCCCATTCCTTTCTCACTTGTCCCGCTTCAAAGAACACCTATAGAGTCAAAGCAGCAAAATACCATCAAAGCATAGAGATCTATAACCATAAACAATGTAGAATCATATGTACATTAACCATACAAATGCATACACAAATACAAGATTTAGAAATATACAAGTATATGGAGGAAAACTCAAATAGTTTTATTGATAGAAGTAGTAGAAGAGAGGATTACAACCCAGCTGTCTGATCCAGCGTCATCCTCCCAGCATGAAAGCCCTCTTCACCTCATGAAAAGCTAGATCACCCAACAATACAATGTCTCAAAGAGAAACCAACAGCACTTCCTTACAAATTACAAAATTCTAGCCTCTGGATCTCTAGGATGAGGGATCCATATATAGATGTTTGCAGGGGAGTGAGTCAGCTTCTAGGATTTTGATTAGTGTCATTTCACTGATAGTTCTTGGTTCCACTTGGATATTTCATGATCTCTTACTCATCCTTGGGCGAATTCAGAGAGGCAAGTGTCATATGAGCAGTTTCTAGAAGATTATCTAAGTTTCCACCTAGCAAACTGCCTCTTCCATTTGTCTTCTCTCGCTCATCGCACCCTATAGAAGGGCTTTTCAGTATTCATCACACCCTTTGTGTGTCGCAGGTGAGATGCATCACAACCTCAACATGGAGTAGTCTGTATGGTCCAGTTTTGATCAGTTCTGAGTAGTTTTTTAGGGAGAACTTCTAGCAAATGATGTAATCAGTTGACCTTGATCCTTTAGGGTACAAATATAACATGAGCTGAGAGAGATCAGATTTTGTTGCCTGCAAACTTCTTTAAAGTAAAACATACAATGTTTTGTTTTTCATTATTTAAATTGTATTTGTGAATAACAAATAGAGTATATATATTACCAATTAAATGTTTTAACCATAAAACTTAATTTTTTCATCATATATACAATTTTTTTTAATAACACCCGAATTAAAATGGTTTTTATTATTAATATATTTTTAAGTATATGGATATTAATTTTATTAAAATATTTTATTCATACCAACATTGAATATTTTTTTATATACAACATTAAAATATTTTATTCTAACCATTTTGTTTATATATATAGATATATATCAAGTTTATATCGAAATAAATTAGTTAACATAGATCTTCAAATAGTTTTTTTAAATTTCTTGTTAAAATATTTATTGAAAAGTATAAGATTTAAACATCGCACTCACAATTTTTTACTTCTAATTACTTTACAACATATCCATTTATTGATTTATTATAGTGAACATTACTTTTCTATTTAGAACATAATTCTTATTTTTTATTTTTATTTTATAAGGGAATTTAGATGGACAAACTTACACACCCCCTCATGCTGCGTTGTAGAACCAACATAGATCCATCTTAACTACCTATTTAACATGAGCCCAGAGAGATCGAATTTCTTTTTCATTATTTAAATTGTATTTATGAATACTAAATAGAGTATATATGACCAAATAAACTTTTTAACCATAAAAAATAATCTTTTCATGGTATATACATATTTTTTTTTAAAGATATGTAATTGACATTAAAATATTTTAATAACACGCAAATTAAAATAGTTTTTTATTAATGCATTTGTGGATGGCAGAGCGAACAAGGAAGGCAATAGGTTAGGGTTTTAGGTATTTTTGACCCTACCTTGACAAACCTGCAATAATAGAAACCAAACGAAGCCTGCACCTGGACTATGATGACAGTTGAGGAGGGATGAGCAGCTCGACAGGGGGGAGGGAGATCCCCTCCTATAGGAATGTTGCAGCAAACGAATCAAGCCAATACGGCACTATAGGTGGGAATGGGGGAAAGGTAAAGGGATCCAAGTTTTGGGAGCCAAATGGCTGGCAGGATTAGGAGGAAGATGTCTGCGAAGGGCTGTAATGAAACCCAGATTTGTCATCCCGAACAACAAGCTGGAAGAATATAGAAGGTACATGAAGGACCATGCCCTCATCTGCAAATATATAAAGGCATGGCCGATAGAGAGAATTGATAAAATGGATCCAAAACTAATGGCATCCAAAACAGCACACAGAGCTTAAGATGGGAGCAAAAGGGTTCTTCACAGTGATCTTCTCAAACCTGGAAGACAAAGAAAGGATATTTGAAGATGGATCATACTTCTTCAACAATGTCGACCTCTTCATCAGGCATTCGGAAGAATGTCGCAACTTGGACCAGGAGAAACTTATAGCCGCTCTAATATGGTTTCGACTCTTTGGCCTACCAATGGATTTCTGGGACCTAGAGATACTAGAAAGCATTGGAAACTTGATTGGCACCTTCGTAAAGGTTGCAGACTCGACAAGGAAAGGCCACTACACCTCCTACGCCAGAATTTTTGTCTACATGAATATAACGAAGCCACTTCGAGATTATATAGAGTCCGAGTATCACAATGAGGTATGTCCACAACTGATCGACTACGAGCACATCCTGTTCCGATGTCGCAGATCCCATGAAACGACCACCTGTTTTGAGCTTTCCCCCTAAACCATACAATCAATCACTCGGCAGGGGAAAAGGATGGAGGTCAAATGGAAAAAGTGGAAGAGGATGGGTATAATGCGGTCCAAAGAAAGAAAAGAACCCCAAGACAAGCCCGGAACCACAAAACACAACAAATAGAGAAGGAGGCAAGGAGGCAAAACATATTTTTTGTCCTACAGGAAGAAGATCTAGAGGCGGAGACAGGGGACATAACTCAAGCAAAAGAAAACCAGGAAGACAAAGGAGTGGAGAGGGGGGCGAAGAAGGAAATGTTGATTGAGGTTGAGCAAGGACTAGAATATAACATGAAAATGGTGGAAACCCTAATGGAGATATACAACCAAAAGGAGGACCTAAGCATAGAAGAACAAGTCATGAAAAGGCTACTACAAGAATGAGACATTTGGATGAAAGATTCATCTTGGAAGATCAAAAACAACTCTACAAAGAGAGCTTTCAGTGGTATAGAGATAAGCAGGGCACAATGATCATAAGCCAACCTGAACAGCGAGGGACCCAAGTGAATCAAGGACAAGAGACCAGAATAGAAAGAAAGGGGGGGGAAAGGAGGCAGGAAATCATTGAACGAATCCATACAAATGGTTGGGGAATTATTGGTGAACTCGGGGAGAGTAGTGCCATTGTCAGAGGTTTTTCACCAACTGATCAAACTGTTGAAATGATTATTACAACCTGGAACATTAGAGGTCTCAACAGCATAGGCAAACAAAGGTACCTTAAGGAGAGATTGAAAAATGACAAGCCCAACATTATGATAACACAGGAAACTAAAATTAGCGAGAAAAATCTAAAATACATAATGGTAAACTTCAACCCAAAATACCAAGTCATGACCCAGGATGCAAATGGGAGTGCAGGAGGATTGGCTATACTATGGAACCTGACAGAAGTGTTGTTTGAAGACTAGGTAAGTATGCCATGAATTCTCACTGGCAAATTTTGTAATCTAGGCTCCAATGAATGGGCTTTTCTTTAAGGGTTGTATGGTCCACATCTCCCAAGAGAAAGAGGAGCTTTCCTTCAAAAGTTGAGTGATCTGAGGAATCTATACCCAGGTGAGCCAGGGGTAGTGGGGGGGATTTTAACATGATTACAACCCTAGGTGAAAATTTTGGAGGAATGAGAAGAACAGATACATATATGGTAACCTTCAATGAAACCATTAACAATTTATGCCTAGTGGATATAGACATAAACAACGGGATATATACCTGGAACAACAGAAGAGGAGGAGTTCAGCAAATAGCAAGCCGCCTGGGTAGGTTCCTAATATCAAAATAGCTAATGAGTAAATATATCTTCATAGAAGCATTGATACTCCCGTGTATGGGGTCAGACCACTGACCAGTCCACCTAGAAGTGGACCTAAAAGATCGACCTAAGAAAAGGTCATTTAGGTTTGAATAGTTTTTGCTCAGAGACCCAGATATCCTAAAAAATATGGAGGAATGCTAGATACAAAGCACCCAACAGGGCCGAAATAAGATGCATACTTTCCAACTGAAGCTTAAAGATCTAAAAAAGATACTGAAAAAAGAGAATAAGGAGGAGTTTGGTCACATCCTCAAAGGTCAAATTGAACTCAGCAAGAGTATGGAAAACGTCCAACAAAAAATGATAAAAGATGGAAGATCGGAGGACCTGGTGTGGGAAGAAGGATTATTGTTCAATAAAATAGAGGAACGAAGACAACAAGAGGAAACTATGTGGAAGCAAAAGTTGAGGGTTCAATGGCTAAGGGGAGGAGAGTGTAACATGAGATTCTTCCATAAACCTATGGTGCATCACCGACAACACAACCGCATTTACTCTCTCAAGGATGCAGAAGGACAATGAAAAAATCAACATGAAGAAATGGAAGAACTTTTGGTCAATCATTTCAAAGACCTACTTATGGAGAGTGTGGGCAACAGACTAGAAGCCACCCAAAGAATCACGTAGCAAATTCCCAAAATGATATCGAATGAACAGAATAAGGAACTAATGCGAGCTGCAATTAACAAAGAAGATGAGGAAATAGTGAAAGGAATGCCAAAGAATAAAACTCAAGGTCTAGACAGATTCACTATGGAATTCCACCAAGCTACCTAGCCATTCATGGGATAGGACATCATGGAGATAGTGGAGGAATCAAGATGTAATCAAAAGGTATGTCCTAGCCTTAACTCTACTTTTATCGCTCTGATTCCTAAGACAGCTAAATCAAGGGATCCTCAAGGATTTCGACCAATTGCATTGTGCAATGTCATCTACAAGATTATTGCTACTCTAATTCTAAAATCCCTGAAACCCCTTCTCCCTAGTCTCATTTCCCAGAACAAACAGGCTTTGTGAAAAGTCGGCAAATCCTTGATGGCTTCACCTCATCCCAGGAGGTAGTCCATTCACTCAAAACCTAGAAGCTCTAGGGCATGATGATAAAACTTGAGCTTTCCAAAGCTTATGACAAACTTAGTTGGGCCTACGTCATGAGCATTCTTCAAGCCTATGGCTTTTCCCAAAGATGGATCAATTGGATCTTAGCCACAATATCCTCTTTGGTCTTTTCCGTCTTGCTTAAGGGAACCCCCACTATGACCTTTAACCCTTCCCGTGGCCTAATACAGGGGGACCTGATTTCACCCTCCCTATTCATCCTCGCAACGGATGGGCTGGGCCGGTATATAAAGCAGTATGTCCACATATCCCATGTCTAAGGGCTAAGAATCTAGGGTAATTACATGTCTATCACCCACCAGCAGTTTATAGATGACATCATGCTCTTCTACGAAGCCACCCTAATGGAAGCCCGTAGCATAAAAGATATCCTTAACACTTTCATGGAAGCCTCGGGAACTAAGATTAATAATGACAAATCCTGCATTTTATTTTTCAACATCCAAAGAAATGTTAAGACCTACCTTACTAGAATTCTTTGGTTTAGTTCTGGCAACCTGTCTTCCAAATACCTAGGTATTCCTCTTTTAGATAACCCTCTATGAAATAACTGCTGGAAAAACACTCTCCAAAAATTACAAGATAAACTAAAGTGTTGGACCTTTTGGTCCTTAAACATTGTGGGTAGAATAGTGCTACTCAAAGCAATTCTTCAATCGATCCCCATATACCAACTTTCTGGAATGGCGGCCCCAAAAGGTGCATGTGCCAAGATGGTAGATATTTTCAAGAAATTCCTATGGGGTGGTGCTTAGCAGATCAGGAAATGGGCATTGGTGTCATGGCAGGGCCTTGCTAAAAAAAAAGAGGACGGAGGCCTAGGACTCAGGGACCCATACCTCTTGAACCAAACCATGGTGGCCAAACTATGGTGGTGATGGATGAGTGGGGGAACTGACCTATGGAAAAAAATATGGACTCGCAAATATAATATGCCTGAGAGACCGGAGGCCATCCTCAGATATCAAGACCCTCCCAAAGGCTCGATGATCTGGAATCTAGAGGCCAGCAATAGACACCTTATCCACCAACATGCATTCTGGGAGATCTGTAATTGAAAAACAACTAGATTTTCAATGGAAGCTTCTTAGCAACGAGGAAAAATGACTAAAATTCAGGAAATCAGAAAAATATACCAGTAGATTCGAGACATTAACACATAGGTAGTGACCCAGTACTGGAAGGAGGAGTAGGGGGCAGAAAGTTGGCAAAGATGGAAGCCAAGAGAAGACTGGGAAAAGCCGATAGACATAGATCATTGGAACAACCTAGATAAAGAACTAAGGAGAAGGTAGATAACAATAGGCCAAGACTTTGACATTTTGAGATGGGGATGCACCACCAAGGGAACCTTCACTATAAGTGAAGCCTATGATATCCAAGTCCAACAAGAAGAGGAAGGAAATGACCTAATATGGAAAAATATCTGGAACGGGGGGTGGTGGCCAAAGGTTAACCAATTCCTCTAGATGGTTAGCAAAGGAAGAATCTTGACCTAGGATTAGTTACAGAAAAGAGGATTCCTGGGACCCTCCTACTGTGGGCTATGCCCCCAAAACAGGGAACATATGGAACATCTCCTCAACAACTGCCCATTTGTGGAACATAAATGGAGACAACTGCAAGGAATTTTTTAAAGGATGGATAGAGACCAAAACACTATCACAGGAACAATACTACTATGGCACAACCACATCTATTACAGTCTGGTTGTAAATAGGGCTTGGAACCTAGGCCTCGGTTTCATCTTATGGGCCATATGGAAAGAGAGAAATCAAATAATTTTCAAGCACAAAACAACCTCGCAGGAAAAGGTATGGGAAGGTATAGTCCAGAACATAATGGAAACAATATTGGTAGAACCATGGCATGAAGAGGACTGGCAAGTGTCGACCCAAGAAGGTCGAATATTACAAAAGCTAAACCTAGCACGAGGGATGATTGACATCAAAGCATGGAAGCTAAGTAATGTGGGCATGAGCTCGAGGTCCCATTTCACCCCTTCACAAGAAGGGTTCATCAAACTCAACTTCGATAGGGCCTCTAAAGGCAATCCGGGAGAAGCAAGCCTAGGGGTCCTCTTCAGAGGCTCCCAGGGTAACACATGTTTCATCTATACTAAAAGTTGTGGGATTGCCAGCAACAATGAGGCAGAGTTTGCTGCAGTGACACAGGGCTTCTTAATTGCTGTTAGAGTGGGATTCAAAAACCTAGAAGTGTAAGTGGATTCAAGTTTGGTAATCAATACAGTAACAAAATTAAATAAGGGAACTAAGTAGGACAAACTTAGCTGGAGCTGGTGCACTGCAAGACTGGTCCAGGAGATACGAGAAATCATCCCCAAATTTAACTTCATTCAAGTGAAACATATTTGGAGATATGGACACAAGGGGGGCTAATTTCCTAGCTAACTAGGGGTATAACCATGACCAGGGTCAGCTGGAAAAGCAATGGCCAGTATGGCCAAGAGACACAACCCTTGAATCCCTAGAGGCAATCCTAGATAAAGATCTCAAGCAGAGCCAAGGGAGTCAAAGCTAGGCAACCCAAGCTCTCGATCGAGATGAGAAGTGGTGTTAGAAGTGATAGACCTTGATTGGACATGGTTAGTACCAAAGTGTTTATGACAATCGCCCCCCACATGCTTAAGGTAGGGGGTATGGTGTCCTCACTCATGAATGCATGGGATGTGGGATGGCAGGGTGGCAGAGGGAGAGATAAGGCAGGGCGGGGGAGACAGGGAAGTTATTTGACATGCTGGACAAGTGAATTTTGCAGAGGAGAAGGAAGGAAGCTCAGAGCGGAACAGAGGAGGCGGAACTTTGGCTGTGGGCTAGCGACGAATTTCTGGTATGCAGTCTTGGTCCTAGTCAATTTCTAAGCTCTAGTCGAATTCCTGCAGCAAGTTCATGCACTGGTGGGGTTTCTGCTGGGGGGAAGGGAGAGGCAAAGGGTTGCCCCAATGGGGCTTAGGTCAGTCCAGAAGAAACTAGGGGAGAAAAGTGAGGGCCATGGCCTGGCTCTGCATGTCAGCCATTCTGCTGTTGACCCAAAATTTTGGCAATGACATGTATATCATGGGCTTGAGCCAAGCTACAAGCCCACACTTGTTAGCCCAACTCGAGGTAATTGGGGTCAGCATGCATGTCTAGTCAGGGGGGTTGAGTGAAGCGAGAGAGATAAACTAGAGTTATGGGTAGGGTGTTGGGATACCAGCAACGCCAACAATTGGCTATGGAAACCCTCAAAATTTCATTTTCATGGTAGAAAAGGTGTAGATAGGGACCCTAGGGGGCACAAATGGCAGAGAGGAAAGCATTCCCATTGCAGGAAGTTGCAAGATGAGGAAGGGGCATGTGGGTATGACAACAATTGTAAATCCTGAGTTCGGACGAGTCTAAATGTCAGGTTCCTAATGTAGGGGGGTGACCAACTTCTAAGCCATGCTAAGGGGGAGCAGCATAAGGAAAAGACTAAGGACCCAAGCTTGGAACCCAATCCCCTAGGCCACCTATAGCCACATGGATTCCTTTACCCGCTGTAAGTTAGGTACAGTAGAGAAGAAAGGTTTCGCCAGTTGTTATGGATTAATGTGAATGGAATTAGGGATATAATGGTGTCTGAATGTTTACAGGGCATCAAAGAACAGGACATGGCTCCAGCTAAATGAGGGTGTGGTCGTGGAAGTAAGGGCCCGACTCCCCGGGCTAGCAAGAGACCCAATCTGATGGAAGGACGCAAGGGCCGCAAGCCTACTGAGAACCTCATAGTGGAAGTAGCTGCGGCATATAGGGTTGAAATAGATGAAGGCATCCGAAAGTTGATAGATGACTGGGAAGAAGAGATAAGGGAGGGAATGGAACTGGATGACGAGATAGAAATATGGAGGAGGATGGTTCCTGACCCAGGGATGACAAGAGGTAGAATCACACAATTCAAACACACCCTGTACATGTATTTCTTGATGAAAATTTTTCTGGGTAAAGAAATGGAACAAATTTACGTGGGGATGGGAGTCACACGACAGGGCCTACCCAATTACAAAAAATACATGGAGAAAATTATATTTCAGTTACACAAACAGGATGTCAAGATGGATTGTATCGACCATCACATCCCTTGTATTGTGGATCTATTTGGAATGCCATAGGCGAATGTTGATCATCCTCCTCCTGTTGCCTCAAACTCAGAGGAGCAGAATGTCAAGAAGGATAAGGTCATTTATCCTTAGTTTTTGTTTATGGTGATAGCATCTAAATTTTCTGTTGCTTATGTTAGAAGTTATATAGTATTTGGACATGAGACTGAGACCTACTTAACCTTGATAGAAAGGTTGAGCAATTTTTTTTTTGGATGGCGTTTAATGCTGACCAGTGGCCAACAGACTCGGTTTCCATTCGAGGTGAGTTGAGGCCACCAAGTAAAACTATGTGGTGTAAATTTTCCTTATATATATAATACAAAATGGATGGTCCTGCAAATTCGTTTTTTATTATTAATATATTTTTAAATATTTTTCCACTGGAAAAATTGTAATCTTTCATTATATTTGAAAAATTACATGTAGTAGATTCCTTTCAACATATGCTTCATTGGCCCTTGGCCATCTCTGTGAGCGATAATAAAAAATGGTGCTCAATTTTGTCAAAAAATATGCATATATCATTCTTCACCATGCAGGGTGTTCAATTGTGAGTCTGATAAATTATGTAACATAGCTGATATCTACAATATTAACATTTACCATGCAGGGCAATTTCCTTTCTGTAAGGTTTGGAATAAACAAAAAGCATATTGAAAAAATATATACATATGTATAGTCTGTGCATGTCAACAAAAAGACTCAAAAATTAGGGACTCTCTGCCCTGTGATATATCTGATCAGTATATGTCCTATGATAGTATCAGTACTCATTTGTACTCATTTTTTATTGTATCATCCAATGTCCTCGAGGAAGTAGCGTGGCCTCCTTGGAAAGCCCGTCAGCACTTCAGTTATGTTCCCTATAAATGTGTTGACAATAAATAGAATTAAACTGAGCTTTCAACATGTTCACTTCATCCAGAATATTACTGAGAGTGTGTGCATGACAAACAGTAATATTATTGAACCAATTTACAATGATTTTTGAGTCTCCATATATGTTAAGATTCATGCAATCATGACCAAGTGAGTAGCGTAGCAAATGGTGAAGTGTGATAAGTTCTGCATAGTTATTTTTCCCATTTCCAAGCCCCATCTTAACCTTAAAGTAGTGCTGATCAGTAAGGTATAGAATGAATCCACCTCCATATCCTTGGTTTTGTGCAGCACCATCAAAGAAAGCCCAAGGAGTATTTTTATCTATGGGTGAACGGGCATGGGGTCTCCTAGGCCGATGTCAGATGGGCTCGGGCAGTTCATGGAAAGCAAATATAATTTGGGCCAAGATATATGACCATCTAGCTACTCTATTGTCAAAAATAATCCAGTTTCAAGCCAGCCAGATATGCTAGCATATGAGGAGGGGGAGGCATAATTTCTTTGTTCCTCAATGCAAATTACACCAATTTTCCCAGGCACGACAAACATTTTCACCCTCCCATTTACCAGACAGATGAATCAAGGAGACAATCTGCCAAAGATTGCTCTATATTTCACATTGAAGAAATAAGTGTTCTGTTGATTCAGATGATTGTTTGCATTGGACACACCAGTGAGGGCTTTGGAAGGCATGATGTGATAGTGATTCCCCCATGGGGACCTTGTTTCTGAGAACACACCGAAAAAATAGTTTTGTTCCTGGGGGAGAACGAAGCTTCCAGATGCTCTTCCATCACTCAAGTGCCTGCTTAGGTTGTTTATGCGATATGAGACCGAGATAGTGAGCGTTTGGGGTGTATATTCCATTCTCTGCCAGACACCAAACAAGTTCATCAGGTCCCTCCTTGATCCTGATGTGAGATTCACTCAGAGAATTTATATAATCATGCCACTCTTGGTGCCATTGAGGAGGAATGTCAAGCTGTTGGGTAGATTTCCATCCCTCTAAGAAAATGGTGGTGTTCGTCTAATTAGTTATGTGTGCAAATACCTTTATATCTTGTAAATTGAGGAGATGGATGAGTTCTCTCAGTAGCTAGAATCTTCCTCCCCCCTAGTCCAGGGACCCAGGCCTATGCGAGCTTTTGATCCATCATTTATTCTCCAGACCAGATTGTTTTGGATGATTGGCAGGGAGTACAAAAGAGCCTTCCAAACTTATGATATTGTTGTTCTTGGCCATCTAGGCATGCGAACCCAATCCATGATTAGGAGAGGCCAAATATACTTGTAATAGGAGACAGAGGTCCAAAGATTTTGCCCAGTCAATAAAATCCACCCCATTTTTGTAGCCAGGGCTTGTGCAAATAGAGCTAGGTCTTTTAGCCCCAACCTCCAAATTTTTTGGGCATAGCAAACTTGGGCCAACTGACCCAAGAAAAAATCTTCTTATCTTGTTGACCATTCCAAGGGTATATGCTACATATCTGTTGAAGACAAGCAAGGATATTCCTGGGGATCCATGTCAATGCCATCCAGAAAACAAGAGTGGCCTCCAGTACAGATTTAATGAGCACCAGTCTACTTGCTCTGGATAAGTATCTATGACACCAATTTGAGAGCTGTTTTTCCAACTTGGTAACTAGCCAAACCTAGTCTGCTATTTTTTGGCTAAGGGGTTTGATCCAAAATCCTAGGTATTTGAAGCCACGATCAAGGGGGAGGATACAATAAGGAAAGTGGTGTTGAGAAAATCGTGACTCATGGATGGAAGTAAGGGCTAATGCAATGGTGAATTTCCCATGATTAGCCTGCATGCCAGTAGCCTTCAAGAAAAGGGAGAGGACATTTAAGAAGGTGACAGAGTCTCGAATGCTTCCATCAAGGAAAATGAGAACATCGTCCACAAAAAGAAGATGTGTAAGATAGCAGAAATCATTTATTTTGAGGCCACAGAGTCTGCCATCTCTTTTAGCTTGTGAAAGAAGTCTGTTGAGACCATCCATGACTATCAGAAAGAGTAAGAGGGAGAGGGGGCATCCCTATCTGAGGCCTCACTCAACATGAAAAAAATGGGCAGAAGATCCATATATGAGGACACTGAAAGTTGGTGTGGTGATGGATGACATGATCCAAGTGATGAAGGCGTGGGAGAAGGCAAGGTAAATGAGAAGCATCTTGATGTAGAGCCAACTAACTCGGTCAAATGCTTTTGCCAGGTCGATCTTTAGGATGATTCCTTTTAGCATTTTGGTCAGGATTGAATGAATGGCCTCCTGGGCTGTACCTATCGCTTCGTGAATTTTTCGATCCTCAAGGAAGGAAAACTATTCGGGGTATATATGGTGAGAGATGATGGGTAGGATATGGTTAGCAATGATCTTATATAGGCAGTTGCAAAGGAAGATGGGCCTAAAGTCATTGAATGAGGAGGGGGAATCAGATTTAGGAATAAGGGAAATGAAAGTGGTATGGACAACATTGTATATGGTGCTAGAGGTTTTGCATTCTTCCACAACTTTTAATAGATCATCCCCCAAGAGATCATATAAAGTGAGATAAAATTCAATCGACCATTCATTCGGTCCTGGACTTTTCTCTTTTTTGAACCATTTCAAAGTCCCTTCAAGATTGCTGGGAGTAACAGGAGAGTTTAGCTCTTCTGCCTCATCATCGTTTACAAAATGAGGGAAATGACTAGCAACATTGATGATGTCTGTAAGATTAGACCCAAGTGGAGATTTAAAAAGTTGCTTGAAGTGAGAGGTTCCAAGGTGGGAGAGTTATTGAAGGTGTCTACCACTCCCCCATTAGATAGGGGTAGGTTCCAAATGGTGTTAGAAACTTTTCTACCTTTTGCAAAGTTCTAGAAAAAATTAGTATTATCGTCTCCATCTTGTAACCAGATGGCCCTGCTCTTGAGTCACCATGTTTCCTCTCTCTCCTTCAGGATCCTTACCTTTTGTTTTTCTAGCACAATCAAGTGAGATTTTTTATTAGCAGATGAAAAACCCAGGTTGTGGTCATCTGACAGAGCACTCAATTCAAACTCAATCTAAGATAAGGTAAAGTCCTCCCTTTGATTTTTCTCTTCAACCCAGGTGATGGAGAGGTGCTTGAGCTGGGTCAGGTTATGACAGAAACCCTTTTCTAAATATCCATGTCTCACAATAGGATTGGCCTTCCAAAAATTCGAGACCAGATTGATGAATCCAGGGTTCTGTAGCCAAACATGATTGCAGCGAGATTGCAGTGAGGAGGATATGTAGAGTTCTCGGAGATAACAGAGGGAAATCAAGTGCAGGAGAGTCAATTGATAAGGACCCGAAGACGAGCGATGAAGCACTGTGCCCAGGTAAAGTGACCATTGGAGCAGTGCATGACAGTGCTAAAATGGAGGGATGAGGTGAACCTGTAATCGAAAGATTAGGGTTAGGGTTACCAAATATGACTTAGTCAGGAAAAGGGTCCTCAAAGTAATTGAGCTCCTCAATATCCACGACATCGCCCATGCTAGAAATAGGTAACAGCCGGCAGATGGGGACAGCTACGAAGAAATGGAACAGTCAGTCGTCCAGGCGCCTGTAATTGAAACGGGCGGTGCTGTAGTAAAAAACTAGAGTTTTACCCTAACCCTCTGCTAAGCCTGCTAAACATGCGCTCCATGTCTTAATATATTTTTAAATATACATGAATACTAATTCGTATTAAAATATTTTATTGATAAACTACATTAAATATTTGACTATATATACCATTAACATATTTTATTTTAACAATTTTCTTTCTATAAATATATATATAATTTATTGACGTAAATTAATTAATTAAGATAAACATATATTTTTAACTACATTATTTGCCAAACTTACACATACTTTGGCAGTCGAATAAGCCTCTTAGCTCATTCAATAATTACATGTAATTAATAAAAACCTCAAGAGCATCAAAGAGAATATATATTTTAACATATCTAATAGAATAAAATATAGTATTCAACATTTGTGCTAAAGGATGGGTCCGAAGTTGTCATTTTCTATTCGATAGGCCACATCAATCAAAAGAACAAAGAAAATAGGGCATGGCTAAAGGAAGTGTCTTTGAAGAAAAAGCGTATTTCAATTGGACAAGCAACTCCACTTCAGAAGTAAATCATTTCCACTTTTCATTAACATAACAATCATGGGGTAAGAACGTTGCTGTTATTTCTATATTCCGTTAATTCTTAGTTGGAGACCAAAATAAGTTATTACCAATGTAAAAGTTAAGACCCAACCAAGTCTTTAAATCCATATATCGACAAGTGCTTTTATCTGCTAGGCTTATGACTTTACTTACTTAATCTTTTAAAGCCCATTATTAACGACCTAAACTAAATTTGATGTTTATGAGTTTACTTAGTTAATCTTTTGAAGCCCATTATTAACTACCTAAACTAACTTTGAATTTTATGAGTTTATTTAGTTAATATATTAAAGCCCATTATTAACAACTTAAAGTAACTTTGAGGAACATTTAGTGAAGACTATTTTGGAGGGGTGGAAAACATAAGACTTTTTTCTCAAATTGATTTTTATTTTTCAAGTCTTTTAAGTTTCCTTTCCCCATTAGAAGCCTTCTTTCAGTTCACTAATCTCTTTCATCTCCATGGGTTGATAATTTGATAAGCTTATAAGGTGGAGTAGAGATAGAACGGCTCAAAGCATAAGGTCATGACTTAATGCCTTAATTTCTTTCATCTCCTTACTTTGATAAGCTGATAAGGTGGAGTAGAGTCTCAATGGTTCAAGGCATTAAGATAGAAAATGTGGTTTCCTTGGTGCATGCAAAAAGAAACTTGTCGGATCAACCATTATATTCAAATAATTAATAGATAAATCAATTCATCCATGCTCGAATTCATAATTTTCTATTCTATCTTTATTTAGTCAATTATGTTGAATTGGTTGCATTTGCTTGTTTAATTCAAAGTGATTAGAGTAGTTGAAGTTTATCATTTAAGAGGATTTTACTTGTTGTTTCGTGCATTCCCTTGTGTGTGGGATTACGATGAAGGAAGTATTCATAAAGATATGCTTCAATACTTGGATTTTCAAGTAAGTCTATATATAATCAATTAAGTAGTTATGATGATAAATATGTTTCTATTATTTTAGGCATGTAATGACTTAAATTTAGTCATAGGAATCTTATTTAAGAAAACATAACATCTTGTCCTTTTTCTTTTCCATTTTGAAGACAAAACTTAGTGTGTAAGGGATTTTCTAGGTTCAAAGTGAACTTTCCAACAAAACCCCTTTAGACATTCTCCCTTTTGAAAAAGTTGCAAGTAGGTGATGTCTCACTTGAGGCATCTATGGGAAACTACAAGAAGATAAACAATTTTATAATGATAAGGAGACGAGAAACCTAAGCTAGAATTACCCAAATTAAACGCATTATTACTTATTACTATTAAGAAAAAGCAATGATATATAGCCCAAATATTCAAAGTAATCCCATTATTCATACATTTAAAATAGAAATATGACAATAAACCAAACAAGTGATTAAGCATTGTACAAATACATGAAATAGGCTAAAAACAAGTGTTTCTATTACTACTGTGACATTTTTGTTATAATAACTTCCATCGAGCCTTGCAAACCAATTAAAATTATTGTGCATGACTATATGTCTTCCTCTCCAAATGTACCCAAACGTGTCAAGAGTGTGTCTTCCTCCCCTCAGCCTTGAATTATTTGTAGTTTTACATTTGGGTGCAAGAAAACAAATCACCCCTTACCAGTAAATTATAACTACGTGGGTAAACATTACTATGGGATAGTAAGCATTACTATGAGTTATTACATACAAAATTAGCCCAATGAATTTCCTCTTATTTGTACTTCCATGTGCTAACCCTCGACTAACCTTTGTGCGTAGTATCCTTCTGTGAAATGCTCCTCTGTGCAGATCTCCAAAGCTTGTCACCCAAAACACAACTCCAATAGGCCCCCAATACTCACATGTGGCTAATGCTCAATCCATTTAGTGTTTCTAATATTCTAGTTAGGGAACCATTTCCTTTATAGCCACGATAATTTTTCTCAAATGTTTTCTTTGCAGTATCCATCTTTGCCTCAACTTCCTCTACTTGCCCAAAAATCGGTTTTCCAACTTTAAGGTAGTAGGATCTTCACCTTCGCTTCACTTTCTTCAGTGCTTGTTTGATAATCTAGTGCATGGTCTCAATTCATTTTGTGACCTTCAATGCTTCATCCTATAATGTCTCGATCTTTTGTTCCAATTATTTCTCATCAAATCTCATCTGAGTAATTTTCTTTTTTATATATGCATTTTCTAACATTTTAGCCCTTCACTCATTTAATGATAGTGTGTTTAGGTTTCCCTCAAGGTTTTGTGCCTTCTCCTACATTGTTTGAATCCTTTCTGCCACTTCCTTTAAATCTTCACTTTCCAGCAGCCTATCCCAAATCTGGATGCCATGATCATATATTCTATTGCATTATGCTTGTAATCCTCTAATTTGTTTCACTGTCAGTGTTACCCCACATTCCTTCTCTCTATGCTTCCTTTCTTCTAGTGGAGTGCTTGGCTTAGTCTACAACTCCAACTCCACAACTTTAGATTTTAGACCCTAAATGGCCGCATAAATATTTTCCAATTTCCCCTCTACTGGTGTATCCACCTAATCAAGGCTTATGGGAGGTTGTTGTAGACCTCATGGGATGTTGACAATTGTCCCAATCCTATGGTTTTTATACTTGTATGGAACTATAGTTCCTGTGTGATACTTCATTGTGGTTTGTGCAATGTGTCTAACAATTGTTGTCATAAGAAAAACTCAACATGGCTAAAATATTTTGCTCACTATTGCATTTATATCATTTGAAATTCTATTTCCTTTGGCAATATTTGTAGTGTGTGGAATTCTACTGATGTTGAAGATGGTTGGGGCTCCACAGTCCTTATGTTGGTCATCGTCAGTGTGCTTTGTGCTTCTTTTTGTTATGTCCTTCTTGTCTGTGTCAGGGATAGTCTACTAGATTCCAATAATTGTCAGAGTTTATCCAACTACTCTGATGTACTTAAATGTATATTTTGTTACTGTTGTGCTACTTTTTCAAGTGCCTTTCCTATTTTCTCCTTAACTTGATCCCCAATCTCTTCCATTTCATCATTAGACAATAACTGGATTTGGATGAACACTCGTTTCTTTTCTTTCCTTTATTTTCATGAACGGGAAGTTCCTTCTTCTATCATCTACTATTACTTGTGCTTGTACCCAACCCATGTAGTGTCTTCTTCCTGGGACTTTTCTTTCCCTGTCTCCCACACAAACTCATGAGCAAATTGATTCTTGTTTTTGTTGATATTCTCAACCTCATCTTCTTCCTCCATTGGGACTTTCCATTATGCTTTCCAGTCATTGACGAAGTTACTAACATTTAATTCTTTTAGACTATAGTGGCTCTAAAGCCACTTCTTGGTAGGATCCCTCTTTGGATGAATATATGTGAACCGTGGGGTGGCCTTAAATCATGCAATCCCCTTGTAAGCATCTACACTATTCAGTAGTATGTGTTGTATGATATCGATCATATTTTTTACCATATCCATGTATAAATAAAATGTTTATTTATTTTCCAATTGCCTCTACATATGCACAGTATGCCATAATGAGGCATACTTAGGGACCAAGAATTATTTTTGCACCTTTTCTAGAAATCATGTTTCCTCTAGCTCCCTAGATTCAACTAGACAAATGAGAATTAGGAGCCATGTATACAGGAATTGTGTGTTATTTTCTTGTCTATCTGAGACTATATAAAAAATTGGTTTAAAAGAAATTTGGCCCATTTCATATTGACCCTTATTATGACTTTGCTATTGTCGCAATCACTCCTATCAATACTTGTTGCTTGAGTCATTTTTGCAATAATTTTAATGGCATAACCAAGGACACAAGCCTTCCTACATTCTCATTGATGATAAGAATATTGAAACCATGCTCAACCCTATGTGTGCCATGGTTTTCCTTCACCTCCTCACATAGGGCTTCCTCCCTCCTTTTGCTTGTGAAAACTAGTTATGGGTCTTCACCTAATGTCAGAAACCTTGTAATTATTCCAATAACATGTGTACCTATTCAAGTTGGTTGGTCAATCTATAGAAACTCTCTATGGAGAGAACTTAACAAGTACTTAACATATTAAAGTATCTTGATGATGCAACCAAAATATAGGATTTCAACTAAGTTTGAGGTACTTGACCGTGTTAGGCTGCACAACTATTGAGATTTTGTCACTGCAACAAACACCCACCAAAAATATGCCTACACTTAAATTTTAGAGCGTCCTTCCGATTTTACGATCTTTCATTCCAAGATGATCATAGCCACATCATGATTTCTTGATGTCTTCCTATGATATTTTAACTGTTGAAGTCACTTGCATATGCTTTCTTATATTTTTAAGATTCACAAGAATACCTCTTCCTAGTAGGCTCAACAGTCAATGTTTGCCTTTGAAAATAGGCATTACATAACCCTTGAAGGCAGTTCCTACGCAATATTTGTAGATAATGTCTGTGTAGTCCCTAGATGTGGTGACTGTGTTGTGCTTGATGATAGTGATTGCACAACTCCTTATGATAGTGACTCGTTAACGTTGGGAGGAAATGATTGCATAGTTCATAGAGACAATGCACCATGAAATCCCTATGGACAGTGAGTGCACAATTGTAGTTGATAGCCTCTCTAACTCTTAGTTGCAAGTGTACCATTATTGTAGTGACTTTTCTCAACTGCCACTTTTGCATGTTTTTTCTTTCAAAAGTTTAACTTTCACTTTTTAGATTGTCATTTTTACTTTCTTTCACTTTTGCAAGTGTTTCTTTTTCTTTCTTTAGGTTTTTCATGTGTCACTTTCACCTCTTTTAGCCTTTGCAAGTGTCGTTTTCACTTATTCTTACTATTGCAAGTGTCACTCTTTGTGAAACAAAGTTATAAGGCATCTTTAAAAGGAAACCTTTGTCTTTATTCTTGTACTAATGGGTTTTATCCATCATACAGATAATTAGACTTATTTGAAATTTATTGAGTGTTTTCTTGTTTCAGTCGACACTATTGTCGCAATGTGTATCTAAAGTGCCACACTTGGAGGTAAGTGTCCTTTTTTCATTGTTTCAATGGATGCATGTTAATTACGGGTGTTATGTGTTCCATTGTCATGTGTTTGGTCATTTATGACTGTGTGATCATGTTCAATTCTTATTACATGTTTCGGTCGCATATTTTCGCCTCATTGATCCCACACTTATTTAATTTCTCAAGTATCCTTGTCTTCACAACTTGTCTGTTCAATCACCCATCATTGTGCCTTCTCAAACTATGAATTGTGTAGTCCCAAGCCCTAGTCAAACATCCCTACCTCCTTGAACTATGTGTTGGGGCCTTTGTTTTGATTTTAAAAGTATTTGATTATTTTGGATTTCCATAGAACGAAGAGGAAACGGGTGGTGACAGCAAGGATCAGTTTGTGGTGAAGACAGCTAAGGCAGAAGGCAGGAATAAGAAGTTGTGGGATTGTTGCCAAAATGTGTCAACAGAAGGCAGAGGCAGCTGAGTGGACAAGATGGATGAGATGCAGCCAAGGGAAGTAATAGTCAAGTGGGAACTTGCATTGCAAACGATAGAAGGAATACAAAAGAAGAAATCCATAAGGAGAAAGGGCTTGGCTGGTTGCGTTGTGATAGAGTAGGAGCATCTAGACGTGGATAAGTAGGACCTCTTAGTTGAATATTAAACCTTTGAGTCTATAGTAGGAAGTTAGAACCTATAATCGGGTATTTCCTGTAGCTATCTATGGCTAAGACAACGTATTATGTATTTATCTTCTATTGACATAAGATGACTTATGATTTGGACTCGTTTCTTAGTATGATGTATGTGTTTGCTTATGATGTATGGATCTGCTAAAATTTTAAATATACTGCAAGTCTATGTATGTGGTAGCTTCATAGTGTTGAATGATATGTTGTTGTCATGAATGTGTGTATGATGTTATTTACATATTGATGGTTGACATACACTTGACCCAATGACAAACCCTTCTTATTTATGGTCGCAGTGTGCCTCAGGTGAGACTCCTTACCCTTTTCGTAACATGAAAATGTCAGGATTTTCCTAGACTACAATAAGCCATTGCTGGCCCTCCATGCCTGAACCCAGTGTCTCCCCCTGATGACACTATTGTGTCAACAAATGGTTCCATTGTTGTAACCTGAAGATACAAGTACTCCTTCGGAACATGGTGTCAAGGATATTCAAGAAAGAGATTAAGGATTGGTGGAATAACATAGTAGATCAATTTATGGTGAAACAAGCTATTCAAATGGGTCAACCGATTGCCAAAGTTAGCGAAGAAACTTTGTATGCTAAGGGTGATAGTGACCAGTACGAGATCTTCTAGTGCAAGTTCCCAGAAGGCTTGTATAATTGGTTAAGTAGGTTGAAAGTACAGAATCAATCATGTGGAACGACATCAGCTCATCACAACTGGACTTCCTCAGACCTTGTATCACTCCAACAGTTAGACACTGACTTGACAAGGGCAGTCAACTTTTGGATAAAGACTATACTGTAGGGGTATAAAGTTTAGTTTTCCACAAAAAGTTTTCAATCCTTCTCAAGGGTGGAAGCGGTGTTCGGGTCCGATATAAGAGGAAGGGTGGTGAAGGAAGTGTCGTTGTGGATTAAAATGTTCATGACAAAAGGACTACTACCCTCACCTGCCATGGCAATGGTAGCGTAAAACCCCAGTACAGGGGGAAGGGCCTAAGGGGAGAATTTTACCGATTGGGGAATAGAGATGTTGCTGAAGGAATGGATGTATAAGGGTTGCGGAAAGCTAGAGACGTTAGGGTGAAGAGGATAGTGGTATTAGCTGACAAGTGGCAGGTAAGGGTGTTTTAGACTTTGAAGAACAGAAAAACAGGACCCCACCAAGTAGGAACAGTGTCGGGGAACCCCTACGAGGAAGGGAGAGTAAAAGAAGATGCATGACAAGACAAGGCTGGCAATTGGAGAGACAAGATGAACAAATTTCGAGTACTCTCAAAGAGGAAAGGGAGGAGGAAATGGGCAACACCATGAGAAGGTTATTTCCCGAAGGAGGAGCATCCAAAAGAAGTCAACAACAATATCCCCAACGTAAAAGTAGTATTCCTCCCAAACTTCTCTTGGTTCCTTACTATAATTTAGAGAAATTTGTTATTAAAATAGCTAAAGCAATATAGGTACACTATGTGCACGAAAAATATAAGCCAAGTTTCAATACAGTATATAACAACGGAATTAGTGGTATTAGTAATATGGGACTTGCTAGGATCCTGTAATAATAGGATTCATAATTTTTAATTGGCTATGGTTAGTCTTGTAATATTGTACATACTTTTTCCTTCTGCAAAATGTTTCCCATATTAAAAAATAAAAAAATTGAAAGAGGGTATGTCCTAAAAGAATGATCAAAGGACAAAAAGAAATAAAAAGTGAAAAAAATTGAAAAATATGAAGCCCAAAAAGAAATAAAATAGATCATGAAAGTGTGCAAATTCAAATGCCAGTACTTTTTACTTTACTATGAAAAATAAGGTTGTGTGCAGCTTGTAAGAAATGCCACAATCCATGATGGTCAAATAGCTTAACCTTGACTCATTCATGTTTTAAATTTCATGTTAATAGATAGATAATGAAGAACTAGCCAAACTATTTAACCTTGGCAAATCAGTAGTTAGGTAGAGAATAGAAATGAGCTCATCAGTTTAATTTGAACCATTGGAAGTTATAAGGTTAGAATTAGATAGTTTGCAAGTCAAAATAAAAGAAAATGAAGGTTCAGCAAGATCAAATTCACCGATTAAAATGACGAAAAAATGTTAGAGTAAATAAAGGGTAGGTAGAATAAATGTTGCAAATGCACGCGGTTGCTAAGTCAAAAGCTCATTTATCATGCTTAGGGCTATGTTTCATGTGCATGAAGATATGTGAGAAAGAAAGGATATCCACTGAGCTTGTTTAACTATTTTCCCCTCATTTCACTATACCCCCACATACTTATTTGCTAATTTCCCCATTCTCCCTTCATTACTTATTAACTTACCTTTTCCCCTCATTTTGACCTTTACCCATTCATTTCACACATTCCCTTAGAAATTAACCTTCAAAACTCATCCCCCATTCCCAAAACCCTTTTCCCTACTGTGAAACCCATTCCCAATTACAAATATCACTTTCCCCCTTGTTAATTTCCCTTCTTTCCCGTCAAAAACTCACAAAAACCTCCTTATCCTAATTTTTTATGCCCCCGCGTTATCTAATAACTTCCACACTTCATATTTTCCCAATACACTTGTTTTTAACCTACCAACCCTTGGTGTAGTTTAAAAAACCCTGCCACATAACCCATGGTCCCACCTTATTTACCCGCTACTTATATTAAACCTCGACATTATGCACTAATTAATTACAATTATCTGTAATTAAATCCTAGGCCCTTCCTAATCACTTTCCCAATTCTATCCATGCAATTCAATTGCACGATAGCCCTCTAATCCCTTACCCTCAGATCCGACGGTGTACATCCATATTGTGTGGATTCATTATCTGACCAATAACAGCCCGAGAGCACGCGAGATTCGCGGTTCTGCCTGGGCATTGTTCTGCTATGTCGTGGCACTAGGCTCTTCTTGAGTGCTCATATAAAACACCACTCGCCCTCCAAAAGAGGTGTGATGACCCAGAAAACCACCTCCCTTCCTAAATCAAAAACTACCCACTGTTCATTTATAATTTCTGTGCCAAAATGTGACTGTTACCTGTTAAAAGGCCGAAAAATCCCCAATTCACTATTTTCACTCGTTTTACACTATAAATTGTTGCTTAGCCATTTGCAACACCCTGAAACCTCTGCAAACAATTGGACCACCTTATGTCACTTGAAGATGCTCCAGATACCCAATTGAAGCAACCAGTTGACAGTTGAAAGCTAAAATACCTTATGCATTCACTACTGAAGCTAGTGTACACATCAAACCATCAATTTCTAGGTATTCTTGGAAAAATCCAGAACGACCCTTGAATTTGAAAACGCACAATTTAAATTGAAAGGTTAATTAATTGAATTAATTAAGAAACCTTCCAGAAATTGAAGAGAAACCTATTTGTACATCCCAAACACTTTCACAAACTATAATTACCCTCCCACTATTCCAAAGCTACCAAACCTCACATCTAGAACCACTAAAACCCTAATTCAAATCTATAAACCCAATTATGGCTTCCCAAACCTCTCTAGACATGAGACCTCTCCAAACCCCTCACCTACACATTAACCACCTTGCATTAGCATACAGAGACTTCCAAATAAAGGACACAACTTCCCTTGCCTACCTTCTAAAGCTCCACTGCTAGAGTAGGGACAAGTTCCTAAACCAGAGCGGTGACATTCACCTTTGGGAGTCTGATTTTCCCAAGTAATTGTTTCCAAAAGTGCACCCATTCCTAGAAATCATCTACTTCTATCACGCTTGCTACATTCCCAGCTAAAGAGTCATTCTCACCCCTGAACAACCTGTGTTATTTACCATCACTACAGAATCCATAAAGCAAATGTTGCAAGTCCAACCAAGCCCAAATGAGACCACACTTTCTATTGAAGGCTTGCTTGACCCCTACATCAAGTTAGACCCTCTTAAAATAGCCCAACATTTCCAAAATTTCATCATAGAAGAGTATCATACTCCTACAGAAAGTCCTCCATATGCTGCCACCATTTTTTCTGAGACAGGAAGACAAATCATCACCATGCTCTCCTGCATCTTAGCATACACCACAAATGAACATGTGGATGAGGTTGTTCTTGCCTTCCTTCCCATCTTTTCCCCAGGAAAGCCTCCTGCTATAATGTATAACAATGCTCAGTTCATAGCAGAGAGAATGCATGAATAATTCACCAGGCTACCAACCAAGAGAGTTTTCAAATTTTCTTCAATTGTATTTCATATGTTCTTGTACTACCAGTCAAATAAATTCCGTGTTAGCATCCAAAATTTGGATACCAAAGGAAATCCAAGATCAGTCATCTACTGGACACCATTGATCCAGAAATTCTCCACTATTTTTTCCTACAAAGACTTCATTGATTTATTTTTCCAACTAGTTATGAATATGCTAACCAGTAGCCCTCAGCCCAGAATCAGTTAAGAGATCAAAGGGGTGTTACAGTTGGAAAAGAGCTTCAAAGTAGGAGACTGGTATCTGTACTAGAACTACACAAAAATAAGAATTTATGGATGCCAACTTGCCCCATACAAACTGCCTAAATACCTCCCCATGAGGATATTTGCACTAAAATACTTTAGGCAGATTATAAATTCTGATGAAGTCAACTTCCTATCAGCTAGTAAGAAGACCCAATTCAAAATGAAAAATCAATTGGGCCCCTTCATTTGTAATCCCAGAAAATTTGGACCAGAGGCAGATAAGATTTTGCAACAAATGAAATTCAATAACAGCTTTATGTGGCAATATGACCCACATGGAGTCATAAACAAGATAAGGATAAAGGTCAAATTGGGACCTTTCATCCATCATCCCACATCAGACATTGGGAGGTTTGCCGACCAATCAGAATTGTAGAAAACACACTAATAGACATGGATGGATCTAGAAAACACACTGATAGAAAACACACTGATAGAGAATACATTGATGGATCTAGAAAAATGGATTCATACAAGTTCCTTCCTGCAGGTTCCATAACTAGGAGAACTAATAAATATTCCTCCTATTTTACAGACTCCATCAAATGAGGATAGAAACACAAAGAGAACCAGGGAGGAGTGTTCCAGTTCAGCTGTGGAAACCACAGGTGAACAGTTTGAGATCAGTTATAGGAAGAGGCCTAACCTTAATCCTGTAACTGAACAGGAAGACACCATTGACTCAGTGGAAATCACTGACATTGATACAATGGTGGAAAGGAGAAAATGCACAACGACTTCAAGACAAACACACCAACCCTCAACATCAAACACTCAACTTATTGAGAGACATCTCAACGTTGAGGTCTCTTCATTCACCATGCCCGTGGTTAAAGAGAACGATATCAAAGATAGATACAAGGAAATTAAGTTGAGGAATGAGAAGTTGAATGCTGAGACTTATGCCCAATACTTCAAGGAGACACATGCAAATCAAAATAGGTTGATGTTAGCCTTTGACATCAAAACAGGAAAAATGTAAATGTCATTCATGCAACCTATAGTCCAGTAGCTAAAAACATCAACAGACTATAGGAAAACTGATTTTGAGGTTTTGGCAAGGTATATCCATCCCATTGACCAAATTGAGTTTCACAAGTAGGCAGGTGAGATGATATATTCCACCTTGACAGGTAAATATATGGCTGCACATAAGCTGCAAAGTTCATTGGACAAAATTACAACACAATACAAACTGGAGAAGGCCTTCTGATAGGCCAAAGATAACAGAATCAAGTTTCTAGAAGACTTGGTCATTGAGCTGGGACATGATCCCAATGATATCAAGGCTGCTGAGAAGTTGATAACTAAAAAGAATGAGGACATTGCTGCTCTCAAAAAACAACTCAAATTTCCTCATTCAGAGCACCCACAGACAAAAGAACTCCTTGAAAGCCAAACACATCAGGAGGAAATGATGGACCTTGTTTCATAACTCAATGTTCTATTGAAGGAAATGGAGAAGGATTTGGACAGCTTGATACAAATAAAATAAGCTAGTCTTGAGACTACCACTGCCACTATTATCCCAGCAGTCACTACTGCAGTACCATTTACCTTCGCAACTACATTGGCTCCTACAACTCCTCTGGCTACATCATTACCAGCTGCCACAACATCTGCATCAGTAACAGGGTCGACAACAGCAGCAACTTAGCCAAGTGATGAGGCAAGTAAGTTGGTCAAGGCAGTGGAAGACATGTCCATTTAGACCACACAAATAAATAAGCTTAAGGAAATGATAATCAGTCTAGAGAATCACAATAAGCATGCCTAGATTATGCACAAAGAAGAAGTACATAAGGCAACCAAAATGAATGAAAGGATAAAGAGCTTAGAGAAAGAGCTGACATTAAAGGAGCCACTTGGCCAAGCTAAGGACCAATTAAGGGCCAATATCATTGACTGTATCAATGATATTTGGCCATCCATTCAATTAATATTTGAGAAAAATGACTTAGTGAAAGAGGCTACAGAAGCCATATAGAGAGTTAAAGCAGAACTGGGAGACATGCCAGAGGAAGCCACTAGAATAATTCATTTCCTCAACTCCAAGAACAAATATGCATTGCATGAGCTGGAGATACATGACAGGACTGACACAATACTAGAGGTAAAAGATGTCATCAACAAAAGGAATTTGATGATTAACCTTGAAGATAAATGCCAAATCATGCAGCTAGATATAGACAGGTTCATGGTTAAGTTTAATGTTTTCACACAGAAAGGTCTACCAAATGCCTTGGTGATTAATGATAAATTGATGCCATAGGATGACTATAATGGGAGAATCAGAGAGCTGGCCAGAGATCAGGTAAATACTTCATCCATGAAAGTGATGCCTACTGGAAAGGTTCTATATCAGACATTGGAGAACCTGTTTTACCTCCAGCATGAGGTAAAACACCTTTCTGTAAATAAACCCACTTTTTCCAAGTACACAGAAGTAGATGAAATTTATAGGATGATGGTAAATATTCAATTACCAAAAGTAGACACATGGGAAAATTTGAATGACTTACTATAAAAGTAAGCAGTCAAAATGTGAAAATTGATAGTCAAAGTGAAAAAGGCTCAGTAAAGAAAAAGTAACAAGCGAACCAGATGAAAGAGTATCAGGTGAAACTTTCTCAATTGAAAGATCAAAGTAAAAAGAATATCAGGTGAAACTTTCTCAATTGAAAGATCAAAGTAAAAAGAATATCCAATGGGAAGACAAACAGTAGGGCAGAGAATAAACAAACAAAATATGACAGCATAAAGACAACACAACCAAATAAACAGGGACAACATACAATAGTTGAACATCTGTCTCTATCTTCTTGCATGAATATATTTCTTTCTCCTAGATTAATTCCCAAGACAGTTTGGGGTATTTTGTAAACTATTTTTGTATAAATACTTCATATTTCGAAGTATTAGGGTGGATTGCTATACATTTGTAGAGTTGTATTGATCATAAACCCGAGGGTTATTGTACCAATTTTTCAATTCAGTAGATTGGACTGAGGAATAAAAAGATTGCATTACAGGATTCATGTGTTGAACTATTACACTGAAGTATTTTCTTTGTCAAATTTTTTATGTTCTTATGTATTTAACAAACTTATGTGTTATCCAAAGTGAATGAATTAATTGGAAGCTTATTTCTGAATTTTTTTAAGTACACTTTGTCTTGAACAGTTAATCATTTTTATGTTTTCTTTTGATATCCGGATCTAAGAATCCTTAATTTCTCTCCCATCCCAGTTGACCTCTTTCACTTTTTTCATAATCCGACCTAAGGAACCCTTAATTTTTCTTTGGATCCAATTGAAACCAACTTCACCATCCAGCTTTAAGATCTAAAGTAACTCAGCTACCTTGCCCTGTAGACACTATTTTTAGAACTTGATCCAGTCCTTTTTGCTTCACATTTGACCCCATAGCCCAATGGTAAAAGACATCCCTCTATCCATCTAAGTAAGTGATCCCAACACCAAATCCAAATCAAAACCCAAGTACAATCAGAACTAGCCTAAAATAAAATAACTAAAACAAAGTTAAATCACAAAGAGAGAGCCCTCTCTGAGCATTAGGAAGGCTAGATCCTAATCTCCAAACTAGTTTTGTGGTTACCTCTATCATTTCTTTCTCAACAACTCAAAAGAGATATTGGAGTGATAACATATTGGTGACCATACCGGGGAATTCGATCCTTGGTGTAATAAAACTTTAAGGAAATATTAATTCTCATGTTTTGCCCCTTAAGGTAATTTTAGAATTATGGTTAAATTTTTTCAAAAAACAATTAAAAATTTAAAATTTTGGCTCCCAGAAAGACTCGCTATACCAGGGCAAATCTAGATCCAAACCCTACTACAATAGTTGATGACTGTGATAGGATTTTAAGGAAATAAGAAAAGGTAGAAAATCAAGCAAGTAGTAGCCATTTAGTTAAACAAATTCACTCCCCAAGGAATTATCAACTTTAGAGGATATTTTGTTTGGTTTTTCAATTGACCTTTCATTTTTTAGAACTAAATAGAAAATGCAATTCATGAAACTATGTTAGACCCTAATTTTATTCAATTCCTTGAGTCAAAAAAGGTGCCTATACGTCCGAATTTAGATAAACTTGTGTTGGAAACTCTTGATAACTAGAATATTTAACCTCTACATTGATAAGCCATATAGATGATGCTTATCTTCAACAATTAGTTGAATTAGCTGCCCTCATTGCTGCTACCTTTAAACTATCTGCAGAATCTTCAAATATTGTAAACACACCTTCC
The DNA here is from genome assembly GCA_031772625.1 of Pinus tabuliformis. Taxonomy (NCBI): domain Eukaryota; kingdom Viridiplantae; phylum Streptophyta; class Pinopsida; order Pinales; family Pinaceae; genus Pinus; species Pinus tabuliformis. Next base: position 1,061,533,877 of record CM062807.1, on the reverse strand, counting down.
TTTACTACCACCTCGCATATTATATCCACCACAATTCATTCCCCTAAACCAACTATTCCTCACCTTCCTCTTCAACCAAGCACCTCAAGCTCATCTAGTTCATCTCCAACCATCTCAAATCCTTCTTCAAGCACCACTACTTTTCCCCCTAATCAAAACAGAATATCAGCCATGGGAGATAGATATGCACCTTTGGTTTTACCAACCCAACAACATGCCATGCCCCAATATTATCAAAGAAAAATATTTTTGTTTTATGCTACTGGTCAGTATACAACCCAACAACATGTGAACAAAATGACTGATTACTTTGAATTGAATGAGATTGATGATTTTGATGTCCAAATGAGGTTATTTGCCTAGACATTGACAATGGATGTTAAGAAATGGTTCAAATGTTTACCTGCTAATCATATTGCAGATTTATCTTCTTTTCCTAGATTATTCATTGATAGATGGGAAAGAAAGAAAAACCCTCTGCAAATACTATCGGAATATGATAACATTAGAAGAGCTCCTAATGAATCAATTCAGGATCATTGTACCAGGTTCAATAGCATCTACAATGCAAGCCTTGGTAATATTAAACCTCCACCAGACCTAGCACTGTTCAAATTTCCTCATGGTTTTGACACTGACATGTCATACCAATTAAGGGAAAGAAACCCTGGAACATTAGAACAAATTCAGAGTAATGATGTTAGTGTAGAAGAAAATTTATTAGCTAATAAAGCTAGGATGATAAAAGAAAAAAGAGTTGTCATTAAAGAGGAAACTTCCACTTTTGCTGGTAAAATAGATAGTTTAGCAAAGACTGTAGAAAGAATAATGGATAGATTAGAAAACATGGAAAGAAAAACTCAGTGGGAAAATCAACAACCACCCGCAAAAAGAAACCCCAACTTTAGGGAAAATCCTAACACTGGAAAAAATGCTATACCTGATCAGCAAATTAGACCACCCTTCCAGGAAAACTATGTTGAGGGTTCACAAGACCATGAAGAAGAGGATGACACCCAGATAATCCTATTAGGGATTAAAAATGAAGAAGTTGTTTTTCTTACTAAGGAAGAACAGGAATTATACATGCTGAAACAATTGCAATTCGAATTTGGAGAATCCTTTAACTTCAAACAAGGCTATGAATCTGCTATATATGAGTTTCACAAATAGTACAGCCTCAGGAGCAAAAATAATACTAAAATTCCCACTAAGAGATCAATCCAAACCCACACTAAAAAGATAACAAAAGCTCTTGTGAACAAAGTTCTACAATTTCTCCCAAGGGGAACTCAGGAGACTTTCAGCCCAAAAATTGTAGATATAACTTCATACGAGACTCAAGCTGAAACTATTACTCAAATCATTCCAAATAAGAGAATTCAAAACAAAACTGCTCAAACACAGACTGAAGTGCCAAGTACTGAAAAAGAAGATAAAAATACACAGATCACATTTTCTAAGGAAGGGCTCGTCCAATCAGGAAAAACTCAATTTCCATTCAACATTAAGACGAAGATAGAAAATTTGAAAATATCAATTCCTTTGACCGAGCTAGTGAAAAATGAATCATATAGAGCACAAATCACTGAAACATTAAATATAGGTGAAGGAGAGGATGTTGTAAACTTGAATGACGATCAACCTGAGTTATTGTTTGGTTTTGCAGTAAATGGTAGACATCAGCAAGGGGGTATTACTCCCTTCTACATTAGCTTGAACGTTCATGAAAAAATCTTACATAATTTTATGCTAGACTCAGGGGCATCCCATAACTTAATTCCAAAAGCAATCATGGAGAGATTAAACTTATATATCACCAGACCATATAAGGACCTCTTTTCCTTTGATTTTAGCCAAGTTAAATTGCTTGGGCTGATTAAATATTTGTGTGTAACTCTGGTCCAATGCCCAACAAAGACTATTGTCATGGACATAGTAGTTGCTGATATCCCACCCAAGTATGGAATGCTATTGTCTCGCTCATGGGAAGCAAAATTATAGGGATCTCTACAGTTAGACATGTCATATGCCACCATATCTCTTTTTAGTCAACAAAGGAAACTTTACAGAGAGACCTGAATGAAATAGATGGTGAGTAGTGTAGAAGAACCACATAATTTCCCCATATACTCCATGCATTATGATATGGACTCTTTTATCTTGTACAATTGAGACAATTGAAAAAATGAAATCACAACTATAGAACAAAAATACAAAGCTCCTGATAGTGAAAACATTTTTCATGAGTCCCTATGGCATCTATATTTTGATGGATCTATGAATATATTAGGAGTAGGTGCAGGAGTTTGGATTCACAACGTGGAGAATAATAATTTTGAAGGTCATGCCATTAGATTAAACTTTAAATGCACAAACCACATGGTAGAATATGAAGCTCTAATCTTAGGACTACAAATGGTTAGAAAACATGGAGCCAAGAGAGTTTCTATCATGGGAGAGTTAGAATTGATTATAAAACAAATCAAAGGTGAGTACTTTGTGAATAATCCCAGACTTAGCCAATATAGAGAGATTATCCTAGATTTGATTAAGGACCTTCTGGAAACTGATTTTGTTGCCATTCCTTGGAAACATAATATGCAGGCTCACATTCTGGCCACTTTTTCTAGTACCTGCAAATTGCCTCTTCACCCCAACCACTAGTACATTGCAGAAGTGAGACATAGGCTTGTTATACATGACAATTTAAAATATTGGCATATCTTCTCACAAGATTAAAAAACTTATGATTTCGTGAATGTTGAAGGTGAGTTTCAAAAATGTAATGTAGATACAGACTGTATAGTAGATAATAACATAGATAGTGAAATAAATATAAATGCTTTAGATCTGAATAAACCCACTAATTTCACTAAAGCAGAAATACATAACTTAAAAAATGTAGAAATAGAAGAAATAATGAATGATGATCCTGAAATTTTCAACCTTAAAGATAACTTTTTTCCCAAGGGATTAGTCCCATTAGAAGACTTGTTTGATTCAAATGAGGTACATAGGAAACCAAAAATGGAGCCTTTAAGAGCAGACATAGAAGAATGTAACATAGGAATTGAAGAAAAACCCAAGCTTATAAAAATATCCAAAGCATTACCTTTAGATGAAAAACTGAAATATACAAGTCTATTCAAAGAGTTTCAAGATGTATTTGCCTAGAGTTATGAAGACCTTAAGTCTTATGACACCATCATAATTCAACATAATATACCTATCAAAGAATATCATAAACCTTTTAAACAGAAGCTTAGGAGAATTAATCATGTTCTTATGCCACTCATTGAAAAGGAAGTAAAAAGGATGTAAGATGCATAGATCATAACACCCATTAGGTATTCATATTGGGTCTCAAACTTAGTCACTACTAGGAAGAAAACAGGAGAAATCAGACTCTGTGTTGATTTTAGAAACTTAAACAAAGTCTCATTATTTTCTATAATTTTGTGGAAAAACCTGTGAGCAGTTTTGAAACCAACATTTCGGACTAGCTTAGTGAGTCCATCATCAGGGCAATGAGATTTATATTTGAGAAGAGAGAGCGAATTACAGAGCTTATTAATAGTTATTGAGAAATATTTTTGATGTCTTCTTCTGTAGTCGGCTTACTAATAATTAATTTAATTAATAAGAATTTAATTTATTTATTTAAATATGTATTTATTTTATTTATTATTTATTATTAATATTTATTTATTTAGATATATTCTTATTTTATTATTGTTTATTTATTTACATACATGGGTCTCTATATATATGTGTATATATATACTATTATTATAATAATAATAACAATAATTATTACCTGTTTTAGATCCTTAGCTATATGTTAGTTGTTTTATTAGAATATATATAATTTTAAGGATTAGTTTTGACTTTGTATGTTAACCAATTTTTTTTATTTTTAATGTGATCTTGTTAAATTTCATTTACAGGAGAGTAGGTTCTATTTATGTATTTCTTAATTAAATCATTTGGTTTATTAATATTAATATTTATTTCATTATATAATTAATTATTTATTTTCATTTTCATTTTCATTTTATTTTATTTATTTATTTATTTATTTTTAATAAATTCTTATTCTTTTTATTTTTATTTATTTATTTACTTATTTATTTTTCCTTTTTTTATTTTATTTTATTTTATTTTATTTTGTTTTTTTTTTATTTTTTTTAATTTTTGTTTTTTTATTAATTTATTTATTTGTTTGTTTTATTTATTAATTTATTTTTTTTTATTTATTTTATTATTATTATTATTATTATTATTATTATTATTATTTTATTTTATTTTTTTATTGCTATTATTTTATTTTATTTAATAGGGGTTTCCAGGTATTACTTAACTTTAGACCATCGTCTCTATTCATGTTATTGGAGGATTTTTCGATTTCAATTGCTTCTTTCACCCTTCTTTTTAAATAATGGTCTTCTTTGTGAATTAATTCCGCTTGTTCCATGCAAATATAGTGTGTGGAAGAACATGCATGTTCAGCTAGAGCTAATTTTTCTGACCTATTTCTTGAAATATCATTGATATGTTCTTTTAGCCTAATGCCAAATGATCTTCCTATTTCACCTATATATATTTTGCCACATGAGCAAGGAATCGAGTATACTCCTTTGTGGTTTTTTGGGTCAATTAGATCCTTGGCAGAATCTAGCATGTTTTTGATGGTGTTAGGGGGTGTGAAGGCAACCATAATGTTATGCTTGGTGAGAATTCTGGCGATTTTGTCTGTGGTTCCTTTAATATAGGGTAAGGATATTCTAGGGTTTTCTGGAGTTTTTCTTTTTTGGGTATTGGTTGTGGCTTCTTTAATTATTTTTTGGATAACATTTTTCTGATAGCCATTGTTTATAAAGACCTTGTAGAGATGGTTAAGTTCTTCTTCTAAATGTTCAGGGTCAGAGATTCTTGAAGCTCTGGTAGTTAGGGTTTTGATAACACCGACTTTTTGCTTTGGATGGTGGTGGGAGTTTGAGTGAAGATATTTGTCAGTGTGAGTTTGTTTCCTGAAGACCTGGTGACTTAGTTTGCCATTTTTCTTTGTAAGGAGGACATCTAGGAAGGGGAGCTGGTTGTCTTTTTCAATCTCAATAGTGAATTTAATGTGTTCTGAGAGACTGTTTAAGTGGGATAAGAATTCATTAAGTTTATCTAAACCATGTCTCCATTTAGCGAAAATATCATCTACATATCTTTTCCATTCGTCTGGGGTAAAGGGGAAAGATTTAAGGGCCATTTGTTCAAAATGTTCCATGTATAAATTGGCAATCAGCGGAGATAAAGGCGAACCCATGGCAACTCCGTGAGTTTGCTCATAGATTTCTCCTTTGAAAGTCTCATTAAAATACAACTATCCTCTCCCAAAAATTGACCGTATTCTTTGGAGGGTAGTAGACTCATCCAGAATTTCATTACTTGATGGATTCTATGGATCTAACCAAATCTTAGTTCAACTAGAGGATCAAGCAAAAACTGCATTTACTACTCCTTGGGGTACTTTCATGTATTTGAAAATGCCTTTGAATGCAGGAGCTACATTACAAATAGCTATGGTTATATCTTTTACCTAAGAAATTCATGACTTTCTAGTTGTTTACCAAGATGACATCACAATCTTTTTTAAATTAGATAACGAACATCTAGATCACCTAGGAAGTGTTTTCATTAAATGTGGAAAATTTAGTATTTCCTTAAATCCGAAAAAGACACTCTTTGGTGTAGAAGAAGGTAAACACTTGGGACACATAATATCCAAAGATGGAATTAGAATAGATCCAGCTAGAATAGAGGCAATCCTGACCATCACTCATTCTAGAAACATCAAATAATTACAATCATTTTTAGGAAAAATAAATCTTCTTAGGAGAATCATTTCAAACTTAACAAAATTAATTAGAGAGTTAAACAACATGTTGAACAAAGATTCAACACTTAAGTGGATAGTAGAGGCTAAACAAACTTTTGAGGCAATCAAGGAAGCCCTTACCAAAACTCTAGTCCTCTTAAGTCCTGATTTCAACAAAGATTTTATAATTTTTTCTTTTGCTTCAGAACATACTGTTGCAGTAGTCTTGTTGCAAAAGAATGATCAAGGATATGAGCAACCTATTGCATTTTTTAGAAAATGTTTGAGAGTTGCTACACTAAAGTACAAAATAATGGAAAAACAAGCACTTGCTTTAATGAAAGCTATTAAATATTTCAGAGTATACATCTTGTATTCACACATCATTGCTTATGTTCCAAATTTAGTAGCAAAGGACATTTTCACACAAAATGGGCCTGAAGGAAAGAGAGGCAAATGGATTGCCACTATTTTGGACTATGACATAGAAATAAAGCCTACAAAACTTATCAAAGGCCAAGGTTTAGCTAAACTCATGGCTGAATCGAATGGTTAGGCCTTACATATAAATTTCATTGGTGCTCTAGACAATCAGGAAGAGATAGCGACTCCACAGATCAGTGAACCTTTTACAGATTCACCTTGGTATGAAAATATCATATTTGTCTTACTAAACATACAAGCTCCTCCTGGTTTATCTAGAACTAAATCTAGATTTTTAAAAATGAAATCAATGAAATGTTGTATCATAGATAATGCTTTATTTTGGAAAGATAATGGTGACATTATTTTAAATTGTTTATTTAAAGATGAAGCTGACAAAATTATGCAAGAGTTTCAGGTAGGAGATTGTGGAGGACACCTATATTGCAAAACAACTGCCGATAAGATCATGAGGGCAGGTTTTTACTAGCCCACCCTATTTGCAGATGTTAAGAAACATGTGACCTCCTATCACAATTGCCAGATATTTGAGGGAAAAAGGAAGCTTTTACCTTTACCTCTCAAATCCATATCCACAGAAGTACCTTTTCAACAATGGGATTTAGACATCATTAGAGAAATTCACCCATCCTCCTCAGCCAAGCATAAATGGTTTTTGATAGCCACTTATTACTTTACTAAATGGATAGATGCCATTCCCTCTAGACAAGCCACAAACTCTATCATTATCTCATTCCTTGAAACAATATCCTTTCAAGATTTGGATGCCCCCAAAACATCATTAATGATATTGCAGTTGCTTTTAAATCCAAGAAAATGGTATACTTTTGTAACAAATATCACATTACCCTTGGCAATTCCACTCCCTATTACCCTCAAGGTAATGGACTTATAGAATACTCAAGGAAAAGCCTTGCCAATATCATTAAGAAACTGCTAGAAGACAACAAGAAGACATGGAACAAAAATTTGGTCAATGCCTTATGGGCAGATAGACTAACTACCAAAAAGTCCATTGGTACATCTCCTTATCAACTAGTATATGGTATGGATGCTATTTTTCCATCCTGTTTAGGAGTACCAGTGATGAAGATCATTCAAGAGTTACAGGTAGAACCAAATGATATCCAAAGGATAAATCAGACAATACACCTATAGCAAACTAGACAAGATGTCTATGTCAAATCACAAGTGATCTGGGATAAAATCAAAATTATCTTTGACAAAAAGACCAAATATGGCGACTTTTACATAGGTGATAAAGTTCTCAAATGGGATTCCAGAAGAGAAGATAAAGGTAAACATGGTGATTTTGATTTTTTATGGCAAGGCGCTTACATCATTTATGGTTATAGAGGTAACAATGCATTTTTATTGGGATAGTTAGATGGAATAGATCTACCAAGAGGACCAGTCAATGGTAGGATGTTGCAGCATTACTTATCCACAAATTAACAGTAGTTCAGTTTACTTTACTCATTGTATATAACATTGCAGAGTTTAGATTGGATTGGATGGTAATCTTTCAAGGTTGAAGCATGGAGAGAAGGCCCTAAACTTTGAAAGGTTTACAATCATAAGTATGAATAAAGCAGAGTCACAAAAGAGAAGTTTACAAGCTAACTACAATCACAGTTTCAAAGGATATTGGTCTTAAAGTTCTTGACATTTCACTAGGGAATTGCATCCCTATGTGGAGCCATAGTTAGGGTCCTATAATAATAGGATTCATAATTTTGAATTGGCTATGGTTAGTCTTATAATATTGTACATATTTTTTCTTTTTGCAAAATGTTTTCCATATTAAAAAAAAATATATATGTAAAGAGGGTATGTCCTAAAAGAATGATCAAACAACAAAAAGAAAGAAAAATATGAAAAAAGTGAAAAATGTGAACCCCAAAAAGAAATAAAACAGATCATTAAAGTGTGAAAATTCAAATGCCACTACTGTTTACTTTACTATGAAAAATAAGGTTGTGTGCAACTTGTTAGAAATGCCACAATCCATGATGGTCAAATAGTTTAATCTTGACTAATTCATGTTTTAAATTTAGTGTTAATAGATAGAGTGAAGATCTAGCCAAACTGTTTAACCTTGGCAGATTAGTAGTTAGGTAGAGAATAAAAATGAGCTCATCAGTTTAATCTGAGCGATTGGAAGTTATAGGGTTAGAATTAGATAGTTTTCTTGTCAAAAGAAAAGGAAATGAAGGGTCAGCAAGCTCAAATTCACCCATTAAAATGAAGAAAAAATGTTAGAGTAAATAAAGGATAGGTAGAAGAAATGTTGCAAATGCACAAGGTTGCTAAGTCAAAAGCTCATTTATCATGCTTAAGCCTATGTTTCATGTGCAGGAGGAAATGTGAGAAAGAAAGGATATCCACCAAGCTTGTTTAACTAATTTCCCCTCATTTTATTATACCCACACATACTTATTTTCTATTTTCCCCATTCTCCCTTCATTACTTATTAATTTCCCTCTTCCCCTCATTTTGACATTTTGTTGGCATTATGATACAGGTGTTGTCCTTGATGGCAACTCACTTAGAGGTATGATACAAGTGTTGTCCTTAATGGAAACTCACTCAGATGACATATCATAGTGCAACAGGTCAAGAGAGAGGTATACGCAGGTTAACCTTGATGAAAGTGCATATACATGCGGGTGAGAAGAAAAAAAGGCGCATATACGTACACACGCAGGTTCACAGAAGGAAAGGCGCGTACATGTCGGAAAAATAAGTTTTGGTCTGTGGTATTTGATCCATGGTATTTTAGTATTGGGCCGAAGGTATTGGTTCTAAGTGGTTTTGGACCATGGTATTGAAAGAGGCCTAAACCTATATAAGGAGAAGATCATTAGGCAAAGGGGGGAAATGCAGGTGATGAATATTTGATGAAGGGTGAGATCTAGTATGCTGGTTATGGGTTGGTGATGTTGTGCTTGATCTGAATCAAGGATGCACCTATGCGGTTGATGATGGATGATGGATCGGGATCATCAGGCTTGGAATGTATTATCATTATGTGGTTTGATCACAGATAGACTAGATCTAAATTATTGACGTATGTTTTATTGTATGAGCATTATGATTTGGGTATCACTGATGTCTAGAACAGCTGCAAAGTTCTAAGTTAATATTTGCAGATGTGTACATGGGTTTTTTTTGGTAAAAGCACGTATGTACGCTGGTTTGATTCATCATAGCATCGTACACATTATGGAGTATGATATTTGAAGTTGCAGTTGGGTCTGGTTGTTATTGCATAGTTCTGTGTTCGGCTCTGTGTTCTGGTTACTGTGTTTTGACGATAGGGTTTCAATGATCCATTATTGGGTGATTCAGAGATTGATGATGCAAGTCTAGTTGATGATTGTATTGCAGTGGTGATTGTTTTGTATTTATGGATCCAGTATGAAAATTTATGAAACGTGGTCCCTAGAAGAAAGAGAAGGTTGTAGCCTTCCGTAGTTCGGCACCTACGTACTAGTACCTTAGCTAGTACAAGAGCCAGGGGGTTGGAACTCACTTCCAGTAGTAGCTGGAGAACAAGAGAAGGTTGTAGCCTTCTGTAGGTGGCTGCCTACTTAGTGGTATGAGTCTGCGCTAGTACAATATTGTAAACAGGTTTTTCTTATATTAAAGAAAACAACAGCAGGTGGTTTTTGTCCTGCATTGGGTTTCCACCTTATATCATGGTGTTCATGTGTGCTTCTTATGTGTGATGACCTATTCTGTTTTATTGCACCTATTTACTGTTCATATGGTTAATGAAGTTCTGATGCACTGGTTAAAGAACAACATATAAAGGATTAACTGAATCATAAGTTTATTGGATATACGCTAGTTGCATTAAACAGAGTTGCGTCTACACGTGGGTTCCCTTAACTAAAGTAGCGTATATGTATTTGAGTATGGAAATGAAAAAGTGTTTGATTTGATAATACTGATTCACCCCCCCCCTCTCAGTATTATTTCCAACAATTGGTATCAGAGCAGGTCCTTCGGTAGAAGCTTGATCGCTTGAAGGAGAACCGTAGAACAATGGGAAAGAAAGCGCATCAGAGGAGGAGGACAGCTCAAAAGAACAATGACAGCCTATCGTTAAGTGGAAGCAAGTATTTGGATTCTGAATCACCTTAGATAGAAGATGAACAAGCAAATGAAGCATCAGATAAAATCATAGATCAACAAGATCTACTTAGCAAAAGGGAGAGTGCCCTCAAGGAAGAAATTATCAACTTAAAAGCTCAGCTGGAATGTGCCTTCAGAGTTCGTCAAATGCTACAGGAGCTAAATGAAAAACAAGAAAAAGAGATTCTCAAACTAAGGCAACAAGTGGAAGAAGGAAGAAATTCTGAAATTTTTTTGAAAAAGCAATGTCTGGAAAAGGAAGAACAACATCAGGTTGAGGTAAATATCTTGAAAGGTAAATTAGAAGAAAAGGATAAAATATTACGATTTCAAGACAGTACTAAGATTTTGGATGATATTCTTAGTAGTCAAAGGTCACCTGCTATCAAAAATAGTTTTTGTTTCTATCAATCTGTTGAAGGTGAGGCAAGGAACTCTAATGAGAAATCTGAAATGCTCAACAAGGAAATGAGAAGACAACCCCATCAACAGCCAAGGAAAGAAATTCCTCAAAGAATATCTTTTGCTCCTAATTGTGGAAGTGATAGATGATTATTTCCTCCAATGAATAATGTTGAATGTTATGTATGTCATAATCTTGGACATGTTGTAGCCATATGCAAAAGTATAATGGTTCAAGACCATCACTCAAAAAGATCATCATGTTCCAGATATTTTAAGGGATATTGTTTTGCTTGCAATATGTTTGGTCACAAAGCCATTGACTGCTATAGGAGGAATATGAGACATGTAAGATGTTATGCATGTAACAAGCTTGGACATATAGCAAAGGAATGCAGGAGAAGATTTTGGACACCATACCAAAAGGAGAAAACGTCATCACAGTTGAAGATATGGAAGAAAAAGGAAGTACAGCCAGAAAGATGTGGCATAGCAGAATATACAGACATCACAGACTTAGAGGAAGTGGAAAGTGTGGAACATCTGTGTTCTAAATCTCATACATAGGTTTCATGAAGATAAGTCACGTATATACATGAGTTAGACGTTGCACAGTCGCGTTTATGGAGCTCTGAAGAAAAATAGTAGAACAGACTGAGGAAATAGTTTTGTCGTGGTATATGATGGTTGGCGCAGGCTCAAGGGGATCATATGATTCGAATAATGCATTGTTGGCATTATGGTTAGAAATCCTTGGTGATGATGCTTATTGACATATCTTGCTACTCATTGTTGATTGACCAAGAGAATGGATTGCAGGTTAAGATGCTTATAGTGCAGATCATATAGTGTATGATAACTGCTGATAACTGTCATGGTCTTGTCGAGATCCATGGTCTTGGTGAGTCATATGATGTATCTTGTTACCCCACTATGCATGGGATGGATGATGTAATGTTTCTTAGTTTCAATTCACGTATAAACTTTTGGTATATCCCCACTTGGTTGGCTAGATGAGTAAAAATGGTGTATCCCCACTTGTTTGGGAGATTGATGTATGTATGAGTCTTTAGGAAGGTCATTGGCAATGTATGTATAGAGTCATGTTATGCTTTTGCGGACCTTGCATGTGCTTAGTGGGAGCATGGACGGATTGGTACATCTTGGCATGTACAAAGGGCGAGCTCAATCAAAGATCTCAGCAGGTACTCAGGGGGAGTATGGACAGCAGAATGTATATCAAGAAAGAGAATATTTGGGTCCACCCTTTGCCCTTGATGTCAAAGGGGGAGAGTGACTTGGTGTGGTGGTTGCCATCAAGTCCAAAGGGGGAGATTGTTAGCATTATGATACAGGTGTTGTCCTTGATGGCAACTTACTCAGAGGTATGATACAGGTGTTTTCCTTAATGGAAACTCACTCAGATGACAGATCATAGTGTAGCAGGTCAAGAGAGAGGTATACGCAGGTTAACCTTCATGAAAGTGCGTATACACGTGGGTGAGAAGAACAAAAGGCGCGTATACGTACACACATAGGTTCACAAAAGGAAGGACACGTACATGTCGGAAAACTAAGTTTTGGTCCATGGTATTTGATCCATGGTATTTTAGTATTGGGTCCAAGGTATTGGTTCTAAGTGGTTTTGGACCATGGTATTGAAAGAGGCCTAAACCTATATAAGGAGAAGATCATTAGGCAAAGTGGGGAAGTGCAAGTGATGAATATCTGATGAAGGGCGAGATCTAGTATGCTAGTTATGGGTTGGTGATGTTGTGCTTGATCTGAATCAAGGATGCACCTATGCGGTTGATGATGGATGATGGATCAGGATCATAAGGCTTGGAATGTATTATCATTATGTGGTTTGATCATGGATAGACTAGATCTGAAATATTGACGCATGTTTTATTGTATGAATGTTATGATCTGGGTATGACTGATGTTTGGAATAGCTGCAAAGTTCTGAGTTAATATTTGCAGATGCGTACGCGGGTTCGCTTTGGTAAAAGCATGTATGTACGCTGGTTTGATTCATCATAGTAGCATATACATTATGAAGTATGATATTTGAAGTTGTAGTTGGGTCTGGTTGTTATTGTAGAGTTCTATGTTCTGCTCTATGTTTTGGTTACTGTGTTTTGACGACAGCGTTTCAGTGATTCAGTATTGGGTGATTCAGAGATTGATGATGCAAGTGTAGTTGATGATTGTATTGCAGTCGTGATTGTTTTGTATTTATAGATCTAGTATGAAAATTTATGAAACGTGGTCCCTAGAAGAAAGAGAAGGTTGTAGCCTTCCGTAGGTCAGCACCTACGTACTAGTACCTCAGCTAGTACAAGAGCCAGGGGGTTGGAGCTCCCTTCCAGTAGTAGCTAGAGAATGAGAGAAGGTTGTAGCCTTCTGCAGGTGGGTGCCTACGTACTGGTATGAGTCTGCGCCAGTACAAGATTGTAAACAGGTTTTTCTTATATTAAAGAAAACAGTAGCAAGTGGTTTTTGTCCCGCATTGGGTTTCCACCTTATATCATGGTGTTCATGTGTGCTTCTTATGTGTGATGATCTGTTTTATTTTACTGCACATGTTTACTGTTCATATGGTTAATGAATTTCTGATTCACTGATTAAAGAACAACATATAAAGGATTAAGTGAATCATAAGTGTACTGGATATACGCTAGTTGCATTAAACACAGTTGCGTGTACACGGGGGTTCCCTTAACTAGAGTAGCGTATATGTATCTGAGTATGGAAATGAAAAAGTGTTTGATTTGATAATACTGATTCACCCCCCCCCCCCATCTCAGTATTATTTCCAAAACCTTTACCCCTTCATTTCACACATTCCCCTAGAAATTACCCTTCAAAAATCATCCCCCCTTCCCAAAATCCTTTTTTCTAGTGTGAAACCCGTTCCCCATTACAAATATCACTTTCCCCCTTATTAATTACCTTATTTCCCCTCAAAAGCCCACAAAACCCCCGTTATGCTAAGTTTTTATGCCCCCACTTTATCTAATTAACTTCCTCGCTACATATTTCCTCAATACCCTTTTTTTTTAACCCACCAACCCTTGGTGTAGTTGAAAAACCCTGGAACATAACCTGTGGTCCCACCTTATTTACCCACTGCTTATATTAAAGCCTGACATTATGCGGTAATTAATTACAATTATCCGTAATTAAATCCCGCCCCACCAAATCACTTTCGCGATTCTATTTGTGCAACTTAATTGCGCGATAGCCCTTCGATCTCTCACCTCCAAATCCAATGGTGTACAAACATATGGCGTGAATTCATTATCTGATCGATAAAAGCCTGAGAGCATGCGAGATTCGTGGTTTTGTCTGGGCACTGTTTTGCTACGTGGCGGCATGAGGCTAGATCACATGCTCATGAAAAATAACACTGGCCATCCAAAAGCGGTGTGATGACCCAGAAAACCACCTCCTCACCTAAACCGAAAACTGCCCATTATTCATTTATAATTTCCACATCAAAATGTGGTTGTTACCCATTAAAATGCCGAAAAAGCCATAATTCTCTCTTTTCGCTCGTTTTTCACTGCAAATTGCTACTTAGCCATTTGTGACACCTTGAAACCTCTGTGACCAATTTGACCACCTTGTGTCACCTAAAGATGCTCTGGATACCAAATTGAAGCAACTAGTTGACAGTTGAAAGCTACGGTACCTTTTGCATTCACTACTGAACCCAGTCCGCACGACAGACCATCAATTTCTAGGTATTCTTGGAAAAAACCAGAACGTCCCTTGAATTTGAAAAAACACAGTTTAAATTGAAAGGTTAATTAATTGAATTAATTAAGAAATCTTCTAGAAATTGAATAGAAACCTATTTGTACATCCCAGGCCCTTTTACAAACTGTAGTTACCATCCCACTATTCAAGAGCTTCAAAACCTCACTTCTAAAACAACTGAAACCCTAATTCAAATATATAAACCCAATTATGGCTTCCCAAACCTCTCTAGACGTGAGACCTCTGCAAACCCCTCACCGGGACATTGACCACCTTGCATTAGCAGACAGAGACTTCCAAATTAAGGACACAGCTTCCCATGCCTACCTTCTAAAGCTCCACTGTTGGAGTAAGGACAAGTTCTTAAACCGGAGCGATGACATTCACCTTTGGGAGTCTAATTTTCCCAAGTATTTGTTTCCAGAAGTGCACCCATTCCCAGAAATCATCCACTTTTGTCATGCTTTCTACATTCCCAGCTAAAGAGCCATTGTCACCCTTGACCAACAGGTTTTATTTACCATCACTACAGAATCCATAAACCAAATGCTGCAAGTCTAACCAAGCCCAAATGAGACCCCACTTTCTATTGAAGGCTTGCTTGACCTCTACACCAAGTTAGACCCTCCTAGAATAGCCCAAATTTTCCAAAATTTCATCATAGAGGAGTGTCATACTCCTATAGAATGTCCTCCATATGATGCCACCATTTTTTCTTAGAGAGGTAGACAAATCATCACCACGCTCTCCTGCATTTTAGGATACACAAATGATGAACATGTGGATGAGGTTTTATTGCCTTCCTTTCCATATTTTCCCTAGGAAAGCCTCCTGATATAATGTATAACTATGCTCAGTTCATAACAGACAAAATACATGAGCAGTTCACCAAGCTACCAACCGAGAGATTTTTCAAATATTCTTCAGTTTTATTTCATATGTTCTTGTACTACCAGTCAAATAAATTCCCTATCAGCATCCAAAAGTTGGAAGCCAAAGGAAATCCAAGATCAGTCATCTATTGGACACCAATGATCCAGAAATTCTCCACTATTTTTTTCCTAAAAAGACTTCATTGATTTATTTTTCCATCGAGTTATGAATATGCTAACCAGTAGCCCTCAGCCCATATTCAATCAAGAGATCAAAAGGGTGTTACAGTTGGCAAAGAACAACAAAGTGGGAGACTGGTATCTATACCAAAACCACACATAAATAAGAATCTATGGATGCCAACTTGCCCCATACAAACTGCCTAAATACCTCCCCATGAGGATATTTGCACTAGAATACTTTAGGAAGATTATAAATTCTGATGAAGTCAACTTCCTATTAGCTAGGAAGAAGACCCAATTCAAAATGAAAAATCAATTGGGCCCCTTCGTTTGTAATACCAGAGAAGTTGGACCAGAGGCAAATAAGATTTTGCAAAAAATGAAATTCAAGAACAACTTCATGTGGTAGTATGACCCTCATGGAGTCATAAACAAGCTAAGCATAAAGGTCAAACTGGGACCTTTCATCCATCATCCCAAACCAAACATTGAAAGGTTTGCCAACCAAACAGAATGGTTGGAAAACACTCTAATAGACATGGACAGTAATGTAGTTGATGTAGAGAATACATTGATTGATCTAGAAAAATAGATTGATACAAGTTCCTTCCTGTAGGTTCTAGAACTAGCAGAACCAATGAATATTCCTCCTATTTTACAGACTCCAACAAATGAGGATAGAAACACAAATAGAACTAGGGAGGGTTACAGTTTAGCTATGGAAACCATAGGTGAACAGTTTGAAATCAGTTACAGGAAGAGGCCCAAGCTTAATCCTGTAACTGAAAAGGAAGACACCATTGACTCAATGGAAATCACTGACATTGATACAATGGTGGAAAGGAGCAAAGGCACAACATCTTCTGGAGAAACACACCAGCCCTCAACATCAAACACTCAACTTATTGAGAGACAACTCAACATTAAGGTCTCTTCATTCACCAGGTTTTTTCGGGAAAACTAGTGTCCATTCAGAGCTACTAGTCCCACTAAGACGGGTAGCTATCTTAGAAGCAAACAATTCAAGGTAACTTGTGTTTTCCTTTATGAGAGATAGATGAGAGAGAAGCAAAGAGTACCAACCTTAGTCTTTCGCTTGGCTCCTTGCTTGTTTCCTCTCTCCTTTGATAGAATTTTGCCACTCCTTTGTCACTTGTCCCGCTTCAAAGAACACCTGTAGAGTCAAAGCAGCAAAATACCATCAAAGCATAGAGATCTATAACCATAAACAATGTAGAATCAAATGTACATTAACCATACAAATGCATACACAAATACAAGATTCAGAAATATAAAGTATATGGAGGAAAGATCAAATAGCTTTATTGATAGAAGTAGTAGAAGAGAGGATTACAACCTAGCTGTTTGATCCAGCATCATCCTCCCAACATGAAAGCCATCTTCACCTCATGAAAAGCTAGATCACCCAACAATACAATGTCTCAAAGAGAAACCAACAACACTTCCTTAAAAATTACAAAATTCCAACCTCTGGATCTCTAGGATGAGGGATCCATATATAGATGTTTGCAGAGGAGTGAGTCAACTTATGGAATTTTGATTAGTGTCATTTCACTAATAGTTCTTGGTTCCACTTGGAGATTTCATTATCTCTTGCTCATCCCTGGGCGAATTCAGAGAGGCAAGTGTCATATGAGCAGTTTCTAGAAGATTCTCTGAGTTTTCACCTAGCAAACTGCCTCTGCCATTTGTCTGCTCTCGCTCATCGCACTCTAAATAAGGGCTTTTTAGTATGCATCACACCCTTTGTGTGTAGCAGGTGAGATGGATCGCACCCTCAGCATGGAGCAGTCTGTATGGTCCAGTTTTGACCAGTTCTGAGTAGTTTTTCAGGGAGAACTTCTGGGAAATGATGTAATCAGTTGACCTTGATCCTTTAGGGTATGAAACAAAAATTTTAGGGGTTTGAGAGCCCTTGGTTTATTGACATATGTGATTGGGGTTGCAGTGCCCAAATATGTCTATAACAGTTGCCCCCTAAAGCATGAGGTCATAAATCTTCTGATGTTGGGTGAGATGCTTTAACATGAGGATCCGAGGTTTTTCGAACTAGAAGGTGACCTGTATTAAATAAAATACAATACATTATCTTCATATTATTTTCATGATCTAGCTGAGGCGGGCATTCCCATGCTCAGCTTTATAAATTCATTTTCATGTACATAGGATAGACAATCGTCTGTGTGGTAGACTGATGATTCTGGTAGAGTCATCATCCCTTAGCTTGGATGATTATCTGTGTAGCCATGGAGTACATTTGATGTTTTTATTTTCCTGAATGAATCGCAGCTTGGATGGATGAAACTAGATCTGGGTTCTTCAAACTTGTTCAATCTTCGCTCGATGTACAAGTTGATCCATGTGAAAAGATGTTCTGGTGTCGAACATGGAAAGACATCGTCTGATTACCAGCCAATGACGTAAGTTGTTAACAGGCACGAGAGGAATCACCAATAATGATAATGACCCTCAACGTACTGTAGTACAATTCACATGGTGTGAGTACATGAGTTGATGTCAAACACCACGTAAAATATTTTGGTCGAAGGCCATTGATGTAAACCTATCGTCGGAAGTGAGAAACTTGCCATTGAGGTATGCAAGCTTCAAAGTACTGAAAGGGTTGTTCCTAAGTCGACTTCTTCGATAATGAGCTAATGTCAACAAGAAGTGACCTGTCATAGGAGGGCCTTAATGAATCCCACATCTACGACACGGAATGGAGCAAATGATTTTTTGGAGGTGAAAATGATTTGATGATACAAGGTTCAGGGTGGCAGTCATGAAAAATGGAGCACGAAGGTATTGCAGCGGATGAGGTGTTAGCTGGGTTGGTGAATTCTTTGAGCGACTTCTCTTGAACATATCAGCAACACTAGAATGTATTGGTAGCGTTAACCACAAAATGGATGGTACAGAGGACCAATGGTGATATGACCGGGAATGGAATAACCCAACCCGACTCAATCATGGTGATGGAGTGAAATTGTCATGTTCAAGAGCGACCTGCTACCAATGAAGTTCTTCAATTTTTCTTCCATTTTTCCCCAGTCATTACTGACCAGTACCTCTTTATTTTTGTCAAGCTTGAGGAGGATAACATATGCTTGTTCTATAATTTACCCTTCGGGCAAACCTATCGATATGTTTTAGCGAGCCGAGAGATAGTCAAACTTGCTCTTGTGAATATGGACAAGTTTGTTGCTATTGTTTCAACGAGTTTAATGACAAATATAACTTCGTCCTTTTTAGTTTTAGAGAGTCTGAAAAGAGATAGAAAGGAAACTCTAGTAGTCCTTTTTTGTAGTTTTATAGAGGATGGATGGCACTTCCAGTCACTTTAACGAGCTAGAGAGGCCAATTGCTTGGCAATCTTTTCATATTTTACGAGTCTAAAAAGAGCTTAAAGGAGACTCATTTTTGAGGAATGAGTGATGTTTTCAGATAGCAACTGGTTCCAGGTAAGTTTGGAACTTTTCAATCACGACGGTGTAAAGAAGGTGGCTAATAGAATCACTCGTCACAACTATTCCTCAAAAGGGTAAACAATCAAGTGGAGGCGTATGATCGGCTAAAAAGGTGGAGGTGATGGTAAGAACATGACCAAGGCTCAAAAGCTATTAGCAATGTGATCACAAAGGTTATTTACCGAAGGTGGGTTCATTTCTTAATGAGCCTGAACTCTGGGGGAATATATGCTCATTGCTAGGTTTATTTTTTAACGAGCTAGAACTTTGCAGAAACATTGCTCGTGCCAGTCATCTATTAAGGATGTCTCTCATTAGTAGGTTCATTTTTTAGGGAGCTTGCCCCATGCAAAAATTTGCTCCGGAGCCTTTTGTATGCACGCTAGGAATGACCAACTACTGTCCTAAGGGTTAATGAACAACCGAGGTTAGGTAGGATAGTTTCGTACAAAACATTTCCTTTGCTTTGCGTCGCTACCAGTCCCGACAAAGATGAATGGTGGATCAGACCAATCACCTAACTTAAGCAGTTGAAGTTAGTAAAAATTACGGGTTTAGAGTTACGCTGGTTGCTTTTCACTTGCGTATAAAAGGTTTGCATGCCCCCAGGTATAAAGAAAAATAAAGTTTCCAGGTTACCATATGGAAGTTCTTGCATTAAAGCAAGGTTGTTTTGTCCACATTCCAGACAAAACACTCCTTTGGCCCTGTCCATCGAAATAGACAAAGGTGAAAGGTTTGGATCCACTGCCAATCACATAACCATCAATGAGGATGTCCTATTCCATACTGATCCCATATCCTAAATGGATGGGTGTGTCAGACTAGTCATATATCCTATGAGGAAACCTACCTTATATCTGGGGCTTTCCTGTTAGAGTAGACCAGGGCGCATGCCCCCTGGGTTCATCACATTCACCGAATCACTCGCGATCATTAGGTGGATGGAGTGGAGGTTGATAAGACATTCCTTGTGCAAAAAGACCATTTAGGGATGGCATTTGACTAGTAGCCGTGTTTGAACCGGGGAATGAAAGCTGGTAAACGAGCTAGACCATTCTGCCTTCATACGAGAAACACATTACCTGAAAGAGTGAGGAGACAATAACTCCCATGATGTAGATGTAGTCACGCCCAAGGAGTAGATTGTAATCTACAGGCCCTTGGACTACCATCACATTTAGATGAACGGTTTTCCTTCTCAAAGTTATAGGCAAATTTGGAAGGATCCCTAATGGTTGACTGGTTCCTTTATTGAAGCCTGACAAATTTCGAATCTCAGGCAGAAGCGATGGTGAACCAAGTGCATTCCAAGCAGTTGAGGAAAGGATACTCATAGAAGCCCCTTCATCTATGATAGTACTAGCCATGATCATTTTGTAAGCTTGTACTATGATTCAAAATGGTACATTAGATGGTAGGCGAGGTCTCGCTAATAGATTCCAATCAAAGGAAACGACTAGATTGCTTGGAGGAGGGATCAAATAAACAGCCAGATGAATCTCTTGAACTGAGGAAATTCCCTCATGTGGTAGAGGAACAGGTAGATTTCCCCCATGTTCATCGGATTCCGTGTTAACAAAAAGAATTTGAATGGTTTCATTCTCATTCTCTTTGGAGACTGTATCATCTGAAGGTGGACTTTCTTAAGACAAAACTGGGTCGACTGTCGTCTCGACCTATTGACTTTCGTCTGGTGTGGACTCAAAGGGTTTATCTTCAATGATAGGCATTTCAACCGATAATAGAGGTGTTTCGGTTGGATTTTCAACTAGCGATGGACTTGGCATGAGTTTCTTGTATCGAGGAGGAAGTCACTGCGGTGAAGTAGGACGGTTATCCAAGACTCTTTTCGCTTCGTCCAGGAAAGGGCAATGGTGGAGGGCATGATCACCTTCACATAACCTACAAGGAAACTTAGATCTTCCTTTTTTTCCCATTGACTTCATTTTCACTAGTTGACGGTGTACTCTCAACATGATAGACAGAGGTTGAAGACACCGGATTATGCAAGCGGAGAGACCAGTCTCTCAAGATCCATGGGATATAGGGACAATCTCGATGATAGTGGTCTCCTTTGCAAATGACACACAGAGATTTGGGTTTGGATGGTGCAGTGTGTGGATTTTCGCCAAACGCTGCATGGTTTCCCCCTTTCACTGTTGGGTTCTTCTTCTTCTTCTCCTTCCCTTTCTTCTTCTTCTTAGTTACTTGGTTTTTAGTGTTACTAGTTTCACCAAGCAAAGAAGAAGAATGAGAGGGAGAAACAAATGAAGTGGAAGGTGGGGGAGAAACTTTAGTATCATCTAGTTGGTGATTTGATTGCTGAGGAATAACGGTGTTTTGAATGATAGAGGTCATGAATAGCCATACTGGCAGGCCAATTGTGAGTCCTGGAAGGGACAATGTAGCCATGTGTGGAGCACCAATATCTCCCCAAGAGGAGAAAGGACTAGGATTCCCCCCAAGGGGAAATCCTTGATTGGTGGACTTCATATCTCAACCTAAGACCAACGAGGGAATAGTGATGTTATTCCGAATAAAATAAATTTTATGACACTTTGACACAACTGGCTTTTTCAATTTCTAAGAGTCGAGAAAAATCTAAAGATGACTCTAGTCGCCTTCGATTTTTCGTGAGCCTGAAGTGACAAGTGCTCAGATGGACCTTTTCTTTTAAGGAGTCTGAAAAGGAACGAAAGTGACTACTCTGGAAATCTAGACAGAGGGATTACCAATCCAATCGCAAAACTGAAATATACACCTCGGTGGTAAATTATAGAGAAATTACCAAGGAATTTACGTACGACAGTCAATCTTCCAAGATGTTGTGTTAAGTGCATTGCGATCGATAGGGTGGTAGACACGGCTTCGTAAGGATAGAGGATATTAGCCTACTGTGGTCTCCCAATATATACTCAACTATACGTGGGAGCACAAGTCTGTACTAGCACTTGTCATATCAAAGAGGAGGAGTCACCCAACCTACGATGGAAACGATAGTTACTAGGATTTACGACGCCGGAATACGTCTCTAGCCTAGACTTCTAGATGTTGTGCGTTAGGTTCCAAAGCGTTTTTATGTTCATTGAGGTTTATTTTATAGTTGATATTTCTTAAGAAGTTTTCCTTTCAAGGTTCACCACGTGATGAAGATGTACAACTCCTAAATATGCAATCTAAAATGATAAACGTTCATTTATTTTCTTTTAGCAATGAAAATCCTAGCTACTAAGGAAAATACGATTCTTTCAACATAGAGCAGAGAGCACACATTAAATGCACTTTTCCTAAACCAATTTCCACGTGCAGTCTAAATGTAAATGCACATGCATGTATTTTTTTTTCAGTTCCCTTAATGTGAGAATGACAAAAAGAAAATGAAGTACAAATCTGAACTACTTTTCCTTGAAGCGACACTTTAACAATTTCTTTTCAAAAAACGAAAGGAAGACTAAGATGACACTTTCAATTTCGAATGGAAAACTATTTTTGACACTTCAAAAATTGATAATTCAAATCAAATACAATGTCAAAAGTGTAATCGACTATCTAAAAGAGAATACTTTATGACACTCTTTTTCTTGACTGAAAACGACAGTTGCGACACTTTCGAATCAAAAGACGACAGTTCGATTAAGCTACTGTTTGCAAAGGAGGACTGTAAATGATGAAAAATATATTAAAAACATTCACAATTCCCTATCAATGGAGGCTGAATAATGTGAAGGAAGAAGGTTTCAATAGTGATATAGTGATCATCGACAACAAAACTATTGAATAGAGCTGAAAACAATGAAGAAAAAACCAAAATCTGGAGGCAGAAACAGTTTCATTCAATCATCGTACCTGTCCTTAAGGAAAACAGGGATGCATCTCACTTGTAGCACACGGGAGGTGTGATGCATCCAGTCTGCCAATGAGAGACAATGCGATGGTCTAGGGATGAGACTAAGCTTGGTTTTCACCCACAGTTTGTAGCTAAGTTCAGGGATTTAGGCTGAGCTTATGATAGATAGTAAACACAAAGTATAAGGCCTGATCTAATGCGGTTATTAAGCTACCAGCAGGGCACTTAGGATGTTTGCAAGTCAAATTTTCAGTTCATAAAAAAGCGTTGATCTACTTTGCAGTTGCATAGGAAAAGCAGTTCGAAGGCTAGCTGGCTTAACATCAAGCTTCATCTATAGTTTATAAAGCAAACAATAATAACAAACCAAAAAACTATTCGTTCCCCAATGGAGTCACCATTTTTTTTTCCAGAAAAACTAGTGTCCATTCAGAGCTACTAGTCCCACTAAGATGGGTAGATATCTTATAAACAAACAATTCAAAGTAACTTGTGTTTTCCTTTATGACAGATAGATGAGAGAGAAGCAGAGAGTACCAACCTCAGTCTTTCACTTGGCTCCTTGCTTGTTTCCTCTCTCCTTTGATAGAGCTTCCCCATTCCTTTCTCACTTGTCCCGCTTCAAAGAACACCTATAGAGTCAAAGCAACAAAATACCATCAAAGCATAGAGATCTATAACCATAAACAATGTAGAATCAAATGTACATTAACCATACAAATGCATACACAAATACAAGATTCAGAAATATACAAGTATATGGAGGAAAACTAAAATAGTTTTATTGATAGAAGTAGTAGAAGAGAGGATTACAACCCAGCCGTCTGATCTAGCATCATCCTCCCAGCATGAAAGCCCTCTTCACCTCATGAAAAGCTAGATCACCGAACAATACAATGTCTCAAAGAGAAACCAACGACACTTCCTTACAAATTACAAAATTCCACCCTCTGGATCTCTAGGATGAGGGATCCATATATAGATGTTTGCAGGGGAGTGAGTCAGCTTTTAGGATTTTGATTAGTGTCATTTCACTGATAGTTCTTGGTTCCACTTGGATATTTCATGATATCTTACTCATCCTTGGGCTAATTCAGAGAGGCAAGTGTCATATGAGCAATTTCTAGAAGATTATCTAAGTTTCCACCTAGCAAACTGCATCTGCCATTTGTCTTCTCTCGCTCATCGTACCCTACAGAAGGGCTTTTCAGTATTCATCAAACCCTTTGTGTGTCGCAGGTGAGGTTCATCACACCCTCAACATGGAGTAGTCTGTATGGTCTAGTTTTGATCAGTTCTGAGTAGTTTTTTAGGGACAACTTCTAGCAAATGATGTAATCAGTTGACCTTGATCCTTTAGGGTATGAAACAACACTTTTATGGGTTTGAGAGCCCTTGGTTTATTGACATATGTGATTGGGGTTACAGTGCCCAAATATGTCTATAACACCAGGCCCGTGGATAAAGAGAAGGATATCAAAGATAGATACAAGGAAATTAAGTTGAGTAATGAGAAGTTGAAGGCTGAGACTTATGCCCAATACTTCAGGTATACACCTACAAATCAGAATAGGTTGATGTTAGCCTTTGATATCAAAAAAGGAAAAATGCAAATGTCATTCATGCAACCTATATTCTAGCAACCAAAAACATCAACAGACTATAGGAGAATAGATTTTGAGGTTTTGGCCAGGGAAGTCCATCCCATTGACCAAATTGAGTTTCACAAGCACGTAGGTGAGATGATCTATTCCACCTTGACAGGTAAATTTATGGCTGCACATAAGCTGCAGAGTTCATTGGACAACATTACAACACAGTACAAACTGAAGAAGGCCTCCTCACAGGCCAAAGATAACATAATCAAATGACTAGAAGACTTGGTCATTGACCTAAGGCATGATCTGAATGATATCAAGGCCGCTAAGAAATTGATAAAGAAAATGAATGAGGAGATTACTGCTCTTAAAAAACAAGTCAAATTGCCTCATTCAGAGCACCCACAGACAAAAAAAAGTCCTTCAAAGCCAAACACATCAAGAGGAAATGATGGACCTTGTTTTACAACTCAATGATCAATTGAA
The DNA here is from genome assembly GCA_031772625.1 of Pinus tabuliformis. Taxonomy (NCBI): domain Eukaryota; kingdom Viridiplantae; phylum Streptophyta; class Pinopsida; order Pinales; family Pinaceae; genus Pinus; species Pinus tabuliformis. The sequence goes on along the minus strand of CM062807.1, from coordinate 1,061,508,777 downwards.
GGAAATGGAGAAGGATTTGGAAAGCTTGATACAATTTAAACAAGCTATTCTTGAGATCACCACGACCACTATTATACCAACAATCACTACTGCAGTACCATCCACCTTGGTAGCTGCATTGGCTCCTACAGCTCCACTGGCTACAACATTACCAGAAACTACAACATCTACATTAGCAACAGGGTCGACAATAATAACAGCTCAGCCAGGTGATGAGACAAGTAAGTTGGTAAGGCAATGGAAGACATGTCCATTCAGACCACACAAATAAACAAGCTTAAGGAAAAGATAATCAGTCTGGAGAATCACAATAAGCTTGCCCAGATTATGCACAAATAAGAAGTACAGAAGGAAACCATGATGAATGAAAAGATAAAGAGCTTCGAGAAAGAGTTGACATTAAAGGAGCCGCTTGGCCAAGCTAAGGAACAATTATGGGCCAATATCATTGACTTTGTCAATGATATTTATCCATCCCTTCAAGTAATATTTGGGAAAAATGACTTAGTGAAAGAGGCTACAGAAGCCATACAGTGAGTTAAAGCAGAACTGGGATACATGCCAGAGGAAGCCACTAGAATAACTCATTTCCTCAACTCCATGAACAAATATGAATTGTAGGAGCTAGAGGTACCTGATAGGACTGGAACAATACTAGAGCTAAGAAAGTTCCTCACCGAGAGGAATTTGATGATTAACCTTGAAGATAAATGCCAAACCATGCAGCTAGCTATAGATAGGTTCGTGGTTAAGTTTGATGTTTTGAGGCAGAAAGGTTTACCAAATCCCTTGGTGATTAATGATAAATTGATTCCACAAGATGACTACAACAGGAGAATCAGAGAGGTCGCCAGAGATTAGGTAAATACTTCGTCCATGAAAGGGATTCCTACTGGAAAGGTTCTATATCAAACATTTGAGAACTTGTTTTACCTCCAGGATGAGGTAAAACACCCTTTTGTAAATAAACCCACTTTTTCCAGGCACACAGAAACAGATGTAATTTATAGGAGGATGGTAAATATTCAATTACCAGAGGTAGTCACATGGGAAAATTTGAATGAATTACTATACAAATACACAATCAAAATGTCAAAATTGACAGTCAAAGTCAAAAAGGCACAGTAAAGAAAAAGTAACAGGCCAACCAGATGAAAGAGTATCAAGTGAAAGTGTATCAGTTGAAAGATCAAAGTAAAAATAATAGCCAGCATGAAGATCAACAGTAGGGCATAAAATAAACATTAAAATATCAGAGCATAAAGACAACACAACCAAATAAATAGGGACAACATACATTAGTTGAACATCTGCCTCTATCTTCTTGCATGGAGATATTTCTTTCTCCTAGATTAATTCCCAAGATAGCTTGGGATATTTTGTAAACTATTTTTGTATAAATACTTCATATTTCGAAGGATAGGGGTGGATTTCTATACATTTGTAGAGTTGTATTGATGATAAACATGAGGGTTATTGTACCAATATTTCAAGTCAGTAGACTAGACTGAGGAATAAAAAGATTTCATTAAAGGATTCATGTGTTGAGCTATTACAGTTAAGTATTTTCCTTATCAAATTTGTTATCTTCTTATGCAATTCACAAACTTACATGTTATCTAAAGTGAATGAATTAACAATAGATTTATTTCAGGATTTGTTTAAGTACACTCTGTCTTGAACAGTTAATCATTTCTATGTTTTCTTCTGACATCCAAATCTGAGGATCCTTAATTTCTCTTCCATACCGATTAAGCTCTTTCACTTCTTTGGTAATCTAGCCTAATGAACCCTTAATTTCTCTTTGGATCCGATTGAAACCAACTTCACCATCCAGCCTTAAGATCTGAAATAACTCAGCTACCTTGCCCTGTAGACACTATTTTTAGAACTTGATCTAGTCTTGTTTTCTTGACATTTGACCCCATAGCCCAATGGTAAAAAACATCCCTCTATCAATCTAGGTAAGTGATCCCACCACCAAATCCAAATCAAAACCCAAGTACAATCATAACTAGCCTAAAATCAAATAACTAAAACAAAGTTAAATCATAAAGAGAGAGCCCTCTCTGAGCATTAGGAAGGCTAGATCCTAATCTCCAAAGTAGGTTTGTGGTTACGTCTATCATTTATTTCTCAACAACTCAAAAGAAATATTGGAGTGATAATAGGATTGCAAAGATCTCAACAACCCAGAACCAAGGGATTTGTGTTATTGGCACATACTCAAATAAACATGGCCGAATCTTTTACCAGATACTTAGATTTTGTAGGTACAAGAAATGGAGACGTAGAATAGCACTGGTATCTTTGCGAAGCTATATGGAGAGTAGGAAAGACACCAAACAATGTCAAAACAGTTCAATTCCAGACCACACTAAGGGAGAGAGATCTGCGTTGGTTTATAAAAATGGCAGAACATAACCAAAATCGCATAGTAGATGAGATCAAGAGGGGGTTCTTGCAAAAATTCAAAGTAGCTTAGACTGACCAACAAGGGCTATCACGGCTATGGGAAATCAAAAAAAAGGAAGATGAAACTGCTTGGGAACTAATGCAAATATTTAAGGATTCCATTGCTAAGTTAAGTCACACCCTAGATCCTAATCACCAAAGAGACTAGTTCATCAAGGTGCTCTTGCCCCTTACAAGGATATCGTTAACGCAACAGAAGATCGAGAGTCTCCAAGATGCTTTAGATAAAGTGTCATGCACAAGGCTATGCACGTTATCAGCATGAATATCATGAAGGGATGGGATTGCAGGATCCATCGATTATGGGACTTCAAAATCATATTGCCACCTTAACAGAGAAATTGAAGGATTTAGAGTGAGTTCGGCTAGTCAGGCCCAATGTATGGTGCACACACTACATGATGGAGGGACATTTCATGGCAGAATGTCTGAGGTTGTGGGGGATTAACCATTCAAGGGGAATTGCTAGATCATCAAGAACCCCACCAAGAGTAGGAGTTGTGGCAGTAGGAGCGCAAGGAGCTTTCCCCTTACAAAACAATTAGGAATACTGTGAAATTTGTAAGATGTATGCACATCTACCATAGATGTTCCCGATACTACAAAATCACTCCAACGTCCCTAATAACAACTATTGTGAGTTTTGTGCATCTACAATGCATCACACTAACCAGTGCAAGCCATTGGATGCTTTAGAAAATTGATTTTACAGGTCGACGTTCAGAATGAATGAGTCCAATGGGGGAGGATGAAGAATGGGGGGAAGAGGTCCCATAAGATGTTACAACTATGATTAAGAGGGGCACGTTGCTAGGGAATGCCCTCTCCCCATGATATTGTGGTATTCATAATGTAGAATCAATACACATGCCACAAAGGATTGCGGAGAACTCATCCCAAAGTGGGAAGAAAGGACTAGATAGAGAGGGTTTAACTTGGTTAAAACCGAACCTCGTACAGAAAAAGGTCTTCCCATCACCAATATAAATATAATTACAACAGGAGGAAAGAAAACGGGGCAAGATCGAGGTGTGGTGGACCCACATTTGATAGTTAAGGAAGCATCCCCAAAGAAATCATAGCATCCTAAGCGATAAAAATAGTATTACCATGAGGTGGCTAAATTCTTCAAAGGGATGACCAAGATAAGGGAATATCAGAGACATAATAACCACGTGCTCAACAATTCTCATCCGATAGAAGAATGGTTTAATTTTTTCATGTATGTCGTTGAGGATGAATACATGTTAAAAGAGTTACATAAAATTTTAAAGGTAGCATTGGCAGAGGAGGAAGGGGAAGCAAAACGACAATCTACTAACTTAAGAGAAAAGCATACCAGAAGAGTGCGGTGAAATAAGAAGAGAGGCGAAAATGAATTAGGAATAAATGCTTAGGTTGTGAGATTCCAAATCAAGGACACAATGGTGGACCTAGGATCGGATGTAAACATCATTCCTAGGAAAACATGGTAGGCGATGGGGAAGCCGAAACAGAAATATTCATGGATACAATTGAGAATGGAGGATCAATTCTTTATCCTACCCATTGGAAGGCAAGAACATGTAGAAGTGGATGTGGTAGGAGTAAGGATGTACACTCAATTTGAAGTAATTAACATAATGGGTGATAAGGACCCATATCCAACACTTCTTGGGATCGGTTGGGCCTATGAGAACTATGTTTTCATCAACCTAAAGAAATAACTAATGATCTTTGAAGCATAAGGAATGACAGTGATACAACCCTTGGACCCCTATAAAGGACCGAGGTTCATAGAACCTACAGATGACAGGGATGAGTCAGGAATGTTAAACCAGCTATATACACTAACAGCAGGTAAAAGAGAATATTACATAAATCCTATAGTAGGGGGATATGTTAGCTGGAGGAGCATTCAGAGCTCGGAAGCTAATTTGGAAGCCATGTGGGATGCATGGCAGTAAGGCAGATATGAACTCGATACTAGACGCTGCAGAAAGATAGGAATGATAAATTAGATAGGGGCAGAAGTAAGTGACTATCTGAAATTCCACGACATTCAACCAGTGGACATCTCCTTGAACAAAGTAGATAGATAATTAAGGGACGGTCACAAAGTTCCCTTGCTAGATATCATGCTCCTTGCCACACCAGCAAGGTGAAAGAGAACAAACTGCAACACATTACGGGAATGGGGAGCCGTAAAGTGAGCGATGAGGGAGAGGTTCAACTAGGAGGAAGACCGCCCTCAAGATAATATGAAATATAGAGGTAATTTAGATCCTAAGAAGCACTTAGAGGCTTGCATAAGAAGTTGGGAAAAGGAAAGGATTCTGAAAGAATTTTGGGTACTTGTATTCATACATACCCTAGGTACCATTCCACAATATTGGTAGATGAAAGAGGAGCTCCATAGACAAACAGTGGACTGGGATACCATGGCAGCTTATTTCATTAGCTGCTTCTCATTCAGGGATGATGATATAAGAATGACTGAGACACTGCGGGGAATTAAAAGAATCTTGTTCACCCCAGGATAGATGGTTGAAGGTTGCATTGATGAAAAGTTCTTTCAGTATCTTTATGATACAGGTTCTCTAGAATATGTGACCTATCACAAGGTGGATGCAGAACCAGACGAGGATGAGTTATAAGGATTTAGACATCTGACCTTTGAGGAAACGGAAGGTGAAAGAGAGATTCAAGAAATTCCTGCAGGAGAAGCCGTACACCTTCTACTGATGAAATTAAGGAATAAAAATGTTGGAACAGAGGACAAACCCAGGATGGCACCTGTGGGGGATTATTGGGATGAACAGATGACAAAAGAAATTTTTGACTTGTTGCAGGAATACCAAGACTTGTTTGTAGCGTTAGTTACGGAGTTAGAAGGAATAAAAGGAGACATGGGGGGATGAAGATTTCTATGAGGAAGGATGCCCATTCAGTGAAGCACATGACATATAGATTGAACCCTAGGGTGAAGGAAAAGGTTAATAGGTAGACTGACAAAATGTTAGAAGCAGGGATTATATTTCTGGTAGATGAAGTGTAGTGGATAAGTTTGATTTTCATACAGAACAAGAAGGATGTGACAAAAATTAGGGTCTACGTTGATTATAGAATTCTGAACAATGCATGTGTGCATGATCCATTTCCGATGCCCTTCAGTGATGAAGTCCTGGACAATGTAGCAGACAATGAAGCATATTCATTCACAGATGGTTTCTTGGGCTACCATTGGGTCGAAATAGCCAAAGAGGAGAAAAGGAAGACAACGTTCACAATTGAATGGGGGTCATATGCATATCATGTAATTTCATTCGAGTTGAATAATGCACCTGTGGTCTTCTCGAGGATTGTTATAGCTGCATTCCGAGAATAAATTCATAGTTTTCTAGAAGTGTACATGGATGACTGGAAAATATATAGCCCGCTGAAGAAACACACAAGCTTACTAAAGGTCATGTTTGAAAGGTGCGGATAGTTGCAAATTTCCTTAAAACTAAAGAAGTCCATTTTTGAGGTTACATTTGTAGCAATGTTGGGCCACATTGTTTGCAAAGATAGGGTATGCGTAGATCCAGCAAAGGTTGCTATAATTGTCAACATGGAATCGCCACACAATGTAAAGTAGCTGAGATCCACTCTAGGCCATACAGGTGTTACCAGTGCTTCATTAGGAATTATGAATCAATCACAGACCCAATGGAGAAGTTACTAAAGAGGACAGAAGTATTCACTTGGATGGAGGACTGTCAACCAACATTGGATAAATTGAAAGAGAAACTGGTAAGCACTCCAACCCTTGTCTATCCATATTGGATCAAGATATTTCATGCACATATTGATGCATCAGGGATCGCACTAGGAGCAGTCTTAGTGCAAAGAGGGGAGAGAAATATGGATCACTAGGTATACTATGCTAACAGGAAGTTGTGAACTACATAAAGAAACTATACGACAATAGAGAGGGGGGCATTGGCCATGGTCTACTTTCTAGAGAAATTCAGCATTACTTGTTGGGGATGCCATTCAATTTTTTCATAGGTCATTCAGCACTGAAGTATTTAGTGAAAAAACCAGTGTTAGAAGGCAGGATATGCCGATGGTTATTACTCTTCCAAGAATTCACTTTCAAGGTTGTCATCAAACCTGGAATATTGAATGTGGGGCCGGACCATTTTTCACAACTGGAAACTAGAGAGAATGAAAGGGCATTGGATGATCAACTACCTAATGCTAACTAATTTAGAATAGAAGTAGTCTTGGATCACTTAGAAGAGATTTTTGGGCTATTGAGAACAGGGCACTGCCCAGAGGGGTATACACCAACGCAGAAGTGGGACTTAGTAGTAAGGGCAGCAGACGACCATCTAATCAAAGGACATATCTATAAGATGGGCCTTGATCAAGTCCTAAGGCATTTCATACTTAAGCACGAAATAGAAGATGTTCTATGGGAATGTCAGGATGGGGTTGCTAGAGGCCACGTAGGAGGAAAAGGCACTGCAAGGAAGATACTGCATGCAGGATTGTGGTGGTCAACCCTCCACAAATACTCTAAAGAATATGATAAGAATTGTAGCATTTGTCAAAGGGTTTGAAAGCCTTCCCGATGAGACAAACTGCCCTTAAATCTTGTTCACACAATACACATCTTCGAGAAGTGGGCAATATATTTCATCAGACCCATAACACCACTAGCATGAAATTCACATACAAGATACATAATAACCACCATTGAATATCTCACCAGATGGGCAGAAGCAACATCTATCAAATATTGTACGGTCGACACTGCCGCAAGGTTCATTTTCGAGAATATATTTTCAAGATTTGGATGCCCAAAATGCTTAACAAGTGATTAAGGAACACATTTTATAAATGAAACCATTGAGTATATTCTCAAGAATTTTATGATTTAGCATGATAAAAGTAGTCCATACCATCCATAGGCCAACAGGACTATCGAGGCATTCAACAAAATACTAGAAAAGGGTCTCACAAAATCATATTAGGTAATAGGGATTACTGGGATGAGTGGGTACCAATCATTCTATGGGCATATAGAAAAACAGTGAAAAGACTTCATAAATAAACACCATTTCTATTGGTATATGGGAAGGAAGCAGTAGCCCAACATGCTTATTTCTGAGGCAACAAGAATGACAGACAATGTAGCATTGAGACAAAGACAAAGTCAACTAATGGAACTTGACGAATCTAGGTTCTTGGCCAAATTTTACTAGTTGGTAGAGAAGAGAAGGCCAAAAGCTTGGCATGATAGGAATATCTAGAGGAAGACATTTAAGGTTGGAGACCATGTATTATTATATGTCAACAACTTCCAAAACTTCTCAGGTAGACTGTAGATGCACTAGCTGGGCCCATTCATAGTTGCGAAAATTAGAGATTATTGTTATAGCTCCAAATCTCACTCTTATGGTTTGTGATGCTGCACTCATGGCGTAGGGCAACCCCTCCTTCCAGACCTGGTCCAAAAATTTTAAAAACAGTGTTTTATTCCCTATACGCGACATTGCCCTGAGTTAAATGTGTGTACACGCGGGTCTGTGTATATCCAACCCGCGTGTATGTATTAAAACACTTAAAAAAATAAATAATTCCTTATTTTCGGGCAGAGATCGTGGGTTTTACCTGCTGATCACCTATTAGTGCCCGTGGCCCAACTGTTCCCAACCAACTCCTAACTAAAAAACTACTTTGGAGATGGTATAAAAAGACATCAAAGGGAAGGCCTAAGGGAGAGAGAAAAGAGAGCAAGATTATTATGCTGAGATTTACCCCTTAAACCAGGTCTGAAGTCCTTGGTGCTTTCTACACTTCCCCCATTTTGCATAGGAAACCCTTGTTTCCATGTGTATTGGTGATTATTCATCCTTTATGTCATCATTGAGTAAGACTTGGAAGGAGCTCTTGTTGGAGGCTTGAGGCTGGAACGAATCCGGGAGGAAGCTTTGCTTGGAGCCTGCTGAAGGTGTTTCAGGTGATATCTTTCCGTTATATGTACTTTATTTGCCTTTATATAAAAGAAACACGTCTTGGTTCCCGAAACAATCTTTCTTTATGCTTATGAGATTCTTGTCTTGAGTTCTTATGCAAGTAGTTACTTAAAGATTTTTATAACTAACTTTATAGCATGAAGATGGTTTATGTATAAGTATTGTTCCATGTACTGTTGTGTTCTTTGATTTGTTTGTTTTACAGGTCAAAGAAGAAGAAGGGAACTCCAAGAAGGGTTTGGACCCTAAAGGCCTTCTCGAACGTAGGACCTTATGTACGTACCCTTAACATTAGAATTTGCTTAAAGTAAAGATAATGGCTGTGTGTGTGTTTCTTTGAATAAGCAATTTTCAGTCTGGTAGAGTCTTAGCCCAAAGGACCCTAGGGGTACTTTCCCTTCAACCAGAATTGGCGACTCCACTGGGGACAACACTCTTGTTGTTCCTAGTTTGGGTAGTCTTCAAGCCAATCAAGGCTCAGCCCCTCTGTTTGTTGGCTCTGACTGTTTGATCTGTTCTTGAACTCTAATCTTTTCCAGTTTTTTCAGTCTGTATTTTTTATTTTTCTTGAAAATCTTTAGACACACTGTTTTTCTAGATTATAGAAGCGTATATACGCAATTTTTACTAAGTAAACCCGCGTATACGCGAGTTTCCTCAGTTACAGTAGCGTGTACACGCATTCTTCACATCACTGCAGGCGCGTATATTACATAATTTTCAAGATTTATAAATTTTCTTTTTGCTGAATGTTTGTCTGGTGGTTTGGGTCAGTTTCAAGCAGTCATTTTCTAGTAACAGTCCTCTGTTTAACAGGGGGCATCTTGTTCTGAACTCTCTCTAGTTATAAGGAGTATTAGTCTTGTTTTCGTTGATTGCAAGCGTCATTGATTTTTGACACACAAGATTTCTGGTTAAGAATCTTGACTGCTCTGTTTTGGCAGAGTAGGAAGATTGGATTTCAAGCTTTGTGTTCATTTTTGCTTTGATGACCCTTTTGTTTGTGTAACGAAACCATTTTTGTGACCATTTGCTCCTTCGTTTCGGGAAAGTTGTTTGTTACCATTTTCTTGAAACTTGTCTTTTGAACTTTTGGACTTTCATTGCTGCTTTTGATTGTCAAAAGCGATTTCAAACACATTTTATTTTTGTTGAGTTTTCATCATTTGAAAGGTGTCAATTCAAAAAAGTGTTTGGTTGCCTATTTATCAATCATTGGTGTCAGTATTTTTGAGAGCTTTCCTTTGAAAAGACTTTTTGGTTTGATTGAAAGAAAATCTTTTGAAAGTTTTGAGTTTCGCTTTCTTAAACTTGCTTTTCATTTGATTTCCTTTTTTGCGAAGTGGAAGTGATTTGTTTTTATCTTAGAACTTGTTTTTATTGTTTGGACGAAATGATTGGTAACACATCATCTTCTATCTAAGCATTTTAGTGGCAAGACACAATTTGGTAAAGCAACAACTTTCCTTCTTTGTTTTTAGAGTAGTCTTTAAATCTTGAATTCACATATAGTTCTTGCATTAGGATAGATTTGCATCTCTTTTTAGGCATATTTAGTTTTGTTAGTTTTTGTGAGTGTGGAGTCTGAAAAGAAAAAGAAAATTTATTTATATTAGAAGTACCTCTAAACCTCATAGAAATTGCTCTTCATCGAAAAAAAAAAGTGCATGTGCATGTAGCTAAGTTTTATTAATTTCTTTTGCGTACATAAAAACACCACAAGTTTCATCACCATTACCTTGTGACTTAAAGAATAGCCTAATAAAATCAAGCACTAAATTAAAATCCACTAGAACTTTTTGTTTTAGTCAGTTACACCAACAAGTTTAGGATTTTAGGGCCTTGCATTAGGCGAGTGGAGAGTTAACTCTCCAAGGCCACATAGAACGTCAAACATAAGAGTCTGATTAACGAGAGTAAATCCAATAGCGTTAGGAAGACCAGAAAAGATCCGGATCTGGGAGTTAAGCACGAGGGTCTGTGAAGATAGGGAAGAGAGATACCCCCTCTCCTACTTGTCCGAACTTACCTCACGACTGTTCCGCCTGGCTTCTGCGACAAGTTGGTACCCATAGTTGCCTCTCCTAGGGATCTACACAGGTGGCTGCGGAGGGGAATCCCGCGGCACCTGAGGTCGACGTTGTATCACTCTCGACAGTACTACTGGAGGGCACCCTTACGAAGCTTGGGGGCTTGCACCGGCGTAGGCTGTTGTTAGGAGGTCAGCGTAACTTCCTCTGATACCTTCGCTGATAGGATTGGGCCCTCATCATCCCAGACTATCTTCGGAAGGCCCCTTGATTCACTTTCTCGTATTTTGGTGTCCGGTCCTAATCACCCGGAGCGGAAATACTTGGAAGTTGTTTGACTGGCTGTATCTTTAGGGACTTTATAGTGTGTGCTTTGTGCTCCTAGTCGGCTTAGCTTTTAATTTTTTGAGTCTTTAGTTAGATCATAACAAAAAATTCAAAGTGGCTGACCGATCTCCAAGACGGTCTCGAAGACTTCGTGGTCTCTTGCCACCAAGTTTAGAGCCTTCTCCTAGAAGGTGCAGAGGCAGTACTACCAGTGGAGTCTGTCCCACGTGGGTTGACGCATCGGGGATTGATCCTCCTCTCGGGGACATTAGTGGCCAAGCAAGGCCTGGTACTTCTGAGCAAGAGAGGGACACTCCAGTCCTTTCTCGAGTTCGCTTTCAAGCGGAGAATAATGTAGAGGTAGAAGAATTCTCAGAGTCGTTAGGGGCTCCGAATTCTCCCCTACCATTTAGCCATCCAGACGTATTGCAATACGTTGGAACTCCGTCACATAGAACATCGAGTCCAGGTTACGCTACGCGCTTACCATTTATGATCACTACTGGAAGCATGGCTTCTACGAGTGCTGCGACTATGCAAACCCCAACATTGGTGCAAGGGGGAGGAACCATTTCCATCCCCTCCGCTTCCTTGTTCGGATCTTTTGCTAGCACATATTTAATAGGGTCTACCTCCATTCCGTCCATGAGTGGAAATGCCCAAACCAATGTTTTTGGTACTGGTTCCTTCCTTTTTGGCACCCAATCACAGGGTATTCCTTCAATTCCGTTTAGTGCTGCTACGTCCATGATGGGTGGATCGGCTTCATTCCAGGGTTTTCCTTTTGGAAGTGGTCATATACCACATTCCAACCCGACGATAGGATCCATGCCTTTTTCTTCAGGAGGACAAAGCAGCAACCCTTTCCAAGGTTGGAATAACCCTGGGGTTAGTAGTACGGGAACTGGGAATCCATTTATTAGCCAACAAGGGAGTAGGCCGTACTCCACGGTTAACATGTTTCAAAGTATTCCTCCCCTTGCTTCGGCTTGGAACCCATATCAGGGGTTATCAACTCCTTACCATTCTTTAGGAGGAAACTTTGCGAGCTATGGAGGTTATACGGCAGGAGTTGGTCAAACTCCGAATTTTGCTGGACCACAAGGCTTGCCTTTTGGTTCAACCGGTTCTACTGGTCACTTCGGGTAGCCTGGTGCCTCCCAAATCCCAGGACAATCTTTTCAGAACTTTGGGAGTTCTGCCCAGTCTGGGTGGAATCCCCTAGGTCCTCCTAGGCTTCCGTTTCTGGCAACGTTAAACTTGCCAGATCTCACTAAGATAACAAATGACCCTATCAGATACAATCCGGCCTGGCCTCCGGTCCCAACCAAACTCCCTTCGGATATACCGAAATTCGAAGGGAAGAGTGGTGAAGATCCGGGCGATCATGTAACCACATTCCATTTGTGGTGCTCATCCAACTCCCTCATCGAGGATTCGATTAGGTTGAGACTCTTTCAGTGCACCTTGACTGGTAATGTGGCTAAATGGTATATAGAGTTCCCAGGGGGCAGCTTTACATCGTTCGCTGACTTAGCCAATATCTTCTTAAATCACTTCCAGTTGCCTATCCGCTATGATGCCAGAACTAAACTTCTGGCCACCTTTCGTCAGGATAAGGCAACCCACATTTCTGATCACGTTCAGGAATGGAGACGAAGAAAGAGGCTCATTAAAGCCGAAATCCCTCCGGAGTACCATCTAGAGTGGTTTTTGAAATCTTTGCAACCCAGATCTCCAAGGATGTCTCCATGTCTGGGGTCTATTCTGAGGAGCAAGCCATTTTCAGGGCCCAGCAGTTAGAACTGATTTACTCTCAGTCTGGGATCCTCTAAAAGTACTTGCCAGATGCTCCTGGATCTAAGGTTGATTTAGCTAAGCCAAAGCCAGGTTCGCACGCGGATGGTATCGTTGGGTCAGTAGACACATCTACAGTGAACTTGTTGAATCAATTGCAGCAGTTGTCATTACAAACTGCTTCTAACAACCAAGTCACATTGTCTAATCCTCCCGCTTCCCAAACTTCTTCAATTAACGCCGTCCAATCCAATAACCCCAAAGGAAATCAAAATTCCAATGGGAAAAAGAAAGGACGTGGTAAGAAAAAGAACTTGGATGGGAAGCCCGATGCAAATAAATCTGGCAACAACGTTGGTGGTGGTAAAGGTGAGTCGAGAAAGAAAGTTAAGTTTCCTTGCAAGTTATGCAGTGGGGACCATCTAACTCATCTCTGCCCTAGAATTGAAAATGCTCAGCGCTTGTTAGGACAACAAGGGACTTCTAGTTCGCAAGCTGTGTTAACTAACCCGTTTCCCCAAGGGCAGCAACTTCTTGCTGGCGCGAATTCGAATCCTGGGACCTCCTCAGGGGGCAACCAGGAAGGGGAAAAAGCATCAAATGTTTTTATGATGAGTTCAAATGTCCATGTGACTACTCGGTCACATGATTATGGTGAAGCCGAAACATCTAAGGATAAAACTATTCCCGGAGGTAATGACCTTCATATTGAACGGCCCCCTGTTGAGACTATACCTAGGATACCGAAAGGTTCCGCCAAACGCGCGATGATTAACCCTAATGCTAGGGCCACCCAAAATTACTCCATTATGGAGGATTTGGCTCAAAGCCCATGTGCTATGTCCGCTTTGGAAGTTCTCCAATCGTGTCCGTCTCAGAGAAGTGCTTTACTCTCCGCCATTGGAGCAGTCGATCCAGCTAATTCTTTAGTGCTCTCTTTTGACATGTCAAATGTCAAAAAGAGACCCCCTCATCATATGGCTTTTTAGATAAAGTCTACATATCGGAAAATCAATATTTTTCGCACCGTTATAGATGAAGGAGCTTCCACATGTGTCATGTCCATGTCATGTTGGAAGGCTATTGGTTCACCTTCGGCTGTTCCTTCACCAACCGTCTTAACTGCATTTGATGGCCATTCTCACAAGCCGCATGGGATTATCCCGGCCTTTCCTATATGTGTTGGAGGGAAGGTCATTAATATCGAAGTTGAAGTCGTAGATGCTAACCTAGACTATAATCTCCTATTAGGAAGGAACTGGGTGTATGAGATGGAAGTCGTCGTCTCGACTATGTTTCATGTCATTTGCTTTCCTCATGAGCGGAAAATCGTTAAGGTTGATCAATTGGACTATTCCCCAATCGATCCTCAAGCAAGCTCCGACTCTACTGTTCCTTTGGTGGATAACCCTCGCCCGCCGACTGAGAATTTAGGAGTAGGGATGTATTCCTCATTGATGGGTACGTTTGATCTTCCCTCTCCTTTTGCAAGAATCAATGCTATTTCATCATCCAAGGAGTCTCCTCGAGAAGAGTTCTTCCGAACTCATTATTTTTCTGACCCTTGGACCTTGCCTTCACCTATGACCACATTAGTTGAAGGACAAGTTAATGGAATGGCGTTTCCTATATCTGCAGCTGAGCTTAGATATCAGTCTATTGTAGACTCTGCAGATAACCATTCTACTCCTTTTTCCAAAGAGGAGTTAGATGGTCATGTGGCCCCGGCTTGGAGCTTTGATTCTACCTCTGCCTTGGACTGCTTAGATTCGGTTCTACCTTCTGAAGAGGCAATCCTCAAAGTAATGATGGGTATAGATCGACCTTGGGGAGACTTACACCATCGTTCATATTTTCTTCCTCCATTGTGGGAAGTAGAATCTAGATTCTCCGAGCTCGTTGGTAGTGATGTTTGTACGGTGTCGAACCCTTTGGCTCCAACACACGTACGTGCCAAAGGTAATATGTCAGTAATTTCAAAAACGATACCTATAAACATCTCTAAGGATCCTAACATCATCGAGAATATCTTCATCGGAATTGAGTGTTCCCCTGAAGAAATTCAAATTTACACCGACCTATTCAAGGAATATCGTGATGTGTTTGCTTGGTCTTATGAGGAAATGTCTGGCATTGATCCTTCTATAGTACAACATGAGATCAAGACGTACGAAAACGCAAAACCGATTCGTCAAAGGCTTCGGCCGGTTAACCCTAGGAAAGCAGCGGCTATCAAAGCTGAGGTTGAGAAGCTGCTAAGGGCGGGTTTTATATACACTATTCCTCTTACGGATTGGGTTTCTAATCCAGTCCCTGTGGACAAAAAGCAAGGAACAATCCAAGTATGCATTGATTTTAGGGACTTAAACAAGGCTTGTCCGAAAGACAATTACCCCACGCCATTCATTGATCAGATTATCGACGAGTGTGCGGGTAATGAAATTTTTTCCTTCATGGATGGTTTTTCCAGTTATAATCAAATCTCTATCCGTCCTGAAGACCAACATAAGACAGCCTTCATATGTCCCTGGGGTACCTTTGCATATCGAAAGATGCCTTTTGGTCTTAAAAATGCTGGAGCCACTTTTCAGCGGGCCATGTCATACGCTTTCCACGACATCAAACATGTCATCGACGCATACTTAGATGATCTTGCTACTCGCTCTCGAAAGAGAACTGATCATCCTAGTCATCTTCGATTAGTCTTTGAGCGATGTCGTTTCTATAAAATCTGGTTGAATCCCAATAAATGCGTTTTCGCGGTTACATCCGGTCGGCTGTTAGGGTTTATTGTGTCCAATGAAAGGATTCGGGTTGATCCCTTCAAGGTTGAGGCAATAGTTCAGTTGCCTCCCCCGTCCTCAATTCGTCAACTTCAAAGTCTTCAAGGGAAGGCTAATCTCTTAAGACGGTTTATAGAAAACTATGCCGAGATCACTAAAGGGTTCATGCGTTTGCTATGAAAAGGAGTTCCATTTGTGTGGGATGACTTTGCGCAGCGGTCATTTGATGCTTTGAAAAAGGCATTAGTCTCTGCCCTGCTTTTGAGTCCACCGAATTATGGTAGAGACTTCCTTTTATATCTCGCTGCAGCAGAATCTACCATTGGTATGGTTCTAGTTCAGGAGGACGATGCTCTTATCGAGCACGTGATTTATTATTTGAGCCGAGGCTTAATAGGTCCTGAACTCCGCTATTCTCCGGTTGAGAAATTGGCCTTGGCAGCTGTCCATGCTGTCCAGAGGCTCCGTCATTATATTTTGCTACGCAAAACTTTTGTCTTAGCGGCGGTCAATCCATTTCAATTTCTCCTGAGTAGGCGAGTGATTGGGGGCAAATATAATAGATGGATAGTCATTTTACAAGAATTCGATCTCGAATTCTTGTCCGCCAAGTCTAAGAAATCTATGGTCTTCGCGGAGCTAATTTCTGAGCTTCCTTGTGGAGAAGATATTGTTTATGAGGAAAGTTTACCCGACGAACATATATTGCTCATCTCTTCACAAGACCCTTGGTATGGAGATATCATTTTTTATCTCCAGACTTCGAAGTTTCCCTCTACCTTCTCCAAGGATGAATGTCGCAAGTTACGTCACCTGGCTAAAAACTATGTTATCATTGGTGACACATAATATCGTCGAGGGGTTGATTCAATTCTTCGACGTTGTTTAACCTTAGAGGAAGCAGAGTCTATTCTTAATGACTGCCACAGTGGAGCTTGTGGTGGTCATCTATCAGGGCTTGCTACAGCCCACCGCATCTTACGTGCTGGCTACTTTTGGCCTTCACTCTTTAAAGACTGTGTGGAAGTGGTCAAACGCTGTCACCCGTGTCAAATTTTTACTCGCAAGATGCACACGCATCCAGCTCCCCTTTTTCCCGTTGTCACCGTCAGTCCCTTCACTAAGTGGGGTATTGATTTTACAACTTGTAATCCGCCTTCAGCAGCGAATCACAAGTACATTATCGTGGCTGTAGACTACTTCACGAAGTGGGCTGAGGCCATGCCTACTTATAAGAACGACAGTGACACGGCAGGTTTGTTTCTTTTCAATCAGGTTATCTCAAGATTCGGTATCCCAAGGGAGATTGTCACTGACCATGGCAGTCATTTCCGAAATTAGCTAATGTCCAAATTGGCTCTTAAATTAGGTTTTCGTCAGGAGCATTCGTCCCCTTATTATCCTCAGGCCAATGGACAGGTCGAGGCGGTCAATAAAATTCTTAAGACGATACTCCAACGGACAATCGATAAAAATCGGTCCAATTGGCACATTATGTTGTATTCGGCTCTTTGGGCATACCGAACCTCCGTCAAAATGGCTACTGGTTTTACTCCTTTTCAGTTGGTTTACGAGATGGAATCTATCTTTCCAATTGAATGTGAAATCCTATCTCTGAAGTTGGTTGTTGAGCTTCTTCCTGAGACTTCGAGTCTCGAGGAGCGCCTAGTTCACTTGGAACATCTCGATGAGTAGCGTCGAGATGCCGCCACGATGAATGAGGCCCATAAGAAAAGGGTCAAAACGCAGTATGATAAGTCTGTCCGTCCTCGAGTCTTTTCTGAAGGTGACCTTGTCTTGGTCTATGACCAAGATAAGGACGCCTTGGGGGTAGACAAATTCAAGCCTATGTGGTACGGTCCTTTCATTCTCAAACGAGTTTTAGAAAAAGGATTGTATGAGTTAATTGATTTCGAAGGAAACAAGCTGGCGGAGCCCCGAAATGGTCTCTACCTAAAGAAGTACTTTGCTTAGTTTAGGCTGGGCGATGACTTCTTTGTATTTTATGTATATATTTATACATATATTGTCGAGCGTTTTCTGATATCAGTGCTTTTTGGTCTGCTGTGGCAGGTGCTGATGGATGATTTGGTCTATTTTGGGTTCGCCGATGGTGCTAGTCAGCACACTTGGAATCTTGCTTCCGCAGCTTGGGTACTTTATTACCCAACTGGTCAGTTGATGATATCGAGAGGCGTGTGTACCGGTCTGCTTCAAACAATATGGCCGAGTATACAGCTGTTATCAATTTATTATCCGAGGCAATCTCTTATGGGATCGACTCGTTGGTAGTATATCTTGATTCTCAATTGATAGTGTCTCAGTTAAATAACATTTATCGAGTTAGAGATCCATTATTATATCACCAATATTTAAGGGTGAGGTTGTTGAAAAGATCATTTATTTACATTAATTATTTGCACATTCCAAGATCTCAAAATTGGTTAGCTGATTCTATCGCTAATCAAGCATTAGACTGGCATATCAATCATTCATCATCATAAAATCATGCATCAAAAAGTCAAACTGTATATATATATATATATCGCAAAGCGTCTCGAGTGTACATATGTGTGTCCAAAAATATGCAAAATTGGGACTCAAATGCCCATAATCATGTCAGGCATATCTAACGCCTCGGCTCTGGATGAGCAGCTAAATATTTAACTATAACATTGGCCACGCGCAGAAAGACGCGAACCCAGTCACGTGGCATCCCAACCACATGACGCTGCATATCTGGAGAAAGGTCCTCTATCTCGGCCATCGGTACTCGGCAGCTCAGTCTCGCCAAGTGTCACTGGACGTTGTTTAAGGTCCGTTCCGTATCCGCAGCCACCTCTTCGGCTCGTTGGCCATGCCGTCCATGCCGCGGGAATCCATCTGGTCGTACGGGCCCAATGTCTGGAACATGATCATCATATTAGTCATTTGAATCTCATCAAAAAATGTTTTCAAAGTTCATCATTATATTTGAAAAATCCAAAAAAATCATAAAAATAAAAAATCTTACCTATCTCACCCCATGCTGCATCCGGTGGTAACACTAGATCAAGATCTCCTCGGAAATCCAGCCCGGCATAGGGGTAATCATCCACGGCGATGATTTGCTGCTCCCACCAGGTAAAGAAATCATTGTCGAATGCATTCCTAGGGACTTCCCCACCCCCCAGACGTTTCATCAAGTCAGCCCACCGGCCCATGCGTGGATCACGTGGACTACTAATGGAAACTGCTACCCTAGGGCGGAGTGCGGGAACCTTCTCGAAGAAGAAAGTGCACAAGATGGTTCCGAACCCAAAGTTCTTGGTCTGTCCCCTCCTGATAGAAGTGAGTTGTTCCTTCATATTCGCAAGGAGAGGAGTACACCAGTCAAACACTGTAGTGAGACAGTCCACTGCCACGCTCATGTTTACCCGTGACGCCTGATGTAGTGAGGATGATCCGTTCACTCGACCTATGGTGAACAAGATTATCCTGAGTGAAAAACTCACCACATGTGGGATAGAGATCTGGCTCCCGACCTTCCGGTGACTCGGGCAGTAAATCTCTACATAGTCGTCTACACTGAGGCTATTCCGTGTCCTGCCCCGGGAGTGCACTACCTCTCCCCTTCGGGAAAGGCCCGTGATAAAATATATATCTTCCACTTCTACCCTGAGTGGCATCTGATCAATGATGAATGCTTCCTCATCGACATCCCAATAATCAATGAGTCTCTCGAGCAAACGCGTGTTCACTTTCATATTTGGCAATTTGAAGAATTTTAGCAACCCGCATCCCCGTAGGGCAGCTAATGCCTCATCATTGCCCATAACTTCATTATCCACGGCTGAGTGCTCTCTTTCACGCCATGTGATAGTCATCCTGGAAAAAAAAAATCATTTTCATCCGTTAGTTTTGTTTATAAAAATAGTTCGCTGCGCACACGCGGGTTACTATATACACAGTCGCGTGTAGGGCCATCGTATACGCGAGTTCAATATTTCCAACCCGCGTGTACGCCGCGAAGGAATTTTTTGCAAAAATCCAACGGTAAAACATCAAATAAAATTCCTAAAAACTATCACAATTAATTGCAAGACAAGTTTAGTGCTTACCTGGAAGTTTTCGGCAAGTTTGAACGGTTGAATAAGTCACAGGGAAGTTTGCTCCTTTTGCTCCACAATTTTTGCTCTCCAAGTCAAACGGTGAAAATGGTAAGTCCAAAATTTCTTTTTATAAGTTTTGAAAATGCAAAATTTTTTCAAAATTTTATTTTGTTTGGTTTCATGTCACTTTTAACTTGGGAGCTTGGAATGTCGAGATTGGGTTGTTTTTCAGGACATTTTGGACATTTTTCGACGGTTCGAGACGGTTCCATGACCGCTGACCCGTCATGGCAGGTATCGTGTTTTCACTGGCATATAGGTTAGGGACACCATTTTTCCGTTGCATTATGCATACTAGCCTCCATTTGACCGATACATCTGCCATAGGGTCGACCCCATCGTGTTATGGTTCGTAAGCCATTTTCACTCGCCGATTCTTTAAATCATGACACGATGGTAGAGCCATCCCTTTACATGGGCATCGTAGTTAGCACCTCACAGACATTTGTTGCCCATGCTGCTTCGTTTTGAGTAGGCTCGGGAGTCCTCTGTAGTCCCGCCATGACTTATGCATTGAAGACTCATTCCTCTTTGCTTCTTCGCTTCGTTCTGGCCTTATACCCTAGAGGCTCCTATGTGTGTCGAGTTGTACTTCTGCATTGCATGTTGACCATTTGCACCTTTTGGCCTAGAGCCGGCTTCACTTGGACTCGTGTTTAAGCCAACTTTTGACCATGACGTCTGCAAAATCAACCTTGCATACCTTTGACTTCTGCAGCTTGACATACCCAGATCTGTGGAAGGAACATACCTCTGAGTGTCACTGACCAGTTTTCACCTCCCTGCATTGAGCATAGGAACGTTCCTTTCCCACGAACTAGATCATCTGTTTCACCGACACTCGTTCTTTCCACTGTACCATAGCATTCTTTTATTCTTTTTCCGGCTTATCAGAAAAAGACAAAAAAATTAAATATTCCAAAAAAGAGCGGGAACAGGGACATTATTTCCATTTATTGTCGGCAGCTAGAGTCAGTCGTGTCGCCCTTGAACAAAGCACTCAAAACAAAGTCTCCTCCGCATGGGTGGGATTTAGTTTGACTTAGGTACGCCATAACCTTGTTATCGAGTCAGTTCTCCCCCGATTGGTTATCTCTTCCAATCATATGGAGGGTTCATTCATACCTCCTACATGACGAACTTATACAGATTCATCATATGCTGCCACATAGTCACATTGAGTCGTGCTTTTGTTCAAGGGAAGTTAGCCTGAGTCGGCCTTTCTGCGGTGTCTCTTGACTCATTTTTCAGTCGGCCATCCCTGGTTGTCAGTGTCATGTCTATCATCACATCAGTTATATTGGTCCTTTACTCGTGCGGTTTGAGAAGGTCCCCATTGACTTCTTGCTGGCAGGTCTTGTCCTTATCGACGACGACACCTTGCTCTGAGGACAGGCCTAGAGCCGCACCCTGGCCCTATTTTCATTATTGATAGGTTACCTTGTGCTCAGCATCGATCAGTATCATGGGTCTTTGACTGAGTGGTTTCCCTTGTGTTTGACATCAACATACATTATCACACATTTGGATTCGTGCAGTACCTTGGTTTCCATTTGACCCTATTGGTGGATACCTCGCCTCTGTGTCAGCTTTCATTATTGGTTGGTTCAGAGGGTTTCTGCCATGCGCTAGCCACATCTTGTGTACGACGGAAACGTACTTCGGTTGGTTTACTACATCTTTTTCGTCTGATTCCTTCCACATTATTGGCCTACGGGTTACACTCGCGCTAGATTGATGGAGGATGCCTTAATTCCTTCCTTCTAGCGGATCTTTCCCTATCGACTCCGACTCATTGCTCTGGGGCAAAGATCTAGAGTCCATTTGGCAGTACCTTGGGGTTTGCAGTCATTAGTGGCAGATCCTTCGCTATCGACAATGGGAAACCATCATTGTCTCCTGATCGATAGATTCTTACAGGTGTTCAACTTCAGCTCATCTATTCACACTTGTTAGATTGTACTGGGTAACTTGACGCTCATTATCATTATCGGTGAGTAGTCTCGCGTTTGTTAACGGTATACATCAATGACCGGTAATCAAATGATTTCTCACATGGTCGACTTCAGATCATTTATTCCCATGGTGTAGAAATGTACCACGGTGGTCGGTGAAGACCTCAGGCTGTTTCAGCATTCATTGGTTCACTTGACAGTTGCTCCTGTTGCTGCTAATTGATACCACTCCACCTTATATGTTGCAGTCAGTCATGGCGACATTCTATATGCTGGCACCTGAGTTTGTAGTGTAGTACCATCCTATTCCATCATGTTCAGTTGGTACCTTTTGGGATCAGTCTTTGATATCAGTGATCCGTTGCATCTTTCAGCATCATTGATAGTCTTATATATGATATTCAGACATGTACTTACTCATTATGCTCAGATGATCCATTATGTATCTTCCAGTCATTTATACTTGTATACTTAGTGTATCCGCTTGTACTTGATATGCGGACATGCTTTACTTTTCCTGAGCATGGGTATGCCCGCCTTAGACAGTGTTTCTTTTTGATCTCCTTTTGGTGGCTTGGCAGGCTGAATTCTGGTGCAGTCCTCCTCGGTTTTTCGACAGAGTTCCTTTCCATGTACTTACATAATATATTTCGGCCATCATGTTCCCCTTCTGACCTCATATATTAGGGGGCATCTGTTATAGCTCCAAATCTCACTCTTATGGTTTGTGATGCTGCACTCATGGCCTAGGGCAACCCCTCCTTCCAGACCTGGTCCAAAAATTTTAAAAATAGTGTTTTATTCCCTATACGCAACATTGCCATGAGTTAAATGCGTGTACACGCGGGTCTGTGTATACCCAACCCGCGTGTATGTATTAAAACACTTAAAAAAATAAATAATTCCTTATTTTCGGGCGGAGATCGCGGGTTTTACCTGCTGATCACCTATTAGTGCCTGTGGCCCAACTGTTCCCAACCAACTCCTAACTAAAAAACTACTTTGGAGATGGTATAAAAAGACATCAAAGGGAAGGCCTAAGGGAGAGAGAAAAGAGAGCAAGATTATTATGCTGAGATTTTCCCCTTAAACCAGGTCTGAAGTCCTTGGTGCTTTCTGCACTTCCCCCATTTTGCATAGGAAACCCTTGTTTCCATGTGTATTGGTGATCATTCATCCTTTATGTCATCATTGAGTAAGACTTGGAAGGAGCTCTTGTTGGAGGCTTGAGGCTGGAACGAATCCGGGAGGAAGCTTTGCTTGGAGCCTGCTGAAGGTGTTTCAGGTGATATCTTTCTGTTATATGTACTTTATTTGCCTTTATATAAAAGAAACATGTCTTGGTTCCCGAAACAATCTTTCTTTATTCTTATGAGATTCTTGTCTTGAGTTCTTATGCAAGTAGTTACTTAAAGATTTTTATAACTAACTTTATAGCATGAAGATGGTTTATGTATAAGTATTGTTCCATGTACTGTTGTGTTCTTTGATTTGTTTGTTTTACAGGTCAAAGAAGAAGAAGGGAACTCCAAGAAGGGTTTGGACCCTAAAGGCCTTCTCGAACGTAGGACCTTAGGTACGTACCCTTAACATTAGAATTTTCTTAAAGTAAAGATAATGGTTGTGTGTGTGTTTCTTTGAATAAGCAATTTTCAGTCTGGTAGAGTCTTAGCCCAAAGGACCCTAGGGGTACTTTCCCTTCAACCAATTATGGAGCAGTAAGGCTGGCGCAATTGGATGGATACCTGCTACAAGGTTGGGTAAATGATGCATGCCTGAAACCCTTCCACATGCCAACGAACACAATCTCAAGTTAAGGGGGTTTAGGAATTGAGCCCGCAAGTAGGTAGTAGCTAATAAATGGTAGCCATGTCATTTCAGCATTCATTTGAAGTTTATCTCTTTTATCATCCTTTTAGCAAGAATAAGAAAAAGAGTCAATAAGGTTGTGGCAACATTGTCATAATATTGAAACCCATTGGCGGTTAGGGTGGAATAGGTAGAGTTAAGAGTCACTCATAGGCACATACATTTCCAGCTCTTAAGTTACACGCAGGAAGACACATTTTCACTCTTTATGGTCACATGTTGTATCCATCCTTTCCATTGTACCATTAGTCATTTCCATAATATGTAACTAATAATGAAACTGTAAAGTGGAAGTCGTAAAATCTTTTCCTGTTAGGAAAAAATTTAGTTAATAAATACCCTCCATCATGGAAAAATTAATAATCCATGCATCCCACTCTGTCCTTTCCCAGTCCACATCAGAAATGTCAGGTCCATGTGAATTGACGGCAAAAAAGCATGGTTAGGATACATGGGGAAAGTTTCCATAGTAATTAGTTTCCAAAGTCTAGTCAGGAAACGTCATGTCAAGCCCGACTACTTAATTTGCAAAGATAATGAAGAAAGCTAGATAATTTCAATTGCAGGTAGAAAAAAAAATCCAAGTCTGCTTTGAATAACAACAACAGAAATGTAGGAGTGTGAAGCCTTAGGTGACGATTGTCTATAAGAGACATAGAGCAATGACGAAATGAATTCTCTCAGTTCCACAGGATAAACTAGATGATTGAATTGAGCTGCTAGAGAATCCATATGGAAAATAGGACAAGTCAATCTTAGTTGACAATGACCTTATTGATTGCTTCCAGTTTCCGATGCCGAAAAGGGAGGTTTATAGAGAAGAAATCTAGAAGGAAGATGGCACCAGAATAGCCAGAGTTAGGGAGGATTTCAGAGGATTGCAGAGGTCGATGCTAATCAATTCGAGAAGTTTACCAATCTTCAGCACTCAACTGGCTACAATGCAGTGTACCAAATTACTGGCCAACATAATGCATGGGGGGTCCTTGTGGCTCGACAATGAGTACCCAATTCACGTAGATGATATTCATCATCTCACAAGGTTTTCATCTGGAAGAAATGGAGTAAAAACATCATTCTAGGCAAGTGCCAAAAGAGAAAAGGCACAGGGAGAAAAGAATTATTATGAAAAATATGGAACAGAGTGAGGTGGAAGGCAAGAAAAAATTGACATGATCAACAAAATTGACATCAAGTTCACCTACTACATCATAGCATGTAATACCATGAGACACTTCGCGAGGGATGGATTCACTCTAGATGCAATTTCGGTTGTGAAGCACTACTGCAATGGAGAGGTTTTGAACTAGTTTTCTTTCATATTAAACGAGCTTTTCAAAGCATGCGAAGATATTTACAAGAAGAGTACCAATTTCCTATTTAGATACACACTAATTTCTCTGGTGATGTGGAAATGGCAGCCACCAAGAGGGAGGGAGATGATGCCTATCGTTGAAGGACATCTGTTAGCACTCTGGTGTGAGCCATGGAGAGCTTCGGGGGATCCGAGCACTAAAGAGATTAATGAAGTAGCTTTCAAAGAATGGTATGAAATGATGTTGATTACAATCAAGTCGATGGAGAGGATAACCAAACCTTTGCTAGATGATTTCTCTGAGGAAATCTGGTTTGGAGCCTCACATGGGCACACTATGTGTCCATCCTAACACTTTCAAGATGAGGCCACAAAAAATTGATTTGACTAAAGAGACATTGCACAGTGAGATTAGATCAAGGGTGGGGGTCGCCTATGAAATTACTGAGGGGAAGTACCAATATATATTAAGGGGCTTGAAGCCATAGTTGCAAATAAGAGAAAAGGGGAAAGAAGTAGAAATAGGCCAGCTGAAGATGACCTTCACCCGATGGTGTTGAAAATGGTAGATAAAATGTTTGCGATAAGGAAAATGATCGCAAGTTTTGATGAGAACCCAGGTGAGGCTAACAAACCCTTGCAATTTTAAGGTTCCACTATGTTTCTACCAATTATTACAACTCCTTTGGCTATGGAAATCCCCACTAGGGGTGCTTGCACCCCATCCTAGCCAACAGTCCCGAGACCCAAAAAGAAACGAGTCATTCAGAACCCGACCGTTAAGAAGCTCAGAACTACCCTGGAAATTCACATTGTCAACCTTACTAACGAGGTCCGAAAATCAGTCTCTGCATCCCTAGTAGTTGAAGAAATCCCCCCCCCCACTACCTTGACTATCCTACCTCAGTTACCGGAATCTTCCCCCCACACGGCCTCCACTTCTTCAACCCTATCGAAAACCCTCCCTTCCGACACATAACAAGTAACTATAGAAATGGAGTTTGAGTCAACAGAGCAGTTTCGAGGGGCCACCTCTTTGAGTGGCACCGAACAGACTTCACTAGTGTCTCTACTTTTTTGGTCAGACTTACTTTAAGGGAAAGGAACAACCACAATTCTTCCGTAGGAGGGGGTGGGCAAACTGTACCAGTCAATTCCCCCTATAAGTTTCTCGGTGGTACCTAACCCTAATCTCATTCTTCCCACTCCCTAGCTCATTCCACAATCACATCCCATTCTTTCCTCCAACTCCCATTCTAAAAAATTCAACAAAATTTTCCAGATCTAAGCACAATGCAAGCCAACACCCAACAACACTATTCTTTAACACAACTATTTGCATTTATTCAACAAGCAGCACAAAGAGCCGAAAAGGTACATGATGATCTTGACAAAGAGTACGAGAAGCAAAAACAACAACTACAAGAGGTGAAAGAGGAGAGAGATCAACTACAACAAGAAAAAATAGATTTGCAAGTGCAGGTTGATCAAGTAAAGGAGAATTTTAAGTCATTTTGGCCGATGATCACAGATGCCAACATGGAAGCTCTGAAGGATATTACAGCTTGCACGGTGGTGAGCTGTTGTGCCAATATCCAGACAACATGTTCAAATCTGGTTGCAACCAATGTTGATATGAGGAAGAAGTTGTAAACAACATGATCGATGCTACCAGACTCGATCAAAATATATGCGAGAACAATAGAGGGAAATATTAGCAAGGTAGAAGCAAAGAAGCGAGCACTCGTTGATGCACTAGCAAATGGATATTCCCTGATGGATAGAGTTCACGAATAGCTGAGAAGCCTAGGATTGAAAAATCATTTAGTATACTCTATGAGAGAGTAGATACAGGTACCGTTTGTGAGTAGCAGGGACTACATGGATTCCAACCAACTCCAGTAGATTAATGAGAAAATCGTCGCCATTCCAGCACAGGTTGATCAGATTGAAGAAGAATCAGCAAGAACTAAAAAGTTGATAAGATACCTATGCCCACAGGCCCGTTTACATGTTCTGGATTTGGAAGAAGTTTGGAACAATGGTGGGGAACAGTGGGACCATCTACGAAGTCAAATTCCAACTAAATTAACGTCCAATATAGCCAAAGACATCACTCAACAGGTTGACGCAACCATTGTTAGATGGGAGGCCTCCCTCTAGAAGTACAATGAATTCAAGCAACAAACGACCACCATTGTTCCAGAGTTGGAGCCTTCATTTGAAAAGGAAGAGCTATAGATGGAAGAAGGTGTAATGGGAGTAGAAACCACCCCGCAAATAATGGCCGAGACAAGGGGAGAATCAGCCCATCAACTAGTAGAACAAGAGCAAATACCGATAAGAGTACCCATTGAGACACCAATAGGTTCGGTAAAGCTCGAAATGACATGACTGGAGGACGTGTCAAAGAATTGTAGCTAGGGCTTATTGGGGCCTTCATTTTTATTTTAAAATATTTTGATTATTTTGGCTTTCCATAGAATAAAGAGGAAATGGGTGGTGACAATTGTGGGATGGTTGCAACAAAGTGTCAGTAGTAGACAGAGGCAGCCAAGTGGACAAGATGAATGAGAGGTAGCAAATGGAAGGAACAACTGAGCGGGAACTGGCAGCACAAGTGGCAGAAGTAATAAAAAATAAGAAACCCATAGGGAGAAATGGGTTGGCTGGTTGCGGTGTGATAGAGTAGGAGCATTCTGACGAGGACGAACAAGACGTCTGGGTTGAACATTGAACCACTATTATCAGGAAAACTAGTGTCCATTCAGAGCTGCTAGTCCCACTAAGACAGGTAGCCATCTTAGAAACAAATAGATTAAAGTTACTTGTGTTTTCCTTTATGAGAGATGGATGAGAGAGAAGCAGAGAGCACCAACCTCAGTCTTTCACTAGCCTCCTTGCTTGTTTCCTCTCTCCTTTGATAGAGCTTTCACCACTCCTTTCTCACTTGTCCCACTTCAAAGAACACCTTTAAAGCCAATGCAGAAAAATACCATCAAAGCATAGAGATCTATAACCATAAATAATGTAGGATCAGATGTACATTAACCATATAAATGCATACATGAACAAGATTCAGAGATATACAAGCATAAGGAGGAAAACTCAAATAGTTTTATTAATAGAAGTAGTAGAAGAGAGGATTACAACTAGGCTATCTGATCTAGCATCATCCTCCCAGCATCAAAGCCCTCTTCACCTCATACAAAGCAAGATCACCCAACAATGTCTTCAAAGAGAAACCAACAACACTTCCTTGCAAATTACAAAATTCCAGCCTCTAGATCTCTTGGATGAGGGATCCATATATAGGTGTTTTCAGGAGAGTGAGTCAGCTTCTGGGATTTTTATTAGTGTCATTTCACTGATATTTCTTGGTTCCACTTGGAGATTTCAGATCTCTTACTCATCCCTAGGCGAATTCAGAGAGGCAAGTGTCATATGATCAGTTTCTAGAATATTCTCTAGGTTTCCACCTAGCACATTGCTTCTACCATTTGTCTACTCTCGCTCATTACACCCTACAAAAGGGCTTTCCAGTATGCATCACACCCCCCATGTGTAATAGGTGAGATGCATCGCACCCTATGCATGGAGTAATCTGTATGGTCCTGTTTTGACCAATTCTGAGTAGTTTTTCATGGAGAACTCCTAAGAGATGATGTAATCAGCTGACCTTGTTCCTTTAGTGTATGAAACAACACTTTTATGGGTTTAGAAGTCCTTGGTTTATGGACATATGTGATTGGGGTTGCAGTGCACAAATATGTCTATAACAGTTGCCCCCTAAAGCATGAGGTCATAAATCCTTTTGATGTCGGGTGAAATGCTTTATAATGAGGATCCGAGGTTTTTCGAACTGGAAGGTGACCTATAATAAGATACAATACAATACATTATCTTCACAATATTTTCATGATCTAGCTGAGGCGGGCATTCCCATGCTCAGCTTTATAAATTCATATTCATGTACATAAGACAGACAATCGTCTATGTGGTAGACTGATGATTCTGGTAGAGCCATCATCCTTTAGTTTGGATGATTATCTGTGCAGTAATGATCTACATTTGATGTATTTATTTTCCTAAATATATCACAGCCCAGATGGATGAAACTAGATCCGAGGTCTTCAAACTCGTTCAATCTTCACCCGAAGTACAAGTCGATCCATGTGAAAAGATGTTCTGATGTCGAACATGGAAAGAAATTGCCTGATTACCAGCCAATGATGTAAGCTGTTAATAGGGATGAGAGGAATCACCAATAATGATTATGACCCTCAAGGTACTGTAGTACAATTCGCGTGGTGTGAATACATGAGTTGATGTCGAACACCATGTAAATTCTTTTGGTCGAAGGCCATTGATGTAAACCTGTCATCGGAAGTGAGAAAATTGCCATTGAGGCATGCAAGCTTCAAAGTACTGAAAGGGTTGTCCCTAAGTCAACTTCTTGGATAATGAGCTGATGTCGACAAGAAGTGACCCATCGTAGGAGGGCCTTAATGAATCCCACATCTACAACATGGAATAGAGAAAATGATTTTGTGGAAGTGAAAACGGTCTGATGATACAAGGTTCAGGGTTGTGGTCATGAAAAATGGAGAGTGAAGGTATTGCAATAGATGAGACGTTAGCCAGGTTGGTGAATTCTTTGAGCGACTTCTCTTGAACATATCAGCGACACTGAGATGGATTGGTAGCATTAACCCCAAGGTGGATGGTACGATGGACCAATGATGATGTGACCGGTGAACGGAATAACCCAGCCTGACCAATCATGGTGACGGAGTGAAAGTGTCATGTTCAAGAGCAACCTGCTACCAATGAAGCTATTCAAGTTTTCTTCCCTTTTTCCCCAGTCATTGCTGACCAGTACCTCTTTACATTTCTCAAGCTTGAGGAGGATAACATATGCTTGTTCTATAATTTTCCCTTCGGGCAAACCCTTCGCTATGTTTTGACGAGCCTAGCGACAATGAAACTCGCTCTTATTTGCATGGACAAGTTTGTCGCTATTGTTTTAACAAGTTTAACGACAAAGATAACTTGGTCCTTTTCAATTTTAGAGAGTCTAAAAAGGGACGTAAAGGAAACTCCCATGGTCCTTTTTTGTAATGTAATACCTTAAGTCCAAAAAAGTGTAAAATAATACAAAAGGGATTACTTTTCGATAGTTTTAATGAGCAGAACAAGACAAGCGCTCGATATTTTTGTGTAATAATCCCTCAGGTCCAAAAGGATTAAAATCTAGAGGAGGGATGGCACTTCCAGTCGCTTTAACGAGCTGGAGAGGCCAATTGCTTAGCAATCTTTTCATATTTTATGAGTCAGATGAAAAGAGCTTAAAGGAGACTCATTTTTTGAGGAACGAGTGATGTTTTTGGATAGCAACTGGTTCTAGGTAAGGTTTGGAACATTCCAATCATGGAAGTGGAGAGAGGGTGACTAATAGAATCACTCATCGCAGCTGTTCTTCAAAAGGGGTAAAAAATCAAATGGATAGGTATGATTGGCTAAAAAAGAGTGGAGGTGATGGTAAGAACATGACCAAGGTTCAAAAGATGATAGTCATGCGATTAAAATGGTTATTTACCAAAGGTGGGGTTCATTTTTTAATGAGCTTGAACTCTATGGAAACATTTGCTCATTGCTAGGATTATTTTTTGACGAGCTTGAAATTCACGTAAAACTGCTCATGGCGAGGCTTATTTTTTAACGAGCTTGAACTTTGCATAAAACTGCTCGTGCTAGTCATATAATGAGGATGTCTCATTGATAGGTTCATTTTTTAGGGAGCGTGCCCCATTTGAAACTTTGCTCTTGAGCCTTTCGTTATGCAAGCTAGGAACGACCAACCTACGAGTCTAAAGGGTTGAGAGCCTACAAACTAAGAAAATAAATGGTCGCTTTTCACTTGCATGCAAAAAGGTTTGCATGTCCCCAGGTATAAAATAGAGTCCTCAGGTCACCATATGGAAGTTCTTGCATTAGCAAGATTGCTCCATCTGCATCGCAGACAAAACACTTCCTTGGCGATGTCCATTGAAATGGACAAAGGTGACTGTTGTCAATGCCAATCACATAACCTTTAATGGAGGAATCCTTTTTCAGTTTGATCCATTTTCCTAAACGAACAGTATTGTCAAACTAGTCATATTCCTAAGCGGAAACCTATCTTATATCTGGGGTTTTCCTGCTGAAGGAGACCAGGGCGCATGCCTCCTGGGTTTCAGTCACAATCACCGAATTACTCACGATCATTAGGTGGAAGGACTGGAGATTGATGAGACATTCCTTGTGCAAAAAGACCAGTTAGGGATGGCATTTGACTAATAGTTGTGTTTGAACCAAGGAACGAAAGCTGGTCTATGACTTGGACCACTCTGCCTTCATGTGGAAAACACACCACTCGAAAGAGTGAAGAAATGATAGCTCCCATGCTATAAATGTAGTCACGCCCAAGTTGTAGATTGTAATCTAGAGGTCCTTGGACTACCATCACATTTAGATGAACAATTTTCCTTCTCAAAGTTATAGGAAAATTTGGAAGGATCCCTAACAGTCGACTGGTTCCTTTGTTGAAGCCTGTCAGATTTTGAATATCAGGCAGAAGCGATGGCGAGCCAAGCGCTTTCCAAGAAGTTGAGGAAAGGATACTCACAGAAGCCCCTTCATCTATAATAGTATTGACCATGATCATGCTGTAAGCTTATACTATGATTCAGAATGGTACATTAGATGGTAGGCGGGGTCTGCCTAGAAGATTCCAATCAAAGGAAATGACTAGATTGCTTCAAGGTGGGACCGAATGAACAGCCAGATACATCTCTGATGAACTTCCTTCCTGTGGTAAAGGAATGGGTAGATTGCCCCCATGTTCATCGAAGTCTGTGTTTACGAAAAGAATTTGAACGGTGTCGTTCTCATTCTCTTTGGTGACAGTATCATCTGAAGGTGGGTCCTCTAAAGACAAGATTGGGTCGACTGCCATCTCGACCTGTTGACTTTGGTCCAGTTTGGACTTAGAGGGCCTATCTTCAATGATAGGTGCTCCGTCTGACAACAATGGTGTGTCAGTCAGATTTTCAACTAGTGGTGGACTCGGCAAGAGTTTCTTGTATCCAGGAGGAAGTCACTGCAGTGATGCAGGATGATTATCCAAGACTGTTTTAGCTTCATCTAAGAAGGGACAATGGTGGAGGGCATGATCACCTTCACACAATCTACAAGGAAATTTGTATCTTCCTTTTTGTCCATTGACTTCTTTTTCGCTAGTTAACGGTGTGCTTTCAACATGATCATCAGTGGTTGAAGACACCGGATTGTGCAAGCGGGGAGACCAGTCCCTCAAGATCCATGGGATGCAAGGACAATCTCGATGATAGTGGTCTCCCTTGCAAATGACACATGGAGATTTAGGTTTGGAAGGTGTAGTGTGTGGATTTTTGCCAGATGATGTATGGTTATCCCATTTGCTGTTGGGTTCTTCTTCTTCTTCTCCTTCCCTTTCGTATTCTTCTCAGTTACTTAGCATTACTAGCTTCACCAAGCGAAGAGGAAGAAGGAGAAGGAGAAACAAATGAAGTAGAAGGTGGGGGAGAAACTTCATCTGGTTGCTGATT
This sequence comes from Pinus tabuliformis, assembly GCA_031772625.1. NCBI lineage: Eukaryota > Viridiplantae > Streptophyta > Pinopsida > Pinales > Pinaceae > Pinus > Pinus tabuliformis. The sequence goes on along the minus strand of CM062807.1, from coordinate 1,061,476,439 downwards.
TGATTGCTAAGGAATTGTGGTGTTTTTAACGACAAAGCTCGAGAAAAGCCATACATGTAGGCCAATTGTGAGTCCTGGAAGGGACAACGTGGCCATGTGTGGAGCAACCAACATCCCACCAAGAGGAGAAGGGACTATGATTTCCCTCAAGTGGAAATCCTTGATTGGTAGACTCCATTTGTCAACCTAAAGACCAACGAGGGAATAGTGACGTTATTCCAATTAAAATAAATTTTATGATGCTTTGACACAACTTGTTTTTTCAATTTTTAAGAGTCAAGAAAAAGCAAAAGATGACTCTAGTCGCCTTCGATTTTTAATGATTCTGAAGTGACAAGTGCTCAGATGGACCTTTTCTTTTAAGGAGTCTAAAAAGGAATGAAAGTGACTGCTCTAGAAATCTAGACAGAGTGATTACCAAAACAATTGCAAAACTGCAGAATACTTTTTATGGTACGGTAGTCAATCTTCCCGAATGTTGTGTTCAGTGCATTGCGATCGATAGGGTGGAAGACATGGCTTCCTAAGGATAAAGGATGTAGCCTATTGTGGTCTCCCAATATATACACGACGGTACGTGGGAGCACAAGTCTGTACTGGCACTTGTTGTCTCAAAGAGGAGGAATCACCCAACCTATTATGAAAGTGATAGTTACCAAGCTTTACGACACCGAAATACGTCTCTAGCCTAGACTTCTAAATGTTGTGCGTTAGGTTCCAAAGCATTTTTATGTTCATTGAAGTTTATTTTACAGTTGATCTTTCTTAAGAAGTTTTCCTTTAAGGTTCACCGTGTGATGTAGATATACAATTCCTAAATATGCAATCTAAGATGATAAACAGTCGTTTACTTTCTTTTTGCAATGAAAATCCTAGCTACTAAGGAAAGATAAATGAAATTCTTTCCACATAGAGCAGAGAGCAAACACTAGATGCACTTTTCCTAAATCAACTTCAACATGCAGGCTTAATGCAAGTGCACATGCATGTATTTGTTTTCCACTTTCTTAACGTATGAATGACAAAAGGAATGCTAAGTACAGATCTAAAATATTCTTCTTTCAATGTGACAGTACTAACAATGTTTTTTCAAAAAACGAAAGTAGGGTCAAGATGACACTTTTGCAATTTTGAATTTAAACTGCTTTCGACACTTGAAATGATAATGATTCAAATCAAATATAATGGTAAAAGTGTAATCAACTGTCTAAAAAGGGAATGCTTTGTAATACTCTTTTTCATGACTAAAAACGACACTTGTGACACTTTCAAATCAAAAGACGACAGTTCGATTAAGCTACTTTTTACATAAGAGAACTGTAAATGATGAAAAATACATAAAAACATTCACAATTCCTTATTGATGGAGGCTAAATAATGCAAAGGAAGATGGTTTCAACATAGATATACTGATCATAGACAGAAAACTACTAAATAAAGCTGAAGACAATGAAGAAAAAACCAAAATCTAGAGGCAGAAACAGTCTCATCTGATCATCGCACCTGTAACACAGGGAAATAGGGATGCATCTCACTTACAGCACATGGGAGGTGCAATGCATCCAGACTGCCAAGAAGAGATAGTGCGATGGTCTAGGGATGAGACTGAGCTTGGTTTTTTCTCACATTTTGCAGCTAAGTTCAGGGATTTAGGCTAAGCTAATGATTATCAATAAACACAAAGTATAGGGGCTGATCTAATGAGGTTATTTGAGCTACCACCAGGGCACTTAGGATGTTTGCAAGCTAGATGTTTAGTTCATAAAATAACCCAGAGATTGACTGAAGCAGCGTTGATCTACTTTGCAGTTGCATGGAAAAAGCAGTTCGAAGGCTAGCTAGCTTGACTTCAGGCTCCGTCTGTGGTTTATAAAGAAAACAATAGTAACAAAACAAACAAACTATTCTCTCCCCAGTGGAGTTTCCATTTTGTTATCAGGAAAACTAGTGTCCATTCAGAGCTACTAGTCCCACTAAGATGGGTAGCTATCTTAGAAACAAACAGATTAAAGTTACTTGTGTTTTCCTTTATGAGAGATGGATGAGAGAGAAGCAAAGAGCACCAACCTCAGTCTTTCGCTAGTCTCCTTGCTTGTTTCCTCTCTCCTTTGATAGAGCTTTCGAGACTCCTTTCTCACTTGTCCCACTTCAAAGAACACCTGTAGAGCCAAGGCAGCAAAATACCATCAAATTATAGAGATCTATAACCATAAATAATGTAGGATCAGATGTACATTAACCATATAAATACATACATAAACAAGATTCAAGGATATACAAGCATATGGAGGAAAACTCAAATAAATTTATTGATAGAAGTAGAAGAGAGGATTACAACTAGGCTATCTGATCCAGTATCATCCTTCCAGCATGAAAGCCCTCTTCACCTCATACAAAGCAAGATCACCCAACAATGTCTTCAAAGAGAAACCAACAACACTTCCTTGCAAATTACAAAATTCCAGCCTCTGGATCTCTTGGATGAGGGATCCATATATAGATGTTTTCAGGAGAGTTAGTCAGCTTCTGGGATTTTGATTAGTGTCATTTCACAGAAAGTTCTTAGTTCCACTTGGAGATTTTAGATATCTTACTCATCCCCGGGCGAATTTAGAGCGGCAAGTGTCATATGAATAGTTTCTAGAAGATTCTCTGGGTTTCCACCTAGCACACTGGTTCTGCCATTTGTCTACTCTCGCTCATCGAACCCTACAGAAGGTCTTTCCAGCATGCATCACACCTCCCGTGTGTAATAGGTGAGATGCATCACACCCTATGCATGGAGCAATCTGTATGGTCTTGTTTTGACCAGTTCTGAGTAGTTTTTCATGGAGAACTTCTGGGAGATGAAGTAATCAGTTGTCCTTGTTCCTTTAGGGTATGAAACAACACTTTTAGGGGTTTAGAAGCCCTTGTTTTATGGACATATGTGATTGGGTTTGTAGTGCCAAATATGTCTATAACAACCTATGGGTTTGTCATATGCAGTTAGAACCTATAATCGAGTATTTCTTGTAGTTACCTATGGCTAAGGCCGATGTATTATGTACTGCTCTTCTGTTGACTTAAGATGAATTAAGATATGGACCAGTTTCTTAGTATGATGTATGTGTTTTCTTATGATGTATGGACCCACTAAAATTTTAAATATACTGTGACTCTATGTATGTGGTAGCTTCACAGTGTTGAATGATATGTTGTTGTCCTGAATGTGTGTATAATGTTGTTTACATATTGATGGTTGACATACCCTCCCTTGACCTCATGACAAACCCTTCTTATTTTTGGTCATGGCACACCTCGGGTGAGACTCCGTACCCTTTGGGTAAGGTGAAAATTTTGGCATTGTACAAGACTACAATGAGCCATTGTTGGCCCTCCACACCTAAACTAAGGGTCTCACCCTGATGACAATTTCGTTCCAACACTATGCATTTCGCAGTGCCTACCTACAAGAACTATGCATTGTGAAATCTTAGTAGCCAGTCCCTACCTCTTGGATTTTCTCATTGCAAAATATTTTCCTAGATAGGCATCCACTATGCCCTACACATTCTAAGTCAACAGTGAGTCCCTAATTCATTCCTTGACTTGCTCGACTACGCAACCAACTATATATGTCCTTCTTGAACTGTGCACTGTGTAATCACAATGAGTACCCTGCCTCACTGCATATCTAACTCCCCCTACTACGCAATATTCCCCCCATGACTCTTAGAAATTATGCATTGTGTAGTCATAGATCCTAGAATCTCATCTCAGTTTCATGTTATTTTGCATTGTACAATCCTTGAGCCTCCTCCTCAATCCTACACATTGTCCTCACTCAATCAATATGCTACATATAAAGAAAGTTAGATTAGGATATTTTGGGACTGATGTCATCTTTTCATCAGTAAAATACATTTGCAAATGTTAGTATATTGACTTGATAGGATGATTCTCAAAGAGGATTCTAAGGAGATCATGTAAGAAAACACTTGTGAAACTGAAATCTTGAAAAGATCATCAAGAAAGGAGATGAAGTGATAGTAGCTTATGACAAAAGAATGAAGATCAAGACCACATTAAAGATTCTCTATCATTCTATACTTTTGGAGGATGAAGATGAAGTACACACAAGGCCTATAATAATGATGTGAAGATAGTATCAAGAAGAGAACATTGTCCTCAAGTTCCATGTCATCACTGCCAAGTCATGTCTGGTCCAAGTGTCACTATAAGAGTCATATGTGTCATTGTATTTTGCAACATGACATGTGGAATGAAATTATGTGATTTCCAAAAATGAGAAAATTTAAAATGTGTGGAAGACCAAGTTTCCTACATGTAATGTGAAAAGTCAGTAGAAAGTTTTAAAATAATGCATACGCTCAAAGGTCATGTAGGAATTCAAAGAGTGTTAGTAGAAGATCAGGAGTCATGAGGGAGGTCACAAGTCATGTGGGAGGTGGAGAGTCACCTCAAATGTTATAAATACACCCTCATATCTGAAGGGACGTTTCACCTTGGATTCTCTAGTTTGGCATACTAGAGAATATATTTATTTGGAGTAAGTGATGACTTAATATTTCACTATTGAGGCTAGTGTAGCAGCACTATAATCATGTATCTCAATAGTTTCACTTAATATATGAATCTCTAAGAGTAGGACCACTTTCATGCATATGTCGTGAATTATTGTGAGACTATTATATCATTGTTTGTGGTGCATGTTATGTTTCCATATACTAATGAAAATGAATTATTTTGTTGGCTTTGCTATGCATGTTATTGAATGTGCATTGTTACTTTCTTTTATGGCCATTGTTATCTTGTGAACTACTTTTCAAGTTAACTAATGATTCATTATCTTCTCTTGCACGTCTTTCTAAGAATAGTAGCATTGCTTTTCTTCTAGAGGCTTAGAATCTCTTTTCCCTACCATGAAAGTACCTTATATGCACTATAATTGTATGCCTTGAAGTGTCAACTTACTAAATTCTTGTTTCAAAGACTATGCGTATAATATATTATGTTGATAATTGTAGCCAAGCAAAATTCCTAAGAATAATGACAGTCGACCTCATTTCCTAGTTGGGATTCCAAATCCTAAGGGTGTGAGGTCTAGTTGTGACTTCATACTGGGGAGACCCCGTTGGTTGATAGATTTCTAGCATCATCAACAATTGGTTCTAAAAGGAGGGCCAGATGACAGGTTGAGCTCACTGAAGTTTGTTTTGAATGTCTCATGTTAAATGGCTTCTTCCCAAATCTCAATCTTAGTATTCTCTTAAAATAGATCTAATATTGCAATCTTTACAAAAGTCATTCATAACTTGTCACATATCAAGTCTGATGGGAAGGGTCTATCAACCGTACTTGGGCATACGCTTTTGTTCATCCAATGTTGTCTTACTTATGTGATATGTTGTAATGATACTTAGCTAAATTATTTTCCCTTACATTTCAAGGTCTTGTTAAGAATTAGTGTTATACACTGACAACTGCTTCTATTCATTATTTTAGCCAACTTGGAAAGGAACGCAGTGAATCAGTAGAGCATTTTACTTTTCAGTTTATTCACCTTTGCTATGAGTCATTGAATAATTTATGAATTAGGATTTGTTTAGTAAGAATTTTGAATGTTTTGTTCTAGTCTCCTTGAAACAATTTATATCAAATTCTCCAAATCCATTTTCTTTTCCAACTTTTCTCAATCATGAGGGACCTCAATCCTTAGAGGAGGAATCTAATACTCCTTTTATTCCTCATCCTCCTCCTCTCTCATTAACAAAAAAGGTTAGAGTTGTGAAGCATGAAAACTAAATTTTTGATATGTTTCTCGTGTAATCATTGATCCAGGTGGCTCCAGAGACACACACAGGACAAACAGGGCTTATGGAATCTCAAAAATCAGAATGATCAGAATGATTTTGAACTATGACCAAAGCATAGATCTCGTCGTCATAATTGTAATGGTGCAAACGGTTCATTAATCCAAGATCATATGAGGGAGAACGAGCCAGTCAATTTTTTTTTCAAAGTTGGACTGTGGGCCAGCTTTAAGTGTCCTACAATTTGACCAACCCCGGGGCATGAAACCTAGCTCCCAAAAGTGGGAAAAATTGTTGCCTCTTTAATTTGTCTAATAACCCTTATATTTGACAAATTCAAAAAATGTGTTTATTTTAATAAAAAAATTAAAAAATATAACTTATGAGGTGGCGAGCCATGACCCCCGCCACCTCCCTTCCCTACTGCATATGTTTAAAAAATATAAGCAAATATTATTTTTTGGTCAGTGGCCATGGCCCTGCCGAACCCTTCGTACAATCACCACATAAGTTATGCATTGACAGACATTACCCTGCCGAACACCCCAACACTCACCACAATGCCATATGTAATTAAGCGTGGCTGGTGGGGATTGAACCCAACCGGCCCACATGGGTCGGCCCCAACTGGGCGGCCCCATGTGGTGGTGTACACCAACCAAGACTAACCCAAAAGGTAACCGCATGTCGTTTCAAACTCACCCAAACCGTTTGCAATCCAAACAGCGCGCCATCTTATCAGTGGGGGTTAATGGGCGGGCCACTCAATGCGGACCCGACCCCAAAAATCTTAATTCAGTTTAAAAATAAAACTAATGTGTGTTAATATGGAGGGGTTGGTGTTTGACCACCCAACCTCCTCCTTATAATTCAACCATTTTTCCAATGTGCCCAATAAACTTTATTGTTCTATCCACCCTCAAATTTTGCATATAAACCCTCATTTTGTCAGTGCGCCCATGCATGGAGGAGCCAAGAGAGTGCATGGAAATTGAGAAAATTTTTAATTAATTTATTGCAAGTGGAATGATGAGCCTAGAGAAGAGGCAAGGGGAACCATGATTAAGCAAAATTCTCAGGAGGGTAATATTTTTGCAGTGTCCAAATTGGACAAATTTTATGTCTATCTTACACCTCTCAGTGACATGAACCTGATGGTGTAGTCAGTTTCCTGATCTAAGTAGCAGATCTTTGGATGACCCAGAGGAGGGAATCTTTGAGGAATCTAGGGGGAATCTAAAAGATTCCTTAAGCCCTAGATTTTCATTTTCTCATAATTCAGAAATTTGATAGTCGATTTTACACTATTCGATGCCACAAATTTGATGGTGCATTCAGATTTTCCATTTGTTAACTTCATTTTTTGGCCACTTTGGAAAGTGGAGTGTAGGTGTCAGCACTCGTGTGCAAGTAGTCATTTCCATGCGATTTAACTTTGTGAGATCAACGGTACGAACAACTTCAACAGCTTGACATCCTTTTCTTCAAATGGCCCCAGGATGTGAGGTATATGCTGTGTGTTCATGTAATTATTTTTTCTATGAGATGCATTGTGTTGTACATGTCCATGTTTGATGTTTGATGTGGGATCTTGTTTTCTTACTTGTTTCATGATTCCTGCTTGATGTGATGTAGAATCATTTGTGGGATGTACTTCTTGTCATGATTCGTCATTTTTTGTTCGAGATCCCTTTGTCATTATATTGATGGGATACTCATGTGTCGCCATGTATGATTGCATTGAGATCCCTTTTATTCCATGTTGGCGAGATGTTCATTATCATCATGCATGAGTTTCTATCATACTGATAGGAGTCTTTTTTGACTGAGAGTTCCTATAGTAGAACATCTCTTGGCACCACTCCTGCATGAGGGTATTTTCCTTGTATGGTAGCGACATCACCTCTTATGTACATCATCATTATTGAGAGCACTTAATGCAGCAGCCTAGAACATCTTGACACTAGGGTCTGTAGATGTAGTCCCTCTCAGATGAACTTCGTTATCAACATCTTGTTATTTTATGTTGTTGATGATTGTCATGTTTCTTCTTCTTTACAACATGCATATATGTTCAATTATGCTATTTTTAATGCAATTCTAATCTCATCATGAAAGTAAAAGATCATAATTAAATATGGGAGTTGAGTCAACTCGGAACAAGTTTGGTATTAGAGAAGTCTTTTTGTGGATGTGAATTGCAAGTGTGAACAATGGAACGTGCAGTGATAGAGGACAAAAGAGCGATGTACAAGACCATGCTTAAAATTTCCCAAAAATTGGAAATAATGTATGAATCTCTACAAAAGGAGACAAAGGAAAAGGAGCAATTGCAGCTTCAATTGTGAACCACAGAAGAAGCCTTGGAAGAACTGAAGCACAATAAACAGAATGTTCAAACAGATAACGTTGAATTGAAGATGCTTCTACATGAAGAGAAAGAAGAGAAACAAAGTTTTCTATGACAACTTCAAGCAAAGGACGAGGCCTTAGAAAAGCTGCAACATGATCGATGTGAGGTAAAAAGTAATTCTCTGAATTCATGTATGTTTCCTGATGATGATTTAGATGTTTTTGAAAATCATACCATAGGAATTGGCTCCAAACTATTGAAGAAAATGGGGTATGAAGGAAAAGGCTTGGGTGTTAATGGCCAAGGCATTCTCAATCTCATCAAATTAGAAGAATTACCCCGTCAGGCTAGACTTGGGTATGTCAGAAAGGAAGTTGGGGAACCCACCACGATAGCTAGAGAACCAACAACAATAGATGATGAGAAGCCCTCATCAATTCTTTCCAAATCGACAGAGGAAGTAAAAGATGTTGATTTCCTTTTGGTTTCATCTTCACATAGTATGATTTTTGTTGGAGATGTGGAGATACCAATTACAGGGACAAACATGAGGTTCCTTACTAGGATGAGGGAAGAGGAGGAAAAATAACTTGGTGTTAATAACCAAGGCATAACTCAACCATTGGAGGTTGTGCAGAGACCTCAATTTGCAGGCCTAAGATACACCGAGGGAGAATGCTCGAAGGTGTTAGATGCTTCTGAGATGTCGTCGAAATAATCAAGGAAAGAGAATGATGGGAACAAATCCCCATCATCCCATGGTAGTGCCCATTGCAGGGAAGGAGCTGAGGCAAGCTCTCATCGCCATACTTACACCAGAGATAACAAGGAAAGCTATAACCAGTCTTGACATTCAAATGTTCATTTCGATTGTAATCATGTTGTTAAAGATGAACATAAATCATGGAATCAAAAAACATGTACCTTTTGTGGATTACATAACCATACATTTTCTAAGTGTTGGAAAAGAATGGCAGCACACAAAAGGATGAGGCGTGAAAGACCCTCTCAACCACAGGTAAAGAAACATGTTAATCAGATCTGGAGGAAGAAGATATATTGCAGTCATTGCAACAGAGGTGGCCATCAAAGAGCCACTTGTTGGAGACTCCATCCAAAGCAGCACCTTAAAGACAAAGTGTCGATGCATGAACCAGGTGAAACAATTATTTGACAAGAAAAACCACCACAGGGGGATGACCCATTCACATTGATAAGTGAAAAACAGTTTCTAGATACATTAGCTTGTCATGGTCATGCTTTTGTAAATCATTACTTGGTCATGAAATTCAAGCATGTAATTTGCACAACAATGTACTATAGGTTGTATAGGTTGCAGGTGTCGGCTCATCGCTTAAGGCTCCGAAGAACAAAGGCAAAGGAGATGGGAGCGATACCTTTTCAAGACACTTGTGATGCAGACAAAGTATAGAGAAGTTGTAGATTATTTTTCATGCCTTTGGAGGACCAAAAGCTCCTCAGTGGGGAGGATTGATCTAGGTGGCTCCAAAGACACACACAGGACAAAGAGGGCTTATGGAAGCTCAAAAATCAAAATGATCACAATGCTTTCAAATGAGGACCAAAGCATAGATCTCCTCGTCCTGATCGCAACGCTGCAAATGGTTCATTAATTCAAGCTCGTATGAGGGAGAACAAGCCAGTCAAAGTTTTGGTCAAAGTTGGACTTTGGGCAAGGTTTAAGTGTCCTACAATTTGATCAACCCTAGGGCATGAAACCTAGACCCTAAAAGTGGGCGAAACTGTTCCCTCTTTAATTTCTCTATTAACAATTATATTAGACAACTTTGAAAAATGTGTTTATTTTAATAAAAATTTTAAAAATATATATTATGAGGTGGTGGGCCATGACCCCCGCCACCTCCCTTCCCAACCGCACATGTTTAAAAAATACAAACAAATATTATTTTTGGGTCAATGGCCATGACCCCGCCGAACCCTTCAGACAACCACCACATAAGCTATGGGTCAGTCGTCACTACCCCGCCAAACCCTCCAACACTCCAACCATAATCTTATTAATGGGGTGGGCAGGCCACCTTCATTAGACCGGCCCACACCCCAACACTCACCACAATTCCATATGTAATTAAGCGAGGCTGGTGGGGATTGAACCCAGCTAGACGACAAGGGCTGGCCCCCACCGGGTGGCCCCATGTGGTGGCGTACACCAACAAACACCAACCCAAAAGGTAACTGCATGCCATTTCAAATTCACCCAAACCGTTTGCAATCCGAACAGCTTGCCATGTTATCAGAGGGGTTTAAGGGGTGGGCCTCCCAATGCTGACCTGGCCCCAAAAATATTGATTCAGTTTAAAAATAAAACTAATGTGTGTTAATATGGATGGGTCGGCATTTGACCACCCGACCTGCTCCTTATATTTTGACCTTTTTACCAATGTACCCAACAAACTTTCTTATTCTATCTGCCCTCAAATTTTGTATATAAACCCTCATTTTATTAATGTGCCCGAGCATGGAGGAGCCAAAAGCATGCATAGAAATTGAGACATTTTTTAATTAATTTATTGCAGGTGGAACCATGAGCCCAAAGAAGACGCAGGCGAAACCATGATTAAGCGAAATTCTCAGGAGGGTGAAATTTTTGCACTATCCAAATTGGACAAATTTTACGTTGATCTTACACGTGTCAGTTACACGAACCTAATGGCGTAGTCAGTTTCCTGATCTGAGTAGCAAATATACGGATTCCTTGGAGGAGAGAACTTTGAGGAATCTAGGGGGAATCTAAAAGATTCCTTAAGCCCCTGATTTTCATTTTCTTAGAACTCAAAAATTTGACAGTCGATTTTACACTATTCGACGCCATAAATCTGATGGTGCATTCATATTTTCCATTTTCTCATTTCAGTTTTTGGCGAGTTTTCAAATTGGAGTGAGGTGTTAGCATTCATGTGAAAGTAGTCATTTCCATGCAATTTGACATCGTGAGATCGATGGTACGAACAACTTCAACAACTTGACATCCTTTTCCTCATATGGCCCCAGGATGTGAGGTATATGCAGTTTGTTCATGTACTTTTTTCGTATGAGATGCAATGTGATGTACAGATCCCTGTTTGATGTTTGATGTGGGATCTTGTTTTCTTACTTGTTTCATGATCCCTGCTTGATGTGATGTGGAATCATTTGTGGTATGTACTTGTTGTTATGATTCTTCATGTTTTTGTTCGAAATCAATTTGTTGTTATATTGATGGGATACTCACGTGTCGCCATGTATGATTTCATTGAGATCCCTTTTATGCCATGTTAGCGGGATGTTCATTATCATCATGCATGAGTTTGTATCATACTGATAGGAGTCCTTTTGGACTGAGAGTTCCTGTAGTGCAACATCTCTTGGAGCCACTCTTGTGTGAGGACATCTTCCTTGTATGATAGCGACATCACCTCTTATGTACATCATCATTATTGATAGCACTTAATGCAGCAGCGTACACCATATTGACACTAGGGCTCGAAGACATAGTCCCTCCTAGACAAACTTCGTTATCAACGTCTTGTTATTTTATGTTGCTGACGATTTTCATGTTCCTTCTTCTTTATAGCATGCATATATGTTCAATTATGCTATTTTTAATGCAATTCTAATCACATCATGAAAGTAAAAGATCTTGGTTAAATCCGGGGGTCGAGTCAACTCAGTTCAATCATCCTCTTCTCATGAACCAATTGTTATTCATAGAAGAATTCATGTTTCTCATGATTCCATAAAACCTAATGTGGAGATTGATCCCTTGATTCTTCAAGATAACACTAACATGCATAATATTAATATTGAAACTTATTCCATTGAAAATGTTGTTTCCTCAAGTGATACATGTCATCCTCTATCTCATGACCCTTTGTACTTTATTTCTTAATCAACTTGATCCACCATTAATTTCTCTACATACTTTGATTCTAAATTTGTTCATTCACATGGTGATCAAGTACAAGGTGGTTATATTTAACAGCTACTGGAGAAAAAGGGTGAACACACTTTCAACATTTCTTCCCTCTTTCAGATGCATCCATGTCAAAATCATGATTCTACACTTTTGTCTGATCAATCATCTTATGATTTTGATAAACAGACAAATGATCTACAAATCCTTACTCAAGTTGAAACCTTGGACAACCATCACCTTGACATTCATGATTATGTTGATATAAAGCATGATGAGTTCCCAAGCATAGATCGTTTCTTTTCCTTACAAGATTTAGATTCTCAAGCCTCTAGTCTAGACCTTGATATGAGTGGTTTATCATCTTCAGTTGCAAGATGGGATGATATTTCAGTTCGAAATTCTCTTGGCCTTCCTCCAGTCCATTTATCTTCACATACCAGAAGAATCAAATGGTTGAGTTCTTGAATCTTCAATATACCATGTTAAAGAAGAGTAATGCTAATTTCATATTCACATTCGTGGGATGGTGTTGGACCTACCAACATTCAGGGGATCACCTCGGTATGAAGTCCCAACTAAACCTCAGATCATTTGGTGTGGGAGTCCCATGCAGTACGATAGCCTAGTTGCCATTATATTAAGGATTTGGCTCATCTCTTTCTTATCAGCACAGGAGAGTGGTCTACTTTGTCTTCGAGAAGTGAGGTTCACATGCTTGGTGAGTGTAGGTGTCACTTGTGTCAATGGTTCTTTCATTGTTGAGGGAGAGGGTGAGAGTGAGCTCCAATTTGGTTGGGAGTAGTCCCAACACTACTACGAACACACAACACAATGGGATGTGCATAGCTTCTGGTAGAGAAATCCACATGGATGCAGTAGTACAAAAACACAAGGAAAGATAAAGTATAACTCTCAGTGGATTAGTCCACACGAGTGCAACGGTTGTTTACAAAAAGTTTTATGTGAAAATTCTGTCTGATGTCTGAGAGAGTAGTCTACACAGGTGAGACATCGCTAGCAACATATACAACACATTTGGATTAATAGATTATGTATTAAAACAAGTGAAATAGTTAAAAGGTAAAACACAGGTTAAAGCAACATGCATCACAAGTGTTAAAGATTAGTCTTACAATGGTTACAATACATGTGTGAAAATTTGTTTTCCTGTTAGTAGTCTTCTAAATTAAGTGAAAGTTCCAAGACACATCGTTACACCATACGTCACTAACCCCATGTGAGGGGCATTGGAGCCACTACTTACTCTTCAAAGAAAAGATTATAGACTCTCTTGGCTATGTGGGAGGATTTGAGGTGAAAAAGTCCCTTACATGTACAAACGAGGGGGGTATTTATAGCCAAGGGTGAAATTGACCTTTGTGGTTGTTCGACTACCGTCATGATTGTTTGAATTCCATGACTTCTCGACTTTACATGACTCTTTGTATAAAAAGTGGGTCTCTTGGACTTCCACATTACATTACATTGATATACAGTATGGCCCATAGTAGACATGCGCATGTCAAGCTCAGTGCTGCTAGGTGATGGATGTCCTTATGGTGCGTCACCACTTCACCCCTGCATGGTAAAGTGCGTACAGTCCTCTCTGGTCATTCATTTGCTTGATATTGCTTTTGCATATTGCTCCTTTCTTGTATATTGGAAGGCTCGATAGGTTTGTCTATTCGAGAAAGGTGCATGTTCGTTCGTTCGTCTGTCCATGAGCACATCTTGCATGTTTGCTCATATGTCCATCCGCAAACACATATATGCATGATCATTCGTTCACAAGCACATCTCTTTTCATGCATCATTTGTTCATCCATTGGTGAACCTGTCCTTTTGCATGTGCTCCACTTCGTTCATCACATTCGTCATCGCACCATATTTGTTTGTGTACTTATTCCTGTAGTCACTCATGATGAGATGACATCAAATCCAAAAACCCCCTAGTCTACCATGATACATGACCATTTCGGATGAATGTGACTAGGAGAGGCAACAAGGTTGCGAGGCAGGATGGATGTTTCGAGCACTGTTGATGAAAACTACGCAAGAGTCACTAGGTGATGGAGATGGGCAATCCAAATTGACAGTGACTGTCTGCAAGGTCTGGCCCACCTAGAGGAAAAAACTGTGCAGTTTTTGAGGGGAGCAATCTGGAGTGCAAGAAGGTTGAGCCAACAAAATTTATGCAGTTTCCTGAATGAGAGGGTAGTGATGCTTGGCAGCAAAAACTACATAATTTTTTTGGAGGAACAGGTTGGGCTGCTAGGAGGCTTGGCAGATAGAAATTGCACAATTCTTTGGAGGAACTAGACGGGAACCTAGAATTCAAAACTATGCAATTCCTAGAGGGAACTGGAAGTTGGATGCTAGGTCACCGATAGAAAAAAATGCCAATTCCTGAGGGGAACTAGCAGTCAATTTCTGGGAGTTTGGCAATAGAAATTGCACAATTCCTACAGGGAACTTGCAGTCTGCTACTAGGAGCAGCTGGTGAGAGAAATTACACTGATGCTGGGAGATCGATTATTGATCATATCTCCATAATTTTTGAGCTAAGAAGACTGTTGGGCAACAAAGGGCCTCCTCAAGAAAACTACAAAAATTTTCTGGATGAGTAGTGGGTTGACTGTCGAGAGGGCTTGCTGGGAAGATTGCCCAATTTTCTAAGAGAGATAGGGAAGGGAAATAGGTGTCTGTTGTGCCTATCTGTGCAATTTTCTTAGTCAACAACGTGGGAAATGTTTGCAACCTCTCCGTAATTTTTTAGGGGAGTCATTCTGGGGGTTGTTGTTGAGTGAAACTCTTTGGTTGACCAGCATGGAGAATGATTGATTTGCTTGTGGGCAGCGTAGCTTTAAATGACTTGCTTAGTGCTCCTGCACTGTTCTAGGTGACAGTCGATCGAGTCGATGGTAGGGTGATGGTTTGGCTATAAGAGGGGAGTCCGGTCATCAGAACTTCAACAAAATGACTGTGTGAACAAGTGAAAGATGCATATGTGATATTGTAACATGCATTTGTATGACTCGATGACGAGATGACTCAGACCATCCAGACACATCTGTACATCATGACTGATCAACGGTGTAGGAGACAAGCGTGAAACTTGTCATTGATCACGCGACAGTGAATGTGACTCCATGTGTGA
Source organism: Pinus tabuliformis (assembly GCA_031772625.1). NCBI lineage: Eukaryota > Viridiplantae > Streptophyta > Pinopsida > Pinales > Pinaceae > Pinus > Pinus tabuliformis. The sequence continues at coordinate 1,061,461,176 of CM062807.1, read as the reverse complement.
GTGCGATAGAAGTTTTCATAGTGAACACAACAACTACACACAAAGTGAAGACTTTGTAGCATAACCAGAACATGGTCGCAAGCCTAAATTTGACATCAACATGCAAGATTTGGTTAAATGAACAAGCAAGGTGAATGCGAAGAATCATGCAAGCTAATGGAGTGAACCTGAGTATGTGTGTTCATCAGCTGGAACTTTCAAGGGATGCTCTGAGATTAGGTGTAAGCCAAAATTTTGGAGGGTTGTTGTAGCTGCTACAACACTTGGCAACACACTGGTAGAATTCCAACTTCTCTTTTTTGGTTCTTGATAGCACAAGGCCTTGGTTTTGGGGAGCATTGAATCATTTTTCGGGCTACTTTGGCTTCCCCATTTACCCCATGGACATACATGATCCACCCTTTTCCAACTTAGTCAAACACGATCAAAAGTTTAGGTTGATCACAGTGTTTCGAATTCATGAAGGGTAGTTTAGCTTGCAAGTTTAAGATTTTTAGAGTATAAGTTTTCATCTCTAGTGTTGTTCCACCAATAGTAGGCCTAGAAGGTACCCCAGCTGAGTCACACAGGAGCACACACATTGCTCCACTGCTAGAAAGCTTGGTCGATACCCCAGTGGAGTTTCATGCTTCACCTCTCTGTACAGGAAGCCTTTCTCTTATTTTGCCTTTGTATTTTTCAAGAGGACTATGCATAGGAACTTATTTAATTTTAGGGTGGAAGAGGGATCCCAACTTATTGAGAGTAGAAGAGGTTATTCCTTCATAGAATCATGTAAGACTTCTAACATAGGTTTGCTCGTTTAGATTTTCACCTTCTCTATTTCTATTAGTTGGATGAGCTTGAACACACAAAATAGAATGCTGAGTGTATTCATGAGCCTTCCCACTGTGAACATAGGCTCGTGGTTGGACCAAAAATTCCCTTGTAGATGACCCATATTTTCCGTCAAGACTTCATTGGCCAAAGGTTATAACAAAGCATAGAGAAAATGGACAAAATATTGGCCAAGTGCTGCAGTGTCACAAGTCTCTTCATATTTTAGCCAAATACTCTATTCAAAATTTAGAATGTAGTAGTTGGCAACACTTATTTCTGGAAACAAAAATAGTAATATATGAAGAAAACAAAACAAAGGTAAACCAAAATAGTAAGCATAACAAACAAAGTAAAAAAAAATATAGTAAGCAAATAAAATAAGGTGAAAACAACAAGCAGCAAGTAGACTATGTACATGGCATGGGGAGTGGCCCGACCTACTAGAATTAACACTTGAAATCTTGGTCGTGACGGGAAGGTTGTCAACCATCCCATCAAGTGATTATAGATGGCATGTGTGTGTGCCAAGTTTCTCATGGACCAGTATAGGTCCACTCGGTTCCGCTACTGAAACCTGGTGGTATTCCAAAAGACCTTTAAGTGAAGACAACACCACTCCTTCAAATATTGTGTTCAACATAGGCTCAAATGATGGCATGGGGTAGTTTTTCTTTATTCCGGGAGTGGTTCAAGTTCTTGAAATCATTGTATAAGAGGATTTCCCTAGATTTCTTATGTGCAGAATTTGAATTAGAAACCAAAGTATGATGACAAACATTGCAACTAATGCAATCATCCACAATCTTAGTCAATTTTTTTGTATAGGGAGTTTAGACAGCATATGTTCTTTACCTAGCCTTTGCTGCAATGGCTTGGCTCCTCATTTACGTGGAATTCCATGTTGGATTTCCCATGTGTAGTTCATACTCAGGTCATGATTTGCCCATGTAATCAAATCCCGTATTGTTTGATCAAGTGGTCAAACACTTGTCATTGTTGCGGTGTGTAGTTTATACCTAGACTGGCTATCTTCATATCATGATTGGTTCCCAAGTTACTCTGTTCATTTGTAGTGGTGGACCTATGGGTTCTATTGTTTCTTGGCCCTCGACAAAATTTTTGCAAATCATAGAGATGGTTGAGGGAAATCACACCCTTGGGGGTGGGTTTTCCTTTATTTCCCTCAGTTGTAGTTTTTAGGGGCTGCTCGTGCTGACCTTCATCATTTTTTATGTCCCTGAAATCATAAACATTGTCTGTGGGGTGTAGTATCACTTTGAGTGTGACCACGGTGAGGCTGATGGTCCTTTGTAAGCTCAGCAGGAGTGATTCATACTCAGTAATGTTGTTTGTGCACTCAAACTTCAAGCAACTTGAAATCACACATTTTTTTCTATTTTGGGTGACTGAGATACACCTGGTCCTTGAGCCATCACGCATCTTTGATTCGTCAAAATCCAGGCCCACAGCTTGTCTGTACACGGACTATTTGGCATGTGAGTACTGCAGTTGCTACTACTACTACTACTACTACTATTGGTAAAATGCATTGCACCTATTTCATTACCATTATTGGGGCAAGGAAGGAGTCCCAACTATGTGTCTGGTGGGGTTGGAGCTGGTCGTGCAGGATAACACCCCAATGTTGTTTCTAGGAGGATGTTTCCAAACATGAGTTCTGCGAAGGCCAATGGTTCATTCTCACCATTAAGGGGGGTAACATTGTGCTTCATATACCTCTTGGAAAATACCCGGATTTGGTTGCATTTTTCCTTGTACGGAAGCCACATGTGGGACCAGTCTGTAGCAAAATATTCATCTAGTTTGCTTCACCAGTCTCTGCTAAGTAGTGGACGATATGCTTCCGGTATGTCCACAACAACTATGTTGATGCATTGGTGGACTTGATTGTCATGAGATAGTTGGATGATCACGTCTCGTAGTTCACTAATGGTTGGTACTGATGTTAAATCAAGTTGCATGATCAATGCAGACATTTCACTCCATTGCACATTGATCAGCTTTGCAATGGAGAGTGGCATAACGTTGGCAGCCATGCCAGAATCAAGCAAGTAGTTGCAAAAATTGTAGTTAAATATTTCAAAGGATAGCAAGAATGGAGGGAAACCTAAGTTTTCTTCTTCCATCCAGAGCATGTTGAGCACAGTAGAAAATGATCCAGGAGGTGTGCTTTCTCCCTTGCTGGCAGAGGTTGCGCTATCCATTGTTCTCTGTCCCAGTGCGTGCAACAGGATGTCTCGTTGATTCTAGATCTTAGCTAACTCAAACAGACTTATGTTTGCCTGATTTTACTTCATGTCATCAACAATGTTGTAGTCCAAAGGTGGTAGACTCACCGAGGTGTCTGGGGTAGAACAGATGTTCGTGTTGTCTTTCAGAGTGTTCTATATCTTGCTACTCATGGATGTATTCTTGTACTCCGTTCTCTTCTCGGACTTGTTTTGTGTTTTTTGCTTAGGGGTGGCTAGTGGATCAACCTACCTCATCAGAAGTCTCATTTTCTCTTGTGCTTCCCCAAGTATAAGGGGAACCCATTTACTCCTAAGATTGTAATAATCATTTTTCTTTTGGGGCTGCTTCTCGGTGTTCATCTTTGGCATTACTTGCGAGCACTGATATGCATTCACCACATGCCCAGAACATGATGGTTCATCAAGTGCAACCTATTCATCGTCATCAGTGTCTTTTGACTGCTCCTGCATACCGTTTTCCACATCCAGTGTATGACTGCATATAGAATTTTCTACTCTCTTTCAGTCTGAACAAGATTTCTCGGGGTGATGTTCTTCGTGGAATGAGTAGAACTTGGGATCTACACACTTTTTGACCTGGAACACACATTTCTATGTAGTTTTTGGAGCGAACCGATTATTGCCTGAAGAGATACCCACTTGCCTCTACCTGGGTGGGTGGATGCTTGGAGATGTGTCTGTTTTCCATTATTTGAACTTGGACACTTTCGTGGTCAAGTTCTTGACAAGGCAAGTGAGGGTTTCAATATCAGTTGCTTCCTTGTCTCTACCCTTGCTCACCATCGACATGGGACTTCTTGCTGACATCTTTGGAGGCCTTTCTTGGTTTTTCATCGTTGATGACTCCAATTGTTCGTAGGTCTTTTTCAACAATGATAGCCTCTTCATAGATTTCTAAGATTGTTGGTTTAGTGGCTCATTTGACGAACTACACAATGTTGGTCCGTATTACGGACATGTACTAGTAAATGGTGATGGAATCATGAGGTTTATTCTCTACTGTAAACTTGTTCAATATGCTTGTAAACCTCTGACTGAAATCTTTTACTTTTTATTTTCCCTCCATCTTCAGGCTTCCCAATTCTTTGAGTAGCATGGCTGGGGTCTTATCATCAACAAAGTTTTCAAGGAACATGCATTTGAATGCACCCCAGTTATACATAGATTTCGATGGAAGTTTGTGATACCATGCAGTGGCATGACCATCCAAGATACATGGAAATAATCTAGATGCTACGTCGTCATATGGTACCTCAAGAGTCTAGAGATGTAGGTAGAATTTTTCCAAGTGATCTTCCACCTTCACTGTGCTGTCAGGGTTAAACTTGATGTTCATTCTCTCTACTCACTTTAGCATCTTATGTAGAACAACCAGGAGAGCCAATGGTCCCTAAATCATCCATTCCAAATTTGGGTCAGCCATATCTTCTTCTTCTTCATTTTCTTCCTCTCTTTTAGAATCTGATGGTTCCGACTCTAAGTCCATTGTTTCATCTCCCTCTCTACCTCCTCCATTGCCTTCACCTCTACCTCCTGTAATGGATTTTGACCATAAGATCACAAGAGTGTCTTGTTCACCTTTCCAAAAGACTAGTGGTTCCCCTCTATCTTCGATAGCTTCTGCTAGACCTTTGAGTGTATTAAGGACTGCTTCTTTAACTGATGATACAAGAACTCTTGTAGGAGTGGATTTTGGCTTTCTTGATGTTTATGGAAGATGTTGTATGTCTGGGATCAGTCCAACTACTTTCATGAAATGCCGAGTGATGGGGTGGACAAAGTGAAGTTGATGATACAGAATCTCATGTTCAATCCTGGGAGGTGACGAGTAACCAACTACAAAGTCGTGTGTAGGTGAGAGGGAGTGCGAGTTAATTCATTTCCCAGATGGTTGATGAATGAGTGTTAGAGGATGTTCAGCCATATACAACTAGCTTCCCTACTTCTAGTGCTATAATTGTTGACAGTGATAGACCCACCAACATTCAGGGGATCACCCCTATATGAAGTCCCAACTAGGCCTCACACCGTTTGGTGTGGGAGTTCTACCCAGTACAATGGTTTAGTTTCCATTATCTTAAGGGGTTGCCTTAAATCTTTCTTGTCAGCACATGACAGTGGGCTGCTTTGTCTTTGAGAAGTGAGGTTTGCATGCCTAGTGAGAGTAGGTGTCACTTGTGTCAATGGTTCTTTCAATGTGGAGGGAGAGGGTGAGAGTGATTTCCAATTCAGTTGGGAGTATACCCAATGCTTCTAAGAACACACAACACAACAGGACATGCCCAGTTTTCGGTGAAGCAGTCCACACCGATGCGGGAGTCACAACACACACAAGGGAAGATGACACGTATAACACTTAGTGGATTAGTCCACATGAGTGCAATAATTGTTTACAACAAGTTTTATGTGAAAGGTCTGTCTAATGTCCGGGAGAGTAGTCTACATGGGCGAGACAACGTTAACTACATATAAAACACATTTTCATTAATATATTATGTATTACAAGTGAAATAGTTCAAATGTGAAACATGGGTTAAAGCAACATTCACCAAAAGTGTTAAAGATTAGTCTTACAACAGTTACAATACATGTGTGAAAATGTGTTGGCCTATTAGTAGGCTTCTAAATTAAGAAAAAATTCTAAGACACATCATTACACCATAAATCACCAACCCCATGTGAAGGATGTTGGAGCCACTACTTACTCCTCAACGAAAATATTACCGAATATCTTGGCTATGTTGGAGGAGCTGAGGTGAAAAAGTCCCTTGCATGTACAAATGAGGTGGTATTTATAGCCAATGGTGAAACTAACCCTTATGGTTGTTTGACTACGCTCATGACTATTTGGCTTTCATGAGTTTTTGACTTTACATGACTCTTTGTACAACAAGTGGGTCTCTTGGACTTCCATGTTACATTACATTGATAGACAATATGGCCCACAGTAGAGATGTGGGAGACATGACTCATGACATGACTCGACATGACAGTGTCGGTACATTCATGCTGTGTCGATGTGCATGTCGAGCTATAGTGTTGTTGGGTGATGGATTTCATCATGGTGGGTCACAGCTTCACTTCTGCATGGCAAACTGCAGAGTCCTCAATGGTCATTGGTTCACTTGATGTTAATTTTTCATGTTGCTTCTTGCTTGTATGTTGGAAGGCTTGACAGGTTCGTCTGTTCACAAAAGGTGCATGTTTGTTCATTCGTCCATCCGTGAGCACATCTTGCATGTTTGCTCATATGTCCATCTACGAACACATATTTGCATGATCATCCGTTCGCAGCACATCTCTTTGCATGCATCATTTGTTCATATGTTGGTAAAATTATCCTTTTGCATGTGCTCCCCTTCATTCATCCCATTCATCATCATGCCACATTTTTTTGTGTACCTGTTCCTACAGTCACTCATGACGAGACCACATCAAATAAATAAACCTCCTAGTCTAGAATTATACATGACCATTTTGGATGTAGGTGACTGAGAGAGACAATAAAGTTGCAAGGCAGGATGGAGGCTCCAGGCACTGCTGATGAAAACTATGCAAGAGTTAATCGGTGATGGATATGGGAAATCTAGATCAATAGTGACTGTTCGTGAGGTCTAGCCCAGTTGGAAGGAAAAACTGTGCAGTTTTTGAGGGGAACAGTTCGGGTTGCAGGAAGGTTGGGCAAGAAAAATTGGTACAGTTTCTAGAATGAGCAGGCAGTGGGGCTTGGTAGCAAAAGATGTGCAATGTTTTGGAGGAATAGGTTGGGCTACTTGGAGGCTTGGCAGGTAGAAATTGCACAATATTTTGGAGGAACAAGTTGGGAGCCTGGAAGCCAAAACTGCACAATTCATGGAGGGAACTGGCAGCTGGTTGCTGGGTCATTGTTAGTAGAAACTACACAATTCCTGAGGGGAACTGGCAGTCAACTGGCAGGAGCTTGGCACCAAAACCTACACAATTCCTAGAGGGAACTGGCAGTTTGCTACTTGGAGTTGTTGGTGAGAGAAATTGTACTGATGATGGGAGGCCGTCTACTAATCATCTCTGTGCAATTTATAATTTGAGCGGACTGTTGGGCAGTAGAGGGTCTGCTCGTGAAAATTGTACAATTTTTTGGATGAGAAGTCAGTGGACTGTCAGGAGGGCTGGCTAGGAAAATTGTGCAATTTTCTGAGAGAGATAGGGATAGGAATGGGGTGTTTGTCTAGCCTATCTGTGAAATTTTCTGAGTAAGAAGAGTGGGAAATTTTTGGAGCCTCTGTGCAATTATTTAGGGGAGTCAGTCTGGGGGTGGCTGTCGGGTGAAACTCTCCAGTTGACCAACATGGGGAATGATTTATTTTCTGGTCAGCAATGCAACTTGAAATGACTCGCTTGGTGCTCCTCCATTATTCTGGGTGACAGTCGATTGGGTCAATGGTGAGGTGATGATCCAACTATCAACGGGGAGTCCGATCATCAGAACTTCAACAAAATGACCAAGTTTGTGAATGAGTGGAAGATGCATATGTGATCTTACAACACACACTCGTTTGACTCGATGACGAGACGACTCGTGAGTTACCTATGGTGCAGGCAAGAAGCATGATACTTGTGATTGATCGTCGGTCGACCATGATGACACTTGCGCGACAGTGAATGTGATTGTGTGTGTTAGTGCCATAGATGTTTTCATAGTGAACACAACATGTACACATGAAGTGAAGACTTTGTAGCATAACCAGAACATGGTCGCAAGCATGACTTTGACATCAAGATGCAAGAATTGGTGAAATGAACAAGCAAGGAAAATGAGAGGACTCACGCGAGCTCATGGAGCGAACTTGATTATGTGCAGTCATTAAGGGAGGCTCTGAAATTGGGTGTAAGCCAAACTTTTGGAGGGTGGTTGTAGCCGCTACAACACATTCATTGACCATTATGCTGATGAAGATTATGTTTATCCAATTAATATTCAACTTTCTCATGGAATTATCTTCTATTCACCTCCCTTCCATGAACCAAGTAGTGTCTTGAGTGGTGGTGGATGTTCAAATAATTGTTGGAATAAGGAATTACTGAGAGGGGTGTAGGGCGGTGGGGTGAATTAGTAATGGTGATATTCGATATTATTTTTCTTGAATATGCTTTGATTTCCTTTTCATTTTTGTTATGTATGAGAGATTTTATTCATAAGGAAAGTAACCAACACATATAAGAATTCATATGTTCATACAACTAATCACATGAGCAACACACACATTTTGACACTGATGTTTTCACATGGAAACCCAGAGGGAACAAACCACGAATTTGTTGTTTGTTTATGATGTAATTTAAGCACATACTTAATTACATCAGTTTGTTTGTGAGAAGAAACGCACAGGAGGCACTGACCCCCTTAAGTTAGCAAGGGCCAACTTTCCAAGAGGCATGAACCTCTTCTGAATGTAGGCACCAACCTTCTCTTGCCACTATTCTACTATTTCATATAATTTTCAAACTCAAAACATAGGCATATCTATTGTAAGTAAAGTAAGAATATGGTTGGTTGTAGAAGCAACTTCTTCTCTCAGTCCATTGATGTTCCACCAACTCCCTTTGGTCTCATGCAACTACTCTTTCCCCGCTACTCACAATAACATATCCTCAACACTCTGCTTTCTCTAACAGAGGCTCTCTATTGCACACTCTTCAACTCTTCCCTCAATGTTATTCTCACAACACATAATGTTGTTCACACTGCACCAACACTCTCTTAGTTTTCTCGATTCTTATACCTCTATGTCTACGTCACAATTGTCGCTCCTTAACACTTCGACAATATGCTCTAAACCCCACATTTATCGATGCAAGTCTGGGCTAGTAGGGATCGTCTCTGTCCGCAGAGGGGATTTACCTCCACAACAGGTAGAAACCAGGAAGAAGTGAGAGAAAGCCATGAAAGAAGAGATGGACTCCTTAGTACATAACCAGACTTGGGATTTAGTCAACTTGCATGTAGGTAAAACAATATTGCAAAATAGATGGGTTTATAGGTTGAAGGAAGAAGATGGAGGTAGAAAAATGTATAAAGCTAGACTTGTGGTGAAGCGGTTTACACAGAAAAAGGGTATAGACTTTGATGAGATATTTTCTCCTGTTGTTAAAATGAGTTCAATTAGAACTATTTTAAGTCGAGTAGCAGTTGAAGATTTTCATCTTGAGCAGTTAGATGTAAAGACAACCTTTCTCCATGGGGATGTGGAGGAAGATATATATATGCAGCAGCCACAAGGATATGAGGTAAAAGGGAAGGAGAAACTAGTGTGCAGGTTGAAGAAGAGCTTGTATGGCTTAAAACAGGCTCCAAGACAGTGGTATCTAAACTTTGATAGGTTTATGTCTGAACAAGGTTATACAAGATGTGTCACTTTGATCATTGTTTTTATCTCAAAAGGAAAAATGATGATAGCTATATTATATTGTTATTGTATGTATATGACATGATTGTTGCTGGTTCTAACATGCAGGAAATAAATGTGTTCAAAAGAAAATTAGCAAACTCATTTGCAGTGAAGGATTTGGGTGTTGCAAAACAAATCCTTGGTATGAGAATAACTAGAGACAGGAAGAATCACAAATTAACATTGTCTCAGACTGAATACATACAAAAGGTGTTGAAAAGATTTAATATGCAGAATGCAAAACCAGTTAGTATATCTTTGGATAGCCATTTCAAACTGAGTAAGGAGGTGTGTCCCAACATTCAAGAAGTAATGGCTTATATGTCTAAAGTTCCATATGTGTCAGTAGTTGGAAGCTTAATGTATGCAATGGTCTACACAACGCCTAATATTGCACATGCAGTGGGAGTTGGAAGCAGGTACATGAACAATCCAGGAAGAGAACATTGGATGGAGGTGAAGTGGATTCTCAGGTATTTGATAGCATGGTAAATTTTTAGCCCAAGGGTGAAATTTAAGGGGTTTTTCATTTTAGAGGGACCAAATTTTTATAAAACACCCATTTCATATATTTAGCCCAACTTTTATTTAAAAATGATTACTTTTTTCATTTTAGCCAAAAAAGAGGCGGATAAACTATGAAAAGACTCATTTGACCCGATTCACCTGGTTTGGGAGGTTATATTCCATTACAATTGCCCGATTTTCTGCTTTGAAATGTTAAATTCGTTTGCAATCGCCCATTTTTTGGTTTGGGAGGTGGTTTGGCAGGTTGTATTTGGTCCCAATAAATAAAAATATAAATAAAGTGGAGGTATGGTAAATAAATAAAACCTCTTTTCATACTTACTCCAACAGTATGGTAAATAAATAAAAATATAAGTAAACTAGAGGTATGGTAAATAAATAAAACCTCTTTTTATATATATATTTTTTTTTAACTAAAACGGTTGTATATTTTATTTATATGTTAAAAACAGAGAGGGACTTTGCCGAGGCAGCCCTGCTTACATGGCTGTAATCCTACTTTTGCTGCCTTAGGAAAGAGGCAGTTTCACAAATTATGATAAAGACTTTCCCCATTTACATTTAAGATTCCTTTGATGAGAGTGCTGCCTAAGTTCGCCATGCGATCTGCTTCCTTGTTGGAATTTCTGAGAATATGATAAAATTTGTATGAATCAAAACTCTGTAGAACCATCTTCAGTCTGTCCATTATTTTGTTGAGCCCAGCATTGTTGAAGTATTCCTCTTTGATTAGTTTTTTGATTAAAATTTCTGAGTCTCCGAAAACTTGAATATCTTTGGCTCTTTTCTCTCTGGCAATGTGGCAGGCCTTAAGCAGCCCCAGAATCTCCGCTTGGTTGTTTGTTTTCTCTCCGAGGCCCCATGCAAAAGAAACAGTGGAGAGCCCTTCCGTGAAGTAGATGATCCCACCAGCACCTGCAGCTCCAGGAATTCCTTTTGGACGCTCCATCAAAGAAAATAGTAGTTACATTTTGTGCCCTCCACCAGCTTTGAAAGATGTCATCAGTCTCTCTTTTTCTCCAATCCGGGTTAGCTTTCAGGGGTGAGATTCTATACTTTCGGGGATGCGGATCTAGAGCAAGCCACCTTTTTTCTTCTGGCCTGAGCAGGGGGTCTTCTTTGGAATATTATTGCTGAGCCGCTTCCAGAAGAAGGGCCTTAGCTTTTGCAGCAACTTGAGATGGGGAGTTCTGCAAGTCTTTGAAAACCTGCTGATTTCTAGTTAACCACAGCTGCCAGCATACAAATTTGGGCAGCGCTATCCAAATCCTACGACAAAAGGACTTGGGGGGATGCTTTTGGGGTATCTAGCACACCAAGATGCAAACAGATCCGAGACAGAAATTTGCTGAGGGAGAGAGATCTGGAATTCATGGAGAAGAAGCCCCCATACCTCCTTGGCAAAGGCGTAGTCTAGAAACAAGTGCTGGGCAGTTTCTAATTGACATCTGCAGAGAGCGCATCTATGAGGCCCTTCAAACTTTCTTTTTGTCAGATTGTCCCCTGTCAATAACTTGTTGTGTACCAAGGTCCAAAAGAAAAAATTTATTTTTGGGAGAGCTAATGGCTCCCAAACCTGCTTCCAGAAGGCTGGAGTATGGTGGCTGTTCCTGTATCCCTGAAGAGTCCTATATCCCTCTGCTGAGGTATATACTCCAGACTTTCCCCATCCCCATCTATCCTTTTTGAATCTACTGACTGGGGTGGCATCTTCTAGCAGGTTCTCGAGTTGAATCAGTTGGTCCCTTAGGCGCTCTGGGACTCCATGGAAGTCCCATCTTAACCATTCTCCACGGTCGTCCCAGCTTGCCAGATCATAAACTTTATTAACTCCTGCTCTTTCCAGCCAATTTCTGAGCTCTGTGGTGTCCTCTCTTTCCGCCAACGGGTCTTTTCCCATAATTCGATCTTTCCATAAATGTGTAGACTTACCATTACCGGGAATTCTGTACATGTGTTTTTTGAAGAACTCGCTGCTCTTACAACAGAGCCTCCATACCTGCGAACTGGTCGCTGTAGACTGTAGTTTCATTTTCCTTAGCGCTTCTTTGTCTGAGTATTTTGAATGTAAAATTATGCTGATAGGATGTGAGGGGTCGTTGATTATTTTCCACAACAGTTTGCTGCCCAGCGATTTGTTGACGAGGGAGGGGTCCTGAATTTGAAGTCCGCCCTCATCTATTGGCCTCTTGACCGTGTCCCATTTAACTAAGTGCAACTTTTTATCGTTACCTTTCCCGCCTTGCCATAGAAAATTCCTGAGCAGGGTAGCAATCTGGTCCGTGACATATTTGGGGGCGAGGAGAAAAGCTGCCTGATAAATGGGTAGAGATGACAGCTACGATTTTATTAGAATGGATTTGCTACCTTTTGTTAACCAATATCCTCCCCAGGCAGTGATTTTGGATTTAATTTTGCTGATTATATGAGTCCAAAGACACCTCTTGTTCACCCCTAAGGAAATGGGAAGACCAAGATATCTGAAGCTGTCCCATTTGGCCTGACCTTTGAACCCGAGGATCCTCGAAATATTGATGATCTCTTGTTGTTCAGCGTTCCAACTATAGATTTCGCTTTTGCTCTCGTTGAAAAGAGCTCCAGTTACCCTGTAGTAACTTTTCAGTACATTGTCAAAGGCTTTCGCTATTCTGGTGGAAACGCCTCCAAGGAGCAGAGAATCATCCACGAAGAGGGCATGATTTAGAGAAGTTGCTACATTCGAAGGTTTGAGCCCCGGGAGGGAGCCGGCGGTTTTTTCAACTGCTAGCTTTCTACTGAGGGAGTCAGCCATGAGGATATACAGGAAGGGGGAGAGAGGGCATCCCTACCTGATACCTCTCTGAGCTTGGAAGAAGTTAGTAGGGCGTCCATTGATGAGAGGGGCAATCCATGGGGATTCTATGCATGCTTTAATGAGCTGGACAAAGTGCTGAGAGAAACCAAAAGAAAGCAGGACTTTGCATAGAAACACACGATTTACTTTATCGAATGCATTTGCCATATCGAGTTTGATCAACATACCTTTCTCACCCCGATGTTTTCTTGAATGGATGTTCTCCTAAACCTGAATGACATTGTCCATAATATATCTGCCTTCCACAAATCCGCCTTGGTTGCTGGAAATCAACTTTTTGAGCAGAGGCTTGAGTCGATTTGCTAGGAGCTTGGCTATGATTTTGTAAGAAGCATTACACAGCGAGATAGGCCTGAATCTTGCAAAGGTATCTGGATTGGTTTCCTTTGGAATTAAAGCTAGATAGGTGGAGTTGATACCACCTCCTATTTTAGCTTTTCTCATAAAGCCTCTGATCATTTTGAGGAGATCAGTTTTGATAACTTCCCAACATGATTGATAAAAATGGATTGTGAATCCGTCGGGCCCAGGGGCCTTATCGGCTTCCATTGACCAGATAACTTGGATAACCTCCTCAATTGTGATTGGTCTGCATAGGTCTGTGTTTTCTTCAGCGTTAACAAGTTGGGGAATGTTAGAAAGAAAGTCAAAGATTTCCTCTTCCTCGCCTTGAATGCCTATGTTGTATAAATTCCTAAAGTGAGCTTCAACAGCGCCTTTCACCTGATCGAACCCTTTGCAGACATGTCCCTCCAAGGTTTTAATTTCCGCTATATGATTCCGGGACAGTCTAGCTCTGTATTGTCTGTGGAAGTAAGAAGTGTTCCGGTCCCCTGCCTTTAACCATAAACTTCTGGACTTTAATCTCCAGTATTCTTCTTCAGTTCGGAAGGCCTGGTAGGTGGATCGTTGCGTTTTGACTTCCTCATCCAGAAGCTCTGTTGTAATATCTTTATTCTCCATTTCCGTTTGCATTGAGTGCAGCCTCTGAACTGCCTCTTTTCTTTGGTTGGTTGGATTGGGGTCTGGCTTTTTTATCCACTCCTTCAACGCAAATTTTGTTGCCTTCAGCTTCTGTTCCCAGATGTAGCTGGGGGAACCTGTGATGGGTTTGACCCATGCAGCTTTCACTGTCTCGATAAAACCCGGTTTCTCGATCCACAGTGGGCTGAATCGGAAGGGAATGGGGCCCAAATCTTCTTCATCTTCCAATAGAAGCTGTATTGGCTTATGGTCCGAAGTCAATTTGGGAAAGATTTTTGTGTTGGCGATTTTTTTATTCAACAAAAGGCCGCTTTGAACCAAAAATCTGCCACCGGGCGGAGATTTGTTCCGACCCGACCCAGTTATTCGACCATGTATAAAGCCCATGGAGTGGAGGGAAGTCTAAGAGGTCCCAGCTCTGTACGAGCTCCTCCACCGTGGCCAGCATGGAGTCTCTGGTACTGGAGCCTCCCCTCTTCTCCTTTGGCTTCAGAACTATGTTTAAGTCTCCTGCTATGATAATATTGTTTGGGGAATGTTGTTCTAGGTAAGTTGATAGAGAGTACCAGCATTCTCTTTTTTCTGCATAATTTACCGGAACATACAAATTGAAAAGAGAGACAGTCAACTTACTAACTTTGTGTGTCAATTCAGTATATCCAGTGCTGGGTTTCCTGATAATTATTGAGCTGGAATGTGCTATCTGACCAAAGAGTAGCCAGTCCTCTGGAGGTTCCCCTTGCACTAACTGCCTTGCTTGTATTTTTATTCCATTTTAGCCTGCTGATATCAAGAAGGGAATGCCCTTCAATTTTGGTCTCTTGGAGCATGAGGATGTCTGAGGGTTCAGCTTTAAGAAGATCCTTGACTGCTTCTAGTTTTGCAGGGCTCCCCAGTCCTCTGCAATTCCAAGAGACAAACTTCATTATTTACCTAGAGGAGGGGTGGGACCTCCCTTGGAAGGTCTCGGCCTGGTATTCCGCCCAATGGACATTTCTATTGTGGCTTGACTCCCTTGGGTTTTAAGTCTCTCGGCCTCTTCTTCTCTCATTTCTTTACGGGATTTTCTACCAGCTCTTTTAGTAGGACGCTCATAGGCTTCATCTTCCGATGATCTTGAACTTTCTATTGTTTTTTTCTTTGTTACTTCTACGTATGAAGGGTTGGGCAGGCTGCCCTGTGTGGCTTCGACCTGCTTTTCTTTCTCACTTTCTTTGCATGGAGGGGTGCTTTCTACATGCACCAGGTTTTCATGCTCTGGATCTGTTGGGTTGATCTGTGTGCTTGTTGTCCCTTGTACATTTGCTTCCTCTTCTTGGATGGGTTTGGAGCTGCTTGGCATCCCTGTTGTCTTTCCTTTGCTGGGACCTTTTTTTGGGTGTGTTGTTTTCTGGACTAGAGTCCATTGTTCCTCTTTCTGTTTGTCTGTTTGCTCTTCTGTCTTCTTCTTGCAGTACTTCGCGAAGTGTCCGTGCTCATGACAGTGCCTGCATTTGAATGGAAGTTATTCATAGTCCAGTTCTTGGATATGCACCCAGCCTGCAACTGTAAGTTTGATTGCTTCCGGTAACCCCTCCTCCAGATCGACTTCAACACATATTCGAGCGCATGAATACTGATCTTTTCTTGCAGCTTTGTCAATGTATTTACCCAGTGCATTGCCGATGTTTTCAAGGGATTTTTGGTTCCAGCAGTGGAGAGGCAAGTGGGGGAGTCTCACCCATACCGGGACTGCTGAGGGGACATCCTGGGAGGGATCGAAGTCTGGGGACCATTTATTCAGATACAGGCCCTGCGGTCCCATAAAATATGGGCCATTTCTGAAGATTAAGCTTCTGTCTTCCGGGTTTTCAAACACAAAGACAAAGTATCCTTTCCCAACAAAGTAGCTTTTCACACCCTCCTTGATCAGGGGGCTCCAGTTTCTCTGTGTCCAATCTTCTACTGACTTTGGAGAAGGCCAGAGGCCTGTGAACTGGCCGATGAGGCCTCTCTCTGCCAGGTTGAGTGCAGCTTTACACGTCTCTTCTTCTGAAAGGGAAACTGAGGGGATCTTGTCCATCCTCTTGATAAAATTTTGCTGAGCCACCGATGGGGCTTTCTTCGGGCAAGCTTCGATCAGTGCTTTGAATGCCAGGACCTCCGAAGGAGGGGGAGCCGAGCCCCCGTTGGAGTCCATGATCTCAGAAGAGCGCCTCAGGACTGAGCGCGGAGGCGCAGCAGCCTCAAGGGCGCGAGAAGAGTTCTCGGCGATCAGCAGGAAGAAGGACAGGCCCTCCGCGGCAGACAGGGGCCGAGGCGGCCGGCAGCCTCTTGCGCAGCGTCGGCTAGGTCAGGGCCGCAGCGCAAAAAAAATAAAAAAAATAAAAAAAATAAAAAAAATAAAAAAAATAAAAAAATAAAAAATAAACTTGCGGAGAAAACCTCTTTTTATATTTAGTCCATAACCCTCTTTCTATTTAAGAAGGCTCAAAAAATAGGTTTTATTTAAGTGAATCCCATGGGCCAAATACCATGTTGATAAAAGAGGTATGGTAAATTAATAAAAATATAAATAAACGAGAGGTATGGTAAATAAATAAAACATTTTTTTATATTTACTCCATAAGTCACCTTATATTTACAAACAAAAAGGGTGTAAATAAATAAAAATATAAATAAAGTGGAGGTATGGTAAATAAATAAAACATTTTTTTTTATATATTTACTCCATAAGTCACCTTATATTTAAGGACACTCAAAAAATGTGTTATATTTAGGTGAAGCCTATGGGCCAAATTATTAATACCATGCAAAAAAACATTATTAACCCTAATATTAGTATTAATAAAAATAAAGATGGCACATGGTATTGACCCATGGTATTCACATGGAATGTAGCCTATTTAAAGGGGGCAATTAAACTAGCATAGATCCATCTTTACTCTGGATCTACTAAGCACTGAGAAGGATCAAATATCGTGATATGCAAACTAGCAAAGAGTGAAAAAATATTTGATCCCTCTTGGGGCTTGGTAGATAAAGAGTAAAAATGGATCTTCTAATTTAATGTCACTTAAACATTTTAACTTGGTTAAAATAAAAAATAAAATAAAAATCAATTATTAATTTTATTAATTTTTATAAATTACTAATAGTAGTTTTTAAGCTCCAGGTTTATGATAACCCATGGTAATACCATGGTATTCATGTGAGCATAGACTATTTAAAGGGGAAATTCTATCAACTTAGATCCATCTTAATTCTGGGTCTACCAAGTGCTGAGAGGGATAAATAGATTTGATCCCTCTAAGAGTGGTAGATGTGGATTTAAGATAGATATAGGTTGGTTTTTATGACAATGAAGATATTAAATACACTTAGGAAATTATATTGTAAAAAACATGTTAAGGTGATTGGTTAAAGCTACATTTAGTCACTTCACAAAATTTAGTAAAAAATACCAATATCTCCATTAATATTGGTTTTTCTGATTTAACAACAAAAAAAAAATCAAAATAGTGAAATCTTATCACTCTTTCCGCATCACCCTCGCAGGAGAAAGATAGCCGCTGCCCATATTTCCTACCATTTTTCAAACGTTCTCAATATGATATCTTCATGAAAAAGTTAAGGTACTGATGTTGGATTAGTTGTTTGAAAAATATGTTAGTTTGTACAACCTTTCATCTTCTCTGTTATTCTTAGTTTGTCGTAATGATCTGTAGGGGTTGTCCTAAAAGGCGGAGATTGTTCACCAAAAAGGAAATTAATCCACATGTTACAACATTGTTAAAAAATGCAAGACGCATGAAGGTAGTGAATTGTGCTAATAAGCAATTTAGATTGGGAGAGACGTAAATAAATTTTATTATTTAATTGAATATTTCCAATTGAAATAATAATAAATCTACATTTGTATATTTATATATTGATTGTAAGGCTTCTGACAATAGTCACTTCTTTCCGTTAGATCCCCTTCAAGCCTTTGGGATACCTACTACTTTCTTATATTATATAGTTGGGGCTTGCTACTTGTTGGCGTGTTGGGGTAAACAAACTTGATGTGTTTTTTCTAATCTCGCAGTTGGAGTCTATGGAATAAGAAAGAAATTTCATAGCTTGACAAAAGAGGTAGAGAAAATATTAATCTCTCCTACCTTGACAGAACTGGTGGTCAAGATCAACACCTACAAGAACTTTGTTGTGGAATATTATCAAAACTAATAGAAGGATATGAAATAGTGTACAGTAAGAACCTTGACAAACATGGCCACTGAAACTTGCAACATTGAAGAGAAAATTATGTTTATTTTTTTCCAAACATGTATGTTATTATATTATAGTTTAATGAATATGTTTTCCTATTATCATATATGGTTTCATACTTTAACAAAACATTCGCCAAGACTTCACAATGTTTTATTATTCAGTGAAAGATTTGCCAAGATCTTACAAGATTTTATAATTCAGTGAAAGATTCGACATGACTTTACAAGATAATATAATGTGGTGAGAGATTCACCCAAAAAATTATATATACATATTATATTATTGATAAAATCACCTCCCATTTTTCCTATGTATCATGGGGATTCAACCATTTATTATACATATAAATTTAGGGTGGTTCTTAAAATTTTCTCTGTTTGAGAGGTACCACAAATCAAGCATTATGCTTTGGTGGTTCAAACATTTCTCTATAGGGATATGTTAATGCAGATATGGTGGGTGATAGAGATAACAGGAGGAGAACCATAGGGTATGTGCTTATTGTAGGTGGAACAATTTTCAGTTGGGTTTCAAAACTGCAAAGTGTTGTTGCACTCTCAATGACGGAAGTAAAGTATGTTGTTGCTACAGAGGCTAGTAAAGAAATGATTTGGTTACAAAGGTTACTAGATGAATTGGGTAAGAAGCAGGAGTTAGGCAGGTTATATAGTGACAACTAGAGTGCCATACATCTTGCAAATAACTATGCATTTCATTCCAAGACTAAACATATACAACTCAAGTACCATTTCATACGGTCAGTGTTGGAAGATGGACATTTGAAACTGGAAAAGATACACATTAACCAGAATCCCGCAGATATCTTGCAGATATGTTAACAAAAGTTGTAACTAGGGATAAATTGAGATTCTGCTCGGTTTCAATTGGTCTTCAAGAATGATGATGAAGATGAGAAACAACTAGGTCCAAAGTGGAGTCATTGTCCAGAAAATGAAGCAGCAATGGAGTTTCTATAATCAGTCTCCAAGTGGGAGATTGTTGGGTTTGGAGCCTAAGTATCTTCTTTATTCAAAGTTATTTCTGCATTGGACCCCAGTCCGTAATGGGGCGACAATGCCGCCCATTATTTGTGCTACAAGGGGGGTCTAGGGGGGTGGGCAGCAATCTTTAGGAGCCACCCCTTGGCAAGGGATCGAGGGCAGTGCCCCCGAACCTAAAAATAGATGTAAAATTGCCTTGTAAAATGATATAATTTCGTATTCAATCTTAGTCATTCATTAAGAAGAAATTTGATGGTAGAAGTTATGTTTAATTTAGGGTTCTTTTCCCTAAAAGGAAACCCCTCACTATTGTTGGCCCTCAATTTTAGTCATCATTGCCTATCCTAAATCCATTTATTTACCACCACATTCCATCCTATATCACCTATATATGCCTCATTTTAGTCCTATTTTTCATATTCAGGTAACTAAATTAAGTTTTTCAATTTTTGGAAATTTTTGTAAAAATTAGATTTTAAGAGTAAATTTGGACTGCATTAAAAATACCTGTAATAGCTTCATGGAAGTCATATGTCTAGGACACCTAGGCAGGATCTGAGCACATATTTGGAAATATTTGGAACCACAGATGAAGAAACACCTATTGGTTCAGTCAAACTGGGAAAAACCAGGCCCGGTCAACATTGATCAAACTTGACTTGTCATTCAGGAATTCCTAGTAAAAAGGAGCAGATTTATTATTTTGTGGGATTTTTCCTGATTTTGTGAACCAAACTTGATGAGTTCGACCTGTATGGATGGATTAGGATTGATAAGGTTGTTAGAGCCATTATAACAAAGTTTGTTTATGATTTTCTTATTTAAACAGAGTTTATGGACCATTCAAAGGAGTGTAATTTTGTATTAAGATTATTGGAGACTTTTGAGATAATTTGAAGAATCATTTCTATTGTTCTATTTGTTGTTCATGCTATGAATTATTTATTAAGTTAGCTGTAGCTAAAAAGTTCTTCAGGTGTACAAAGCAAGGTTGGAGGGTCGTCATACCAAGCTAAGTACACTTTGGCCAAATTTTGTATAAATTAGCATAGTTTTGATTCAGTATTTCTTGTTTCGGTTTTATGATTCAGTTACTTAGATGTGTTATGATTTCTGTATGATTTTTGGATGATTTTGGTTTTAAATCTAATTTGTGTATGAAAGGACAACCAAGGATTTAAGTTAAATTCTCTTTCTATCAAATTATGAATCACAACTAAAAATCATCCTTTTGCATTTCTTGAATTCCAGTTTATGATTTGATGCAATGGTAATGTTGTTGGAGTAGAACTGTGAGGAAGGAAAACCAGGACCTCCTAAGTTAGGAGCCTCTTCTCTTGCTTTCTACACATCACAAACTTCTTCTCTTTAGTTTCTCTTCTTGAGGATAGTACTGTGGGGAAGGACAACCAAGACCTCCTAAGTTAGGAGCCTCTTCCTTCGCTTGCTGCATCTTGAATTAGAGAATTTTTAGTTTCTTTAAAATTAGAACTTATTTTTAATATGTATTTCCCTTAACCTTTGAGCCTTGCCTTCTGAAATTGACTTTACCTGAAATCCATATACTTTGGACGTGCTTCCAAGTCTACAAACTTGAATTAACAAGTAAAACACCTGCATTAGTTTACTTAGTAAATTGACCTCACATTTTTGGCGTTGTTTCCAGGGAAGCACATTTAGATTTAGTGAAAATAGGAAGCTTTAAACAAAACACCCAAAAAAAAAACATTTTTCATTATGGTTATTTAAGGTAGATCCCAAAACAAAACCCTCAACCACTAGTAAAAACTCACTAACTACAAAATCCATTTGCAAAACAAAGATCTACAAAACATGATGTTAAAGAAGTCATTTAGAGAAGGAAGGTATGCCACCACAAGGATCTTCTTAAACCCTTATCCACAATTTAGAATGGTCACTAGGGATGAATCTTCATTTCAAAAGATAGAAGAGGAACAAAGGGTCCATGAAGAAGATCCACAAGAAGAGAACCTAAAATGTTTTTTAGCTATCTTTGTAAGGAGGTGAATGAGTCATGGATCACATGCAATGAATATCAAACATGAGAACCAAAAATTGAAGAATTCCTAGCATGTATATCACAATATCCCTTGTGCATTCAAGATTTTGAACAAGTGTCACAAGAAGAGCTTTGTGCTATGACAGTTGAGGAGAATCAAACATTTAAAGATCACACTCAAACTTGGTTTAACCTAGTCTTTAGGCCACAAAACCACTCCAATTTTCAACATTCCTTCGCATTAAATCTTTATGATCAACTAACTTTTCATGTCAAGCATTCATTAAGGTATATTTTTCAAACTTGGATGTGAGTCTACTTATGATCTTGTTACGCAGATGGATGCATTGGAAATTCTCTTATACTTGAGAGAATGACTTATTTTTTTTATACAATAGAGTAGTAAAAAATATAATAAATAAATAAATAGGTAAAACGAGTTCCCAATAAGACTTTTGGTTCAAACTCTCATGAATAATTCTTCAAATCATTTTTCAATACCCATTTGAAAGGATTTTTATGGAAAAATGCAGTAAGAAGAATCCTATTTTGGGTAACCATCTAGGATCATTTTCAAAGCATGTTATTAAATTTATCTCTTGAAATCAAGTTTTTAAATCCATTTTGAAATTTTCAATTTGGATCACAAATCAAAATGATATGATCAAAATAAAAATAAGGGCTCAAGTCAAATTTTGAGGATAGAGTTAGTACAACTTGTAGGTTTTAACCCCGTATAGAAATTACCTGCATACAAATTCTAAAACACAGAAAATAAACAATGCGAGAGCATAACACATATACACAGAGATTTTCCCCTGGATCCCAAAACTGGGACTACCAGCTTGATTTTTCATTATGTTCCTTTCAATGTTATAATACATATTTATACATGCTGAAGCATCCAATACCATGGACCGAAAACCATTGCATCCAAAACCATGGACCGAAAACCATCGCATCCAAAAAACATGTGCGAAAATCATGCACAAAACCATAGGTGGGTCCGCCCAACCTAACATAGGGTCCAAAACCAAAAATTTTCGGGGTGTTTCCCCAGACCCCATAAAGTGGGGTTACGAGTACGCCTCAAACCCCATGTGACTCCTCCCCACTAACCCCCCGGTTAACTACGTGGGCTAGTCGTGGAAGAATATAACACAACCCAACATTCTCCCACTTGTTGTTTTCTTTCCACAGGGGGCCACAAGAGAGATTAGTAATTTTTCCAGCCCTGAAATGCCCATTGTCTCTCTAGACCAAGAGAACTTCTCAGAGCTCACAGATTTTGTCAATGCATCTGCAGTATTCTTCAAAGTGTCCACCTTTACTAGCAACACCTTTTTGTCTTCTATCATATCCCTAACAAAGTGATACTGAACATCAATGTGCTTTCGGGGTTCTTTGCCAATAAAATTGCACTTTGGTTGTCACAGTCTATCCTTATAGATTCCTGTACTAATCCCATACTTGAACACAATCTCTGCAACCAAACTGCTTCCTTGCTTGCATGAGTGGCTACCATGTATTATGCCTCTGCAGTTGATAGTGTCGCTATAGATTGTTTCTTACTCATCCAACTGACTGCACCCCCAAATAGGTTAAACACATACCCACTTGTAGATCTTCTCTGATCCAGATCTCCAGCCCAGTCTGCATCAACAAAGCCACGAATATCCAACACTCTGTCCAATCCTGGTCTTCCTTGGTAGCACAAACCATAATCACTAGTGCCACGCAAATACCTGAAAACCCGCTTCACTGTTGTCCAATGCTCCTTCCCTGGTTTTGACATAAACCTGCTCAATACTCCTACTGCATGTGCAATGTCTAGTCTATTACAGACCATTGCATACATCAGGCTACCAACTGCACTTGCATATGGAAAACGGGACATGTCCTCTTCCTTTTCTTATGTCTTGGGACACTATTTAGCAGATAACCTCACACCTACAAGAATAGGAACTTTCATCGATTTACTATCCTACATATTAAACCTCTGCAGTATTGTCTCGACATACTTCCTCTGGTTTAACCAGAGCTTCCTCTTTTCCTGATCTCTTTTAATTTCCATGCCCAAAATATAATTTGTAGCACCAAGATCTTTCATGTCAAATTTGGAGGACAATTGGGTCTTCAAATCCTGGATAATATCTTTGTCATTTCCAACCAACAACATATCATCCACATACAAGACCAGATAAATAACATGGTCACCAATTAATTTAAAATACACACAATGATCTACTTTGCTTCTGGTGAAGCCAAGTCCCCATATAAATGTATCAAATTTCTGATACCAAATCCTTGGTGACTGTTTTAACCCATATAAAGACTTCTTTAAGTTTCATACCAGTTCTTTCTTACCCTTCACCGCAAATCCTTCAGGTTGCTTCATGTAGATCTCCTCTTCCAGATCCTCGTGAAGAAATGTTGTCTTCACATCCATCTGTTCTACCTCAAAATCAAAAGCAGCAACAACATATAAAAGTAATCTAATAGAAGTTGCCTTGGCAACAAGAGAAAAAAATATCACCAAAATCAATTCCCAGCACCTGGGAATAACCTTTTGCTATCAACCAAGCTTTGTATTTCTCCACCTTTCCTTTTACATTTGTCTTCTTTTTGAACATCCATTTGCTACCAATGGGTTTCCTTCTAGCCAGCAACTCCACTAGATCCCAAGCCTCATTTTTGTGCAAAGATTCCATTTCATCAGCCATGGCCTCTTTCCAGAGTTTTCCATCCTCTGAATCTACTTCTTCTTTCATAGTTCTGAGATCATCATCTGTAATAGATAAAGCAAAATTTGAACAAAAAGAAGATGAACTATATCTTTCTGGCTACCTTCTTTCTCGAACTGATCTTCTCACAGCCAGATTTTGTGGTTCTTCATCTTCTGATTCCTCCTCTGCTGTAGAGTCTGATTCTTCCTCCTTTAGCTCAAACTCTATCTTCTCATGTTCCTTTGGTTGGACTTCATGTTTAATAACATCTTTCACCTCTTTGAACACCACATCTTGGTTGTACACAACCTTCCTTGTTATTGGGTTCCAAAGCTTATAACCCTTTAAACCATCCTTATACCCAATAAAGATGCACTTTTCAGATTTACTATCCAACTTGGTTCGTTTCTCCTTTGGAACATGTACATATGCATCACATCCAAATACCCTCAGATGTGAAAGAGAGGGTTTCTTACCAGTCCATACCTTTTGTGGATTCTTATCCTCCAACGCTGATGAAGGTGACCTGTTGACCAGGTAACATGCAGTATCCACCGCCTTTGCCCAGAATTCCTATCCTAACCCAACACCACTGAGCATGCTTCTTTCCCTTTCCATCAACGTCTTGTTCATTCTTTTTGCAACTCCATTTTCCTGAGGTGTATATGGAGTAGTCTTATGTCGTTCTATACCACACTTCTTACAGAAGTCTTCAAATTCCTTACTACAAAACTCTCCACCGTTATCTGTCCTCAGCACCTTTATCTTCTTCTCTGTTTGGTTTTCCACCAGAGCTTTAAATTCTTTAAACCTATCAAAGACTTTAGATTTCTTATTAAGGAAATATATCCATGTATTCCTTGAGAAGTCATCTATAAATGATACATAGTACACTGACTTACCCAGTGATGGAACCTTCACAGGTCCAAACACATCACTGTGCACAAGCTCTAATATATGTTTCGCCCTCTTACCACCAGAGGGGAAACTCACCCGATTCTGCTTCCCATATACACAATTTTCACAGAAATCAAAATCCAGAGAGCTATTACTCATACCTTCTACCATACCTTTACCATGAAGTATTCAAAGGCTCTTCTCTCCAATATGTCCAAGCCTTTGATGCCACAGCATGATATTCTCTCCAGAGACCACTAGATTTTCTACTCCACTTTCAGGAACCACAGAACTGTTGCACCCATCAACAACAGTGCTACCTTGCAGCTTGTACAGAGTTCCAATCCAAACTCCCCGCATCAATACCAGTGCTCCTCAAACCATCTTGCAGGTATCCTTCTCGAACACTGTTTTTACACCTGCATCATCCAACTTGCTTACAGAAATCAGATTTCTAGCCAATGCAAGAATATGCAGAACACCCGGAAGTGTTTTAACCCTTCCACCTTGCAACTTAAACTTTACTTTTCCGCGACCAACGATTCTAGCCTTCCTATCATCTCCTAAGAAGACATCACCACCATTGTATTTCTCATACTCGCAAAAACACTCTTTATGGGGGATGAAGTGAAAGGATGCACCTGAGTCAATCAACCATGCCTCATGATCTACATGTGTACTTGAAGAAGCCAAGTACACATCTCCACCTTCATCTGAGGTGGTTTTCGCCTCTGCAGAAGGAGCATCATCAGATTCCTTTCCTTTATCAAGAGCTTTAGATTTACAGTTCCTTTTGTAGTGCCCTTCCTTTCCGCATTTCCAGCACACCACCTTTACAGGTTTTCCTGGAGATTTAGATCTCCCACTCGATGACTTATTTTTGTTTCTGTTCTGGGACCATCCTCGTACAGACAAGGCATCACCATTCTAGCTCTCCATATTTTTCCGTCTCATCTCCTCTGTCAACAAGGATGAGACTATTTCATCAAACTGCAAGGCAGTTGCATTGCTACCTATTGCAATAACCAGACTATCCCATGAATCTGGTAGAGAACACAAAAAACTAATGCACTTATATTCATCTGAAATTTTAATATCAACAGATGCTAACTGACTTACCACAGTATTAAATGCATTCAGATGCTCTGTCACCATGTCTCCATATTTCATCCTCGGGTTATATAGCTTTTTCCGCAGTAACAGTTTATTCACCAGAGACTTAGTTTGGTACAAAGTCCCTAACTTGTCCCACAAAGCCTTCACCATAGCTTCCCCTAATACATTCAGCAATACTGAATCTGAGACACACAATCGTATTGTGCTCTTTGCCTTCTGATCCAACTTCTTCCATTCTTCATCGGACACTCCCGTTGGTTTAGTACCTGGATCTTACACGATCGACTGATCTTTATCCACCAATAGATCCTCCATCTTTAGTTTCCACAGCTCAAAACTCTAACCATTAAATTTCTTGATCTCTATCTTTCCACTCTTTCCACTGCTTGCCATCTTCTTTCACCACCATAATCGATCTTGCAGATCTCCCACTAAATAAGGTCTACCATAGGCCCGAGTGAAACCCCTTAGCAACAAATGCATCCCCATCTGAATCAAAATATGTCACGTCAGCTTTGTTGTCTATAAGCCCTTTCACTCTCATGTAATCACCTTCGACTGCCACTTTGCAGAGCTCTTCTTCTGCTCCCATGCTTATGTGAACCTTCCGCCTCCATTGTCATGTTCATAGTCGAATGTCATGGCATTTAAATCTCATACCATCAAGAATATGATTGAGCATAAGGGACTCTGCCAATGCTATTCCATTACCAAACATCTCTATAAGATATTCTTGAAGCGTTATTTGAAGGACTGAGGAAGAGTTGTAGATTGTGGACTAGAAGCTCTAGGGTTAGATTTTTGGTACTCGGGCCAATTTCGAGGATGATATTTCTTTCTCTGATGCTTGCTTTCTCAACGATGGATTTGAGAACACCAGGATTTGTGAGGTGCTGCCCATGACTCTTATGAAGTTTCAACGTTTATTCCTCTTCTTCCAGCTCTATAAAAGAGAATACTTTTGAGTTGCTTCTCCTTCGAAAGTTGGATGAAGCCTTGGTGGTAGAAAAATGGGTTTTACATGTGACCATTTCGAGCAGCCTTATGAACCTTTTTGAATGTGATTTAAATGCGATGCATAGGAAATGTAGTCTTTGCGCTGGTTCAACCTACAAAATTTGAATTGCCGACCTATGTATCGAGTTTTTTCTATTCGTTGTTGAATCTCCTACTACGACGATAATTGATATGTATGTGTGTTGAAGTTTGCAGTGAATTGGTCATTTTGTTTCAATGAATGAAAATTATACCAAGTCTGAACCGAGCAATACACTTCCACTTCGGCTTTCATGATGCATCATTCAATAAAAAAGAACACAGTTGTTGAGTCTGTTTGTTGTATGCGTAGAGAATTACCACTTTTTTATGCATAGTGCTTCATTAACAAACAAATACATGTGTGAAGTCTCGAAGGTCAAAGTTAAGGGACGGTGCTCATTAACTTGCTCAGGATGACGCGGTATTTGGAGGTTTCGGCATCTGCTAGGGATCTGGAGGGAATTCACTCTAGACACTAGGCTTGAAATCGAGATTTCAGCTACGCTGTTGCAGTTTTATCACTGGTCAATGTTGTTGATGAATATTGGTGAAGCCGGAAGCCTGTGTTTCCTCATAACATATATATTATATTTTATTTCATTGTGCATCTGTATGGTCAATGATTTGAAGGTTGTATTATATGTGTGTCAATTGGTTCTAATCTGAGGTATCGACAGACTTCCCCTCTACTCTCCCATTATGCTGGCCATCCACTTTGTCCATCCCAGTTTAAGCTGGTCTGACCTACCACTACTGTACATCCACACCATTGGATGCTCAAACTCCTCCCAGAATCCTTGGTAGCTTGTTCCAATTCTTTGCAGATCTTTCCCCTTCCTCATGGTTGATGACCTCTCCGTGAAAGAAGTCTCTCACACTGTTTTTTGGTTACCCACAGTTTATATATATATATATATATATAAGAATGCATTGCATGGAGGGGAGATACATTGTTTGGAGATGAACATAGAAGGTGGATGCTGGAATGTTGTGGAGATTTTGACTGATAGCATGGCTGATTCATTGGCACAAGAATTTCGAGGGTTAATTTTGAATTCTTCTCTATTTTTTAATGAAGCCATCTCAGCTTCAAACTGAGATATGAGGGTCGACTATTTAGCCATTTAGGTTTCCATAAGGTTTCTAAGGTTTTTCATTTGCGACTTCCACAACGTCCTGAACTAGAAGAACTTAGGAAGTAACTGGTTGAAGTCGAGGCTATGGTTTAGGTGCGCAAGAAACCTCCAGAAGACACTGCTCCTCATGTTGTTGTTGAAGGACTTGTGATAGATGAATGGAAAGAGTGGAGGGAAAAGTATCTGGCTCAATAGCATCAGATTGAAGGGGCCAATTCCATTTGATATTCAATTTATTGGGTTTTGATCATATTTCCTTTTATATGTTCTTAACTCTTAGATGTGCATTGGAGAGTTTCCATATGGTTTATGTTCATTCTTTTTGTTGCTCTCTATGCTGGTTTGAAACATTGAAGATTGCAAATTGAGTTTTATTTATTTTAGATTATTGTTGATGAATTGAGTTGACCTATTGAAGTTTAAAAATGACTCAAATTGGAAATTTATTAGAGTTATTAAGGACTCTAATTATGTCAACTACTAAAAGCACAATCAACATTAGCAAGGAAACTATTTTTGATATTCAGACTTGCTTGCAACATACACAAGAGAAGATTGATTTATTGTAGGTTGAATCTCTGCTTCAGCAAGATGAGTTACAACATCATAACCAACATAACATCCATCAACAACAAATCAATAATGTCTATCTACTACCCAATGAAGGAGCAGAATTGCATGTAGAAGTAGAAGTTCAATTTGCACTTCCCAAGCCTATCAGCAGACCTTGGGAAGAGCTTTTCCACAATAATAATAGAACAGGTCTTGGATATGATAAGGAGGTTTCCTTTCATATTTGAGATTACTCAAAGCCCATCCAGTTTCAGAGTGTTGGATTCCTTCATGACAGTTCACCTTCAGCTGTTCCAGATTCTGCTCCTCTTCCATAGCAACAACAACAGATTATGAAATGCCAACACTATGACTGAGTTGGCCATATGAAAGATCACTATTTTGATCTTCATCCATGTAAGCACTGTCATAAAACCAATCATTCTTCAAACAGATGCTTAAAAAATAAGCCTCTTGCAAGAACAAAGACTCATCTTGGATGGATCGCTTCTTGGCAATGGGCTTCAACAACCAAGAAGATATTTCAGTCATATGTCAGAACTTGTTCTAGAGTATTGAATAATATTGCAGTTGAGTTTTCTCCATCATCTCACCTTATATCTGACAGGGGGGGAATGATGGTCATATACAAGCTTCAAAGCCACATCAAGCGAGCCTGAGCCACAACCTGCAATACTAGATTCAAAGTTGTAGCGAGAGACGAATATGCCCTTGAGCATGCTTTTAGCTAATGATACCTCTTCAAAGAACTGGTGACACTTCCTCTAGCAGAAGACTTCAGCTTCTTGCCAGTTTAGGAATAGTTCCAGGAATTACATTAAGCATTCCATAGTTAGTGGTAATACTTAAACCATCATAGGTTGAGACCTCCCTTTTCAGGTTGAGGTTCTCCCTTTTATGCCGGGTGAGACCTCACTTTCATTGTTGAAGGCTTCCCTCTTCAAAACATCAGGAGCACCTCCTCTAGAAGAAGACCTCAACTTCATGCCATATTTGAAAGAGTTACAGGATCTGCACTAAGAATTCGAGTGTTGGTGGTCATCCTTAAACCACGTCCCTTATACCAACATTTCAGAGAGCACATTCAACCTAGTGCTGCCATGCATTTTTGCTTTTGTATTACAACTCTCTTCTTGGACTCATACATAACCCTTCAGATTAAGGGGGGGAATGTTGGACACCTAATTCTCTAAGGGTTGGTGTGGAAGCTGAATAGCCAAAGGGAGTACAAGAGACCATTTGGAATATGAATCCAAGGGTCACACCATGTACTAATGCTTATCATTCACACTTTGTGTCTTCCATGTATGTGTTTAACATATTTAACATACCAAATCATCTTATTTTCAAAACCTATTTATATGGGAGATATATATTCAATTATATATCAATACAAAATTTGAATAATCCCATTTGGAAGTCAAACGATAACATTATGCCACATTTAGTGACTGCATGTCTTAAAATCAGCATAGTGAAACTTTGCCTCCTAGGTCTGTTCATCAACAATTTTGGGATATAAAAACCAAGAATTTTAAAAAAATGTCTCTAGTGGATAGAAAAAAATTAATCTGTTTTAATCTCCAAGTGGAATGACATTGATCTGATCTTTAACGAAAAAGTTACACTCCAAATAGTGACTATTGATCTAGTAAAAAACTTACAAGAATCTCTATCAAACATGGTACTCCTCATCATTTTTAGTGTATCATTTTAAATCATTTTGAAAACATGTTTATACTAAAAGTAGCCATTTGAATTCAATTCAACTTGGATATGTAATCACTCTAATTGGAAATAAAATGCTTATCTTGTGAACAAAATACTGCTAGGAGGTCT
Organism: Pinus tabuliformis; assembly: GCA_031772625.1. Classification (NCBI taxonomy): domain Eukaryota; kingdom Viridiplantae; phylum Streptophyta; class Pinopsida; order Pinales; family Pinaceae; genus Pinus; species Pinus tabuliformis. Next base: position 1,061,430,693 of record CM062807.1, on the reverse strand, counting down.
AGGTTGGCCACCATTCCTCAAGGGGTAAACAAATGCATTTTATTTGTATATCATCTTTGGACTAGTTTTTAAGCAATTCTTGTAATTATTTTACATATTTCTTAGAAGAAGAGAGACTGTACACCTCTCTTCCTCCATCATCTAATATTGTATTGCAGGAAAATGCTATGTTTTTGCAGGTTATAGGAATATTTGAGGGGTCAATTCCATGGAGGAAGGATTTTCAAAATCAATCTTTAAAAATTGATATATGAGAATATGAAATGAAAATATCCAAGTCAAAGTAAAGTGGAATTCACCTAATGTTGAGTTCATTCAAAGAAACTCAAAACTCTTGAAGCTTGTTTTCAGTTGCTGACCAACAACAACAACCCTACAACATGAATAGAGATCGAGGAAAAAGGCGTGAAGCTAATCAACAGAAGAAGGAGTCAAGTTTTTGTACCATGAAAATTCACATCCATTGCCTAAGAAGCCTTTCATAAGCCATATTTTTCATGATTTCATTCATCTACCATATTGTATGCTAAGCTTCATAATAATTCAGATCTACCATATTGAAGTCCAAATATATTATCTATCTATCCATCTACTCCTAGATCATGACTTAAATCTATATTACTTTCATAAGATTTCCATACTTACCTACACCATGATATCCCACCTTCATCCAAAAAAAAATAATAATAATAATAAAAAGATTTGGCTATGAAAATCCAAACTTCTGGCACAGTACAAATCTGAATTCATATTGGAAAACCAAGTCACTTGCCTAATATGAATTCCTTTATTTCTAATCTAGTTTATGTTTCAGGCTGACCTTCTATCCTCCATAATTCAAAGACTTCAGAACAAATCTCAAGATCAGCAAGGGGGAAGATTCATAATAAACCAACAAACTATGCAACTGGTTTAATATTAAGTAGTTATATTGCAGAAGGGATCTGAGACATCATAATCAACATTTATCAGTAAGGGACCTGAACAAGATCAATGCCATACATTATTACAGAAGGGATTTGATTATTCATCTTAAAATCAACATCAAAGGGACCATAGAAGCAGCTACAAGCATCTACAATCCAACAAAATCATTAAGAAAAATTCATTTTGAGGTCAAAGTATCGTCATCATTAGCAAAGGTCAAGTGTTGACAAAAGAGCTAAGGTCATTATCAACAGAAGAAAAGCATTGACAATGAGATATCAAGCGAAATGAAAAGTATTGTAAGCTTAAATTATTCTTAATGCCTTCGATTTTGAAATTTTTTCTAAGATTGATAAACTAGTTTAAACTTGAATATGCAATACCCCTATCCATGTATATATCATCCTACATTATCCTACATAACCCTACATTACATACGTTTACCTATTACATTATTCATTCATCTTATTACATTCATTAACCTTATTATAACCTTACATTCATCAATTCATCATTCACTCAACCACATTCATTTGCATTTTTTACCAAACTTTTTGGCTACATCTCCTTTTGGGGTGAAAATTTTTTTGTCTCATGGAAAATTTCCTACAAAACAAGAAGGATTAGTCTCCTATGCCTACAAAACATGAACAAAGAGAGTTAGTATCATTACAAACATACTTAACATCTTATTTAAAAAAGAATTTGATTTTAAATGTCCCTAAAGGAAGGAGGAAGAATTATGACCCTAAAGGAAAAGAAGGAAGAAGAAATTATATGCATGGAAAGGGACAAAGAGACTTTGAAAAAAAAAAAAATCATTAAATGAAATATGCATGAATATGATATGAGTATGTAATAAGGGTGCATAATATATGCAATGTTTTCAAATCATGAAAAACATAAAATATGATAATAATACAATATACCAAAAAAAGGGTGCATATGATTCAAACCATGGTGGGAACATAATTTGAAATCTTAAAAAAAAATATGGCACAACAATAATACAAAGGAGTGGCATACAAATCGATTTCATTTCAAATATCGATTTGGGCATACAAATGATGCAAGGCGATGGGAGTATAAAACGACAAAGAGGAAGAAATGAGTGTGAGGCTTCCACATATAGGATTCAAAAACCGGTCAAACGTCCATGAAAGAACATAAATAACGGTCATCATCAAGCAGAGATATAGAGATACAGATCCAACACTTTCACACAGAGGGGAGAAACAATTCATCATCTACGCAGAAGGGAATAGTAGATACGGAGGGTACCTTCACACGGAACTCAACGAGATTTTGACACCTCGGCTTAGGTAAGAACGCAACCCAATGAAATAGAAACAGAGGAATAGGGTATGCGTGAGTTTTTAATAGCAGAGGAGAATGTTGAGTGATTAGAATCCCGCCAAGAAAAATGTTGAGATATCCAACTATATCCCAAGAATTTTGCAGTCAATACGAGTAAGATTTCATTGCAAGTAGTTTGGATCTTGAGTTTAAGATTGAGTTAAATGCTGGAAAATGGTGTGGCAGTTAAATTAAACTATGAGTAGCAAAACATTGGAGGAAATTCAAGTTTCGATTGTGTGGTGGCATTATTCAGGCTCCAAGTGTGAATAAAACTCCAGTTAAATGACGCTACAAACTCCAAGCAAAAAGTTGGTGGCAAATCTGAGTTTCCAACTGCACAGTGGAAGTCTACATTCAAACTCCAGGTGTGAAGTTGTTACTTCAGTGGTATTAATTACACTCAACATCAAATCATCATTTCTTCCAAGCTTTGATTTCTCAAGTCCAGTGAACACTTAGACAACTCCAATGACCATTGTATAGCACCTAGGAATTTGCTTCACATCTAAAAACTCAACTTCTGAACAGTCAATAAGTTCATGCAAATGATTATTGAATTCAATTTCAAGTGCTAAGAAGACAAAGTAGAAATCGATTTCGATTTCTGGAAGAATAGAGAGTTAGTTAATCATTTCTAGAATTCGATTTCAGATACTGGGGAGACAGAGGAAAATCAATTTCAATTCTTGAGGAAGCAAAGAAGGTAAAATTGAAAGAAATTGTTCAGGTTTATTTCTAGAATTCAATTTTTTTTTATTTTTATTTTTAAAAGGAAAAGAAGGTTGATTATTATTTTTCCAATTTCAACTTTAAGGAAGATTATACAATAGAGAAAATTTGTAATAGACCTGTGGGTTATTTTCATTCCTATCTCCAAAATCGATTTCTTAAAGGCAGTAAATGAATGGTTCTGTTACATACAATGCATTTCCAATTTCGATTTCTCCAGGTCAGTTGTTCCAATTTCGATTTCTCTAGGTCAATTTTTTTTTTCTAAAATTGATTTTGAAGGACAGAGAGGAGTTTATTAAAAAAAAAAAACAATTTCGATTTTGAAGAACAGAGATTCATTTTTAAAATCGATTTTAAAGCACATAGAGGATTTTATTAAAAAAAATGAATTTCGATTTTGAAGAACAAAGATTCATTTCTAAAATCGATTTTGAAGGACAGAGAGCAGTGTTTTCCAAAATTGATTTTTAAAGAAACATAGAGGATTGTTCATTTCATAATTTGAGGATCTCTGAAGGCAGAGTAAGATTCGATTTGCAAGTGTGGTGTTGATTAAAGGCATAGAAGGTTAAAAACAAACCTAAAGGTGTCCAGAACTCGGTTCTCAAAGGCATTTTGACAGAGTATCTTCCAGAAAGGGTATTTTCAAAGCCAAACTCAAAATATTTTCCTTTCTCTCATCACAAAAAGTATTCAAAAGTCCATATCAAGTCTTGAAACCAAAAGGAACAAAGACACCCAGATTTCAGTATGGGGAATAGAAATGAACCAAATGGATTTCAGTTGGAAATCTGACACAAAGAAACAATGGAAAAACTTTACCAATAAGGGTTATTGGAATTTTTAAGGAAGTTTAATGGACACAATGAAAAAGTTACAAAGGAGTTTGTAACCAATTTTGACAATGAAAAAAATCCATAGTTGGAGACATTTTTGTTCCCATCACTCCGGAATACATAGCCCAAGCCACAAGTTTTCCACTGATAGGTGAAGAATACTACAAAGGGAAACACTTTAAAGAGAAAGGATGGAATTTATTTTTAGAAAAACATAGAAAAGGAAGGAGAAAAAGTTATGGCAGTACAAATATGAGAAACAAAAAGTGAAGATTGTCATCTACAAAGAAGAGAAACATGATGGTATTGACATTCTTCTTTGGGTTGCACAGGAAGAAGCTACAATATTAGGAACAATAGGGGTATCATCACTCAAGAGATCCAAATGGAGGAGGCAAGCATGAGGACATGCTTGAACATTAGCAAGGGGGAGATGTTGGCCCTTAATTTTGGTCATCTTTTCCTATCCTAAATCCATTTATTTAACACCATATTCCATCCTATTTCACCTATATATGCCTCATTTTAGTCTTATTTTTCATATTCAGGTAACTAAATTAAGTTTTTCAATTTTTGATTTTTTTTTTTTTGTAAAAAATAGGTTTTAAGAGTAAATTTGGACTACATTAAAAATTCTCGTAATAGCTTCATGGAAGTCATATGCACAGGACACCTGGGTGAGATTTGAGTGCATATTTGGAAATCTTGGGAACCATGGATGAAGAAACACCTATTGGTTCAGTTAAACTGATCAGAAACAAGCACAATCAATGCTGGTCAAACTTGACTTGCCATTCAGGAATTCCTAGTAAAAAGGCACAAATTTATTATTTTGAGGGATCTTTCTTGATTTTGTGAACTAGACTTGATGAGTTCGACCTGTATGGATGGATTAGGATTGATAAGGTTGTTAGAGCCATTATAGAAAAGTTTGTTTATGATTTTCTTATTTAAACAAAGTTTATGGACCATTCAAAGGAGTGTAATTTTGTATTAAGATTATTGGAGACTTTTGAGATAATTTGAAGAATCATTTCTAATGTTCTATTTGTTTTTCATGACGTGGATACTTTATTAAGTTAGTTGTAGCTAAATAGTTCTTTAGGTGTACAAGGCAAGGTTGGAGGGCCCTCATACCAAGCTAAGTACACTTTGGTTAAATTTTGTATAAATTAGCATAGTTTTGATTCAGTATTTCTTGTTTCAGTTTTATGATTCAGTTACTTAGATGTGTTATGATTTCTGTATGATTTTTGGATGATTTTGGTTTAAAATCTAATTTTTGTATGAAAGGAAAACCAAGGATTTAAGTTAAATTCTCTTTCTATCAAATTATGAATCACAACTAAAAACCATTCTTTTGCATTTCTTGAATTCCAGTTTATGATTTGATGCAATGGTATTGTTGTTGGAGTAGAACTGTGAGGAAGGAAAACCAGGACCTCCTAATTTAGGAGCCTCTTCTCTTTCTTTCTACACATCACAAATTGTTGCTCTTTAGTTTCTCTTCTTAAGGACAATACTGTGGGGAAGGCCAACTAGGACCTCCTAAGTTAGGAGCCTCTTCCTTCGCTTACTGCATCTTAAATCAGAGACATTTTAGTTTCTTTAAACTTAGAACTTATTTTTAATATGCATTTCCCTTAAACTTTGATCCTTGCCTTCCAAAATTGACTTTACCTGAAATCTATATACTTTAGACGTGCTTCCAAGTCTACAAACCTGGATTGACAAATAAAACACTTGCGTTAGTTTACTTATTAAATTTCCTTGACAACTATATATGAGGGAATTGTATTGCGACTAGGTATATGTCTATTTTGAGTGAGAAATAGAGAGGAAATTGAGTGATGGCGAAGAGGGAATTACACCAGATATGTTGTAGGTTGTATCTCTTCATTTTGTTGGATAATATAAAAGGAAGGGCTGGTTGTTTCTCTGTGGACGTAGCCCAAATTGGGTGAACCACGTATATCTGTGTCTCTCTTGTTTTATGTGTTTTCTGTGTTTATATTTTTACAATATATTCTATGTTTTCCATTGCTTTGTAATATATAATTTTCTAACATTCTATATTTACAGTTTTCGGATACTAAACTTCTAGAGTCCTTTTGAGGTCATAAACAGCGATTTTTTTGGGAAATGGGAAAACATAAGACTTCAACCAATGCTTACAGTCGAAATTTGTTTTCCTCGAATAGAGATTTATAACGGGTTATTGTGTGCGGTAAACAAAGATTGTATGCCAAAGTTATGACACTTGGAAGTCGATGTTCCAACTAACCCCATCAAGGCCATATATTTTGGTGCTTCATGTCCTAGGGTTAGGTTTTTGGATGTTCAGGTTTCTTAATGTTTCTTCGTGATAAAAAGACCTTTGAGTCTCATTGTAACACTGTTTAGAAAGGATGTATCTGACACATCTCTTCTCAGAGATAAGCTATTATTCCCTAAGCTAGTTTGTTTCCTTTATGCATGTAAACATTTTTCATCAATTGCTATTTATTAATTGAAGTTATATTTCACTATATCTCTATGTTTTTTTTCAAATCTATATTTCATTTTTTTCCTTCACAAATCTGGATTAGTGGTATCATAGGCGTCTACTCTTTCTCTGGTCTTTTGTGCATGCCCCCAATGAGGTCGAGGTATAAGCAGTTGGGACTTAAACTAGTTGAACCCTTGCAAGACTAACCTCGCCGACCCCGACAATCTACCATAGGGGAAGAAAATAAAGACAAGGGTTCAAGAGATCCTTTCAAATTATTGCTCGAAGAGGCCCTCAAGCGACAAAGAATCAAAATGGATAAGTTTTCCTAGATCCTTCGGTGGGTATCAGTGAGCGAAGAATATTCATCCAATAGTCACTTCGAGGTGCCGCCCCTTTTAAGGTACAGGTTGACTCTGACATTCCTAAATTTAAAGGCCATATAGACATAGATGCTCTAGATAAATGGTTAAATCTTTTGGAAGGATATTGTTCAATATATAATTTTTCCAATAGGGAAAAGATTACATTTTCACTCCTCAAATCCACTCGCCATGTCAAGGATTGAAGGGAAAATTACTGTGAGCAGAGGGATCGAGAGGAACCCTCACTACGTTTTAGCAAAAACCTCTTGGAATTCTTCCTGAGATGTCTTCAAGGAAAAATATTACCCTATCGGGAGATATGAAGATAAGTACATAAAATGGACCACACTGTGGTAGGAAAGGGACTAAGACGTGCCAGAGTTCACGAATGTATTTCATACCCTACGCATGAAGTTAGGTATCAAGTATTATGAGAGGCATATGACACTCAAGTACCATGGTTGTATCCACAATTACATCCAAGCAGAAATGGATTTCCTGGATATTTCCTCGCTTGCCACAACATACTGATATGTTGTCAAGATCGAGCATAAATTTAAACAGAAGAAGCGAGACCTTGGATCTGTGAATTTGAAGTAGGGAAAAGGAACCTCTAAACCACAGAACAAAGGACAGAGCCAAGGTGGAGTGTCCCAAGACAACCCATTGAAGTCTCAAGAAAAGAATAGCACACAGGAAAGTGGTGTGAGTTCCATAAGAGTCCCATTCACAACACAAATGATTGCCGCACCAAGTAGTCACTGGCGGCTGAGCTAAAAACTTCAAAGTTAGATGCATGTTAGAACTTTGAGCTAGAACTCGACAAGGGGAAACAAATTATTGATGCAGAACCCAATGCCACTATTTCCACCACCAAGGTGTAGGAGATTGAGCTAGAAGATCCAAAGGAGGGGGAGTGTCTCTTCCACTCATAGATGTGGGTGAAGGGTTCTCTGCTACAGTTCATTATTGATAATTGGAGCCAAAATAACCTCATCTCAACAGAGGTAGTTAAGCGGTTGGGCTTGCCGACCACACCACACCTACAACCATACACCATTGGGTGGCTCCACCAAGGGTGAGATCTCTGCGTCAACCAGTAGTGCCACCTTCCCTACAACATCAAGGCCTTCACGAATGAGGTACTATGTGATGTTGCTCCCCTTGAATTTCGTTATGTTTTATTAGGCCAACCATACTAGTGGAAGCATCATGATGTGTATGATTCCAGATCTCGTACTAGTATATAATTATTATTTTGGGTAGAAAACTATACACGGTACTGGAGGTAGCCCTGCCTACCGACATTTATTTGATCTCCGCTAAGTAATTCAATAACATCATCTCCCAGACTGGAATATTTGTTCTCTTTATGATTTTCTCTCAGATTAGGGGAAATATTGTGGCCACATACATGCCCCCCAGAAAGGTCTCCTTCACGTAGCAAAAGCAAGTTGATAAGGTTTTGGAAGAGTATAGAGACATCTTCTCCTCACCCACAAGGGTACCCTTACATTGTTACGTTGATCATTTGATTGATCAGACTCCTAGAGAACCTCTACCCGATGGGCCAATATATTGCCTCTCTCTTCTAGAAAACAAGGAAATCAAGCAACAGATCCAAGAGTTACTACAAAAAGGGCACATTCGACCAAGTTCCTCACCTTGTGAGATTCCAATTGTACCTGTGCATAATAGACCTGTAGACTCTACATTGGTTATTGGGCCCTGAATAAAATCATTGTCAGGAACAGACACTCGATCCCATGGATTGATGAATTTCTGGACTAGCTCAAGGGGGACAAGTACTTCAGTAAGATTGATTTGAAGTATGCATATCACCAAGTTCAAATAGAACCCATAAATGTATGGAAGAACACCTTCAAATCCAAGGAGGTCCTCTTTGAGTGGTTGGTCATGCCCTTTGGGTTGAAAATTTTCCCTGCAAATTTTATGAGGCTGATGGATGACATCTTTCATCCTTTCACCAACTAATTTGTGGTTTTATATATGGATGACATCCTCATATTGAACAATATTTGTGTAGAGAACTTGCTATATATTCAACAAGTCCTTCAAATCTTGTTGCAGCACAAACTGTTAGTGTCCGTATCTTCATCCCTCCATCAGTGATCAAATTTCTCTCTTTGCATGCATTTTAGGTGTCCCATCCGATCAGCTGCATTCTATTAGGTCATGGATAAACTGATGGTAGTGGTTCATTGTCAATTTCCCTCATGTCATTTACCTGCTGGCCTATTTTCACATGTTCAGGTCATTTACAATCATTTTTTTGTCGTTACATATGCAAAAGCCATTTTTTAAGGTTTTAAGTCTCATTAGGTCTAGGTTTTGTCACCATGGTTAGTAAAAGCTCAATAAAGGGTCAGCAGGCACATGAGGAGGTCTAATAAGTTCACAAAATCAAAATTTCAATGATAATATACACAATAAGTGGTTTTTACCTCAAAACCCTGTTTTGAGGTGAAAACGGAGTTTTTATTCCTATGTATAAAAATTTCATGTAATTTCAATTTTTTCTATATGTAATAAGTTCAGAGCTACTACCCTAGCTCACCTTGCCAACTCCAGCCACTGCAAGCAAAAACACAAGCATCAATGCATCAGTTTATCAAATGATTAAGAAAAGTCAATTTCAATGGAAAAATAGAGTTCAAGACCAAAGTTGACTTTGACATTAGAAAAGTGGGTTTGAGATGAGTAAAAATTTAAAGTCATTCATATTTAAAGTGAAATGGGTCCTCTTTATCATTTCATTGTGCAAGATACCCTTGGAGAGAAAAAAATCGCGATTTGGAGGCAAATTGAGCAAAGGAAGTTAAAAACCCTGTTTTCCAAGCAAGTTTGCCTAGCGCTACGCATCAGAGGCAGTGCGCTGCGCATCAGGTAAGCGCTGCGCATCAGAGACAATTCTACATTGTAATTTTGAACTGGTGTTGCGCATCAATAGGGCACTGCGCATTAGCCCAGGTGCGCTGCGCATCAATCCAGATCTTCCCCAATCACTCCAAATTATGCCATAACCCTCAAATTTGCTAAAGTTGCATGCTACAAGTAAGTAATCATCCTTCCAAAGCTGAATTTGAGTGCACACTTGTGTTCTTCATGAGTTTTGCAAGTTTAAAATGAAACCCTAGTTTCTCTTCATTGTTTGCCATTCTATTGTGCAATTTTCATTCCATCTTCACAAAAACATCATTAAACCCCTTTTCACTCTTTTATTACCCTAATACACTTCATTTATCCCATTTTCCCATATCCCACTCCCCTAAAGCAACTATTTCCCTCACCAAACCCTAAATCCCTCACTAAACCCTAATTTCCCAAAACTATTCCCTTCATTCCCCAATTTCATTTCCCAAGAGTAAAATCTCTTCATACTCATCACCATTGTCCTCTTTCATCACCATTTTTCACCATACCTTCATCTCATCATTTTCCTAAGACAAGCACTATGGCAAGAAATAGTGACTCAAGCTATGAAGAAGAAACACAAAGTGACAATTCAAGAGACAGGAATGTACAACCTAGGAGACCTCACAAGGGTGGGAAGATAATCAAAGAGGAGCCTATTAGCATTGCTGAACTTCTTGCATGCCCTCTTTCCACCACTTGTTTCAGATACCAATCTTGCTTTGAGTTTTGTGAGCTAGTTGAGAGGGTTAAGTATCATCATGAATTAGCTAGGCAATTTGTCATCAACGTGGAGGACAATATGGTACAACTTGCTGGCATCAATTTCACTCTTTCACCAGCCATTATTGTAGAAGCAACTAGGATGCCAAATGTGGGGGAAAGATGGAATAAAAGACAGAATATCATCAATCAGAACTATGAACCCTACATTAAAGCCACATATCATAGTAAATTGGGCAGGGTGTTTCCTTTCAAGTTTTTGGAGGACCGGTATGTGCCACTAATGAAACTCATCATTAAATACTTCACATGTGAGGGAAGGTTCTCCAGACTCTATGCCTATCATATCAGATTGCTTATGCATTTTACCAGGGTTAGGATGATGAGTATACCATACTTCATTTGCAAAAACATAAAGAGGATGACTATGCTTGCAAAGAGAAAACCATACCCACAAAAGCTTAATAGCATTTATCACTTTGTTGTCATCAAGATTGTTGTTGTACATCAGCTCACTCAGTTGGGAGTGCCATGGGAAACCTTCATTGCCCATGAGATTTTCAAGGGGCCTCAAATTTTTGCAGAACCTCAAGAGGAAGGTGGACCTTATGGGCAACAAAGAGAGCATGAAAGCAGAACTGAAGAGGCTCACATTCCTGTGTTTATAACTTGTGAAAGGGGGACAAGAGGATTTTTTGCAACTGCCAAATGAGTATTATCTCCACCAGGGGTGGAAGGGGTCTCGTTCCCTTCACCGGACAACAGGCAAATGTTATCTTCACCTGGGGTGAAAGGGGCTTTGCCTTATTCCTCAGCAGAATAGATATAGGACAGAGGAAAGAAACCATTGCATGATGAAGGGCTTTTTCAAGGCCAAGACATGGATTTTATTTTGGTTGAGGAAGAGGACACTGATTTGGGCTCCCAAAGCTCAAGACTCAAGGATGTGATCATCAAGGAGAAAGAAGTTGAGATCCAAGCCTTATCTCTTGACCTTGAGAGGGCTAAATGGATCATTAAGTACCTTGAGCAACAGAACAAGCAATTGGAGGACAAACAAACAATCATGGAGCTGCAAACCATAAGGGAAAACCGGAAATTAGCAAAAAGAAGGAAAATCAAGCTGACTTCACTAGAGCAAGAAATAGAGGCTGATCGAGAATCATGGTTGGAAAGAGTGAATATCCACCTTGAGAAGCTGCTTGACAAGGACAATAAGGAGAAGAACATGTTGCGCCACATGGCCTATCACTATTTGGCTTGGAACAAAATTTGCAAGACAAGAATAAGAAGCCTAAAAGCTAAGTTAGGGAGAGCCTTAAAAGCCAAAAAGGAGCAAGATAAACTTACAATCTTGGCTGAAGCTTCCTTGGCTCAGAAAAGAAATTAATAAGCTTGCCTCTTGCCAATTTTGAAGCATTTTGGAGAACTTTTTGTCATTTCATAAATTTTTATTGCAAAAAATAGGGAATTTGCTCTGATGCGCAGCACCAGTGGCGATGTGCATTAAGCTGGTTGGGAATTTTGAGGAATGGCTTACATTTTTGGATTCCTCATGAAAAAATATTAAAACCCAGAAAGTTTCATGAATTTTGGAGGAGATCTGGGTCACCTAAAGGGAAAAAAACACCTCAAAAATGCCCTTTCTACCACTTTTTGGACCCACAGGAAGCAGTCTTGGGAGAACTGATTTTTGAAGGGGAAAATGGACACAAAATTCAAAAATTCCACTTGTCCTAGAAAGTAGATAGATAGACCTTTTCAACAAGCCATCTTGGAGCAAATTTGGTGAAGGGGAAGGCCTTCAAACTCAGCTTGGAAAAGGCATTGCGCATCAGGAAAATGGCGTTGCGCATCAGGCAAATGGCACTGCGCATCAGGCAAAATTTTGTCAATTTTGCTCAAAAACTCAAATTTTTGCCTAGTTTTCTATCAGTTTGACTTTTCTTCTCTCATGGTCAAATTCATGATGTAAATTGATGTACTATGATGTAAAAATGATGAAAAATGACTTAAGGAGGTAGATACATCAATTTTAGGTGGTTTTGAGCTGAATGAATCAGTTTCCATAGTTGTAGAGGCAAGTTGTTCCATTGCGTATTTTTCAGTTCCTAGTTTAGATCTTGGTGAAACAGCTCCTTGACTCATGGATTCGACCCCTGATGGCTAGCATAGGTGGTTTGATGCCTATATCTTGTACTTTCTTAGTCATTTGTCAAGGTTGGACTCTTGTGGATGCATTGAGCACTATTGTACATCACTTCTGCAGTTTGGCAAGGAAATAAACCAGGGTTTTGCAGCATTTTGTGGGATTCTTGTGGTAATGTGAATTAGCATTGTTTTATTCTCTGTAATTCAGTTGATCTTATGTTTATGTGTGCCATCATCTCTTTTATTCTGCATAACTAAATGAATCAAGTGTAAAAGGTAGAATCCATTGGTGTTTCAGTGCTCTGCCTTAGGGTTTATTTAGTTTTACATGTTTTCTACTGTCTAAAGAGGACTCATGACACTTTCATGCCCTCTCCAACTCCTCACCAGTCTTTAGACTCACCATTACACTCATTTCTAAGTGCTAAAACACTTGCCTACCTCGCCCCACAGAAATCTCTGCAAATCTGTGTTGATTTCCCGGACCCAAAACTGCCTTCCTCATTTGATCCAGCAACCAACCATTAAAATCAATCAAATTCCTCTGATGAAGCAGCCTAAAATTAGTTTTTATATTATTCATCTCAAGCCTTCCTTGATAAATTTTCATTGAGATTGACAAGGAGAGAGCCCTCTACCGACTTGGTAGGGCTAGCTACCAAGTTAAGCATGGTTTGATGTTACCCTAGACTTGCCTTTCTCAGCTTGAGGTAGATTTAGGCCCTAACACAAACTATGTGCTAACTTGGAGAAATGCTCCTTTGGCATTAATCAGGTGCAATATTTGAGCTACATAATTGATGAGCCATGAATGCATATGGATCCAGATAAGATTCAATTCATTTGGGATTGGCAAACCCTAACAACTCTATCAAAGATTTGCAACCTTTTGGGCCTTGCCAATTTCTATCAAAGATTCATGTTAGGGTTCTCTCATATCACTTGGCCTTTGAGTCAAGTTATCAAGGGTGGAGCGAAAAAAAATAAATAAATAAAATAAAATAAAAAATTGTTCGAGTCACAACAGAAGGAATTATTTGAGATGAAATACCACATTTTCTCTACGTCTCTACTCACATTACCAGATTTGCAACAACCATTTGAAATTGAGACAAATTCATCTGACTATGATATTGGTACATTTCTCACCCAATAATGGCATCTGGTGGCCTATCACCATGAGACACTCTTTGTCACTAATTAGAAATACCCTGCCTATGACAAGGAGATGTATTCCATCATGCAAACTTTTCGACAGTGGAAACATTATATTTTGGGGAAGGAGACAATCATCCACACAGACCACCAAACTCCTCAACTTATGCAGACACAAGGGAAGTTGTAGAACAATCATCATCATAAATGGTCCACATATCTGCAACAATTCCATTTGAACATTAAATACAAGAAGGACAACACCAATAATGGTGCAGATTTCCTCAGTCAGCCCCCAGTTGTGGCACTGATCAGTGTTCTCAACTATTGTGGGCACGAGACTTTTGAATGCCCACAACTATAAAAAATAATGATAGAAGTGTCCTCAGACACACAAATTTTATTAATAAGGAAAAGAAAAATTACATAGAAAATTTGCAAGAGTTTACACTCAAAAACTCAACACACTTGCAAGCAGGAGAATGTGCTTTAAATAAGCTAAATGTCCTAACCTATTTTAGTTATGAATCACTTATTTAATTAATAAGTTTCCATTTACATTAAATGTTATCCTAACAAATCTACTAACTATTTTCCTAAATTGGAGCCTAATAAATGACACCTTTCTAGATGCCATATATTTTACAACAATTCACTATTTCTAAAAGGTCTCCAATATTTAATAAAATATTCTAAATAATTAAATATTATATTCTAACTATTAAACTAAGATTTATGTATTTTGGATCATCTAACATTCCCCCCTATGATCCAAAGATACATTACAACAGATACCAAGTTCATCCCTGAACTTAGTAAATTTGATTCTACCAAGTGGTTTTGTGAAAATATCTGAGATCTGATCTTTTGAAGGACAATATATTGGCTTGATGAAATCCTTTGCAATGAGTGTTCTGATGTAATGATACTTTGTGTCCACATGCTTTGTTTTGGAGTGAAAAACTGGATTTTTGGCAGCTTTACGGCTGACTGGTTATCGATGAATAAAGATGTAGCTTCGTCTTGAGAAATTCCCAAGCCTTGCAAAACTTTCCGCAACCAAACAATTTCACATGTTGCTTCCCATGCTGATATGTATTATGCTTTTTTTGAAGATGTGGCAATTTTAGCTTGCTTCTTGCAACTCCAAGAAACTGCAACTATCCCCATGTTCATCAAATAACCTGAGGTTGATGCCCGATCATCAATACTTCCAGCAAAATTGGCATCTGAATATCCACCAAGTACAAAGTTCTTAGTCTTTTTGTAAAGAAGACCAAAATATTTCATTCCTTGGATATATCTAAGAACTCTTTTGGCTGCATTCCAGTGGCTTTCTCATGGTTCCTACATAAAGCACGAAATAATACTGACTGCATAAGATAGATCTGGATGAGTGGTTGTTAGATAGATCAGGATGTCAATCAATTGTCTATTAGTAGTACTATTTACCATTTCCCCCCCTTGAAATTTTGAAAGTTTCAATTTTTGTTCCATGGGGGTGAGAACAGGCTTGCAATCTTGCATTCCAAACCTTTGAAGAACTTAAGTTGCATACTTACTTTGAGAAATGAAAATATGATGTGGATGTTGGAATATTTCAGCTCCAAGATTGTTATCACAAAAGTTTGATCATCTAGCCATAATGTACTAGATGGATCGAAGTACACCGTGTAGGGCCAATTTTACCATAGTAAAATTGTTTTCACTATGAGAAATTACTTAATAAACCACATTTGTTAAGTCATTTATAATTAAACCCATGAAGAATAATTGAATAAATCACTATTTATTTGATTATCTTGTAGGAATAATTAATTAAACGATTGTTTAATTAATATTCCTTGTCACATTTGACTCAATTATGAGAAATAAATAGATAAATCATTAATTATATTATTTTTCTCTAGGAATAATTAATTAATCACTAATTAGTTATTAGTCCTTGTCAAGTTTGACCAAATCCCTTAGGAATAATTAAATAAATCATTATTTGTATATTATTCCTTAACCATATTTCTTGAGATGATAAATAAATCATTTATTTATTTATTATTTCTAAATAAAAGTTCAAATACTTTTTCCCTCTAACCAAAAATAATAAAATATTCCAAATGGTTATTTCTAGAATGGGGGTTGATAATATTTTATTATTTCTCATCATTCGAGGATAACCTAATATTTTGTTATAAATAGAAGGGTTTTCCATTCATTATTCACTTTTGATTATTTTCATTGTTTGCACTCACTGTTGTAACTCTGATTATTATCACTGTCGCACACCATTTTTCTTTCCATTTGAGTTCTCACTAAGCTCAAACATTTTATTTGCTGGGTTTTACACATTATAAAGGAGAGAGACTCTATAAAAAGTGAAGATGTTTGAGGATAGCAAAGAAACCATCCCATAGAGGGGGACCGGTAACATTATTTGTTCCCTTCATAGGTTTTGTGTAATAAAATATATTCTCTATATATCTGGTTTCCATTGGATTATTGGAGTTACTTATTTTACAATTCCATTTTGTTGTTTAACTATAATTGTGGCATAGATTAGGGATTTAGAAGGTTTTGTTTCTATCATTTGTTGCAGATCTACAATGTTTAGCAGCCATTTTCATTGTTAGGGTTGTTTGTCATCCATAGCCTTAAGTGATTTCTTTTCGTACACATTCAAGAAGAAAATGAAATAACAATTTGACGATTCCGCTTCGTTTTTAATTATGATCCGAAAACCTGGGTGACCTTCAGTTTTTAGCTTAGGGTTTTTCTTTTTTAGTCTCTTAATGTTGTTTACTAGCTTTCTAACCCTAGATCAGAAAAATTTGTAACTTTCGTAAGTTCTATGGTCTTTTCCGCAGGTCACAGGAACCAGCCGCGATAAAGACGAAATTTTTTTTTCGAGACTTGCCGATTGAGAATCAAGGAGCAGAAATCGCACTTTTCTGCCCCAAAAGTGCGATCTGGAGGTCTAGAGTGCACTTTCTGGCCCAAAAAGTGTGATATCCCAGGAATCAAGTCAGTACCTGCGATTTTAGGTTTTCTGGGTTTTTTTCCAATCTGTTTCTGGGTTTTGTCGAGAGTTGTCTGCTGGGTTGGTTGACCACTATCTCACCCTGCTTAGGCCTTGATCTACTCTGTTTTTCTCATCGAAGTGGAATTTAGCCCCTTAGGGATTCTAGTATGCTTCCACCTTTATAGGAGGAGTTTAGCTGAGTAAGAAGTCTAAGTTTCTGCAGGGCTTTCAACCATATTTTCCTGACCTGTACCTTCCTTTTTCATATCTTCACAGATAGGTTGTTTCCATCCAAAGTTTCATCTTAAACCTTGTTTGGTCAGTTGCCTTAGGGTCCCATTGGCTTCCCTAGGTTTCACACCCATCTCCCTATCTTTTTGCAATGATTTTCCCCCCTGTTTTTTTTGCTATCATTGCACCACTTTCCAATAGCATAGTGTCATTTGATCCTAGTCACACCAACGCTTAGATATCTTGGCCCTTTTTGTGTGTTTTCAGTCGATTTCACCACTAACCAGCACAATGTTTGCAAACCTAGTTTGGGTGGGGTTTAGAAAGTTGATTTTTTGTTCATTTTATGTTTTTAATTTCAGTTTATTTCAGCAATATTTTTTTTTTTCAAACACGATCCGGGATTAATTAATAAACACACTTACACACACAAGCACACCTTAAGAAAATGGCGCTTGGTTTACACCACCAAGCCAATACTTAACTTAATTAATTTATCTCCCCACACAGAGACAAAAATATCTTGTTGATCTCCCTTCACCATTTTTGTGTCACTTTTGTCTTATAACCATTGCGCCACCAAAGCATTTGTCACGAAGACTCTTAGGCCTTCATCCCTAGTTTCCTCTTGGTCATATTACTCCTTCTTGCAGGGTTTTATTTCATAGTCCCCCGAGTCCCCATACCGACTCTTCTTCTAGATCATCTAATTCCTCATCTGATTCCGAGCCTCCTTCACCGCATAACATCATCATGTCAAGACCCACTGCAAGGGAAGGAACCCAACCTGGCTAGCAGAACCATCTCAAGAACCGTTCTCGCATCTCCCACGCTACCTTTCATGGTTGGGTTAAGCCTCCCGGATTTTAGCCGGTTTATTAATAACCCTATACACCACGATGTTGGTTGGCCACCTATGCCGACTAAACTTCCCTCCGACATTCCCAAGTTTGAGGGTAATACTAGAGAGTACCCCACTAATCATGCCCGCTCCTTCCGTATGTTGTGTTCATCCAATTCCATCACCGACGATTCCATCCATATTTAGTTGTTCCAACGCAAGCTCACTGGAGATGCTACAAAGTGGTATGTTGACCAGCCCACTGCCTCTCATTCCACTTTCACGACACTTGCTAAAGCATTCCTTTCATATTTT
The DNA here is from genome assembly GCA_031772625.1 of Pinus tabuliformis. Lineage (NCBI taxonomy): Eukaryota > Viridiplantae > Streptophyta > Pinopsida > Pinales > Pinaceae > Pinus > Pinus tabuliformis. Next base: position 1,061,412,620 of record CM062807.1, on the reverse strand, counting down.
TAGTTACCTCTCCGTTACGATACTGGTACGAAACTCTTGATCGCATTCCATCAGTCCTCTGCCACCTACCTTTCCGATCATGTCTAGGAATGGCATAGAATGAGGAGAATGTGTCATGCTCCACCCTTCAAATACCGTTTCTACCTCGATTGGTTTCTTAGGACTCTTTTAGTTCCTATTTCCAAAGATGTCGTGTCTTATTTTCCTCAAATAGAGGAAGAGGCTCTCCAAACTGCTCTGAGATATGACTTGATTTATGCTCAATCCAGTTATGTCTATACCATTATGCCCGACCTCCCGCATCTTGGTGGTGCCAATTCACTGGGGGCATCTCATGCCACTGATGGTATCATTGGAGATATTTCACATCCTTCACCATATGCTCAGTAGAGTTATGGCTATCCGCAGGGGGGCAGCGGTCCCTCTAACGCTTATGCCCCTCCTGCCAGCAACGTGTATTTAGGACAAAGAACCTCTTACACATTTACCCAACCACATTAGTAGATGTCAAAGCCAGCTAGTGCTCAACCTATCTCCCAGACCATTGCCCCTTCACCATCTTATACCTATGCACCACCGAGCACTCCATCCCCTCAAGCATTAGTGCCACAACCTCCCATGCATCCTCAGCCCCAACAATCATCACCCCCTCAAGGTCAAGTGTTTGCATAGTAGAGTGCGACCAATCCCCAAAATTAGAAGAAAAAGAATAAGGGGAAAGAGAACAAGGGTAACCAGGGTAACAAAGGAAATCAATTTACTTAACCCTAGGGGAACCAACCTAACACCAACAACCAACAACAGGGTGACCAACCTAAGCAGAAAAAGGCTATTCATACGAACAATCCTTGTGAATGTTGTGGTGTACATGGCCATTATACTCATGAGTGTCCCCTTTTACCCCATATGCACCAAATGTGGGAAGCCCAAGAAGCTTCTAGAGGTCAACCGCTCATGTAGAAACCATCTGAGAATCTTGCGCCATCTCAACCGACCATGCTCACAAATCCTTTCCCTCAGCAAGTATTTGTTGATTCTCAACCTCAGTGAGATCAAGTAGCCTGCCTTCCCCAACCTTATGGTCTTGGTGACTACCAGATCCTCGTGATGAATTCTGACAAGGTCAATACATCTAATTTCAACTCGCAAACCCAGTTGTGTCAATATGACAAGCCATCAACTTTGTCAGCCACTAAGTCCAAAACCAAAGCATCTACTGAGCCTCTTATGACACCAAATGGTCTGCTACAGATCCCTCAACCTAAATTTGATTCAATTCCTAAGATCCCCAAGGGACCATTACGCTGTAACGCGACTTCTAACCGAGTTTCCCATATATACAGTATAATAGATTACTTGGCACAATCACCTGCTGCCATGTCAACGCTGGAAGTCCTCTAGTCATGCCCATCTCAAAAGAAATATCTACTAACTACTTTGGGCATAGTAGATCCTTCAAATGATCATTTGATTATATTTCTTGTTGATACGTCAGAACATCATCCGTTACCTCCATCCATTATGTTCCAGATACCAGTATGAGTCCATAATGCCATCATCTCCCGATGCATTATTGACAAAGGCACATCCACTTGCATGATGTTTGTTGTTGTTTGGAAGCAACTCAAGTCACCTGAGTTGTCCCCATTCACCATCACTTTACATGCTTGGGATGGTCATTCCTCCCAGCCTCTCGACATGTATCACAATTTTCCAGTGACTCTTACGGGCAAGACTTTTCATGTCGACATTGAGATTATCGATGCCCCTCTCAATTACAATATTCTCTTGGGTCACAGTTACACTTATGCCATGTCAGCCGTCACATCTGCGATTTTCCACAAGATGTGATTCCCCCATGAAGGGAGGATCGTCACCATCAATCTGTTCACATACTACGAGCCAACATCCTTGACCTCCCCTAAATACATTGCCTCATCGATTTCCAACAAACAGTCCTCTAACCATCTCACTAGTGTCTCACCCAGAGCCTACAAAGATTCCTCATTATTAGGTGCTTTCTCTAGTCCTCCCCCTCCTATCTCTGATCCTAGCTCTTTGAGTGTTTGCATGTTACAAGCATCATGGGCTACTCAAAATTAGTCTGGTACATATGGTCTGCAACCATCTCCTCAACACCCCACGGTTACCATCCGGATCCACCCCCCAGGACCTCCTCCTTTTGTAGGTGCCTCCTCTTTGTTCCCACCAAGAACTGTTCCTCCAAGTCTCAACCATCTAGGAGTTGTTCCACCAGGACATTACCCTACAGGCCAGATACATTTCTTGTTTCCTCCTCCAGGAATCTTTTATGTCCCTATCATGGCTTCATTGGTCCTCCCTAACATGACTTTGGGGATCCCAGTGTGGTACATTGATCAACACTCTGCCTGGTCAGCTAAGACCATATCATGCTTTGACCCCGGTTCAACCAGTCCCTATGACCCTTGTCACTGCTCTAGTGTCACTACCACCTCAACAGGAACCCACTCCTGTTGTGAAAGCATATGGACAGGGGGAAAAGCCAAGAAAAAGGAACCTAAGGACAAGGATCCCCAAGAACCTTCCACTCCCAAAGCCCCAAAGTCGACACCTCTGTGCTCTATGTGTGAGGTTGTTGGGCATGCCACCAATAATTTTCCTGAGCTTTCTCGTCTCAAACCTTTGGTTCATGAAACGTTCCCCAAGTTAGATATCCCTGAGGTCTAAATTACCTTACCGAGAATAGCCAAGAAACTCAAAACATTGAACACAAATCACCCTTATGCCTTGTACGATCATTATGGTAATTATTCCCATTGTTGCCTTTGTCTTGACAAATTTTGTGATTGCCTTCAAGCGCTTTGCGAATACGAGGCCACTCGTAGTCGATCGTCTACTCCTCTACTTGTGGATTCTCATACCCCTAGTGTACGAGAATAGGGGGGGCTCTAATCCTACCATTGTGATCCCTCCCCCTAATGTTGAGATTATGGACTCCATAGTCCATATCCTTTACCTATTGTCATCCTTGAGATATTTGCAGGAAAACCTTTCTGAGGTTTCCATGCGCGTGTTGGGAACAGGATCCCCCAAGGACGATTTTGGGGCTAAAAGCCCATATTTTGGGTCGAATTTTGTAATAAAGTTGTAAAGTCTCTGCATTTTATGGTCACAGAGCACGAACGTGTCATGACTCATAAAGGGTTGTCCGCCCTTATTTTGTAAAGTAAAGTCGGCTGTAAAGATCTACCCATGGTCCACGGACTATGGGATTGTATAAAAAGAGCTAAGTAAGTAATCTCTAAGTAGTGATAGAAGTCATAAGAAGTTGTAGTGGAAGTATGAAGTCTTGAGCAATAAGGAGAGAAGTATAAGTTTCGGGTCTTAGTGTAGGTAGAGGCTCTACGGTTGAGTGCACAGAGGCCTGGGGTGGAAGCCCGTCGCTGAGTGCGCGGACCCCTGCAGCTGTGTGTGCAGGGCAAATAGAGTCTATAATCATTTGAAGATATCAATAAAGAGAAGCATTTTACAAATTCTGTGTCTTTATTTCCTGTTAATGCATCTTGTCATATTATGTGTGAGTTTCATTTATAATGCTTATGTGATGTGCGAATGTATGTAATTACACTCGTTAACTGAACGCAAATGAGGATATTTGTTTACGCGGCACTAACTATGCATATTTAATAAGATAAATAAGACACTTACTCTAGTTTGATGCGCTACCCTAGCAGCACGAAAGTACCTGAACCACAGGTTAGGGCTACGCAAAGGCCAATCCTACCCCTTCGCAGAGGTACCAAAGGGCGGAGTAAAGGGTTAGACAAACAGAGCCCTACAACTCAACAACTTGCGCGAAAGCAGGAATAGAAGGAATAAGCCGACATCACAACCATCTCAGGGTGCGAGAACTTGGTTCCAGCATCCCCACATACTGCTTTAGGTGAGACTTCAGTCCGCGCTCCATGGGTTGATGCTAAAAGGGCTAGTAGTGTAGGGATTTGTTTGGCTAACTAATGTTGAACCTGGGTCAGGCCCCACCAAGCCAACAAATGGTTCCGTTGCCAGGACTGTAATCTACATAAGGGATGTGTGATGTCGTATCACTGGAATCCAACTAAGAAAGAGATCAGAGACTGGTTGGACAGGAAGATCCATGAGTTCGCAGCGCAGGAGAACAGAAACCCACGACTGACAAAGGAATAGTGGCTGAACAGGTACCTATATATAGAAATCCACAAAATCTTTTTATGTTCCTTTCCAGTTGAGTTATACGAGTGGATCGCGAAGCTATCAAATAGCCAAGGAAGGTGGAGATTTCACGGTCCTGTTGTTTGGACCCCTGAGTTAGTTCAGAGACTGGAAGCCTCTAAGGATAAGATCGCCTGTGTTGTCGATCATTGGCTCGATCGCATCATAGGAGGATTTGTGACTAAATTCACAGTCGATACCTCAGTCAGCTACAGGGAGGCGGAGCGACACTTTTTCAAAGGACCGCGAGGTAAGTACTTGAAGTCTTTCAATACCTGGATTAAGATGTTATTGTCTGAAAAATGGGTTATGAAGCTACTTTGATGTTCGGAGCTACGCGAAGCAGAAAAACTTACAGGAAGGAAGGAAAAAAAGGGTCCTGAATATAGTCCATTGATTTCACCTCCATTGGGTGACAAAGAGGGAGTAGCGTAGGCTTCTCCACAAAGTGTTATTCAGTTAATAAGACAAGGATTCCGTGACTACCTCCTCCACCCACACCACCTCCAACTTCACCACCATCACCTAAAACTTCACCCATATCGCCTCCACCTCCACCACAGTTCAGTATGGCAAATTCAGTAAAGTTGCCTTTGTTCAAAGGCTTGGAAATGAGGACCCGGACCAGTTCTGGTTCGTCATGAAAGTTGTATTGGAATCTCAGGGTGTCACAGATGATCACATGAAGAAGGAAACACTGGTTAGTGCTCTGCAGGATCGCGCGCTAACCTGGTACATTAAATAATCTAATGATAACCCAAATGCTGGGGTGGCGAACATCCAGACCACGCTGAATAAAGAATTTAGTAGTCCTAAATCTGAGACACAGTCGATTGTGGGGTTAAAGGAAATCACGGTGAAACCAGGTGAGACACCTTGGTAATTAGATCAGAGGTTGAAGTGTAATATCCGCGAAGCTAACATGAACTTAACGAACGGTCAACACCGTGATTGGTTCGTGGTTTCGCTCCTGCCACACCTAAGGGTTGCGCTATCACAATAGAAGATAATGACTCAAGAAGAGGCCTTGGAAATTGCAATGAGACTACATGAAACACCGATGCAAGATCTACATCTGGGGGTTCAGTAGATCCATGCGCAGTTGCAAAATCTTTACCTTGAGATGCAAATTTTGAAGCAAGATAGAACAATTCAGCTAGAAGTGCACGAAGAAGTATGGTGCTTGAAATGCAAGGGTCAGGGGCATTCAAGCAGGACCAAGTGCGGGGCTTGTGTTTTTGTGCGCTATATGTTAGGTAGCAGGAAAACATGCCACAGATAATTGTCATTTGCTGTAGAAGTTTGTACAGACATCGCAACAATTGTTCTGCAACTTCTGTAGATCGGTAGGGCATGATGAGTGCAACTACAAAAGCTATGAATTGATGATGGACAGAACACCTACCTATAGGGTTCAGGAAAAAATGAAGCCTCCTAACCAGAGTGAAGGGATGGCACGAATAGGATTTCAGGGGCGCAGACAAGGCCGAGGTGGAGGAGGACCTAGCAGAGGTCGGGGACAGCAAATCTACTACAACTGCAGAGGACCAGGATACTATGCCCATGATTGCACTAACCCAACATGTCTGCCGTGCAAGTATTGCACTATGTTTGATCATGAGACGGAAGACTGTCCTATGCTAATAGCAAGGATACGTGACAAAGGGGTGCTACCACCTCAACCAACTCAAAACCTGCAAATGATGAGGTCTGAGCCTCGCGAAGAGGATCCGAATGTGAATATAGTGCTCCAAAGTGGAATTGCAACAAGGGATGATAAGGGGAAACAACACGAAGATAGCACATGGGTTCGCAAAGCCCTGGTGAAGGAGGCTAAATTTGATTTGGGGTGCACACGCAAAACGTTCATGGAAGCAAAGAAGAGCTTCACTGAGGCCTCCACCTCAAGAAGCAAGGATAAGCCTGATCAAGAGATAGACCCTTCTATGCTTACAACCTTTCTAGAAACCTACATGAAGTTGCTACGTGATAGCAAGGCTGTGAAGGGATTACAGGAGCTTATAAATAGATGCACCGGAAACACTCCGAGTGAACTGCACATGGTACGAAAGATTGGTAAGCATAAAACAAGGACAGGACAAGAGATGAGACTGACCACGCAGATAGGAGAGTATGAAATGGATCAGGTTATTTTGGATCTAGGGTTAGATGCGAACGTCCTACCAAAGAATACTTGGGAACATATGGGAAGACCCGCACTGCAGTGGTCTTTGATTTAGTTAAGGATGGAAAATCAGTAGAAGATCATCCCCATGGGACGGCTGTAGTGGTAACTGTAGATATTGAAGGCACAAGAGTGTTGGCTGACTTTGAAGTAACAGAAATTGTAGATGACAACAACCCCTACCATGCTCTCCTTGGCATTGATTGGACTACTGATATGAATAGGGTAATCAACCTAAAGAAGCGAAAGATGATCTTTGAGAATAAATTGCTCCGCATAATAGTACCCTTAGATCCTGTTGAAGGATCATGCTATACCGAACTAGTCCACTATTAAGAGATTGATGACAATCTGGACTATATCTATAAGATAACAGAGCAAGATCAGGATTGGGTGAATCCAACCGTAGATGAACGAATTACATGGGATAGCGAGAGTTCTTGCACCTCAGACTCTTATGAAGAATTAGAGCGCTAGCAAAATCGGTTACATGAAGTAACCACGCTGAGTTGTAACATGATGACCTGGTCGCTACGTTGTGTGTCGTCAGAGGTAAGAAATCTGCCTACTTATGATGGCCTGAATGATGTAGATATATTTTTGGACGCATTTGAGAGGGAGGTACTAGAGAAGCAACGCTTCCAGGCTTTGGACTGGGCACTGTGCGCTATGCCCATAAGGTGGTGGGGTACGCACAAGGGTAGTTTTGATGATTGGCGCGAATGTAGGAGGATGATGAGAACACACTTTGGGAAGCCAAAGGTACGAATGATAGACAAATATGACGGGCAGGATGATCCGTGCACGCACTTGGCCAAATGGGCTCAGGCTTATGGAGAGAAGCCCCAACCTAAATGGGTGCACTTGTTTTGTCACACCCTGGATGTCATCCCGACGAACAGGTACTTAGAAATAGAGCTCTGCCATGGTACAGGCGAATGGGATATTCTACGCGATGGATTCATAATGACATTCATCTTTGAAGATGGGTTTGACTGTATTGATGAGGCACTACAAGAAGTGAAAGCAACAATCTTTAGGATATCGCAGGATCCTTTGGACCTGATTCAACCTGATTGGACTACTCAACTGAGTCATGTGCTGGAATGCTATAACGCAATCGCTGAAGAAGAATATGAGGATCTATGAAAGATTAGCATCCCTGAAACAGAAGGTCACCGCGATGTTGAAGTACCGCAGATTGAGAATCATGATATAACCGCGCCACTTAAAATTAAACAGGTAAATATTGGTATGGAGACAGAACCCAAATTCGCAAAGATTGGATATTACTAGGATGACGCGATGGTGGATAAGGTCGCTGAATTGCTCCATGAATACCAGGATTTATTCCCTACCAAGTTTACGGATCTAAAAGGAATAATTAGGGACCTAGGTGTCATGAAGATCATCTTGAAGCCCGACGTGAAGCGGGTTAAGAAAAGACCTTACCGTCTCAATCTGAAGTATAAAGAGAAGGTTTGCTTAGAGCTAGATAAGATGCTCGCAGCTGGCATCATTGAGACCAAGGAAGAATCTGATTGGGTAAGCCCAATGGTGGTACAGGAAAAGAAGTAGAAGGATGAAATAAGGATATGCATATATCTTAGGAAGTTGAATGACGCTTGTGTACATGATCCTTTCCCGACTTCGTTCACTGATGAAGTATTGGACAATGTAGATGGCTAGGAAGCATATCCCTTTGCTAATGGATTCTCTGGGTACCACCAAATCAAAATCATGCTAGAGGATAGAAGCAAGACAACCTTCACGACTGAGTGGGGGTGTTTTCAATACATGGTAATGCCTTTCGGATTGAAGAATGCACCTATGATTTTCTCACGCGTAGTCATTGCGGCGTTCAAGGAATTTATTCACAAGTTCCTGGAAGTGTTCTTTGATGACTAGACTGTGTTTGGACTGGTGAAACACCATGTCGCAAGTTTGCACCTGATGCTAGATACCTGTCAAAGATACCATATCACGCTCAATTTGAAGAAATGTTTGTTTTGTGTTCCTTTTGGGACCCTGCTGGGTCATGTGGTTTGTAGACAAGGACTAAAGGTAGATCCCATGAAGATCATGGTGATACTTAACTTGGAAGCGCTAAGGAGTTTGAAACAGCTACGCGCTACCCTAGGACATACTCGATATTACAGAAAGTTTATCAAAGGCTATGCCCAGATCACTGCGCCTATGGAGAAGTTGTTGAAAAAGGATGTCACATTTTGTTGGAATGAGGACTGTAAGAAAATCTTGGATGTATTAAAAGAAAAGATGGTCACCGTGCCGATTTTAGTCTTCCCGGATTGGAAGGAGTTTCATGTACATGTCGACACATCATGTATAGCATTGGGAGTAGTACAGACCACAGGGGCTTCACTGAGTGAGCAATACCATACCACGTGGGTTCATATTGGGGGGTATATATTGAAGAACAAATGGCACAATATATTGGGGGATGTATAGGGGGTAAAGGTTTTCTATATTGGCAGGTAAAAAAAATGGACCTCAAAGTTAATGAAAATATATAAAGGGGTATAAAAAATGTTAATGAAAAAATGGATACTTATAATATCTAGTGTAAGTAGGGGTTTTTTTAATTGGGAAGGTGTATTGGATTTGTATTGGTAGGGGATTAAATAATGTTATTTTTAGGGCTATTTTCCAATATGTAGTCAAATAAGGGTATTGTTTAATATGCTACGAATGCACGTGATAGGTCAGAGGTTCATTGAGTGAAGCCCTTGTGGTACAGACACAGGCTGGCGGAGGATACTTGGACCTTCCTATAGCATTCACAAGAAGAAGGCTATCCAAGGTGGAGAATAACTATTCCACCACCGAGACGAAGGGTTAGCCATGGTATACGCACTCTAGAAGTTTAGACACTACTTGCTGGTGGCCATTTAAGATGTATACGGATCATTCCGTGTTGAAGTACCTGGTGAATAAGCCTGTGTTGGGGGGGAGAATCTACAGGTGGTTGTTATTGTTCCAAGAGTATGATTTTGAAGTTATTGTGAAACCTGGATGATTGAATGCAGAACCAGACCATCTATCATGCATCAAAATAGGGGAGGAGCCCACTAATTTGGAAGAAGGATTGCCTGACGCACAGCTATTTGCAGTGCATGTTGCAGATGGTCATTTTGAAGATATCATACACTTCTTAACGACAAGAACTGCTCTAGAAGGTTACACCATCCAGCAGAAGGAGTTAGTGGTGCACGCGGCAGACTTTTCTGTCATTGTTGGCCATTTGTACAAAATGGGGTCTAATGAAATATTGCGATGATATGTACCAGAGTTTGAAAGAATCAGTATCCTTGCAGATGCTCATTGGGGCGTCTCGGGAGGACATTATGCAGGGAGAGAAATAGCGCAAAAGATTCTACGCGCAGGGTTGTGGTGGCCAACCCTCCATCAGGATTCAAAAGCTTATTGCAAAGCGTGTGATGTGTGTCAAAGGACTGGCAGGCCATCACAGAGGGATGAGCTGCCTCTAAATCCATAGATGACGTTACAACCCTTTGAAAAATGGGCGATAAACTTTGTGGGACCCATTCAGCCACAAGGAAAGAAGATGGGAGCGAGGTACATTATCACCGCGACAGAGTATTTGACTCAATGGGTGGAGGCACAGCTTGTGAAGGATTGCACAAGCGCGATTGCTACAAAGTTCCTCTTTGAGTATGTACTGACACGATTTGGGTGTCCAAAGATTTTGATGAGTGATCGCGGTACGCACTTTCTGAATGAGACGATCAGCGCGCTAACAGAGGAATTTCAGGTATATCACCAGAAGAGCATGCCTTATCACCCGCAGGCTAATAGGATGGTGGAAGCATTCAATAAAGTGTTGGAGAATGCATTGACCAAGGTTTGCAATGCTCAATGAAGTGATTGGGACCTACGCCTATCGGCAGTACTATTGGCCTATCGGACGACATGCAAGAAGTTGACAGACAAACACCCTTTAGGCTTGTGTATGGTGTTGAAGCGGTGATGTCCATGGAATACAATGTGCCTAGTCTGCACATAGCGGCACTCATGGGTATGACGGATCGTAGAGACCTAGAAGAGAGGCTCGCGCAGCTAGCTGAGCTTTAGGAAGAAATATTTCTAGTTGGATTTCACCAACAGGTCCAAAAGCAGCACGAAAAAGCATGGCATGATCGACACATTAAGATGTGCACCTTTAAGTTAAATGACCTGGTTTCGTTATATGACAGAAATTTTGATAAATTTCTAGGGAAATTCAGAATGCACTAGTTAGAACCCTATGTCATTAAGGAAATTACCAACAGAAGAGCAGTTTAGTTGGTTAAATTCAATGGAGATCCCTTCCTAAGAAAGGTGAATGGCAGTCGCTTGAAGCCATACATCAGTGGTCCGGCCATGTTGAGGGGCTGCGCGATTAGAGGATTGTGCGAATGAAGGAAGTGTCACAAGCTTCACGACAGTGCGAAGGGAGCTGCGCTACCTAGGGATAAATCATGCAAGTCAACTAGAAAGTGACCGTTAAAGTCACTGTTCATGATTTGGCAGTAGAAATGCGGCCAAATGGAGCGGGCAGCCGGCATTTAAGATGGAATTTATGGGTCAAATCCTTCAAAATCTGTCACAAATCTGACATTAATGAACTCAATTTGGGGGGAACGATCGGATTTGAATTCAAAATGCCCTATAAATTACAGGTGGCTGCCCAGCGAAAAACACTTAGCATTTTGAGAATTTAGTTGTTGAGCTCACTGGCGCACATGAACCGAGAATTCTTCGAGGCTCTAATAGCGAGTTTAGTGTTTGAGAACTTACCTGAGACATCACTAGCACTTTTCGAAAGCGTTATTTCGACACTTGCGACAAATATAGATATCGAAGAAGTGATAGCAGAGGAATCGGTGCCTGAAGTGGTTATGGAAGGAGAAGAAGTTGTTCCAGGAGTTGCTGAAGTATTAGTAGGAGTACCCAAATCACCAAGGACGCTGAGACCAAAGCCCACACCAACCAAGGAAAGCACGAAGGATAAGAAGGGCAAGCAGCCTACGTACCGGTGCGCATATCGCTGAGAAGAAACCCACCGAAGCCCACCGCACATGAAACGGGAAAAAGCCATCAATCTGGAGCTGAAGGAGGAAGAAATCAAAGACATCCAGATGGATGAGGAGGACGTGGGAATAGACATGGAGGAAGTTGAAGCCCAGGGTGCTAACCCTATCACTCGGTTGCTTGAATACATCCCTCCATGCAAAGTCAAGATCAAGGTCCTGAAATATATCGATGAGAGCAAGGTCTCCTTGCAAACCTCTTTACTGCTAAATGAAATTGTTTTTGAAGGGTCGCGCTTGGGGTGGGTTCCTCTATTAAAGCTCGAAGACTAGGACTTGGCCGACCATGAGAAGTTCCCACACCTGGCGACCGAGCAGCTGATGTGCCGCATCATCGATACAACCACCGAAATGATCACATTGGAGCCACAGAGGTGGCTCAGAGGAGTAGACAAGGTAGGTTTGCTCAACCTACTATGGGTGCCAAACTAAAACCGCACCCTACAGTACTAGTCATCAAGCAGCTGCTATGCTTGGTGCATGATGGGTGTTTGTGGCTGGAGGAGCCAATACCCATCACTAACAGGTTGATCCACAAGATCACGCAGCTGCCTTACACAGGAAAAAATTGGGACATGATATTTGGCAAAAAAGGCGGTGAGCAGGCCCTCGCGGAAGCCATGAAAGAGAAGTTTAAGCTATTAAAGAAGACGCATGGATATTCCATATCTAGCATCTATGACCTTGATTTGAAGGTGGCTACGCAAATTTTATCCGGGAAGGTGATGAGGAAGTGTCACATCGATGAGGTGCCAGTGCCTGTCATTGTGCTAGCAGCCCAATGTGCTGAAGGAGTTCAGTTCAATTGGGCAGACTATCTCTGCAATGAGTTCCTTGTGAACTATCGCGAAGCACAGGAGCTCAGCAGGACATTCCACTACGTGTGGCTCTTGTTGTCTATTGTGCTGGTAACATGGGAACTGCCATAGCACAGCCAATTCCCTTCGGTTGCACCAGACCTACCAGAAGCAGTGAAGTACGTTTCGCTGTGGGCGACCAAGGATGCGCAACACATCAAGGACAGCAAGATATTCTAGATTTTGATGGAGATGAACATCCACATGGCCATCAATCATAAACTGTGGTTGTTGCCTACGGTGTTTGCCAACCTACAGGGCTACGCAGAGTTTAAAGCATATTTTCACCATGTTTCCATCAAGGCACAGAAGGACCCTCCGCAAAATTGGTATGACTTGCCTTACTTGGCAACGGATGACACCATTGATGTAGTACTTGATCGATGGCCGACAAAATGGTGCACCACAGTAGACTTGGCAGTGGAAGGCAGTAAGTCCACTGCACAGAAAAAGAAGAAGGAGGCCAAGCTCAAGATGACACAGCTGGCCGAAAAGAGAAAGAAGGAGGTCACTGACAAGGCCCAAGCGGAGCGCAATGCTTCTCAGTAGATAGAAAAGCAAACAGTTGGAACATAGTGAGGCTCTGACAAAGGCGCGAGGTCGCCTTCACCCAAGACAAAGGAAGAGACGAACGAGCCGACAAAATAGCGCGATGCGGACCCACAGGCAACATCCGCCTGCATCAAACATCCAAGGGAGGAAGAGAAAGGAGGTTCCAGTAAGAAATCCAAGGCTACTAACACATCATTGGACCCAATCACCCTCATAGAGGGTGATTTGCATAACATCGGTGACACAATGCGGGATGTCACCACGAAGGCCCTACAACAGTTTGAGCAGCAGTAGTAAATAATCTTCGAGGCTATCCAGACAAGTTTGTAGGAGCTACAGACCCACGCGTCATAGGCTAGCATGGTGTCCACCAGCCTTGTTATCGGCACTTCAGAAGTTTTCGAGATGCTACGCGGCAAGACTTCCAGCACGATAGTGTTGCCTGATGGAGCACTGACCACGGAGAATGAAGCTGACAGGCCCATTGTCAGTGAACTCAAGGGAGTACTAAGGTTGAATATGGCAGCGCTCCCTGGCAAGGCACTCCACCTTTTGCAGGATGGAATGATTGCGGAGCTGAGAGCCCATAAGCATCGCGCCCTCTAGGTGATTACTGAGCAACGGATTAAAAATGAGTAGATGACACTACAGCGAGACTCTGCCATTGTCGCTGTAATCAAGGTGACCAACCAGAATAAGCGTATAATGCAGGTCATCGAGGAGGCATGCTGAATGGTCCCAGAGTTGGGCATTCCTTAGGAAGAACCAGTTGAGGTGCACATTCGCAAGCTGGCTACAGGGGTGCACAACACACGTACAGAAATCGCAAGGGTTCAATTGGAGTTGAACCTGCAGATCACCAAGTTACAGTTGAAGGCCCAGCCTTCAACCGTACCAGAAGTAAAGGAGCAGCGTGCGACCACTTTCATAGAAGCAATAGCGACGGTTGACAGTGCAGTAGCAGACTGCATGCAACTTTTTGAGCAGTCCTTCGAGGTCTTGGCGAGCTTGCAGGAGGACCCTACTGTACAATGACTGTAAACAGAAGCGTGCGAGCTGCAATAACGCTATGATGAGTTCAAAGGCACAACGCGAACCATCACACTCACATAGAGACTGGTGAAGCTGTAGGATGCCAAGCAGTTGAAAGAGTAGGTGGATGAAGCACTGCATAAGGAAGCAATGTTGAAGGCACAACTGAAGCCCTGGATGGATGAGGCTTACATGGTCACATCCTCTATTGAAGGAAAGCTTGCAACTCTGCAAGAAACTTAGCAAAATGTTTAGGCCAACAGTTCAGGAGTAGTGACCGAGCAGATGGTTGAAGACGCGAAGCAGGCAACCGCACAGTGCACTGTCGAGGTTGCAATCATACAGGTCAAGCTGGGAGGTCTTTGCACTAAGATCTCTACACCTACCGAATGACTCGAGGGCGAGTCACGATGTTTCTGTTGGGGGCCTATTGGGAACAGGATCCCCCAAGGACAGTTTTGGGGCTAAAAGCCCATGTTTTGGGTCGAATTTTTTGATAAAGTTGTAAAGTCTCCACATTTTGTGGTCACAAAGTGCGAAGGTGTCATGAGTCATAAAGGGTTGTCCGCCCTTATTTTGTAAAGTAAAGTCAGTTGTAAAGATCTACCCATGGTCCGTAAACCATGGGATTGTATAAAAAGAGCTAAGTAAGTAAGCTCTAAGTGGTGATAGAAGTCATAAGAAGTTGTAGTAGAAGTAAGAAGTCTTGAGTGATAAGGAGAGAAGCCTAAGTTTTGGTTAAGAGTGTAGGTAGAGGCTCTGCAGCTGAGTGCGTAAAGGCTTGGGGTGGAAGTCTACAATTGAGTGCGCGGACCCCTACAGTTGTGTGCGCATGGCAGAGAGAGTCTGTAATCATCTGAAGATATCAATAAAGAGAAGCATTTTACAAATTCTATGTCTTTATTTCCTATTAATACATCTTTCCATACTATGTGTGAATTTCATTTATAATTCTTATGTGATGTGCGAATTTATGTAATTATGTTGGTTAACTGAAGATAAATGAGGATATCTATTTATGTGGAGCTAACTGTGATTGTTTAATAAGATAAGTAAGACACTTAATCTAGTTTGATATGTTGCCCTAACAGCGCAAAAGTACCTGAACCATAGGTTAGGGTTGTGCGAAGGCCGATTGTACCCCTTCGCAGAGGTACTGAAGGGTGGAGTAAAGGGTTAGACAAATAGAGCCCTAGAACTCAACGACCTACATGAAAGCAGCAATAGAAGGAATAAACTGACATCACAACCATCTCAGGGTGCGGAAACTTGGTTCTAGCATCCCCCCATACTGCTTTGAGTGAGACTTCAGTCTGCACTCCGCGGGCTGATACCAAAAGCGCCAGTAGTGTAGGGATTTCTTTTGCTAACTAACGTTGAACCTGGGATAGGTCCCATCAAGCCAACAATGCACTTCTATCAAACCTCCCTCGTCAGAAGCCCTGGTCTCAACATCGGTAGATTTTCCATCTACTAGCTCATCATCTACCATTCTGAATGATGCATATGTGAACCTTCTTTCTCAAGATGATGCACCTGTACCGTCGCCCCATCATGTAGTCAATATTCCTCCCACCTGCCCATATTCCATTCTGATGAGGACATCATGGAAGCCATGACTACCCTGATTATTCTTTGGACGATATGCACCATCGTGCATAATTCCTTCCATATTTGGAGTCCACCACTCTAAATACATTTAGTACGTCCATAGCATACTGGGGGGAACATAGGCCCCTACATCTCCTTATCATCCTTTGAGGATCTCATGCCAAGTTGGTCTGAGATGCTTGAATGCCTTTGTCGAGCACTCAGAACACAATGGCACTCCACAAACTCCTCCTACAAGGGGGCATCATTCCCACCTTTCTATACCAAATCAGTACCCCCCCATCACATATGATTGTAGGTAGTATCCCATACTTGGGGGCATGATGGTTTTCCCTTGCCATCTTCTCAATTTATTAACATAAGTCTCGGCCTAGATCACCACTAGATCTAAGTATGGTCGATTATCCTCCCATTCCTTGGATAGTTTGTCCTACTGGCCTCTCCGGCAAGCCATATGCACATCACATATCGTAGACGTTTGATGCCATATCTTCAAATATTGTACTCTATGTCCACATAGTCCCCATGTTTGACTTAGTGAGCGAGGATAATTCTAGACCTCCTCTAGTAGTTCATTCTTGTTTTCCTGTTCCCTTAATTCTTTACCAGGAACCATCATTCCAAGAAGCATTAAAGCCATCTTTAGACAAGTAAGGCCACTTTCCTGAAAGTTGCAGATCCTGATTCTGATGGTTGGTTTGTCTGCTACAATCTCCACAAGATTTAGGGCCTTCTCCTCCTCTCAAATTGGAGGGAAAATGCCCTTTCATAGGGAAACCCACATTTTTTTTGTCGCACCACCAGCACCATTGGAAATCTCTCATTGAGTACTCTAATGGGTCTTTCTTCGTTTTTTATGATTTGACACTTCACTCGGAAGCCTTTTTTCCAAGAATGGCCACTTCATCACCTCTCAAAATCAAATTTGTTCATATGTGACGCTTGTACTTTGGGGACCACCTTCTCTTCGTGCTTGTTGTCTCACATGTCGATTTTCATCATGAGCAACCATCATTTTCTCATGCTTTCATGGTCCCCACCGGGCTTATTCTATGTGGTAGCATCATCGAGTCACCCTTGTTCAAAGCATCTGTGATGAGTCACCTTTGCATCCATGGAGTCTATTTGGCATCCCATTATATCATGTCACAATATTCCATCCATATTTGCATCCTATTCATCCTATGTTGCCCATTTTGGCCTTCAGTCATACTATCCACCATTTGCCCCGGAGTCGAGTCAGTCGCTGTGAGGTCAACCATGCAATTTATGCTCTGACAAGGGAAGTCGTCTGTTTGTCTCTCAGTTCCATTTTCCCCATTATCCCTGGTAGCAATCCATCAGTCACATTACTATTTTCCCTCATGCCTTAGTTGAGGATCCTCATTTCCTCACCTATGGTGGGCCCTATTCTATCGACATCAACACGTATATTCCAGAAGAACAACCTAGAGGGTGGTGTATCTTGGTTCCAGCTTCCACTCTTATTCGGTGCCCCAGATCAAGCAAAGGGATTCATCATTTCCCTTTGACTTGACTATTTCATGTTTTTGATTCATAAACTTGATGGTCCAATGATGCAGTAGATTACACCTGTGATTCCCGGTGTGTGTGAGATGTTTCAGACCTCATGACAGTGTGGCCCTTCAGGTAGCCCCCCACATGCCCAGATGCCTTCCTATTATGCTACAACCTCAAATGCAGTTCCACAGATTTGAGGGGTTTGGTTCTTGTCGCTTGCAACATCCATAGCATGCACGTCTCCTTTAGATGATCCATTCAGTTTTGCAAAGCCCTTTCTTGTTCAGCAGGGCTTCTTTGGTTGTTCTACCCTCCCTCCCACCCATTTCTTGAGGGAAAGGCCATTATATCTCATGTACTCATATATTATTGTATTTAGTCCTGCCTCATGTTTTTCTAGGCACAATATGTATATGGGACACATTATATTATTTTCTTGCTCAGTTATGCCAGCATGTCATGTACCATTCAACATGTATTTTATTGTTTAGTTTCATGTTTCTAGGTGCATCATTATTTTGTACTAAGTTATCTCGGTGGGTATAGGTATGCCTCCCCCGCCTCACTGAGATCTAGTACCACAACATAAAAGGAGACTTACATTGGTCTCGGCCCCTCTGTCCCTATCCTCTTTTGCTTTAGCTCCATTGGTCTCTCTCTCTCTCTCTCTCTCTCTCTCTCTCCACTTTGTTGTCTAGTGATTGTGTCCTTACAACGTACTTCGGTCATACATTTTGCTCCTAACACTCGTATGTTGGGGGGGAATATATCATCACAAAAAAATGATCAACTAGCCATAATGTACTAGATGGATCAAAGCACACCATGTAGGGCCAATTTTACCATAGTAAAATTGCTTACATTGTGAGAAATTACTTAATAAACCACATTTGTTAAGTCATTTATAATTAAACCCATGAAGAAAAATTAAATAAATCATTATTTGTTTGACTATCTTCTAGGAATAATAATTAAACCATTGTTTAATTGATATTCATTGTCACATTTGACCCAATTATGAGAAATAAATAGATAAATCATTAATTATATTATTTTTCTCTAGGAATAATTAATTAATTACTAATTAGTTATTATTCCTTGTCAAGTATGACCAAATCCCTTAGGAATAATTAAATAAATCATTATTTGTTTATTATTCCTTAATCATATTTCTTGAGATGATAAATAAATCATTTATTTATTTACTATTTCCAAATAAAATTTTAAATACTTTTTCCCTGTAACCAGATATAAGAAAATATTCCAAATGGTTATTTCTAGAATGGAGGTTAATAATATTTTATTATCGCTCATTATTCGAGGGTAACCTAATATTTTGTTATAAATAGAAGGTTTTTCCATTCATTATTCACTTTTGATTATTTTCATTGTTGCACTCACTGTTGTAACTCTAATTATTATCATTGTCGCACACCATTTTATTTTCTGGGTTTTACACATTATGAGGAGAGAGACTCTATAAAAGTTGAAGACATTTGAAGATAGCCAAGAACCCATCCCATAGAGGGGGACTGGTAACATTATTTTTTCCCTTCACAGTTGTTGTTTAATAAAATATATTCTTTATATATCTAGTTTCCATTGGATTATTGGAGTTACTTGCGCTTATTTTACTATTCCATTTTGTTGTTTAACTATGATTGTGGCATAGATCAAGGCTTTGGTAGGTTTTGTTTCTATCATTTGTTGCAGATCTACAATGTTTAGAAGCCATTTTCATTGTTAGGGTTTTTTGTCATCCACAACCTTAAGTGATTTATTTTCGTACACATTCAAGAAAAAAACACAATAACAAAGATAGTAGTGAAGGAATCCCAAATCAATGATCTTAAAACTAGCATGTAACTCCTTCTTCATCTGCAAAATATGATCATCATTGTTTCCAATAATGATCAAATCATCCACATACATAACAAGAATCACCAAATTTTTACCATGTTGGCATACATACAAAGTATCATCAAATTCACTTCGCTTAAAGGAAACTTTGTGAAGATATTCTTCCATTTTGGCATAACAAGCTCATGGAGCTTGTTTCAATCCATATAGAGCTTTGATCAATTTGTAGACTTTATGTTCCTGCCCTCCCATCTCAAAATCTAGCGGTTGTGTCATATATACATCTTCTTTTAAATCTCCGTTGAGGAAAGCACTTTTAACATCCATCAAATGAAATTTCCATCCTTTCTAAGCTGCTAATGCAAGTGTTAATCAAATGGTGTTACATTTAGCTGTAGGGGAAAAAATTTCCTCATAATCGATGCCTTCTTGTTGTGCAAAACCCTTAGCAACAAGTCTTGTTTTGTACTTGTCAATGTCTCCATTTTGCTTGTACTTAATTCTGTAAACCCATTTGCATCCAATGGGTTTGACATTTTGAGGACAATCAACAAGTTTCCAAGTGTTGTTTTCTATTATTGCATGGTATTCTTCGATCACATCCTTTTTCCATCCTTTATGTTTTACTACCTCTTTGTATGTGGAGGGCTTAGTAAAATCATTTTTTACCAAGGAAAAAATTTCTTCATTTCTATGTGACCCTCGTGTCCTTGTTTTGTTTTGCTCATTAGACCTTACATCTTTCAAAAGTTGAACAACCCATTTTGGCAATTGATGTTCATTTGTTTGAGGATTTGAATAATCACCATCATTGTAAAGTGGATTGATGTAAATTGATGTTCATCAATCAACTGAAGATTCCGAGGGTGGAGAATCATTGCCAAATGAACTGCTGCTTCTAGGAGATTTAGATGAACTTCCAAAAGACCCAAATGATGTTGTTGAAGTATATAGACTAGATGAATCATTTTCAGATGAAGGAAAATCAAGTTCATACCAACGTTGTGAGCTTGGTTGACTTTGAATTTTTCCATTCCTTTTATCTCCCTTAGTTTCCAATTTTTGTAGAATATTTTCGATCTCTGTGGCACTCTTGCTTTTTGTTTCATCAAAAATCACATCCCTGCTGACAATAAATTTTCCATTGGATAGAAGTCGATATCCTTTTTTTTCATTGGAATACCCAATCATTGTGCATTTCAAACTTCGTGAATCAAGCTTAGTTCGTTTTTTATTTGGAACTAAAGCATAACACACTGATCCAAAAACTCTGAGATGTTTAACTTGAGGTTTGAATCCAAACCATGCTTCATAACGTGTAATTTTTTCGAAAGAAGCAGTTGGAGACCTGTTCCTTAAGTAGACAATTGTATGTATTGGTTTTTCCCAATATATAGGACTTAACTTTTTGAAAGTTAGCATGGAGCTTGCCATTCCTAACAAGGTGTGATTCATTATTTCCACTACTCCATTTTGTTGTGGAGTGTAGACATTTGTAATATGTCTTTCCATACCATTTTCCCTACGATAAGATTGAAATTCATTAGAAGTGAATTCCCCTCCATTGTCTGTCCTAAGAGTGCCAATCTTCTCTTTGACTTCATTCTCAATAAGTTGGCGAAAATTTTAAACTTTTCGAATGCTTCTGACTTTTGCTTCAAAAAATAAACCCAAGTCATCCTACTAAAATCGTCAATAAAGAGTAAAAAATATCTGCAACCTCCTAGAGAAGTTTGTAAGGGTCCAAAAATGTCACTGTGAACCAATTGCAAACGCCTGTTTGCACGCCATGAACTTGTTGGAAAAGTCTCTCGATTTTGTTTCCCATAAATGCAAGCTTCACATTTTTCATTTTCTTTCTTGAAAGTTGGAAGGCCTTTAACCATTCCCTATTTTTGAAGTTGAGAGATACTTTCAAAGTTTAAATGCCCATATCTAACATGCCACAACCTTATTGGTGAAATATCTGAACTTTCTCCTCCTGCAAAGTCAGAATTCCGTGGAATAATTGTTCCTTTCATCCTTAACAGTTTTCCATCTTCATATCTTGTCATGATTGTTTCATACTCTGTTTGATTGAGTTGATTTTGACTAAACCATCCTCCATAACAACTTGATGTCTTGCTTGTCGAATCATGACTAAAGACAACAAATTATTTTTGAAAGTTGGTACATACCAAACATTTGAAATCAAATTTTCTCCAATGCCAAGAAGATAAACTTTTACTACACCTTTTCCACAAGGAGTGCATCTAGTATCATCTGTAATAAAGATTGAATTGAGATGGAATTGTTGAAAATTCCAAAAGAAGTCACGTCGAAAAGTCATATGTTGTGTTGCTCGTGTATCTAAGATCCAAACATCTTCATAAGGACTTTTAAGATAAGTGGAGAGTTGTAATGTTGTTGATTCTAAACTTTGATGTGTAGTAAAGACATATTTTGAGCCATCATCTTCTTGATCATTAGAAAACTATGATGTGTGTTGATGAAACTTTGGAATTTTGTCAATAGAAGTTTGATAATCTTTAACATAATTACCAACTGTATTACATCTTCTACAAACAATTTGACTAAAATCTCTGCCTCTGCCTTGACTTTGTCCTCTTCCTCTTCTTTGATTTTGTCCTCTGCCTTGACTTTGTCCTTTTCCTTGATTGTTTCCTCTGCCTTGATTGTTTCCTCTTCCTTGAAAATTGCCTCTGCCAAAACTGTTGCCTCTGTTGAAGTTGTTCCCTCTGCCTTGACTTCTACCATGACCTTGTCCACTATGTGTTGTTGGATTTTGATTGAAGTGCCCTCTTCCTCTACCTCGACTTCTACCATGACCTTGTCCACTATATGTTGTTGGATTTTGATTGAAGTGCCCTCTTCCTCTACCTCTAGAACTATCAGTTGAAGATTTACTAGTGCTAGCTTCTGTGAAGAAGACATCTTCCCCAATCTGTTTCTTCTTCCCAAAAGTTTTGTCATGTTGAGCTAGCATTTCACTTAATTCATCAAAATTTAACTTCTCTAACTTTCTAGTTACTTGTAGAGTTTCCAAAAAATGAGTATATGAAGAAGGAAAACTAGCAATCAGAATTGTAGTCATGAAACTATCATCCACTGCTTGAAAACTAGCATTTACTATTTCCTACTTAATGTTATAGAGTTCAGGCTTCTGTGATCCATATCAAGTTTGTGAGAGATTTTTCGGCGAAAATCACATGGGATACCATTTGTCGACGCGTTTCGAACCAACTAGTGTGGTTCATCGTCAGGACAAGTTGAAGAAACAGATCCAGCTTAGCAAGTTAAATAGTCTGAGTAGAGCCTCCAACGGCTAGTTTGACTCTAGGACCGGGGTCAAAATTATTTTATTAATTTAATTAGTAATATTTAGGACCAATCCCTTAAAAATATAAAAAATATTTTTAATGGGTATTTAGTTCAAAAAATATTATTAAAATTATAAGTTAAATAGTATTTAAAAGGAAATTTAGTTAGATAAAGGACCTTATAATATATGAATAAATTAAATGCCTAAATACAAATATATAAAGTAAACTAATTTTCCATTTAATTATTAATTAACTTTTTACTTTATATATTTGTATTTAGGCATTTAATTTATTCATATATTATAAGGTCCTTTATCTAACTAAATTTCCTTTAAATACTATTTAACTTATAATTTTAAATAATATTTTTGAACTAAATACCCATTAAAAATATTTTTTATATTTTTAAGGGATTGGCCCTAAATATTACTAATTAAATTAATAAAAAATTTTGACCCCGTCCTAGAGTCAAACTAGCCGTTGGTCAAGTTAGCCGTTGGAGGCTCTACTCAGACTATTTAACTTGCTAAGCTGGATCTGTTTCTTCAACTTGTCCTGACGATGAACCACACTACTTAATGTTCTTAAGTCTAGAAATATATTCAAGTACATCTCCTCCTTCAATCAATTTCTGTTGGAGCAACTTCAATTGAAGATCAACTTTTTTAGATTCAGGTTGTGTATCAAACAAATCTTTAAAAGTTCTCAAAGCAGACCATGCATCAGAAGCATTTTCAATGTGAACATACATTTCATCATTAACTGAAGATTTGATTAATGCTAATGCTTTGGCATTTTTGATCTCCCATTTAGCTAGTAGAGTTGCATCTGTAGGTTTATTTGGTTTAACATCACCATCACATACATCTCGCTAAAGTTCATTATAAATTAAAGTGCTTTCAATGAGCCTTTTCCATGTCTTGTATGTCTTTGCGCCTTCAAGTTTGTTAGAATCAGAAAATAAGTTTACCAGCTTTGACATTGCAAAAGTAAATGTAAGCACCAAGTTGGATCATGCACCAAAAACAAAAGATGAGCAACACACCATACACAAAAATGCCACAAAAAAGGATCTATTAGGGCTTGGCCTTGACCCTCGTATAGTCATTGGAGGAGAAAAATGACTGAGCTTTGCACTTAGATTTAGTCAATTTCTCAAAACATTTACAATGAAACTTTCGAAATTTGATTATTTACGTTGATCTTGCAATTTTTTTTGTCTCGAAAATCACTCTAACCCCCCTCAAAGTGAAAAATTACTTTGAGTTATGATTTTAGAACCCCAAATTTACAAATTAAAAAATTACAAAATTACCCCTTATTACTCCAAATTTACAAATTTTACAAAAAGTCATCACTCCAAAACTTACAAATGACCCCTTTTCACTCTACAAAACTCGCACGTTATTACTCCAAATTACAAAAAAATCCCAAAAACTCACACCTTATTACTCTAAATTACAAAAAAATTACAAGTTCCAATAATGAGCTTTATCTTTCAATATTTTTGAACTCCCATTTAAAAGAATTTCATGAAGTCCCTTTAAAAAAATGAATTAAAAAGCGAAAGAATTTCATGAAGTTGCTTTTTGAATGAAGTGAATTAAAAATTGATATGTCGCAAAAACATGCTATAACAAATGGATATGGATATGTTGCAAAACATGTTATAACAAATGTTGAAGCTTTGAATGTCGAAACAACAAAAAACTGATTTCGCCAAAATGCCGAAAACTGATTTCACCGAAATGCTGAAAATTCTGAATTTGCCAAAACATCCAATATTGCATTTTTTCAATTAACATTTCTGTTATCACATTCTGTTGGCAATTCGCGAAACTCGCCATTTCGTATTTCACATTTCGCTAAAGCATACGGAAAACTACCCATTGTCAAATCACCAACCAATTTGCTTCCGATATAATGCCATCTGTCAGCATCACGTGAACGAATGTCTGAAAATTTAATGATCCTTTATGTGTTTTATAATCTTGAGGTTTTCAATCGATTTGCAATAATTTCGACTTAATAACGAGGGATTTTCCATTACGCATGCATTTATTTGAGATGACTTTACCGACGTTCAAGTAATTTTTGCTTATCTTCACTTGTTTTATTTAACAGGATAAAGACATGTCTCGGCTAATCAAAGCAAGAAGAAAGTCTGCCACCCCAACAAAATCAGTCTTACTGCTTGAGGAAATTCACAAAATGACTCCATTGATTTTGGATACTACATGCACATTAGATGTAGGCTCGTCTAGTTGGGAGGCAATGTCCCAATTATTCAAAAATTAA
Organism: Pinus tabuliformis; assembly: GCA_031772625.1. Lineage (NCBI taxonomy): Eukaryota > Viridiplantae > Streptophyta > Pinopsida > Pinales > Pinaceae > Pinus > Pinus tabuliformis. The sequence continues at coordinate 1,061,388,037 of CM062807.1, read as the reverse complement.
AATCCGAGAATAGTTGAAAACAGAGGAGCTATTGTGGATGATTCTCAGATAAATCACACAGATCCATTGTCAGGAGTAGCCAATTCTTTCCTTCACAGAATTGTTGTTCGTCTGAAGATCCTCCCATAAACTGATATTTTGAGATGGGTTATTGATCATGTAGATATAATAGACAGATAGTTCATTATTTCCGAGAAAACTGTCATTGTTTTGTTCAGACCTGAGGACTTAGGAAGAATGTATCACTTGCCAGCGCCCTAGAAGAGATATGATGCTCAATTTGTCCTGAAATCCATGTAGGATAATTCAAACCCCGCTAAACTTATTAAAGACTCAAGGAAATATCCTAACAAGCACAAGCGTGAGGACAAGGGTATGTATTCACTGGCTTCTCTTGTAGGTCCTTTCTCCCAGGTCGCTGCTATAACATGTCGTCTTTTTGGTTTAGCCAATACTCAAAAGTTTTCATAAGAATGGGCTCCCTTGATTGAAGCTGCTTCTGACAGCTACATTATGGATTGGGAAATCATTTTGTCAAACAATTTGAGCATGCAAATTCGTAATTATAGGAAAAATCACAATGTACTAGCAAGGACATGTCCTTACTTTTACATGAGCGCCTATATTATGGATTATATATGTTTCTCTTATGATTTTATGTTTTTAGGATCGAAATGGACTTATTAGTATGCTACCACCATTCATATTTACTTTGGCATCCTGTGGGAATCTAAGTACCACCCCAATTTTTACAAAATTTTCCACGAAGTCACAATCCCCATTCACTAAGAAGTCTTTGGAAGTAAAGCCCCTAGGGTTACTGTTGAAGCCAATAGAGACCTAAAGCCTATAGGAAAATGGTTCGGGGAAGAGAATTATACTTATATTCGTATTTTTGGTAGCCAAGCCCATCCTCATGTCTTGCCACTCTTTGTTCCGGATAAATTGCTAGCCAAAGAAATTTCCTATCAAACAGTTGGTTATGGTCTTACTAAAGTGCTTAAATATGCCAAGAAAATCTATTTGGCCCCCCTTTCCTATTTCTTGTGGTTCATATGCCCTTGACAATTTCAAGCATGCTTTGCTTGAAATTGAGCAATTAAAACCTTTTTGTTTTCCAGTTTTGCCAAACCGACACTATGATCCTAACGAAATTTCCAAAGAAGTAACAACTCAGGTGAAACTCAAGCCTTTTTCAAGCGAGCCTAATAAGTTCGATGACTTATTTGAGATGCTTCCAGAATACTCTATGGTCTAAGAGTTAGCCACAGAAAGATTAACTTTTGCAGAGGTGCTAAGCTTTAAGAAATATTGTCAGAGGAGAAATGCCCATTTACCATAAATACTAGTAAAACATCTACAGTAGGAAATAGGAAAAGCCAAAGCATCAACCTCTTCTTTCCAAATACCAGTTATAGAAACAAAAATTGATGTTGTTGAACAAGATAAGAAATTCAATCAATTCTGCGAAGAATTCAATCGTGTGCTATCTACTGAAGAAATCCCTACCATAAACGGTTCTAGTCAACAAGCTACAGAACCAGTGTTAGTTATTACATAATTAGCAACAATCACTATTTAGATAAACACAAAGTTATGCACAGGTAATAAAGAAGCCTCTAAGGTTTCAGGGGATAAAGGGGAGACCTCATTCACTGTCGAGGATCCCCAAATTATTATTAATACTGAAGAAAGTGAGAAGAACATTAGTGCAAAAGCAGAGAAAGATTCTACTACACCAGAGGATATGGAAATAATTTCTATAGTCCCTACCACTAAGATAGTCCTCAAGATTGATGAAATTCCAACATTGGACACGTTTTACAGTCCAAAGCATAAAGCAGTTATGAGAAGATCACAGAAGAAAAGGAAATTAGAGCAGTCTCCAAACCTTGTCCCTAGCGAGATTCTAATCCAAATACTTTGGAAAGGAGCTCAGCCTACCCCTGAGGAAGAACAGAATAGGTTGTATCAGTATGCAAGATCTTATGCCAGTGCCACGATTGACAAAGCCACAAAAATTCAGTTATTAATAAAAGAAAAGGATCAAAGGATTGCTCAAATGGAGCAACTTTTCCAACAGGAAAAGCAAACCATAGAGAAACAATGGCAATCAAATGTTACTAATTTACAGAGAGATTTTGATAATTTAAGGCTTCAATTTGAAACAGAGAGTAGAGATAAAGACCAACAAATTCAACAACTGCAACAAAGGATTGAACAACTACAGGAAAGTCCTGAAATCAACAAAGTCCGAAAGGAGGCATTTGAACTAGACACCCTACTGAAAAAAAAACAATTAGTTTTCTATCATAAATTATCTCAGATTCATGATTTAGCCAAGACTAGTGATTCCCTGGTTACTCAACTGTCCGATCTGAGGACATATTATGAAGGAATCGATGAAAAAGTATCAAACTACATAGATTGGCAAGACACAGCAAAGGGGAGAGTAGCCGATCTCCCTAGAATTGAAGAGTCAATAAAGGACATTGTATTCGGTGATTGGGATATGAAGATAAAAAGCATTGAAATGGCCATTATCAGAGCTAGAAATCTTGCTTCTAATCTCACTAAATACATTAAGGACACTGTATTTCAAGCTAGTCTAATACACAAATTCCCGAAAGACACTTTGCCAGAGGTCAGGATATTAAAACAATCATGGCAAGAAGTGTCTATGAAGAAAGATCTAGATATTCAAAGCCTATCTAGACCTAACATGGAGATCTATTGGCATTTCATAGTGAAATGACATAGTCAACGGCTTACGTTGAGGTATCTCTCAAATGTTGCTACTCAACTTCTTCCAACACTCAATGATGCAGTCTTCATAGGATAGATGTGTATGCAGCCGATACATCCCCCCAGCTCGAGCCAATAGTGAACGCATGCAATCTCAAAGAACGAATAGAAAAGGTATTTGGAAAACAATCATGAGGAGTGTTATAACTAATCACCAATTTGCTATCTGAGATTTTAGTTTTAAAATAGTATTTAGAAACTTTATTTACAAGTTTTCTATTTTTGTAATATTAATAGCCTATTTAAACCCCTTTCATGCATTTATAAAGGGGTCCAAAATTTTGAGAAGGTGGCTTTTGAACTCGCACTATTGTTTGAACAGAAGTTATCCAATTGAAAGGCTAAACCTCAAAGCTATCTTTTTCGAATAAAAAGCTTTGATGCATCAGGTACTATTATCTTTGTGGTGGTGTTTTATGTCACTGAATTAGATAGTTAACTTTTTTCTTTTTGAATATTTGATTATAGTTTGCTATGAAATGAGATATATCATTGTCACTATTGATGTGAGATATTGAATGATTTGTGATTATATATGAGATAACGAGATATTTTGTGTGATTGAGTTTTTAATCAACTAAATTAATTAACTATTTAATTAATTTAGTTTCTTATGTATGATTTCTTTTCATTAAAGTATGATATGATCTATATTGTCACATGTTTTATGAAATATTTCTATTAGATCACACAAAAGAGATTTATCCTGAGAGATAGTTAGAATAAGTTTTAAAGTTTTATCATTAGTGATTAAATCATTCCATTGTGTTTATTTCATTCCTTATGTTATTATTAAATCTTCTTAAAAATGAGAAATTGGTCCCTATATCCCCAGTTGGACCCACCATCTTCAACGGAAAAGGAGTTGCTTTAAGCTCTAGACCAGGTGGAGTTCCCTGATGTTGAGGCAGTCACCTTCTAGCCTTCAACATTTTTGGCACTAGATGTTAGAAAATTATATATTATAGAGCAATGGAACACATAAAATATTGCAGAAATATAAACACAGAAAATGAATAAAACAAGAGGGACACAGATATACGTGGTTCACCCAGTTTGGGCTATGTCCACGGAGAAACAACCAGTCCTTCCTTTTATATTATCCAACAAACTGAAGAGATACAACCTACAAAAGATCCACTGTAACACCCTCTTCGCTCTCAATCTCCTCTCTCTTTCTCACTCAGAATACAGATCTACATAGACGCAATACAATTCCCTCATATATAGTGAGGGGTTGCCTTCTAGGGCAAAAAAACCCTAAATTAAACATAACTTCTACCATCAGATATCCGCCTAATGAATAGCCTAGATTGACTAGAAATTACTATACTTTTACAAGGCAAATTTACATCTATTCTTAGCTTCGGGGGCACTAACCCCGAAACCCCCCACTAGAGGGGCTCCCCAAAGGTCGTAGCCCCCCCCCCCCCCCCTGGACCCCTCCTTCAGTGAATATTTTATAGGTAGCGTTGCCGCCCCATTTCGATTGGGGTCCAATGCGACGATACCTTTGAATATAGAAGATAATCAGGCTCGACACCCAACACTAGAAGGAGGGACAACAGACTATGGATTGCATATAAAACCAATCCAAAACCAAGAAGCCACCACAAGAGTCAATCACCCTCCAAAACTCCTACAACTTCGAGATCTCATTCTAAATATCCAAGTCATAAATCAGAAGTTGTAGAAAAATCCCCAACATCTCCTAGCACATTTCCCGAAGTACCTCCTTCAAATTACAATCTGGAATCTCTGGAAGTACAATCTTTGATAAAGAAATTAGAGGATATCTCTATTTCTGCAAAAAAATATGTAACATCTGAAGCTTCTGAAGGAAGTGTCACTTCCCTATTTCGCCATACTGGTGTATTAACTCGTTCACAGAGTGAAAAACTTGGCATTACACTGTTTGAGTTTCCACTTCCCTCTCATCGAAAAAGAGCTACTACATCAGCATCTCAGTCATCTGCTAGTGAGATCATAAATTCATCTCCATTGCAAACTCCCTCATTCATTCCTTCACAACCAATTTCCTCATCCATTCCTATTTCTTCTACTCAGACAATTAGTGTTGCCACAAGTAGTACTAGTCTAGTGGTTGTTTCTTCTACCACAACATCCACCTCTGGAACTTCTACATCATCTTCTCAACCAACAAGACAAACAATGGCTGCTAGACCATGGACTAATCCTGGAGTTGTTCAGTTAGCAGGAGCACTTCATCCTCTACCAAGTCATCCAGAAAAATGGTTGCCCAAATACAATCCAGATGATGGTCTTCCTGCTGAAGAACATCTCAATAATTTTATGCTAACCATGAATCTTAATGTTGTTGAACATGAAGACTGTGTAGTAAGATTGTTTCCTTATACTTTTCAAGGATCTGTAGGATCTTGGTACTTTTCACTACCAACAGGCACAATTACCAGTTGGGATATTTTTGAAGAACAATTCTTAGCTAAATTTGGTGATGACCAAACAATTGCATCTTTAATCAATGATCTTTCTAATTTGAAAGTTAATTCAGGAGAAAAGATCAAAGATTTTAATTCCAGATTTAACAAATTGTTGAATAAAATCCCAACTACTTCAAAGCCTGGTTTGGATGTACATATTGAATGGTACATATCCTCTCTTCCTTCAAATATATAAATTTTTGTAGATAGAGCTAATAAGGCTACATTAGTGGAAAACATGAAAGAAGCCTTGTCTTGTGAGAAAAGAATAATTGCTTTAGAGAAGAAAATAGATCTAGAAGATAGGAAGGCTAAGAAGGTAACATTCAAAGATGATTCCAAGAAGAAAGCCCCAAAAGACCCTTTTGATCTTGAAGGATTGCAGAAAGTTCTCAAAACTATGTCTAATGAAATGGTTGAAATTAAGAAGCAGGTTGCAGAATCTTCTTCCAAAAAACCTTTTAGAACTTTCAAGAGAAATCAATCATCAACTTCTCAACCTCCCAATATAATATCCAATGTAGAATCTGATCGCGAAGAGGATGAAGAAGAATCAAAAATGTCAGCTGAAGAATCACAAGAAGAAGAAGTGGTTGAATTACATGGGTTGTGGGATTTTGTCTTGCCTACCTCCAATGAGGAAAATGAACAAGAAGCCTTACCAGTTAGCACTAGAAGTATAGGTCTTGCCAATTCTTCACAAATAATTCAAAAGCAGAAAACTTCAACTCCTATTGCTAAAGACAAAGTTGTCAATAAAAAACCTCCTTATAAACCTTCTCAATCAATTTTGCCTTCATCTAATCCTCAACCTTCATCTAAAACCTTGGTAGTCTCTGACACCATTGAGTATAACATAATTGAAGATATGAAGAAGATCAAGGCCAACATTTCTCTCCATGAACTTAGCAAGCTGAAACAACAACATATTTTTTTTATTAAAAGAGCTTAATGCAGTTACTACTTCTCCTCTTCCTATACCTGTTGTAGCCAAAGCTGCTAATGGAATGGGAAAACCCCCTATATATTCTTTCAACAAAGTTAATGCATCTGATGCAATTTTGATCGGTGATAGATCTAATTCTCATACTCCTCCTTTTCTCTTGACTTATGAAATTTACAATAAAAATGTACATAATTGCTTGATAGATTCTGGGGCATCTTCGAATATAATGCCATACTCAATTTGTGAGAAATTAAATATCGCACCCCAGAAATCAGCAGTTCATATTGTGCAATTAGACAAAACAAAGGTCAAGGTTTTAGGAGAGATTAATTCAGTTAGTATTAGACTATCATCCAACCCCAAATTTTCTCAAATCATTGATATATTGATTGTTGATATTCCAGAATTTTATGGTCTAATTCTTAGCAGAGACTGGTCTGAAAAACTTCATGGTTACTTTGCAACAGACTGGTCCCACATGTGGCTTCCATATAATGGAAAGCCTAATCAAATAAGAGTTGATCGAGAAAAGCATATGAAATATTCAGTAATAGATTTCGAAGAAGAAAATGAGCCAATAACTTTTAATAATAATATTCTTGGAAATTATTCGGTTGAATCATTTTTGGGAAATTTTGATGCACAAAGATCACCTTTTTCAATCAATTATGTTAATTCACAAGTAGAAAATTTCTCTCAGACAGATTCTCTTAGATGTTTGAATTTTGTAAATAAACCATTAGTTAAATCTTTGTTTTGGAAGCTTTATTTTGATGGATCTAGATCCAATGATGGTGCAAGAGCAGGATGCATACTAATTAGTCCAGAAGGTGAAAAGACAATGCTAGCTTGTAGGTTAGAATTTGAATGCACGAATAATATTGTTAAGTATGAGGCATTGGTTCAAGGTCTCTACAAAGCAATTAGTCTTGATATTAAATATATTCAGGTGTTTGGAGATTCAGAGATTGTTATAAGACAAGTCAGGAATACTATTCACTATCTCTCTGTACATCTGAAACATTATCAATCTTTAGTTCAAGACCTTACTTCTCATTTTTTAGCATTCAATATTTCCCCTATACCTAGACTGCAAAATGCAAGTGTCGATCTTTTGGCCAATGTAGCTTCAAAGCTCATACCATCAAAAGATTATAGTCCAGATAGATTTTCTATTGAGTTGATTTTTTGACCATCCATCCCAGATAACATCACCAATTGGCAAGTATTCAATGATGATCAAGATATCATAAGTTTTTGACATCTGAAGGATCATATGATGACTAGATTGTAGATGAAGATGAACATGATAAACAAACGAAACAAAAAATTGAAAAAATCCATTACCTAAATCTGTAGTCAAGCTTGAAGATCTATATGATTTGAAGGATAGATTCAAAAAGGTCAACAATTGCAAACTCCAAAGTTCTACTTTAAAGTTTGAATTAGTTAACCTAGGATCTGATGAAAAACCTCAAAATATTAATTTAGGGCTTGGCCTTTCATCCGAGGAAAGAAATGTATTCATTCATTTGTTAAATAAGTATAAAGATATCTTTGCCTGGAATTATCAAGATCTCAAAATGTATGATGCCTCTATTATCCAACATACTATCCCGATAGTACCAGAAGTCAAACCTATTCAACAAAAGCTTAGGAAAATTCATCCAAATTTGGAAACCCAAATAAAAAATGAATTGAATAAACTTTTAAAAGCCAAGATTATTTTTCCTGTTAGACATTCACAATGGGTTTCAAATCTGGTACTAGTTAGGAAAAAGAGTGGTGATATCTAAATTTGCATCGATTTTAGAAATTTGAATAGAGCATGTCAAAAGGATAACTTTCCCTTACCATCAATGGAGCAAGTTTTACAATCAGTAGCAGGTTTCGAATTAATGTCTTTCTTAGACAGATTTTTAGGGTATAATCAGATTTTAGTTCATCCAGAAGGCCTTTAGTACCTTGGAGCTTGCATGCCTTAATGGCAGGTTTCTCACCTTCGATGACAAGTTCTCATCATTGACCTTTGATCGAATGATTCTATGAGTGTTAGACATCAACACATATATTCACACTTTGTAGATTGTACTAGGAGTACCTTGAGAGCCATTGTCATTATTGGTGGTTTCTCTCACACTTGTTAACAGTTCACATCATTGACTGGTAATCAGGTGGTTTCTACCATGTTCGACTTCGAAACATTCACTTGCATGGATAAATTCATACTATGGATCGAGAGATGGAGATCAAGACCCTGGATCTAGTTTCATCCATCTAGGCTACATGGAGTTATTAAATATTCATGCTTGTAAACATAGATCCATTGATGGCTCTATCCATACTATGTCTTCTATTGACATGGATCTTCAGATGTATTTATGTACTAGTTCTTTTAGACATTTATGCTCTGAGTATGGGAATTTCTACCTCAGTCGTGATTATAAATTGCATTGTAACATTTGATTGATTGTTTCAGGTATCTGACTGCAGTATCTAACCCAAACCTTGGCATGATAAAGTGCTTCAGTCATCATACATATTTTCTAACTATCCACTTTAGGGGTCAATCAGTTACACGTAATTTTTTTGCATTAGGAAAATGACCATCGGTTTGGATCTTTTGCTATCCATCAATGTGTTCCAAAGCTCCCCCTCGAAAGGCTAGAATCCAAACTATCCCAAATATAATGAAATTCTTGGATCCCAAGACTCAAAAACCTATTTTTGGCTTCCTTCGCAGTTCCCTAGTCCATTTATGTGCATAAGTGCTCTCTGTCTGACATTATGACCTGTGCACATGACTTAACACATGTAAAATTAAAAAGTAAAGTCTAGAAATGTTGTTAGTCTAATCTTTCTCAACTAACAAGCTTCGAATGGATGTCTATTCAACCTTGATCCCTTCCATCATGGAGCTACTTCCCTCTTTTTTTGGAACCCCTATCCCACCATATGTGGATCTTATCCTTTGGGAAATGAATCCAAACTTCCTCCTTTTGGCCTAAAAAGATAACAGAGGACTGAGGATTGGAGAGGACTATTGAATGTAGGCTTATGCTGCAGAAATAAGGCTAGGAGCTTATTCACTCAAGGAGAGGGTTGGAGATTGTGAGAAGAGGCTTGTGATATCATGGCTTTGAGGTTGTAAGTTCGTTCTCCATTTTATTAATATAAAAGCAATTGTTCTTTCCCAATTATGTCTTCTCTGATATCATTTGTGGGATTCTTTGATCACCCACATAGGTTATGATTAATTATTGATTCAATTTATGATATATGTTGAGTTAATTACTTCATTTAGCTTTTATGTTATATACTAGATGCTTTGATCGTTTATATGTTTTTGTCTATGTAAATCTCCTTCAAGACATCATGGACAAGTTGTGAGAAGCAATGGAATGGTCTCTAAAGCATCAAGGAGAAGAGAATTGTCAAAGGAACTGAGAAGGGAATTCGACGGGATTTTTGATAAGTGGTAAGTGACCCCTCTCATATTGTTTGTTTTAGCCAAATGTAAGCTAGGGAAAGGTAGCAGTTCTTTCTTGTTTGTTACTAGATTTCTTTGAGGTCTAGGGAAATCTGTCTTATTCGCAAGAGGGGTTAGTCCGCCTAAAAAATGGCCATTGAGGATGAATTTGAGAGACTTGAAGCACTTGAGGGCGGGGGGGGGGGTACTCATCTGATGAAGCCAAGAAAAGGGTTATTCATCTCGAATCATCTAAAAGAAGAATATTGGAGGAAAAGGTGGAAATGTGGCACTTGAAAAGTCGTGCGATTTGGGTCAAGAGTGGAGATGAAAACACAGTTTTTCTAGAAGTAGCTAAAGGGACGAAGAACTCAAAATACCATCTAGGCCTTGGAAAACCCTGAAGGGGATTGAGCTGCATCTTTTGTAGAATTAGCATCTTAGAGTAGAAATAATTTTAGCAACCTGTTCATGGCTCCCCCTGAAGTGATTATTGCAGAAGTCATATCTTTAGCCAAAGTTTTTCCCATATTTGTTGAGAATGAAGAATTAAGAAAAGTCCATAATTTTTAGAGGGACAAAATACAAGGCCTCGATGGATGATCTGTAGAGTTCTTTATTTATCTATATGATATTATTGGGCATGATCTCTTGAGATTGATGGAAGAATCTAGGATCAATGGTAAAATTCATGAACCTTTTAATTCTACTTTTATTTCTCGTATCCCTAAGTATGAATCCCCTCTATCATTTGATGATTTTAGAACCATATCGCTCTATAATAGCATATACAAAGTTATTTCCAAGATCATTGCTAACAGGTTGAAGTCAATCCTATCAAAGAATTTATCGAAGCAATAATTTACCATTTTGGAAGGATAGCAAATTCATGAGGCCATTGGGGTTACGTAGGAATGGCTTCACAGCCTCAAGACAAAGAACCTAAAAGGGTTGGTCATAAATATTGATTTATCCAGGGCATATGACAAGATCATTTAGATATACCTTCGCCTTCTTATGGCCCACCTGGGTTTTGATGTCCCTTTCATAAGCCATTAGAGAAATTTTGAGGTAAAAAATGGGCCTCGAAACAAAAATGTACAACCAAAATCAACTTTATAAGAACCAATAGGAATCAAGATGATGATTTCAACCATTGGGGATGAGTCACCATTTTTGGAGTAAAAGGGTAAGAAGATAAAATAATTAGAAAAAATAAAAAATAAAAAATAAAAAAAAAATAAAAAAAAAATAAAAAATAAAAACTACTTTTTCAGTGTGTATTTACAATCACAACTTTCCATGTATTTCTCATTTTCTGTGTAACAAGGTCCATTGAAAGTATGTGACATGCGGACTCCATGGATGAGGAATTAAATTTTGCATCCAACAAGTGTTCTTGCTCGAAATTTGAGTAAAATTGTGGGGAGATAAGTTCAAAGTACAAGTTGAAAAAGAAGTTTTTATTTTTTCACTCCAAAGTTTGATGAGGTAATCCAATATTATTTTATTATTTCCACTATTATTTTATAATATTCCTTAGGAGACCCATTTTAGACCTCGAAATTTCTCTAATTTGGGGTCACGAGGTTTATTACTTTGGTCTCATTTTTTGTTCTCATAAATGTTTTGACAACTTCTTTTTTTCATGCATGGGAGGGTTCGTGACATGGATATCCCCTTTCCCCATTGTTGTTTTTTCTTGTGGCTGAAGACCTCAACAAGATCTTACTAGAAGCTAAAAGGAGGGTAGATTTAAGGGGAGTTGTTGTGGTAGAATATCTGTTCATCACCCATTTCCTATTTGTGGATGATATTTTACTATTCAGTGATGGATCTAGCGGGACCTGACCACTCTAAACGAGGTTCCCACTCTATTAAAAAAAGCTACTACAATGTACTTAAATCACCACAAATCATCCATGTATCCTCTTGGTTTATCTAGGGATGAATCTATCAATGCTCGTAATATCCTTCCATATCAATCTAACACTTTTGATGAAGGGATCAAACACCTAGGTTTTCATCTAAAGCCCAATGACTAACAAGAAAACGAATTGGCTTTGACTCCTTGAAAAGATTGAAAAAAGATTAAAAGCTTGGAGTTTCATATGGTTGTTTCAGCTGGTAGGTTGATTCTCATAAAAGATGTGCTTGAAACCATTCTAATTTTCTGGTCATCACTATCATGGATCCCAAAAAGTATTTTGAATTTTGTGCACAAAATTTGTTGCAAATATTTGTGGGTGGGGAAAAATGAGGGCATGATCTTCTTGTTAGAAAATTATATATTACGGAGCAATGGAACACATAAAATATTGTAGAGATATAAACACAGAAAACACATAAAACAAGAGAGACATAGATATACGTGGTTCACCCAGTTTGGGCTACGTCCACCCCGAATAGCTAGTCCTTCCTTTTTATTATCCAGCAAAATCAAGAGACACAACCTACAGCAAATCCGCTGTGATATCCTCTGTTTTCTCTCACAGTCTCACCTCTCTGTTTCTCGCTTAGAGAATACACATCTATTACATAGCCTCAAATACAATGCCCTCATACAAAGAGAGGGGTTGCCTTCTAGGGCAAAAAAACCCTAAACTAAACATAAGTTCTACCATCAGATCATCCGCCTAATGAACGGCCCAGATTGACTAGAAATTACTATACTTTTACAAGGCAATTTTACATCTGTTTTTAGCTTCGGGGGCGTTGCCCCCGAAACCTCCCACCAGGGGGTGGGGCTCCCCAAAGGTCGCAGCCGCCCCTCCTAGACCCCCCCTACAGCGAATATTTTACAGACGGCGTTGCCGCCCCATTTCGAATTGGGGTCCAATGTGGCGATACCTTTGAATACAGAAGATAATCAGGCTCCACACCCAAAAATCTCCCACTTGGAGACTGATTATAGCAACTCCATTGCTGCTTCATTTGCTGGAAAATGACTCCTCTTTGGACCTGGTTGTTTCTCATCTTCATCGTCATCCTTGAAGACCAATTGAAACTGAGCATATTCTCAGTTTCTCCCTGGTTACAACTTTTGTTAGCATATCTGCAGGATTCTGGCTACTGTGTATCTTTTCTAGCTTCAACTCTCCATCTTCCAACACTGATCATATGAAATGGTACTTGAGCTGTATGTGTTTAGTCTTGGAATGAAATGTTGAGTTCTTTGCAAGATGAATGGCACTTTGACTATCACTGTATAATGTGCCCATATCATGCTCCTTACCCAATTCACCCATAAACCTTTGTAACCAAATCATTTCTTTACTAGCCTCTGTAGCAACAACATACTCTGCTTCTGTTGTTGAAAGTGCAACAACACTTTGGATTTTTGAAACCCAACTGACAACTGTTCCACCAACAGTAAATACATATCTTGTAGTGCTCCTCCTGTTATCTCTGTCACCTGCCATATCTGCATCAACATATCCCTGTAAGGAAATGTTTGAACCACCAAAGCATAATGCTTGATTTGTTGTACCTTTCAAATATATGAGAATCCATTTCACTGCCATCCAATGTTCCTTTCTTGGATTGTTCATGTACCTACTTACAACTCCCATTGCATGTGCAATATCAGGCCTTGTGCAGACCATTGCATACATTAAGCTTCCAAGTGCTAATGCATATGGAACTTTAGACATATAATCCATGTCTTCTTAGGTCTTTGGGCACATTTCCTTACTAAGTTTGAAATGAATAGCAAAAGGTGTACTAACTGGTTTTGCATTGTGCATATTAAATCTTTTCAACACCTTTTGTATGTACTCATTCTGAGACAATGTTAATTTACGATTTTTCCTATCTCTAGTTATTCTCATACCAAGGATTTGTTTTGCAGCTCCCAAATCCTTCATTGCAAATGAATTTGCCAATTTTCTTTTGAGCACATTTATTTCCTGCATGTTAGACCCTGCAACAAGCATGTCATCTACATACAATAACAATATAATATAGCTGCCATCATTTTTCTTTTTCAGATAAACACAATGATCAGAGTGACATCTAGTATAAGCTTGTTCGAACATAAACTTGTCAAATTTTAGATACCACTGTCTTGGAGCCTGTTTTAAGCCATACAAGCTCTTCGTCAACCTGCACACTAGTTTCTCCTTCCCTTTCACTTCATATCCTTCTGGCTGCTGCATATATATCTCTTCCTCCAAATCCCCATGCAGAAAGGATGTCTTTACATCTAACTACTCAAGATGAAAATCTTCAGCTACTACTAGACTTAAAATAGTTCTGATTGAAGTCATTTTAACAACAGGAGAAAATATTTCATCAAAATCAATACCTTTCTTCTGTGCAAACCCCTTCACCACAAGTCTAGCTTTGTACCTTTGTTTTCCTCCATCTTCTTCCTTCAACCTGTAAACCCATTTATTCTTCAATGTAGTTTTTCCTACAAGCAACCTGACTAAGTCCCAAGTCTGGTTATGCATTAAGGAGTCCATCTCTTCTTCCATGGCTACCTCCCACTTCTTCCTGCTTTCAACATGCATTGCTTCTTCATAACATTCGGGTTCACCAGAATCAGTCAACAATAAATAATATAATGAAGGAGAGTATCGCTCAGGGGGTCTACTTATCCTAGTAGATCTTCTGACACCACTTTCAGGTGTTTGGGGTGCTTGTTGCTGTTGTGGTGGTTGTTGTTGTTGTGGTTGTTGATTATTATTATTTTCAGGCACCTTTACTTTTTCAGTGATTTCATCAAGAACTGCGTATTCCTTGTTTTCTTTTTCTTGTTTCTTTTCTTGCAACTGATTCTTATACAAGACCTTTTCATTGAATATTACATCTCTGCTCCTAATGATTTTTTGATTTTCGTAATCATATAAGTGATAACCAAAATCATTAACACATCCAATAAAGGTACATTTCTTTGACTTTGCCTCAAGCTTTGTTCTATTTTCTTTATCAATATGGACAAAGGCCTCACAACCAAAAGGCTTTAAAAAAGAGTAGTTTACCTTTCTTCCTATCCATTCTTCCTCTGGAACACCACCATCCAAGGAACTTGAAGGCCCTCTATTTATTAGATAAACAACAGTATCTACAGCATCTGCCCAAAATTGTAAAGGCATTCCTGCATGCAATCTCATTCACCTTGCACGCTCCATGATTGTTCTGTTCATCCTTTCTGACACACCATTTTCTTGTGGTGTTCTTGGAACTGTCTTCTCTCTGCGAATTCCATGCTCTAAACAGTACCTATCAAACTCGTTGTTGCAATATTCACCTCCATTGTCTGATCTAAGACACTTCAATTTCTTTCCTGTCTCAATCTCAACCAAAGCTTTCCATTTCTTGAAAGTATCAAATACATTAGATTTATTCTTAATACAATAAATCCAAGTTTTTCTAGTTGCATCATCAATAAAAGTAACATAATAACGAGAGCCACCAAGAGATGATACCTGAGCAGGTCCCCATATATCTGTATGCACAAGCTCTAATTTTTCGCTCTTCTTTTCTTTCCCAACTCTGAGAAATCTGACTCTCTTCTGTTTTCCATAAATGCAATTCTCACAGAAGTCCAAATCAACATTCTTCAAACCCGGCAACAAATTCCTTGAGTGAAGAATATTCATCCCCTTTTCACTCATGTGTCTGAGCCTATGATGCCATAATGCTGCATCTGCTCCTTTGGAAGTTAAAGCATTAACAGAGTTAGAAATACCATTGCATAAATACAATGTACCAACCTTTTTGCCTTTTGCTATTACCAGGGCTCCTTTGGTGACCTTCCAAGCTTTATCTGTGAAAGTTGTCACACAACCTTCACCGCCTAACTGCCTTGTTGAAATAAGATTTTTCTTTAGATCTAGAACATGCCTTACCTCCTTTAGTAGCCATTGGTTTCCATTCTGTTGTTTTACAAGAACCTTGCCCATTCCAACAATTTTATAAGGTTTATCATCACCCAAACAGACTTGTCCAAAATCTCCTTGAACACAGTCATGAAAGTATTTCTTATTAGGTGTGGCATGGAATGAGGCCTGTTAGCTCTGCTACATAATCCAACATTTGAGGATCAAATGTAGTCCTGATTGGGTTGTTTGCGCACAGAAGGATGCCCAAAAATGGATACAAAGTGCCCCAAAAGCCTTCAAAATCCTCTTAAGGCCTCCACCGATCAAAATGGTTGCAAAGGAAAATCCCTTGGCAGGGCAGAAATACATTATCGGGAGGCAAAAACACTCCAAAACCATGCAAAAATCAAAATCGCAGGCTTAAAGGTCCGAATTCATATCAGCCGTTGGATCTGGCCGATCAACGGTCCAGATCGCGTCGGCATATCGCAATCGGAGGAGGCAGGCAGCGGCAGCGATGTGGGACATCGCCGATGAGCGATCGCCGATATCGCATCGGCGTATCGCAATGGAGGACTTACAAAGAGGTCTGGGCTTTTATATTTTGCGATGAGCGATCGCCGATATCGCATCGGCGTATCGCTATCGGCGCTTTCAAAGGGGGCAGGGCCTTTTGCACATATATATTTGTGATCGCCGATATCGCATCGCCATATCGCTATCGACGATTTCAAAGGGGCGGGGCTTTTAAATAAGTTATGTTGCGATGCGATGGGTCGGACCCGACGGTTATACAACACTCCATTTCATAAAATTTCAAGTCCGCGCCCGGGCCATTTTCAATGAATTTTGTGTATTTTCAATGTATAAAGGAAATACAAAGGAAGCCTTGGCGAATGCCGATAGCGATGAAGCCCGGACCCGAAAGGGTCCGAGAAGTGAAAAACATAAATTTTCAAGTCCGCCAAAGGGAAATTTTTGTGTTTTACAGTGTTTTTTATATATTTTCAAGTATAAGGAGAAACAGAGGATTGGCCGGTTAAGATATGCATTGCGACCCGAAAGGCAGACCCGATAGATGATTGAACCATGCCTGAACCTTTTAAAGTCCAAATTGAAGCAGTGATGGGCGGGAATGAGCAGTTTGGCAGCGTTTCACTGTTTATAAGCAAAACAGTCATGATTGAGCCGTTTTAATGTTCAGCGGCTGCAATTAATCAACAGTATGGCCGAGGAGGAAGCAGGACACCGCTGATCAGTTCAGAGCATTCAATGGTTATGGTTTCATTTGTATTTCACGCCACCTGCTCAAAGGAGGACTGCAGAGCACCAGAGGGGTCAAATCCATTTACAACACAGCCAGATTTGTATCAGAGGCCCATTTCTGAATGTAAATGTGGTTGGTGGCCATTTATTGGCTCCTCCACGCATGTTTAGCAGAGATATTGTGTAATGAGACACCATATATACTGAGAACACAGATGTAATGAGGTTGATGAGTGTTAGATGAAAGTTACCTTGCTGTAAGGTTCAACTTCTGGAGACTGTAACTACCTTGTAACCTGCAGCGTCTGGTCTTCATTTCCAGCTAATACAAGCTTCTTTTGCTGTTAATTGCTCACTTTCCACTTCTCTTTCTTGTTCCAGGTTGTGCCTGTTTGCATTGATTCATGTTCTGTTAATGTTTAGCATTAGAGGGGCTGTCATCCCACCTCTGTGTTAGGATTTAGCTGTATCATTGAATGTGCATGCAGGTTTCTGTTGTTTAATGCATAGATAGCTGTCATCCTGTCTGTGTATTAGAAACTAGATTTACAGACCTTTTAACTGGTTGCAGCCAGCCATCACAGGGTCTTGTGCATCTGCTGGTGTGGTCAGTCTTCTCCATTATCACCTTATCCTCAAATTGTGGGTAATTGGTGGTTAAAAGCCTTGTAGTCTGGGGGTGTTCACCCATGTCTAGGGTCAATCATAGTAGAAGTGGTTATCTGGCTTGAATATGCAGCATTTGTTTCATTCATCCACCATTTATCCAACTATTTTGTTGAATTTGTAATGTTCCCGAGCATCACTGATTTACAACCTAGGTGAGTTTCTTGGGGTGTTAACAAGGCCCCTGAATCTACCACCCATGAATCAGTAATATTTTCGAATGAAAGAATCAAAGCATCTTGTAACATCTCACCTGTCACATTTTCTTCATGATTGTTTTCTTGTTGTGCATCTCCTTCTTTTCCCTTCCGAGATCTACAGTCTTTCTTTAGGTGTCCTTTCTTTCCACATTTCCAGCACACTATCCCCGATCTAGACTTGGATCTGCCTTTCCTTGATTTACTGCGATATCCTAAGCTCTTTCCTCTTTCCATTTTTCTTCCCCTAGACTCTGCACTCAAAGCATTACCCGATGTCTCACCGGAGCTTTTCCATCGCATTTCCTTGCTAAGGATAGCACCGACAACATCATCAAACTTTAAAGTACTAGATCCAGAAACAAAGTTACTAATGGCCATTACTAAACCATTCCAACTTTCTGGCAATGAGCACAAGAATAACAGAGCTCTAACTTCATCATCAAAGTTTACCCCTACAGAACATAACTGACTTGTAACAGTATTAAAATCATTTAAATGGTCTGCAATAGATCCACCTTCCAACATCTTTATATTAAATAACCATTTCATAAGAAATACCTTGTTTGAGGCCGGGGGTTTTTCATATAGTTTCTCCAATGCCTTAATCAAACCCTCTGTTGTTGTTTCCTTCGAAATGTTGAAGGCAACCGATGCTGCGAAGCACAACCGTACTATTCCGAGTGCCTTTCTATCGAGAAGGCTCCATTCTTCATCTGTCATACCTGTCGGCATCTTTGTTTTTCTGCCCAATGGTAGGTATAGATCTTTCTGATACAGATAATCTTCCATCTAAATCTTCAACAATGAGAAGTTTTGGCCATTAAATTTCTCGACCCTAAACTTACCATCTTTCGCCATTGCTCCCACTCGAACCAAGAACCCTTCTTTCCTGCGATTTTATCAGCTAAATAAACCTAGCTCTGATACCAGTTGTTAGAAAATTATATATTACGGAGCAATGGAACACATAAAATATTGCAGAGATATAAACACATAAAACAAGAGAGACATAGATATACGTGGTTCACCCAGTTTGGGCTACATCCACCCCAAACAGCTAGTCCTTCCTTTCTATTATCCAGCAAAATGAAGAGACACAACCTACAGCAAATCCGCTATAATATCCTCTGTTTTCTCTCACAGTCTCACCTCTCTGTTTCTTGCTCAGAGAATACACATCTATTACATAGCCTCAAATACAATGCCCTCATACAAAGAGAGGGGTTGCCTTCTAGGGCAAAAAACCCTAAACTAAACATAAGTTCTACCGTCAGATCATCTGCCTAATGAACGGCCTAGATTGACTAGAAATTACTATACTTTTACAAGGCAATTTTACATCTGTTTTTAGCTTCAGGGGCGTTTCCCTGAAAACCCCCACCAGGGGGGGGCTCCCCAAAGGTCGCAGCCGCCCCCCCTGGACCCCCCTTGCAGTTAATATTTTACGGGCGGCGTTGCTGCCCCATTTCAAACTGGGGTCCAATGTGGCAATACCTTTGAATACAGAAGATAATTAGGCTCCACACCCAACACTTCTCATGGGTTAAATGGGACAAAATTTCCCTTCCATGGGAGTGGGGCAATTGGGGCCTCAAAAATATCCACTCTTTTGCTAAGGCACTGGCAGCAAAGGTGGGATAAAGATCGATATCCAGAAACAATCTATGGACTGAGGTAGTTTTCCGAAAATACATCCACTCTATGTCCCTTGAAGAGTGGATTCACTCCCCGAACAAGAACATGCCTAATGTAACGATGAGATGGATGGTTATGATACACTCTTTCCAGGTGATTGAAAAAGGCATGGATGAAAGGTTGGAAATGGTGAAAAGATAAGGATAATAATCGATCCTTGGGTTAAATGTGGGGTAAATCTCCATTTTCCCCTTGATCCAATTAGTTTTTACACATAAATGGAAAGTATACTTTGGCTCAGATAGATAATCATAATATGGGTGGAATAATTTTTATCAATTGAAGGTTCTCTAGGAATTTATGGATCTATGGTGGCAATACACAATAGCTCTCAATTTGCCCCACGTGTGCCTCAGGGATAGAGAAGACACACATGTTTGGGCACATGCCCTACTGGTGAATACACACCTAAATCAGGCAACTATTTTCTTGTTGATGACAAAAGACCAGAGAGCCTTGCATGGTGGTGAAGGAAGTTATGGAAGATTGAATGTCCAAACAAAGCATGTATATTCTAGTGGTGCATCCTGGAAAACAAAGTCCTCACTGGGGACAATTTGAATAAGCACTTTGGGAAAACTAGTGGAATAGTGAAAATCCAAAAAAGAAATGATTCCTACCCTCCCTCATCTAATGGGGAATTTGGCTTACTATGAATGCTAAAACGTTTCAAGAAAAAATAAACATTCTTGGTATAGTTGCTACCCAGATCGTCGCCATATTTTCTTTGCCCTCTAATTCTGAAATTCTTGATAGGCCCCATCATATCATTGAGGAAGATATTGATCGAACTTTTCCATGGGCATATTTTAACGGTGTATCCCTTGCCAGAGGTGGTTGCAGGGAGGTCCTGTATTTAAGTCATGGCCATTTTTTAAAACTAAAAGTGGATTGGGAATGGAAAAAACATTTTTTTTGGACTCATGAGCCTAAAATTTCTTTTGATGTTTTCTATTGAAAAGGGAGTTTGTAGTCTACAAATATTTGGGGATTCAAAGATTGTTATTAATTGGTTCAACAATACTTCTAGATACCACATGCACACACTCTGTCCTATTCTTGAAGAGATCAATTTTTTAAGGCAGTCTTTTGACCATATCATTTGCTGCCATAATTACAAGGAAAGAAACACAAACGTTGACTTCTTGTCTAAAGAAGGTGTTGCTTAGAATTTGGGAACTTGGAAAATCTCAAAATAATAAATAGATAGCGCATGAATTTTATCATCTTCCCTTCATAGAGGGCATGCATATGGAATGTTAATTGTTGTTGGATTTCGTTGTTTTGTTTTATAGTTGACAATATATATATATATATATATATATATATACACACACATATATATACACACACACACACACACACACACACACACACATATATATATATAGATATATGGGTCTTGTTATCACCCCAAGAAACTCTCCTAGGTTGTATCTCAGAGATGCTCAGGAACATTACAAACTCAACAAAATGTTGGAAATGGATGAATGGAAGGAATGATGCTTGTCCAAGCTAGATAACCACTTCTACTATGCTTAACTCCAAACATGGGTGAACACCCCCAAACTACAAGGCTTTAGACCACCAATTACTCACAGTTTGAGGATTAGGTGAACATGGAGAATACTGACCACACCAGCAGATGCACAAGACCATGTGATGGCCGGCTGCAACCAGTAAAGAGGTTTGCAAATCTATTTCCTAAAGCATAGACAGGATGACAGCTCTCTGGCATTAAGTAAACAGAAACCTGCATAACACATTCAATGATACATACTAGACTTCAACACAGAGGTGGGATGACAACCCCTCTAATGCTAAATATCAAGAGCACATGAACAAATGCATAACAGGCACAGCCTAGAACAGAGTAGAAATGGAAAGTGAGAAATTAACAGCAAAAGAAGCTTGTATTAGCTGAAAATGAAGACCAGATGCTGCAAGTATCAAAGTAGTTATAGTCTCCAGAAGTTGAACCTTACATCAAAACTATAACAATCAACCCTGATTACATCTGTTTTCTGGGTATATATAAAGTTTGATTACAAAGATATGATGTTCTTCTATGCGTGGAGGGGTCATAATGGACCACCAACCGCTTTAACTCTTTGATGGCGTCTCTGCTACAATCTTCTTGCTTTAATGAATGAATTTGATCTTTTCTGCTGCTCTGTTGTCCTTCTCGAGCAGGTGGAGTGTAAGATGGATGAAACTCCATAACTGATAAATGCGTTGATCTGCTCGAGGCACGTCCTCTTCCCTTCGGCCATACTGTTTCTTGAATGTAGCTATTGAAGATGAAATACTCCGGGTAGGGTACTAGTAGATGAATGCCTTCGTCCTTCAGGAGCATAGAACAATCAAAGGTGGCATACTGCACGGCAGGTGGAAGATCTGGTCAAAAGAGTAGGATTAGCTGTTGGATGAAACAGATGGATGACAGATATGGCTCAGCGGGAGGAAACAGGTAGAAGCAAGAACAGACAAACATGAGCCGTCAGATCTCTAATGGACAGATCCGACGGCCATCGGGCAGGAAAGATACACGGGAGATAACGAGCGGGGGCGGGCGAATGGGTGGTAAGCGGTATGTATTGCACCACTTTTGGTGGGTGAGCGGTAAAGGTACGAGGGCGAGCGATGTGAGTTATCGAGCGACGCGTGGCAGACAGGAACGAGCGAAAACTGCTTTATCGCGAGCTAACGCGTGGGCGGTTTGTGAACGCGGGAGGAGCGGATGCTGTTGGATCGAATGAATAGACGGTGGAGATCTCTCGACAGGAGGTATCGGGAGACATGAGAGTGAAAACGGTATGGGCCGTTGGATCTTGTTGGGATTGATTGGATGGCGGAGGAGCAATCGCAATATCGCATCGGCGGAAGTCAAGGGGTTTGGGCCTTATACACACATGGATGCGATTGCGATCAGCGACTAAACCCAGACCCGATGCTACATTACAATATGGCTTAACCTGTCATCGCATCCGTCGCAGATCACAAGCCGAGAAATCTTTCCATATGAAAGTGTCGATTGCGATGGAGCTATGGACCTGATGGAGTCATTAACAACAGTTTATAATCATGTCGCATCTGATAGGGGCAATTGGTAATCAGCCATCGACGATGTTATAAACATGGCTTATAAAAGACCTCCTGAAAGTTGCGATTGTGATTGCGACGTGGCATGTGGGACCTGAGGGAAAGCGGGTTTATCCAAGGTTTTTGGAAGAAAACGGAGATAGCGGGGCTATGGGAGTATAAGGAAAATGAAGGAGGAGAAGGAAATAGACTGCTGCGAGCTCCCTTTTTACATAAACACACGGCCAAGCTAGTATTTGGTGCTCCAAATGCTGAAGTACGTAGCAGAGCTAACACTGGCTCCTTCTGGGGATGAGATCCTCCCTGTGAGGTCTCAAGAACTGCAGACCAATGCCTTCATACAAAACAAGCTTAAAAACATTGCATAGTATTCCATTGGGCATGGAGTCTAATTAAGTCTACACTAAAACCTGTAAAAGAACATGCTTACAATCATTAAGGCTCGAAAACCTTAAACAACATAAATCTTCAAAAACTGGCCATCTATTGACCATCAAAATTGTTTCTCCTCCTCTCGGCCGGCCTATCAGCCGGTTCATCAAATATTTGCAAAATTGGATTTATTTGATCATCTACCTCAAACAGTTTGTGGCATTTGAGCTTATTAGGTAGAGATGGTTTATATTTTATCCCCTCTCTGTATGCTCTCATCCTTGGATGTTCTTCATGGGAGCCTTTGTACACCTGCTGAATAACAACGATCGTTGTGTACTTGTCTGTGTCGTTTGTGGCCTGCACAATCAATATGAATGGTGAACCACTGTACTCTTGTGTGGGGGACACAAAGACTTCATCTGCTCCTTCGTCTTTCTTAGAATAGTCCACATCCAAGGAGGTGTCCCAAAACTATGCATCCTCTTCCTCTGTGATCTGGCACACTGCCCTTTCAAGCTGTGTGGAGGCCAACTGGGCAAGCTTTGGAATATCAAGACAGATATTATCCATATCAGCCTTGGGCATTGAATTCTGGCCTGCTTCAGTGCCTAATGGGCAATTATGAGGGATTGTCACTTGAGCAGCTAGAGAAACATAAGATGATGGGGAACTTTCTTCTCCCCTTTTGATCACTAGACTGGGGATAATAGCAGGCGGGTCAATTTGCAGATTTGCATAGTCATTGAAAGTTGGGCTGGCTTTAGGCTCAGACTCTTTGAGGATGGTAGGACTTGCTGCCGGCTGCTTCTGCTGATAAGCTTGTTGTTCTGCAAGTACAACAAACTCACGAGCAGTGCCTTTGGATAATGATTCTTCATAGGCAACTATGGTTAAGAAAGGGGCACTGTCCTTATCTTCCAAACCATGGACCTCCTCCTCTTCTTCAAACTGCTCTTCTTCCATGACTATATTTTGAAAAAGGGTCTTCACCCTTTGATCTTCATTTGCATCTTTATTTCCCTGCAAAATCTGCAGCTTCTCCTTTGCTCCTCTATATAGATTTGGATTTGGAAGAGAAAAGGCATTCGGAGCTCCTGCTTCTTCAAAATTCTACTCAACTCTTAATCTGGAAACTCTAGAGGCTAATGACTCTATCATCCTAGCCAATTTATCGATCTTAGGATCTGAGGATGATGAGAGCTCACCCCTCTGTCTTCTCCTATCAGCATCACCTCTTAGCCTCTCTGCAGCTATGATGTTTGATTCTACTTCAAAGGCTACATCTGGCATATCAGCCAAAGAAGCACATCTTCTTTCTCTGAGTAACAAACAGAAACGAGAATCGAAGGGCATAAGTAAGCATAGCAGAAGTAGGGATGGGTTTCACTTCATATGGTATTCTACTGTACATATGGTTGAATCTCTTGTTGAAATCGGACAACAGTTCACCATTCTCCCTCTGTAAGTTCCCAAATTCAGTATGATAGTAGAGCAGAACTTTCTTATTGCCCCAATGCTTTAGGAACACATCATCTAAGGCCTCAATATCTACTATAGACCTAGGGGTTAATTCTCTGAACCATTTTCTAGCTTCTCCATCTAGGCTTTGGACAAAAACCCTCATCCACACATCATTTTCACTAATGTCTAAGTTATCAGCATAACTATAGAAAGACTCAAGGTGTTCTTCAGCTGATACTCCCTCTGCACTAGTAAACTTAGGCATATATTTCTGATAATCTCTTGTAGGCATGGCATTTAAAGGAACCGGCAAGACCAAGGGTCCATATCTAGCAGCTATGATTCTTTCAATCTTTGTGGGTGCTTGCTGGCCTGCCATGACTGGGAAAGGTGGAAGGGTACAGGTCGTTTGGATGATAGAAGGCTGAGAAACGAACAACAGAGCAAGAGGGCACTGATGGACTATATGGGGGACTTATTGAACAAGGAGCTCTATGAATCTCTGAACGTATTTCTTCACTAGCAGATATACATGGGATTTTTCGGGCTTACCTGATCCTGATGCTCCTTTCTGTGATGTTTTCTTCGGGTTAACAATCTTCTCAGGGTCAGGCACTAGAACAGCTGGTGATTTCTGAGGATTTCTTCGAGCATGTCTCACAAACTGAGCCAGGACTGTGATGTGGAGTTGCCAAAGGATGGTCTTCCTCCAATGGAGTCGCCAGATAGATTATTACAACCAGAAATGTGCCCAGACTTTTTCTATCATCAAAATCTAGACTGTGTCATCTCCCACAGAAGCTGAGCTTCAATATCCTCTCCCCGGAAACGGCGCCATTTAATGTTATCACCCCAAGAAACTCTCCTAGGTTGTATCTCGGAGATGCTCGGGAACATTACAAACTCAACAAAATGTTGGAAATGGATGAATGGAAGGAATGATGCTTGTCCAAGCCAGATAACCACTTCTACTATGCTTAACTCCAGACATGGGTGAACACCCCCAGACTACAAGGCTTTAGACCACCAATTACTCATAGTTTGAGGATTAGGTGAACATGGAGAATACTAACCACACCAGCAGATGCACAAGACCATGTGATGGCCGGCTGCAACCAGTAAAGAGGTCTGCAAATCTATTTCCTAATGCACAGACAGGATGACAGCTCTCTGGCATTAAGTAAACAGAAACCTGCATAACACATTCAATGATACATACTAGACTTCAACACAGAGATGGGATTACAACCCCTCTAATGCTAAATATCAAGAGCACATGAACAAATGCATAACAGGCACAACGTAGAACATAGTAGAAATGGAAAGTGAGCAATTAACAGCAAAAGAGGCTTGTATTAGCTGAAAATGAAGACCAAACGCTGCAAGTATCAAAGTAGTTACAGTGTCCAGAAGTTGAACCTTACATCAAAACTACAACCATCAACCCTGATTACATCTGTTTTCTGGGTATATATAGAGTTTGATTACAGAGATATGCTGATGTTCTATGCGTGGAGGGGTCATAATGGACCACCAACCACTTTAACTCTCTAATGGCGTCTCTGCTACAATCTTCTTGCTTTAATGAATGAATTTGATATTTTCTGTTGCTCTGTTGTCCTTCTCAAGCAGGTGGAGTGTAAGATGGATGAAACTCCATAACTGATAAATGCGCTAATCTGCTCGAGGCACGTCCTCTTCCCTTCGGCCATACTGTTTCTTGAATGCAGCTGTTGAAGATGAAATACTCCGGGTACTGGTAGATGAACACCTTCGTCCTTCAGGAGCATAGAACAATCAAAGGTGGCATACTACACGGCAGGTGGAAGATCTGGTTAGAAGAGCAGGATTGGCCGTCGGATGAAACAGATGGATGACAGATATGGCTCAACGGGAGGAAACAGGCAGAAGCGGGAACAGACAAACATGAGCCGTCAGATCTCTAGCGAACAGATCCGACGGCCATCGGGCAGGAAAGATACACGGGAGATAACGAGCGAGGGCGGGCGAATGGGCTGTAAGCGGTATGTATCACACCGCTTTTGGTGGATGAGCAGTAAAGGTATGAGGGCGAGCAATGCGAGTTATCGGGTGACGCGTGGCAAACAGGAACGAGGCAAAACTGCTTTATCGTTAGCTAACATGCGGGCGGTTTGTGAACATGGGAGGAGCGAATGCCGTTGGATCGAATGAATAGATG
Organism: Pinus tabuliformis; assembly: GCA_031772625.1. Taxonomy (NCBI): domain Eukaryota; kingdom Viridiplantae; phylum Streptophyta; class Pinopsida; order Pinales; family Pinaceae; genus Pinus; species Pinus tabuliformis. The sequence goes on along the minus strand of CM062807.1, from coordinate 1,061,361,562 downwards.
GCGAAGATCTCTCAGCAGGAGGTATCGGGAGACATGAGAGCGAAAAGGGCGTGGGCCGTTGGATCTTGTCGGGATTGATCGGACGATGGAGGAGCGATCGCAATATCGCATCGGCAGAAGTCAAGGGGTTTGGGCCTTATACACACATGGATGCGATTGCGATCAGCAACTAAACCCGGACCCGATGCTACATTACAATATGGCTTAACCTGTCATCGCATCCATCGCAGATCGCAAGCCGAGAAATCTTGCCATATGAAAGTGCCGATTGCGATGGAGCTATGGACCTGACGGAGTCATTAACAACAGTTTATAATCATGTTGCATCCGATAGGGGCAATCGGTAATCGGCCATCGGCGATGTTATAGACATGGCTTATAAAAGACCTCCTGAAAGCTGCGATTGTGATTGCGACATGGCATGTGGGACCTGAGGGAAAGCGGGTTTATCCAAGGTTTTTGGAAGAAAACGGAGATAGCGGGGCTATGGGAATATAAGGAAAATGAAGGAGGAGAAGGAAATAGACCACTGCGAGCTCCCTTTTTACATAAACACACGACCAAGCTAGTACTTGGTGCTCCAAATGCTGAAGTACGTAGCAGAGCTAACAAGTCTATGCATTGTTTTACAGTATATAATGATGATGGACAACTATGTATTTTTGTTATATATTCACAACATATGTTTAGTATTTTTAGACTTTCGATGATGTTATATGTAAAGACTTAAAATTCCTTATTTTTTGCAGGACAAGGCCAATGTGCTAGCAGTGTCTTGAGTGCACATACAAAATGTAATTTTCATCTTTTTAATGAAGTTAAAAATTTTTCTTCGAAAATATATAAATAATAAAAGATATGTACTATGGTGATGTTTTAAATAATTAGTTATGGAATTGTGTATTATAAGTTATTTAAGTTAAAATTTTATTGACGTATCATTAAAATAATAATATTCAAAAGATGTCTGTCATTTATTGGTTTAATATTTAGGAAATCAAATTAATAATGAAAACAAAAAGAGAACTAAGAGTAAAAGTAATTGATTATGAAAATATGGAGGGAAAAAAAGCTCGAAGCACAAAAAATGATTAAGTAGAGCCCTAGACATCATAAGAAAAATCGAGAATGACTAAAACATGAAAATTAATAGGATAATGAGGTTTCCACCTTAATGGCGTGAGAAACATCCTTGTTGTGTGGAGCATAGACTGGCCCCGAAGGTGAACTAGCTTTGAGTCAAGCTAGGTAACCTTCAATGCTAATTAGAAACAACTTCATTTCATCCATTTTGGTCAAAATTTGGCCCTTGGTATCCCTGCAATCCAACAACAACTTTCCCAAAAGAGTTTTCAACTGCAAATATAGGTCAATTGTGTAAAAGTAATGAATTTTCCTTCCCTTGGTGTTCTTAGTGCCGAGAATCCAAGCTCCTAGACGATCAATAACCTTTGCACAAAATCGATCTTGCAAGCCCCTTGAATCACCATGGCTTCTATTCTTGCAACATCGAACATGTTGACAAGTCATGGCCACTATGGGAGGGAAGAGTCGCACAAGGTTTAGTAGGCACAATTCCGAAGGAGAAGACAATGCATTCAGGTGAAAATATTTAAGCCTTTTGTGCAAACATGCATGCTATCTACATTGGATGGGAAGTATGATCTATGTACAACACGCTTTGAGGAGGGTGGGAGAAAATGGATAAAGATATTGATGAGCAGAGACATGAATCAGGAAACAGCTACAAGGAGGGCAACCAAATGGAAAATAATAGCTAACTAGTGAACACATTGGAGAGCCCCCTACCAAATTTTATAGAGGTAGAGTTGGCATGAGAAAAATGAAGTTGAAGAGCCATGCATGGTGGTTAATGGGTTATCCAAAGCCAAACGCATTAAAACATCAAGTTGGTTGGCACGTGAGGACACACAATTTCCTAAAGAAAAGGTAGTCTAATCCATTTGGACCACCTCCTTCCCAACATGTAACATCCCCATCAAAAATTATGATTTGATTCACAAATCATAATAAAAATATATTTGTAAAAGAATATGCTTCTTTATTTATATATATTTTTTCTCTTTTCATTTGTTTTAAAAAATAATTTAAATCTCTATCATTATTAAGTACATACCTCATTTATTTAAGTCACAAAAATTAATCTTCATGAAAAAAAAATTAAAAAAAAAATATACTTCTTTATTATGTGTCTTCCAGTCATATAGGAACAACGCTGTATGGTAATCTATTAGAGCATATTTCAGCATCACAAATCTTTGGCTGGGCACATCCTATCCAGAGGCTTGGGAAAGCTAGTGGAACAATGCAAATCCAAAAAATAATTGATTCTTACCTACCCTCATCTAATGGGGAATTTGGCTTACCAATAATGCTAAAAAATTTCAAGACAAGAAAAAAAATTTGATAGAGTTGCTATCCAGATCATCGCCATCTTTTCTTTACAGCCTCGTCATATCATTAAGGAAGATATTGATCGATCTTTTCCATGGTCATATTTTAACAATGCCTCCCTTGTTAGAGGTGCTTGCAGGGGGGTCCTATATTTAAATCATGACCATTTTTTCAAACTAAAAGTGGATTGGGAATGGAAAAAATATTTTTTCTGAACTCATGAGCCTAAAATGGCTTTTGATGTTTGCTATTGAAAATGGAGTTTGTAGTGTACAGATCTTTGGAGATTCAAATATTATTATTATTTGGTTCAACAATACTTCAAGATACCACATGCACACACTCTATCCTATTCTTGAGGAGATCAAATCTTAAAGAAACCTTTTGACCATATCACCTCCTAACATATTTACAAGGAAAGAAACCCAATTGTTGAATCCTTGTCTAAAGAAGGCGTTGCTTAGAATTTTGGAACCTGGAAAATCTTGGAACAAGTAAATAGATAGGCGCATGAATTTTATCATCTACCCTTCATAGAGGGCATGCATATGGAATCCTAATTGTTGTTGGATTTCGTTGTTTTGTTTTATGGTTGACAATCTATATATATGGATGTATGCATTATTTTATTACTGAAGATGGACAACTATGTATTTTTGTTATATATTCACAATGGATGTTTAATATTTTCAGACTCTGGATGATGTTATATATAAAGACTTAAAAGTCCTTGTTTTTTGTAGGACAAGGCCAATGTGCTAGCCATTTCTTGAATGCACATACAAAATATAAGTTTCATCTTTTTAATGAAGTTACAATTTTTTCTTCGAAAAAAAGAAGAAGAAGAGATATGCACTATGGTGATGTTTTAAATAATTAGTTAGGGAATTGTGTATTATAAGTTATTTAAGTTAAAATTTTATTGATATATCATTAAAATAATACTATTCAAAATATGTTTGTTATTTATTGGTTTATTATTTAGGAAATCAAATTAATAACGAAATAACTGAGTAATAGTTAAAAAAAAAAAAAAAAAGACTAAAAGTAGTTAATTGCAAAAATATGGAGGGAAAACAAAATGGAAGGATAAAAAATGATTAAGTAGAGCCTTAGACATCATAAGAAAAATCAAGAATGACTAGAACATGAAAATCAACACGATAATGAGGTGTACACCTTAATGGCCTAAGCAATATCCTTTTTGTCTGGAGCATAGATTGGCCCCAAAGGTGAACTAGCTTGGCGTCAAGCTAGGTGACCTTCAATGCTAATTAGCAACAACTTCATATCATCCATTTTGGTCAAAATTTGGCCCTTGTCATCCCTGCAACCCAACAACACCTTTCCCAAAAGAGTTTTCATCTCCCAATATAGGTCAATTGTGTAAAAGTAATGAATTTTCCTTCCCCTGGAGTTCTCAGTGCCGAGAATCCAAACTCCTAGACCATCAATAACCTCTGCATGAAATTGATATCGTGAGCCCCCTACATCACCACGGACTCTATCGTTCCTACAACATCAAACATGTTGACAACTCATGGCCACTGTGGGAGGGAGGAGTTGCACAAGGTTTAGTAGGCACAATTTTGAAGGAGAAGAGAAAGCAGTGAGGTGAAAATATTTAAGCCTTTTATGCAAATAGGCATGTCATCTACATTGGATGGGAACTATGATCTATTCACAACACGCTTTGAGGAGGGTGGGAGAAGAGGGCCAAAGATATTGACAAGCAAAGACATGAATTGGGAAACAACTATGAGGAAGGCAACCAAATGGAAAATAATAACACACTAGTGAACACATTAGAGAGCCCCTTACCAAATTTTATAGAAGTCGAGTTGGCATGAACAAAATGAAGTTTAAGAGCCATGCAAGGTGGTGAATGGGTTATCCAAAGCCAAAGGCATTAAAACATCAAGTTGGTTGGCAAATCATGACACACAATTGCCTAGAGCAAAAGTCATTTGATCCACCTGGACCACCTCCTTGCCAACATGTAACATCCCTAAGAAAAATTATGATTTGATTCACAAAACATAATAAAAATATATTTGTAAAAGAATATGCTTCTATATTTATATATAGTTTTTGTCTTTCATTTATTTTAAAAAATAATTGAAATCTCTATCATTATTAAGTACTTACATCATTTATTGGAGTCATAAAAATTAATCTTCATGAAAAAAAATTAAAAATATACTTCTTTATTATGCGACTGAAATCATATAGGAACAATGCTGGAGCATTGGTTTCACAATACCAAAAAAAATTAGAAAAAATTTCATGCTCTTTACAATGTTTACTTTAGTAATATAGTGCTTAATTCTTGATGTATATAGTGCTTAATTCATGTCTAAATATGTGCGCCAAATACACCAATTGTCCACTCATGGCTTCTACGTACTCGGTTAATGCATGTCTCTCCAACTCAATGCAACCAATGTCCAGTCATATTAAATGTAAGAGGGAAGGGGCGTGTTTGTGGAGTCTCAAGGTTATTACTGGCATGGAGGTTTTTCAATCCTCTGAGAAGATGGATGGTGGTGATGCATAGGGATTGTGCCTTTCTCTGGAGGCGTCGAGTTATGGTTGTTGTGCCTGCAGGGATCTCATTGATGAAATGGTGTACTAGATGAAGAATGTTGGTCTCAAGATGTGTGCCAGGATATACACTTGTCCTTTCCAGGTCCGAGGGTGGTATGAAAACCCTTGGCTTACCTTGTGTCATTCTCCTCAGTACTTTAACTATAAATGTATGGGATTGGGTTCACGGTGGTGGTGGTACGTTGTAATCTGGGGTGGTGGGGAGCACATCTCCTCACATTGCTTTCTATACTTCTCCGAGCTCAAATATTTGATAACCGGGGTAGTCTATATCCCAACTGACAATAGTCGTGTGAGCAAGGACTTTGGTCTCCCGATATTCTGGATTCAAATTCTCCCTGGGTGAACAATGTAAACATATGCAATATGTAAATGTCCTACCAACTTCAAAGAAAAAAAAGAAGGAAAAATTGGATATCCACTCCTTTTCTAAGGCACTGGGAACAAATGTGGGATAAAGATTGACATCCACAAACAATCAATGGACTGAGGTAGTTCTCTGGAAATATATCCACCCTATGTCCCTTGAAGAGTGGATTCCCTCCCCGAACAAGAACATGCCTAATGTATCGATGATATGGGCGGTTGTGATACACTCTTTCTAGGTGATTGAAAAAGGCATGGTATGAAAGGTTCGAAATGGTGAAAATATAAGGATAAGAATCGACCCTTGGGTTAAATGTGGGGTAAATTTCCATTTGCCGCTTGATCGAATTAGATTTTACACAAAAATGGAAAGTATATTTTGGCTCAAATAGCTAATCACAATGGTACATCCATATGGGCACATGGGTGGAATGATGCTTATCAATTAAATGTTCCCAAGAATTTATGGATCTATGGCAATAATACACAATAGCTCTCAATTCACCCCATGTGCGCCTCAAGGATAGAGAAAACACACTTGTTTGGGCACATGCCCTGTTGGTGAATACACACCTAAAGCAGGCTACTATTTTCTTATTGATGACAAAAGACCAGAGAACCTTGCATGGTGGTGGAAGAAGTTATGGAAGATTGAATGTCAAACCAAAGCATGTCTATTCCAGTGGTGCATCCTAGAAAACAAAGCCTTGATTGGGGACAATTTGAATAAGAGGGGTATTGTTGGTCCATGTTGGTGTGCTTTATGCAAGAAATAAGATGAAATTGTAAGCCATCTCTTTGTTACTTGTCCTTTTGCATTAGGTGTATGGTAATCTGTTAGACATCTTTCGACATCATAAACCTTTGGCAGGTCACATCCTATCTAGAGGCTTGGGAAAGCTAGTGGAATAGTGCAAATCCAAAAAATAATTGATTCTTGCCTGCCCTTATCTAATGGGGAATTTGGCTTACGAGGAATGCTAAAAAATTTCAAGACAAAACAAGCATTCTTGATAGAGTTGCTACCCAGATCATCGCCATCTTTTATTTGCTCTCTGATTCTAAAACTCTTGATAGGCCTCGTCATATCATTTAGGAAGATATTTATCGATCTTTTCCATGGGCATATTTTAATGGTGCCTCCCTTGCTAGAGGTGCTTGCAAGGGGTCTTGTATTTAAATCACAACCATTTTTTCAAACTAAAAGTGGATTATGAATGGAAAAATTAAATTTTCTGAACTCATGAGCCTAAAATGGCTTTTGATGTTTGCTATTGAAAAGGGAGTTTGTAGTCTATAGATCTTTGGGGATTCAAAGATTGTTATTATTTGGTTCAACAATACTTCTAGATACCACATGCGCACACTCTGTCCTATTCTTGAGGAGATCGTTTTTTAAAGTAGTCTTTTGACCATATCACATGCTACCATATTTACAAGGAAAGAAACCAAATGTTGACTCCTTGTCTAAAGAAGGTGTTGCTTAGAATTTGGGAACTTGGAAAATCTCAGAACACGTAAATAGATAGGTGCATGAATTTTATCATCCGCCCTTCATAGAGGTCATGTAGATGGAATCTTAATTGTTGTTGGATTTCATTGTTTTGTTTTATGGTTGACAATCTATATATATGGTTGTATGCATTGTTTTACAGTATATACTGATGATGGAGAACTATGTATTTTTGTTATATATTCACAACGAATGTTTAATATTTTCAGAGTTTGGATGATGTTATATATAAAGAGTTAAAAGTCCTTGTTTTTGGCAGGACAAGGCAAGTGTGCTAGCATTTTCTTGAGCGCATATACAAAATGTAATTTTCATCTTTTTAATGAAGTTATAATTTTTTCTTCGAAAAAATAAAAAATAAAAGATATGCACCATGGTGATGTTTTAAATAATTAGTTAGGGAATTGTGTATTAGAAGTTATTTAAGTTCAAAATTTATTGATATATCATTAAAATAATAATATTAAAAATATGTTTGTTATTTATTGGTTTATTATTTAGGAAATCAAATTAATAATGAAATAACTAAGTAGTAGTTATAAGCAAAAAGAGAATTAAGAGTAAAAGTAATTGATTGCAAAAATAAGTAGGGAAAACAAGTTGGAAGCATAAAAAATGATTAAGTAGAACCCCATACATCATAAGAAAAATTAAGAATGACTAAAACATGAAAATTAACAGGATAATGAGGTGTCCACCTTAATGGCGTAAGCAACATCCTTGTTGTGTGGAGCATAGATTAGCCCCTAAGGTGATCTAGCTTCGAGTCGAGCTAGGTGACCTTCAATGCTAATTAGCAGCAACTTCATATCATCCATTTTGGTCAAAATTTGGCCTTTCGCATCCCTGCAATCCAATAACACCTTTCCTAGAGGAGTTTTCAGCTGCCAATATAGGTCAATTGTGTAAAAGTAATGAATTTTCCTTCCCCTGGTGTTCTCAGTGCCAAGAATCCAAGCTCCTAGACCATTAATAACCTCTGCATGAAATCGATATCGCGAGCCCCCTGCATCACCATGGCTTCTATCATTCTTGCGACATCGAACATGTTGACAAGTCATGGCCACTATGGGAGGGAAGAGTCGCACAAGGTTTAGTAGGCACAATTCCGAAGGAGAAGAGAATGTAGCCCAGTGAAAATATTTAAGCCTTCTGTGCAAACAGGCATGTCATCTACATTGGATGGGAAGTATGATCTATGTACAACACGCTTTGAAGAGGGTGGGAGAAAAGGGCTAAATATATTGACGAGCAGAGAATTGAATCGGGAAACAACTATGAGTAGGGCAACCAAATGGAAAATAATAGCAGACTAGTGAACACATCGGAGAGCCCCCCACCAAATTTTATAGAGATCGAGTTGGCATAAGCAAAATGAAGTTGAAGAGCCATACAAGGTGGTGAATGGGTTAGCCAAAGCCAAAAGCATTAAAACTTCAAGTTAATTAGCAAGTCATGACACATCATTTCCTAAAACAAAATTCATCGTATCCACGTGGACCACCTCCTTGCCCACATGTAACATCCCATAAAAAAAATTATGATTTAATTCACAAAACCTAATGAAAATATATTTATAAAAAAATATGCTTCTTCATTTATATTATTCACTATCATTATTAAGTACCACACGTCAAAATATGCAGCAAAACCTGCGAACCTTTTAACATTCCAAATCGCGGCCCTGGTTGCTCTGCACGTATGGTATGGTTGGATTCCAGGCCTAATTCCGGTATATTAGATTGGGTCACACTAGGGCTTTAAACGAATATTTAAAAATTAAATTTCAAGATCACTCATATAATTGGTCATCTTTTTCCAAGTTGAATGCAATCTTATATAAATTTTAAATTTTAGTTTCCATTAATGTTAGTGTATTTTAGTTTTTTTAAGAATATTTTTTTGGAAAGGTTAATCATTTTTACACCATAAATAAAAGCCATTTGGTAATAATATGCAAAAGACTAAAACGATAAAAAATGACATCAGTAACACATAATTTTGATTTATTTATATTCCTTGTCTCCTTTTTTTTTTCTTTCAACTTTAAAAATATTGAAATCTCTCATCATTAACTTCTAACCTCATTTATGAATTCATAAAATATAAATATATTTCATAATCAACAAATTTTGATTTATCTCCCTTTTAAAAAATCTCCCTCAATTAAAATCTATTTCGAAGAAAACAAATAAGAAAAAACTTATAATCGTTTTTATTATTTTTTTAAATAAAAAATAATTGGTTTACTTTTTTGGCAGTATACAAGTTATTTTGACCTTGCACAAATTAAGCTAGATGTATTTTAATATTATTTCATTTAAAATATAGTTTGGAATGGAGTTGTTTTTAGTGAGGTTTTTTAGATTTTCTAGTGTTAAAATCTGGTGGAAAAATTTGAGATGAAATTTTGATTTGTATTATTTACATTGATTTTTTTATTGTATATATGGATTGAGCACCTTGAAAAATCCCTAAAGCACTTCGATTGTGCAGGGGTTACCAATCAAACTTGTGATTTCAATAAATTCCTGCTAGATTTTAGAGAAATTAGACTTGAAAAACCCATAAAAAAGCTTCCAAAAAATAACACTTAAAACAATTCCGTTTGGAATTGTTTTAATGATTAAATTTAATATTATTTTAGAATTATTATAATCATCTAATTTTATATATATGTGATTATAAAATATTAATCGTAAAATATTTTTTAACAAATAAATGTTATTATAAGGTATTGGAATTAATTTTATTAGGATGTTTATTATTTATTATTTGAGGTTTAAAATAGGGAAAAAATAAATAAAATAAATATTTTTAATATAAATTTAATGTAAGAAAATATTTGATAAAATTATTAATATAAAATAAAGATTATTAAGTGTTTGATGGTATAAAATTAATATTTTTAATATAAGGTTGATGTAAAAAAATCTCTGCTAAAATTATTAATATAAAATAAAGAGAATTAAATTGTTCTTATTTTGGGTGGTTGAAAGGAATGATTGGAATCTTCGTCATTGGTTCAAATCCCAGAAATGATATGACAAAATTTGACGTAATAGACATCATATATCTATTTTTTGAATTAAACATTTACTACGAATACTGAGAGATCTAAAGTTCAAATCCTCTAGGGTGGTTGGTGATCATAGATCATGAAAGTTTACTAAAGATCTACTAAGCCTTAATAAGATTAAGAGATCCAAGGTTCAAATCCCCTTGGTGGTTGATGATCATAGACCACCAAAACTTTACTAATGAGCTACTAGATTCCTTTGGGTTTTAAAAATATCAGTGAAATTGCTGACGGAAAGTGAGCCCCTTCTCCCACAAACAAGAAACTCTCATACGCTGACGGAAAGTGAGCCCCTTCTCCCACAAACAAGAAAGTCTCATACACCAAATTAGTATCTGACTTGACCATAACCTTAAAATTAAATAATAATAATAATAATATAATAGTAATTGCGATATACAATTTCAATTTTCATAATTTCATTAATTTAAAATAATTTTCATTCAATTTATTTATTGAAACCATTAATTTGTCCACCAATCATGCTGAATTGAATGAAAACATAATTAACCGTGAGGCTAAAAATTCTTATTTTATTTATTGAAACCATTAATTTGTCTGCCAATCATTCTGAATTGACTGAACATAATTAACAGTGAGTCTAAAAATTCCTTTCTACATCATGAAAATTTTCAGACTTGCTAAATCGACAATTTTTACAATAAATTCATTAACTAAAATTATATCTTAGTGGACGAATTGAAGAAAGCCAAAATATCTGAAAATTTAGCCACCGACTACTTTTCTGAAAAGATGCAATCAAGTACATATGAAACACTGGAAGACACGAATTTGTGCCACTGTTCATCGATAGCTTCCTCCCACAGAAACCAATGATTCGATTGAAGGCATGGGGTCAAATACAAGATGGCCCTCCTTCGCTTTCGACGGACTCCAATCTGGTAAATAGGAATATGAGAAGGAGGTCGCGGGTTCGAAATGGAAAAGCGATCGATAGAGGTCTGCATAGTCTCTGCCACGGGTCTCAAGCGTAGCAGTCTCCTGTGCAAGCTGAGAACCCTATGCGTGGCATGGATAACCCTGAGCACAAGTATTGCAGCAAAATTGACAAGATCGGAAACACGCACCCCACCTGGAACATGAAATTTTCTTGCATCGTCGACGCCCGCGAGCTCGAAGAAGACAAAGAATTAGCGTCTCTGCACGTAGAAGTCCACAGCCAGGAGCCACTTTTCCACTATTCGAAGCTCGAATGCAGCGCCATCATTCCGCTCAAAGAATTCGTGGCCAAATCCAATAATGCGGACGGAGACTACACCGAGTCTGCCAGTTTCCAGCTCCGGACGCCATCTGGTAAGGCACGGGGAATGGTTGATGTGTGGATAAGAGTAGGTCGCAGGTTCGATCCGCAGGCTCCCTACGAATCAGGGTCTTCAACTTCGACAAATGGCATCACTTCTGAAGAGGATGCTGAGCCAGTTACTGCTTATCCGGCGGCTCCACCGTCAAGAATGCCGTCCGGACGCCCGGATAATTTCCCGCCTCCTAATTTCCCTTACAGTTACCCTGTCGAAGAAACCTCAACCTCGGCTCAGGTTCCTCACCCTCCTCCATTTCGGTCTCCAATGGCGAGCCAACTAGTGCCGCCATTTATGGGTTCTTGGCCACCGGAGAATTACATAGGCTTGCCAGGATCGCGTCCTGCCGGAAACAACTACGCCGGTGCCGGACAGCATCAGGGTTGGGGTTAGCAGCGGGGGTTCTGGCCGGCGCCGCGGCGGGAGGATTGATGTTCGGCCTCGACGGAACGACGTTGCAGAACGGGCTGAGTGACTCCATAATGTCGCAGTTCCATGGCGGGTCTCTGAGTATTTCCTCCGATCCTTTCTTTTCCATGTAACATTCATCAATTCCATCCTTTCTCTTCCATGTAACATTCATCAATTCCAGTTTGTTCTCTGTTGCTTCAGTGGGCACTCGGCGTCATTTGACGTTCTCGAATTTGCGTCCAGTGATGAAGAACGTTAGGGTTTCCAGAACGATGATCTTGACAAAGGGTGGGTCCCATCGTGAAGGAATGTTTACACCCGACTCAAAAATTCTCTTTACCAATTTCATACACCATCTTGTCACAAAATAAAATTGCAGACAATGCAGATTGTTGGAATCAAAATTCATAGGATCCTATGCCTATAGGCATCTATTTTTTCCACAATGTGGGTCACTTTATTTAGGTTTTTTTTTTTTTTTTTGTTTTGTTTTGTTTCTTTTGTTTCTGAGATCCATTCAATTTTAGTCTCAGATGACTGTTTGTTTGGTATATAAAGAAGCCATCATTTATTAATACCGGATATAATTTCAAATATATATAACAAATGAGTGTCTTTGTTTGGTAAATAAAGAAGCCATCATTTATTAACACCGGTTATAATTTCAAATATATATAACAAATGAATGTCTGTGTATCGTATCAAATGGATCCATGTTTATATCAAAATTTGATTTTCTTTTTCATCAATGCTGCCTCTTTTCCTAGATTGTTTCTTTTACATAAGACCTTGTTATTTTTATATGGATGGATGATGATAAATTGGAGAGAAAGAAAGAAATTATTTTAACGTCCACGAGGCTAAAAATAGCTTATGGGACATATTGCTTCTTAGTTTGCTTGATGTATTCTGTCTTTCTCTGTGAAGTTTCACAATAAATGCTCCCAGCTTCTCGAATAGATTGCTTCTTTGTCTGCTTGATGTATTCCTCCATTTTTCTGCGAAGCTTCACAATAAATGCTCCCAGCTTCTCAACAAATCCCTCGCTAAATAAATTATCTCAGGAGCAGCATATCTGCATAACTTTCCCTTTTGTATTGTCAAATGTACAACTTGAAAAATGGTTAAAAACATGATTTTAGGTCCAGTGATTAAATCCCACTTAAAACAATATGGTGGTTTTTAATTAGATGTAAAATACTTATTTTCTTCCCAAGGTAATAGTGGTGTTGAAGCTATAATTACACCATTTATTCATCAGTGTGAAAAAATAATTTTTTAATGAGTTATTTTATTAATAATAATTTGATTCTATTAATAAATTTATTTTGAATAAAATATGAATTATTAAAATAATAATAATAATAATATAATTTTAAAATTATAATTAAATTAAATATCAATTAATTTTGAATAAAATAATAATAATAATTTAATTTTAAAATTATAATTATAATTATAATGGTTTTAAACATTAAATTGATATAGATATAAAATAGTATATATTTTTAATATAATAATTTAATTTTAAGTTAGTGAAAATATAAAAAATATTTTTTTATCATAATTTTTTTTTAGAAATATAGAAAATGAAAATATATTTAACATAATTTTAACAATAGTTATTAAAAGTATTAATTACAAATGGCTTATCATTATCGATTTTAAATTTTTTATGTTCATCATGTTGAAAGTTGCACAGGTTGTTTTTATTTTATTTCCAAAATACAACTTAAATAATAAATTAAATATTTAATATTAAAATATTTATATAATTATATGTTATTCTTTTAAGTTAAAAATATATCTCTTTATTAGGTCTATTTAGCCTGCAAGTGTAGTTATGTAATTTAGTGGTTATAACATATTTTAAACATAAAATAATCTAATGTTTTATATATTTTTCAATACTCAATCCATACTCATTTTATGGTTCTGATTAGTTTATGATCTCTATTGAAAGAGAATAGAGTCTCATTTACTAAATAATGATTGTGGGAAGCTCTTAAATGTATTATTTTTCTATTCCATTGATATATTGTCCCAAGTGGTGATGTTGGCTAGGGTTGTAGATTGCTTCCCTCTTTAAAGATTTTAGCGATGTAAAAATAATAATATATTGATCTTTAATCTTTTAGTGTAAAAACAATAATGTATTGGTCTTTAATCTCATAACGTGAACAGTGGCTTAAAATATTTATTTGGTATGTTAGCCATATAAAAACAATAATGTGTTGATCTTTAATCTCATAGTGTGAGCACTTGCAGATGCCCAAAATATTTATTTGGTGCGTTAATATCATATTTTGTTGCACATGATATTAGAGAATATCCACTTGTTATTCATTGAGATCTTGAATTTATATTATTGCATACATTAAAAATTTATGAGATTTAATATTTTTTTATACCGTTGGAAATTCTTTCCATTTTACTTGAAAATATTTTTATTATTCGTCTAAAATACAACCTTTTTGGTTTTTAAATTGTATTTCACCGAATTAAAATTCTAGGTCTTTTGGTTTACATCCTCAGTTTGCAACTTTTTCTAATGTAACTATACTCTTTATCATGCCCTCTATGAAATCTTAGCAAACCAAAATCAAACTGTAATAAAAAACGAAAAAAAATCTTACATTTTTTGAAAAACTAATCGAGATTTAGTATGTATGCTATAGACTTTTAAATTCTTTCTCCTTTGAAAATTCGCTTGTCTTTGTTTGTGGGCGCATTGGAATTAAGAAAAGAAGAGGGTTTTTTAAAGTTTTTTTAAATAGGCACACACTTAAAGGCTTTAAAAAAACAAACATTTTTTCTATTATAATATTTACTATATATTTTACATTAATTAATTTAATTGTAGATTATCTGAACTCAAGAGTTTCTCTCTTTATTAAGTTAATTTTTGAAAATTATATCTGAACTCAAGAGTTTCTCTCCTTATTAAGTTATTTTTTTGAAAATTATATTTATTTAAATTTTAGAGATTAGTTACAAAATAATTTTTGGTTTATATTATTTTTTAGATATAATTTTAATTTATAAAGTAACTTTATTGTAAAAATGATTCACACTTATTTTATAAAAGTTGGTCACTTAACCATCGAGGGGCAGCTCAATTACGATTGCCATGTTATGAAGTATTATGTAAACTATGAGATTCAAGGTTCAAATCCCCTAATTCACTTGTGTATGTGAAAGGGGTGTACATAGGCACATAGAGGTTATAGTGGTAGCAGTTATAACTGATATTGTATCATACAAGTATCAAACTGACCCTATTGTCGATTCCTCTAGCTACAAAAAAAATGTCACATAATAAGTAACTTATTTGTAAAAGTGAACTTATACACACAATTAGATAATAAAAAGTTATTTTTAAGTTGTCAACCTTATTATGCCTCATCACGATTCACCACATGGACTAATCTCGACTTTCCATGTGACACCTATTAGGAATAAAATATTGGAGCAATAAAATCAAAATGAATGCAAAAATAAAACATATATTGAAATAATGCAAATGAGACACCAATATATGTGGTTCACCCAATCTAGGCTATATCTATGGAGCAATAGCCAAGCCTTCCTTTTATTCCATCCAAGAAAATGAAGGGATACAACATGCAAAAAATCTATCGCAATCTCCTCTTCGCTCTCTTTCAACTTATTCACTCTCTCTTAGTCTCTTCATTCTCAATTATAATGGTCTCTTAATAAAAATGTACAATTGCAATACAATTCCCTCATAAAAAGAAGGTTTTCTTTGAAGGCAAAAAACCCTAACATAACTTCTATTATCAAATCTTATGACCTAAAAATGAATGATCTAGATTGACTATCAAATTACAATATTTTACAAGGTTATTTTTCCAACAAAAAAAATCCTTCGAGGGCATTGACCCATAACCCTTTCCAGAGGGGAGTCGGGGGGCTCCAAAGAACTGTCTTTACCCCCTCAAGATCCCATGGTGACAGTAATAGGGGGGCAAACCCCCTTACACCCCCCATCGAGAACTGGGGTCCAAACATGGTTAGAAAACAAAACCTATGAATGAGGAAGATAATAAGGCACCACAACCAACAACACTTTGGTTACCTTTATGCCTTTCTTAAAAGGGTATAACTTTAACATTTAGAGTTCATTTTTAGTGTTGTTTATTTTGAAATTGCTAATTTTTAATAGTTTTCCATTCATACAAATAGTTTATGCATTACTTGCATATTTTAATATGGCTACTCCAAGTGATATTTTCTTACTAGTGCCAACTACTTATCAAGGACATCCCATTAGAGATTGTACGACAAAGTAAAGGGCTTCATTGGATTACCTCCCCAACTTATCTTAGAAAGAAAGTCAAATGAGATAGTAAACATAATGAAGCACATGGATTAATCGAAATGTCCACCCCTAATGATTTATGGTTTCACTTTCAAAATTTTATGATCCATATGAAGCTTAGGATAATTCAAAAAAAAAATTGGTAAACATAATGAAATTTGAGCCCATCGACTTGAAATTCAATAATTTCTTTAAATTCCAATGATTTATCTTTCTTTGAAAATTATTTAATTTCAAAACGTTCAAACTTTTACTTAAACCATTGTAAAATAGAAATAAATAATGAATAATGTATATATATTATTCTTGCTAAGCTTGATAGTGCATACTATGTTCTTGTCTATACTTTTCATGAATCGACAAAAATAACTTCAAGGACTTCTTATGCAACACCTTCTCTTGAGTCATTTTATGATTTTGTTATTAGAGAACAAGATAAACTCTTGCATTTTGGAATGATCAACATTGCATATACATCTACCAAAGCCTTAATAACTTAATAAAAGGATAAATCCAAGCATATAAAGAAGCAACATCCCCACAACAATGATCAGGTGCTCAGTGTTTAGCTCAAAAAGTCAAATTTCTCAGAATTGTTCGAAACCTGAACGACCGCATATGTCTCGGTGAAACGATCCCAACACAACTCGTTTCACTAAAAACCAAGTTCGTATGAGGAAGATATTGAGTTTTGTCTGCTTTTCCAAATAAGAAATTTTGCAAAAAAATGTATACAGTCACATCATAGTTAGCAGTGTGTACTGTTGACGTGGAAGATGACTGGGCAGGGTCGACGGATGGTCAATGCTCAATCATAGCTCGCCAACTGTCAGATGGTGTTTGGTTTATAAGGTGGTGATGTGGCGTTTTTCATTGGTTTAGAGAGGACCAATGAGGAGGGGACAAGTGGCAACCCGAAGGCTGCCACGTGTCCCTCCCCAAAGGACCACATAATCGACGTGCACCAAACTTTTGTGGCAGGTCGGGGGGTCACACCCAGGACTTGCACCATACAAACCTCACGCCTTATCATTCTACCGTCGAGTTTTACCTTAATATATATTGTTCACCTTATGTATTTGTTGTGTAATGGTTAAAGGTTTGGGGGTTAGGAGGGCCAGCCCTCCCATGTGATCACTCCACATAACTGCCAACCATCGGTCAGTAGAACTGATGGACAGTCCAACAAAGATAATTGTGACATTTATAACATGACATGTAACCACCCAAAACCTCCGGAGGTAATGGCTAGCAACTACGCAACCATAACACTCAAGGTTAATGTCACCATGTGACTGCTCCGCATAAACCGACAATACAACGACTTAACATAATTGCGCGACATTTTCGTTAATCTAGGATTAATGATAATTAATCTGCAGTTAGCATTAATTAAACTCAAGTTTAGTTTGGCGGAGAATCTAGCGGAACCTCCAAATTCGGCGGAAACTCCAAGTTTAGTGGACTTAACCGGAGTTCCTCCAATTTTAGAGGAGGTTTTCTAGAAAAAAACAGTTTTGGTCATAAGTGGAGCAAAATTCGACCAAATTGAGCTCAGGAAAAGGTGTTCCTAGCTAATTTGAGCATTCTGAACACATTGAAGTAGGTTTCAAGAGCAGTAGAGCTTTGTAAACAACATTTTTTTCCATATTGAGCTAATACAAAGGCCTAAGCCATGGAAGTTGGACTAAGGAGATGTAACCCAGGAGGGTGAACTCCTTCATCAAAACATTATGTTAAGTGTTTGTGTTGATGATTTTCTATACTTTTCATTGATTCTATTCAACACTTGTTTTTCATGCTATTTTTCTCATGTATATCACATAAAACTTGATAAAATTTACTTGTTTCCAGTGACAAAAACCATAAGAGAACCATGCACATGAAGAAATTGACAAGCATTTGTGTTTAAATCTGAAGTTGAAATTAACACCGAAAAACTAACATTCAATAACAAATCAAGTTGGTATCAGAGAAAAGGTTATTTGCTTGATTGCTTGAGTTTGTGCAAGTAGGGTTTTAATGGTTGCAAAATTGTGATGCTTACAAGGTTAAAGTTGCAGAGAGGAGAAGGGAAATTGTTGGTTGCAACTCCTGAGGTAATGCTCAAAAGAAGGAGAGCCACAAGGCCACAATCTCCACCCAAAGTTCCAATTCCAATTGCACTTGAAGCATCTCAAGTTTTACCTTCAATTGAGATTGAGGAGGTACAAGCATTACCAGAAGTTGAGCTTGAATCCAAAACCATCATCTCTGGAGCAAAAGAGACTGAAGGTATTTCAGAAGAGGAAGCATTCAAGAAATATTTCTATGACTTAACTGACATGGTTAGAGTCCTCTATGAAGAGAGGAATACTAGAATGACTTGAGAGAGTTCTAAGCCTCCACATGGAGACAGAAGCTCAGGAGATAAAAAAGATGAAAAGAATGATTCAAAGGGTAATGGAGGAAATCCTCCTCCATCTCCACCATCTTCATCTTCCTCAAATTGGACATTAAGTTTGAACTTCCCATGTACAATGGTGAAGTGATTATGAAGTGAATGGATTCGACAATTGGATGTTTACTACAGAATTCAGAACCTTCAAGAAGATGACATAAAGATCCAGTTGGCTTCATTGAGGCTAGAAGGAGCAGCGTTAGTCTGGTGGGAAACAAAGAAACAAGAGAAAATGCGAATTCATGGTAAGATATCCATTTCTTGGGTTGAATTTGTTTATGCAATTAAAAGACATTTTTATCCTTTAGCCTATATGCAAAAAGCCATTATGAGTTCGCAGAATTTCAGGCAACTCAAGGGCCAAACAGACCAAGACTATACCCAAGAGTTTAGAAAGAGGGATTTGTTGTTAGGAGTAAACTTGAATTGATAGAGGAGAAATGACCTGTTATAGAGTTTTGTGAACCCAACATTTCGGACTACTAAGTGAGTCCATCATTAGGGGATGCGTCAATAGATATTCTGAAGATATTAACGATGTATCCATGAGCTACATTTTAGTTTATATATATATATATATATATATATATATATATATATATATATATGTATATATATATATATATATATATATATGTATATATATATATATATATATATATATATATATTATGAAAGAAGTGATCTAAGAAATTAGGTCGGCCATTATCCATTTAGTTTGTTAATATTCAATTTTTTTTAATCATTTTATTATTATTATTATTATTAATTAATTAGTTTATTAATTATTAATATGTTTAGTTAAATAATTAATTAATTTAATTGTTTAATTAATTAAGTAAATTGTTTAATTAATTAATTAATTGATTATTTAATTTGTTTAAATAAATAACATAATTATTAATTGTTAATTTGTTTAATTAATTCCCTAATATAATCATTAATTAATTAATTATTAATTTGTTTAGTTAATTAATTAATTTGTTTTATTTATTAATTAAATTGTTTAATTAATTAATTAATTTGTTTAATTGTTTAATTAATTATTAAATTTAATTAAATAATTAATTAATTCCCTAATTAATTAATTAATTAATTTGTTTAAATAATTAATTAATGTGTTTGATACATTAATTAATTTGTTTATTTAATTATTTTGTTTAATTCATTAATGAATTTGTTTAATTAATTCCCTATAATTAAATTTTGTTTTTTATTAATTATTTTTTATTTTATTTTATTTATTTATTATTATTATTATTATAAAGAATCAATAATTAACTCATATCCCTTTTAATAATTTTAATAACTCCTCTCTCATTAAAAAATTAATAAAATATAAAAATCAAAACAACAAAGAAACATTATCTCACAACGTCCTTAAAGATAATAATAATAATAATTAATAAAAACAAAATTTAATTATATGGAATTAATTAAACAAATTAATTAATGAATTAAACAAAATAATTAAATGAACAAATTAATTAATGAATCAAACAAGTTAATTAATTATTTAAATAAATTGATTAGGAAATTAATTAATTATTTAATTAAATTTAATAATCAATTAATCAATTAAACAATTTAATTAATTAATTAAACAATTTGATTAATAAATTAACTAAACAAATTAATAATTATATTGGTTATTTAAACAAATTAATTAAACAATTTAATTAATTAATTAAACAAATTAATTATTTAACTAAACATATTAATAATTAATAAACTAATTAATTAATTAAAAAAAAATATAATAAAAAATAAAAGAAAAAAGAAATAATAATAATAATAATAATAAATAAAAATCTGAATATTAACAAACTAAATGGATAATGGCCGACCTAATTTCTTAGATCACTTCTTTCATAACATATATATATAACCTAAAATATAGCTCATGGATACATCATTAATATCTTCAGAATATCTATTGACGCATCCCCTGATGATGGACTCACTTAGTAGTCCGAAATGTTGGGTTCACAAAACTCTATAATAGGTCATTCCTCCTCTATCAAAAAACTCTCCTTACCTGTATGGATTCATTATTTAATAAATTTAAATTACCAAGACACGCTGTTGAAATATATTAGGGGTTCACATTCCTATTTAAAACATACTATCCATACGTTCAATCCAAGCAATTTGGATGAGGTATGTGTGCAATCCCCACACCTTGAAGCAAGAGGAAAGAACATTCAGGAAAAGGGTAGTAAGAAGAATCCATTCAAGGGTAAGGAGAAAGAGAAGGGAGGAAAATGGAAGCGAAAGAAGAATGAAAGTGTGAAGAAAGAAGGG
This sequence comes from Pinus tabuliformis, assembly GCA_031772625.1. Classification (NCBI taxonomy): domain Eukaryota; kingdom Viridiplantae; phylum Streptophyta; class Pinopsida; order Pinales; family Pinaceae; genus Pinus; species Pinus tabuliformis. The sequence continues at coordinate 1,061,340,766 of CM062807.1, read as the reverse complement.
GAGAAAACTATATGTCAACATTGTTCCAAAGTTGGACATGATGAAGCCCGCTGTTGGAAATTACATCCCGAACTAAGGCCTAAGAAACCAAACAATAAGGGAAAACAAAAGACGATCGCTACCACACAACATGATCTCGGATTAGATTCTGGTGATGAGACCAAGATTTCAGCCATGTTTACAAAAAGAAAAGAAGTTGTTGCAAGCACTAGTTCCTCACATAGTCAGAACAACATTCCAAAGGAAGAATCAACAATAGAATTGTTCCATGTAAGGGTAATTTCAAGTCATACAAACATTGATGCATTTTTTCATAGTGGGTCACAATCAAACTTAATTTCAGAAGACTTGGTCAAAAATCTTAACCTTGAAACTATACCTCATCATAAGCCATATCCATTAGGTTGGATAGTCAATAATGCAAATTTACAGGTTACAAGGAAGTGCTTATTCAAGTTTGTCATTACTGAAAAGTTCATTGATGAAGTTGAGTTAGATGTAGTTCCACTTGACATATCGAGAACCATTTTGGCTAGTCCTTATATGTATGATAGGAAAGCAGTATTTTATCGCCATGAGAACAAATACTTATTTCTCAAGAATGGGGTGGAGTACATTGTGAGAGCCCATCGCAAAAAGCTGAACATTTCTTTGGTTAATGTAGGGTAGATGAAGAGACTAGTAAATGCAAGTAAAAAATTTGTGCTTCTCATGATCAAGAAAAAGAATGATATTGATTATGGATCTTTTGAAGGTTGTGATGGCAAATTAAATCTGATTTGTTTGATGTGGTAAGCAAGCATGGCGATATGTTTCATGAACCAAAGGGGTTACCTCCCAAGAGGGGAATTCAGCATGAGATACAGATGTAGCAAGATGTTCCACTTCCAAACATTGGCATGTATCACTTGTCGATTATGGAGAGCATGGAAATCAAGAAAAAAATTCAAGAATTGTTGAACAAAGGCATCATATGGCCATCTACTTTGTCATGTGGTTCACCCATTGTCTTGGTTCCAAAGAAGGATGGGACTTGGCACATGTGTGTGGATTTCCGTGCACTAAACAAAATAACGGTAAAGAATCATTATCCACTCCCAATAATTGATGATTTGCTTGATCAATTGAGGTATGCAAATTATTTCACTAAGTTAGACTTGCGTAGTGGTTATCATCAAGTTAGAATAGTTGAAGAGGACATTTGGAAATCTGCATTTAAAACTAAACAAGGATTGTTTGAGTGGCTTGTTATGCCTTTCGGTCTTACAAATGTTCCAGCTACTTTCATGAGAGTTATGAATGATGTATTGAGACCATTTCTAGAATACTTTGTCATTGTTTACATAGATGATATTCTCATAGTCAACAAATCCAGAGACGAACATGTCATGCATGTGAACAAAGTGCTTGATGTCTTGAGAAAAGAACAATTGTTTTTAAAGATGTCGAAGTGTGAATTTGGCAAGACTTCTTTAGTGTATTTGGGACACATTGTTGGAGGATGTGAGCTAAAGATAGACCCCTCTAAAGTTGAGGTCATTCTGAATTGGCCCAATCCCAATACAGTTACAAAGGTAAGAAGTTTTCTTGGGGCAGCACAATATTGGAAAAAATTTATTACTAATTTTTCTTCCATTGCAGCACCATTACATGCATTGACTAGTGTCAAGAAAGTCTTCCATTGGGGAGATGTACAACAGAAGTCATTTGATGCTTTAAAGCAAAAGATCATTTCAGCACTGGTATTGGCTCTTCCAGATCATATGCAACCATTTGAGATTCAAACGAATGCTAGTGATTACGCCATGGGAGTAGTTCTTATGCAGCATGGTAAGCCCATTTCATTTCGTTTTGAAATATTTAATGGAGTTGTGACTAACTATCCCACTTATGACAAAGAACTTTACGCATTGGTACAAAGTGTCAAAAAATGGAAACACTACTTGATGGGCAAGAAGACCATTATCCATACTGACCATCAACCATTGCAGTACTTACAGTCATAGTCAAAGTTGCAACAATCACAACACTTCAAATGGATGAGTTTTCTACAACAGTTTCATTTGGTTATCAAGTACAAAAAGGGAAACTACAATAAGGTGTTTGATATGCTTTCTAGGCCTATTGTAGATTCATCTCTTATACTCAAGCACAATTCTGTTTGGCATGAAAGTTACATTGAGCAATATGCATATGATAATGACTTTCGAGATGTGTATGCAAGCTTGAGTTAAGGAAACCAAATTGAAGAGTTAGATTACCATGCACATAATAGTTTGTTGTATCACCTAGGAAAGTTATGTATTCCACAGGAAGAAAGAAACAATATCATAAGGGAGGCGCACACTTCATTGATTGTTGGACACTTTGGTGTAGGCAAGACAATAGTGAATCTCCAAAGGTATTGTTATTAGCCACACATGTTTGATAATGTATCTTGTTTCATTAGAGGATGTTCTTTGTGTGCAACAAGTAAGCCTAGCAATAGGAAACTAGGATTGTACACTCCACTTCCGGTACCTTCACGTCCATGGGAGAGTATCTCAATGGATTTTGTAGGAGGTCTTCCATTGTCAAGGAAAGGTCATGATTACTTGTATGTAGTTGTAGACAGGTTCAGCAAGATGTGTATTCTAACACCATGTAAAAAGAAAATTACAGTTGAACAAACAACTCATCTTTTCTTCCAAAACATTTGGGTTCATTTTGGTCTTCCTACTTCCATTGTAAGTGATTGAGATTCTCGATTTGTTGGGAATTTTTGGTCAAATTTGTGGGACATGATGGACACTAAGTTGAAGAAGAGTACAACCTTTCATCCAAAAACATATGAACAAACCGAGGTGGTCAAAAGACAGTAATTCATCTTCTTAGAGGATATTTCAGCAAACATCCCAATTTGTGGGATGATGATGTTATGAAACCAGCTCACAAAAAGATAGAAAATATAGATGAACACCTTATAGATCAATGTCTTTGAGGGGGGAACCTCCTTTACATTACACAAATGAACAATTCTTGGATGATACAAATGACAAGACCTTCTTTCCATATATAGGAGTCTAAGGGGTCATAATATAATCATAGACGACATAACAATAATAATGTAAGGGCACAATAATAACAATAGTGGGCTTCTATGGGGCACAATAATAACAATATGGGGACTACATGGGCACAACGATATAATAAGTGGGTTGTACTAATAACAATAAGGGGTTACACTAGTAGTATAGGGACCTAACATGCCCCTCTCCTTCAAAAAGTGTTGTCCTCAACGCTTGAGTAGTTCTTGATGCTTCTGTATAAAATTCTTGTCCTCCCATGTGGAATCTTCAGGGGATAAGTTCTTCCACTTGATGAGATACTCTGAAATTGATCGATTTTGTAGTTGTCGGGTTCTTGTTTCTGTGACTTCTCTAGGCTCCAATATGATTTTTCCTTCCTTGTTAAGTTTTGGCAATATTTTTTGAACTAGGATCTTCTACAACTTTTGAATGAGTGGCCACACTTCTTTGTCCTTCTTCCATTCATCCCTTGCTTCGTTTATCCAATCTAGTTAGATAATAGAAATAACACAAAACAATGCTTCACATCCTCATCCTTTCTTGAGAGTGCATATGCCACAACATTTTGCTTCCATTTTTTGTAGATGATTTCAAAGTCATAACCCAACATCTTCATGACCCATTTTTGTTGCTCTTCAAAGGATAATCTTTGTTCTAAAAAGTATTTAAGACTATCATGATCCGTTTTGACCTTGAAGTGTCTTCCCATTAGGTAGGGTCGCCATTTCTTAAGTGCATGTAGTATTGCCAACATTTCCTTCTCATAAATAGCTTTGTGTAAATACTTTCCTTTGATTGGATGACTTTCAAAAGCAATGGGTCTTTCATCTTGCATTAAAATAGCACCAATTCCATTTCCTAAAGCGTCACATACTGCAATAAAGGTTTTTGTGAAGTCCAACATAGCTAAGATCGGTGCTTGGCACATTGCCTCTTTAAGATGTTCGAAGGCCTTTATTGCTTCTAGACTCCATAAAAATGCATCCTTCTTCAATAATATTGTTAGAGGTGCTATTATTCTCCCATAATTCTTAACAAACTTGCGATAATACCCTGTCAACCTGAGAAATCCTCGCAGATGCTCTATGGATGTGGGGATTTTCCATTCCTTGATGGCTTTAATTTTGCTAGGGTCTACCTTAACACCTTCATGAGATACAATATGACCTAGATATTCCACCTCTTGTACTCCAAAGAAACATTTGGAGCTTTTTTTGCATATAATTGTTTCTTCCCCAATAGTTTGATCACCTTGTCAACATGTTGAACATGATCCTTCCAAGACTTGCTGTAGATTAGTATATCATCAAAAAATACTAGCACAAATTTTCTAAGGAAGGGTTTGAAAATGGAATTCATCAAACCTTGAAATGTAGAAGGTGCATTTGTAAGGCCAAAAGGCATGACCAAAAATTCATAATGACCCTCATGAGTTCTAAATGTTGTTTTCAGAATGTCTTCAGTCTTCATTCTGATTTGATGATATCCTGAACAAAGATCCAACTTGGTGAAGTAAATTGATCCATGCAATTCATCCAATAATTCATCAATGATAGGAATGGGAAATTTATCTTTAATAGTGAGCTTGTTGAGCTCCCTATAATCTGGACACATGCGCCATGACCCATCCTTCTTGTGCATCAATACTACTGGAGAAGAGAAATAACTTTGATTAGGTTGAATTATACCATCCTCTAGCATTTCTGCAACCATACATTCAATTTCACTCTTTTGGGCATAGGGATATTTGTAAGGCCTGATGTTTGGAGGAACACTTCCTGGAATGAAATGAATAGAATGATCATGATCACAAATAGGTGGGAGGCCTTTGGGAGTCTCCAATACCTTGGAATGATTGTCCAAGACCTTTTGGAGATCTGGTGAAATAGATGATTTCAATGTGGGAACCTCTAGCAAACATAACTATACAATTACACCTCGTTTTTATTTCTTTAGAATCTTTGTCAGTCCGTTAGAGCTGATTATCTTTCCCAGTTTCCCTGTGATACCCCTTAATTCAACTTCCTTTCCTTTCGAAGAAAATTTCATGAAAAGTTCTTGAAAATTAAAAGCTATTGTACCCAGGGATTGTAGCCATTGGACTCCTAGTACAACATCAACACCACCCATTGGAATGGAAAGCATTGGGCTATTCAATACATATTCTCCCATGGATAACTTGATATTATGGCACTTTCTAGAGAAATTTATGGTTCCTCCACTTGCAACCATCACTTGACACTCTGGTGTTGGATATAGGAAGCAATTCAATTCCTTGGCTATCTTACAATGAATAAAATTATGCGTACTGCCCGAATCAATCAACACTATTACCTTTTTCTTCTTGATATGTCCTTCTATCTTGATAGTTTGAGGAGTGGTAATTACAGCCAATGCATTACAAGATATGGTCAGATTCATTTTTTCTTTCTCGATGTGATATTTCACTTCTTGAACCTTTTTCTTCTTGATATGTCCTTCTATCTTGAGAGTTTGAGGAGTGGTAATTATTTCCAATGCTTTACAAGATATGTTCAAATTAATTTCTTCTTTCTCTGGGTTGGTTCCTGGTGCATATCCTCTTCTTTTGATGTTTCTTGATCCTTTTCTTCCTCCTCTTCACAATCTATGTAAAATAATTTCTTCTCAGCACACTTATGACCTTTAGTGTATTTGCTATCACAAATGTAACAAAGTCCTTTTTCTATTTTTTCTTCCAATTATTGTCATGTAAACCTTGTAGGTTGTGGAAGGCTAGAAGAAAAAAACTTCCATATTTATAGTTGTGAGTGGAAGGATTCTTTGTTTCCATAATTCCGCTTTCATTTTTTCTTTCCAACCTGAATGCCTTCTCCAATGAATCAGGTTCCCAAAGATGAACCTCATGTTGAATGTTATCCTTTAAAGTCCCTATGAAGACATCAATCCTTTTCTTCTCTGGAATATAATTTACCCTTATATTCAATTTTTTGAAATCCTCAATGTGCTCTGCCATTAAACCCTTTTGTTTGAGATTTATCAATTGGCTAAAGAAGGTGTTACTCTTTGTATCCTCATAATGTGCTATCATTTCTTCTGTGAAAATTGACCAAGTGACAAGTGCTTTACGAGAACACAGCCCTTTATACCATAAAAATTGATCTGGTTCTAAATATGAAGATGCAATATGTACCTTTTGTAACAGTTGCACCTCATGTAGATCAAAATATTGCTCCATCTGTAGTATCCAATTTACTAGATCCTTGCCATCAAACTTCCTCATATTGCCTTTTCTTGATTTTAGGAGCTCAATCTTGAAACGACTGTAACTCTGTAATTTCGGATTTTCCAGTTCTGAAATCATGATCTGTAGTAGCCCTCTACGTCCTCTTTCCAATGCCACCAGTCTGATCGAAATTGGATTCTCCAAGAAAGAGTTATGCACAATCTCCCAAGATGACCTAATTATATACCTTTTCAGAAGAGCGAACTTGTATGAAGTGCCACGTGTCACTGTTTTGACCTTCAGATTTGAAAAATATAAACAGGAAACTACAATCCATCCTCTTTCTGTAACTTCTTATGAAATTTCAATCTGATGCTCAAAGAGAAAGTTATGATGATTTTCCCAAGGTCACTTGTTTAAGATGTAATTCGGGAGTCTGCAAAAACCCTAACTTCCTCAGATCATATATCCTAAAATATAGCGAGACAAGATCTGAAATTCGGACCCGAGGTTCAGACCGCTTTCTTCTCAAATGGTTTTTTTTTTTAGCTTTTGAAACTTCGTAGTGAACAAGTTATAGTGAAACTTCCACGATGACTTGTTTTAGATGAAATTCTGGAGCTTACAAAAACCCTAACTTCCTTAGATCATATCGCTGAAAATATAGCGAGACAATATCTGAAATTCGGACCCAAGGTATAGCGAGATTTCCTCTAAAATGGGTTTTTTTGTTATCTTCTGAAACGTCACAGAAAAAAGTTATATCGAAAATGCCACGATGACTTGTTTGGAGCAGCGAAACCCTAGAATCCAAAGCTTTGATACCAAATGTTATGAAACCATCTCACAAAAAGATAGAAAAGATAGATGAACGCCTTAGAAATTAGCCTCTTCGAGGGGGAAACCTCCTTTACATTACACAAATGAACAATTCTTGGATGATACAAATGACAAGACCTCCTTTCTATATATAGGAGTCTAAGGGGTCATAATATAATCAAAGCCGACATAACAATAATAATGTAAGGGCACACTAATAACAATAGTGGGCTTCTATGGGGCACAATAATAACAATATGGGGACTACACGGGCACAACAATATAATAAGGGGGTTGTACTAATAACAATAAGGGGTTACACTAGTAGTATAGGGACCTAACAGATGAACAGTTGCATTACATACAACATGCATACAACAGGGCAAGGCAGTCTTCCACAAACACATCACCATTTGAGGCATGTTTTGGATACTTGCCAAGATCGCCATTGGACTTCATCTTTGAGAAATATGTCTCCATCGATGGTCATAGCGACATCGATAAGGAAAGGAAGTTCATTGAGCAAATGCAGTTGATACATCACATAGTGTAAGAACAACTTAAAAGAAGTCAGAGTAGCTACAAGGCAAGGCATGACAAACACCGTGTCGATCACAAATTTCAAGTTGGAGATGAAGTTTGGTTATATATTAGCAAAGAGAGACTTCAAGGGGAAGGTAAAAAGCTTAAGTCAATCCATTATGATCCTTTTAAAATTCTGGAAAAGATTGCTAACAATGCATTTAAGCTAGATTTGCCTCCTTATATGCAAATATACTTTGTTATTAATGTTGATAATTTGAGATTGTTTAAGCCTCCTTTGATTGATCATCAAGGAGAGCATGTTCAACTGCTATCAATAAATGAATTCTCGCCATAATATCTTGAAGAAATTCAACAGGATCTCATACTTGACAGAAGAACCAGAACTTCAAAGAGAGGGAATGTCGAATACCTTAGAGTGGGACTCAAGGGACAAAAGCCTTCTAAGGCCAAATAGTTGTAGATTGAGAAGGTGAGGGAGATGTACCCTCACATGCTGAACAATTGATAGTATCTTTTGGGGTCCAAAAGGCTTCTAGTGGGGAGGAATGATTAGGTGCTCAATATTTAGCTCAAAAAATCAAAGTTCTAAGAATGGCTCGAAACCTGAACTACCGCGTCTGTCTTGACAAAATGATCCTAACGCAACTCATTTCACTAAAAACCGAGTTCGTATGAGGAAGATATTGAGTTCTTTCTGTTTTTCCAAACAAAAGAAATTTTGAAAAAAAATGTGTACAGTCACTGCATAGTTAACAATTTGTACTGCTAACGTGGTAGATGACTGGGTAGGGTCAACGGATGGTTAATGGTCAATCATAGCTTGCCAAGTGTCAGATGGTGGTTGGTTTGTAAGGTGGTGATGTGGTGTGTTTTCATTGGTTTAGAGAGGACCAATGAGGAGGGGACAAGTGGCAAGATTGGAGGCCGCCATGTATCCATCCCCAAAGGACCACATAATCAACGCACACCAAAATTTTGTGGCAGACCTGGGGGTCGAACCTGGGATCTACACCATAAAAACCTCACGCCTTACCATTCCACCACCGAGTTGTTACTTAACATATATTGTTCATCGCATGTATTTGTTGTGTAATGGTTAAAGGTTTGGGGGTTAGGAGGGCCAACCCTCCAATGTGATCACTCCACATAAATGCCAACCAGTGGTCAATAGGAACAGCGGACAATGCAACAACGATAACCATGAAATTTATAACACGACATGTAACCACCCAAAACCTCCGACGGTAACAACTAGCGGAAACCCATCTGGCGGCTATGCAACCATAAAAGTCACGGTTAATGTCACCATGTGATTGTTCTGCATAAATCGCCAATACAACGACTTAACATAACTGCGTGGCATTTTCATTAGTCTAGGATTAACGATAATTAATTTGTAGTTAGAATTAATTAAACTCAAGTTTAGTTCGGCGGAGAATCTAGCGGACCCTCCAAATTCGGCGGAAACTCCAAGTCTAGTGGAGTTAATTGGAGTTCCTCCAGTTTTAGAGGAGGTTTTTTAGGAAAAAACGGTTTTGGTCATAACTAGAGAAAAATTCGACCAAATTGAGCTCAGGAAAAGGTGTTCCCAGCTAATTTGAGCATTCTAAACACATTGAGCATGTCTTTGCAACAAAAAATGTTGACGATATTACTAGGCTGTTTAAATTTGACAATTTCCAGTAATCATCTTTTCCATCAGTTTTTATTGCTCACAATGATAGCTTGAACAAACTTTGGCATTACTCATTTTGTCATCTAAACTATTACTCATTGTAGCACCTATGTAATCAAAATATAGTCACTAGTCATCATTTATTTACTTGTATAGATGGTGTTGGAGCAATGATTTTTGGTAACAAGTTTTGGGAACTGCGAAAAAGGCCATCACGCAAGAAGGATACCACAAAGGGAGGCCAACCGAAGCATAGCACGTGGAAATTGCAAAGAGAAGGAATTTCACAAAAGTGCAATGAATAATGAAAACTATTCGAATAATTAGGGAGATTTTGAGGTCTAAAATGAGCTTCCTATGGAAAATAATAAAATGATAGTTAAACTAATAAAATAATGATTAATATGACTTTAAAAATAAATTTATATATATATATATATATATATATATATATATATATATATATATATATATATATATATATATATATATATATATATATATATTACCTTTTTAACTGTATTTTTACTCTTTTTCTTATAGGTTGTCTCAATTTCAAGTGTAGACACACATTAGATGCAAAATTAAGTTCCACATCTATTGATTACACACTTTGCATACTTCTAAGTAGACTCACATTGGAAAAAATTGAAAATACATAAGAAAGCGTGTTTAACATGTTTTTCCATGTAGTTTTAATTTTGTTTTCGATGTGGGTATATGCAAAAGAATGTGGAGTGGTTACTTGTTGCAAGAGGAATTTAATTTCACATGTAATGGGTGTTTACACCTGACACTTTAGTAAAACTATAAGAAGATAAATCGAAAGTTCGATTAAAAAAAGTAGATTTCTTCTTTTCTCTCAAAAATATTTCCTCTGGGGATATCATCATCATCTTGAATCCTATTTGTTCTTTTAAAATTAATTTTGTTAGTACATTTTTTCTTTTGAGGCCCATTTTTTACACCATTCCTAGTTTACTATAGTAATATCTACTAACTTGTAATAATAATTTACTACTAAAGGGTTTTTGGTCAACTTGGGTCCATATGTAAACCTATAAATGGATCAAGGTCAAAGAGTAAGAGATACATAGATACAAAATTACATACACATAGAGAGACATAGATAGAGATATGGGTATCAAGAATATAGTGAAGTTACAAGCATGATTTTGTGTTGTAATGATGAATGATCTGCCAAGACTGGTGAGTTGAGATGGGTATGATTGTAATGGAGAATTTACAGTGATAATAAAATTATATGTTTTATGGCCTATCCTATTAGTTGCTTAATGTTTAATGACTTGCTTAATTTTCATGGTTATTGTTACTTTGAAGTGTATGCATGTTAAGATTAATGCGTAGTTTTTGAAGAATAAGGGTATACTTCATTTCTTTTTTGAACGATAACACCGACAACAAAAACAATAATAATAATATATTGAATATGGGAAGATTGGGTAACTCTAGCTTAAGGTACCCATCTCCTTCATCACTGTAGAACTGTTCAGGTTCCTGCAATTCCCCATATATGCCTCGGATGAGACTTCACCTACTTCCAGGTGTTTCCAAAAGGGCTAGTGTGTGTAGCAGTTTTGTTGGCAAATTCTCTTGAACCCCGAGTTAATCCTGTGCACGCCAACAAATGGTTTTGTTGTCAAGACCAATATCTGCGACTGAAGGGGATGTGGAGACCTACTAAAGAGGAGACACAATAGTGGGTGGAGACAAAATAACATGAGTTCATTGTACATCATGCTATAAATTAGCAGATCAACCTTAAAAAGTGGATGCAAAAGTATTTATGTTATTGTTCGTTGATAGCTTCATATCACATAACCAATGATTCCATTGAATTTGTGGGATCAAATCCAATAATGTGGACGGAGACTACACCGATTCCGCTAGTTTCTAACTCTAGACCCTATCTGGTAAGGTGCGGGGAATGGTTGACGTATGGATAAGAGTAGGTCGCAAATTCAAACTAAACATATTGGCAAGAACTTAATATTGTGAAATAATGTGTTCAAGTGCTAAGTCATATTATAAGTATGGCTATAACACTATGGCGTGACATAATTTTATATAATTACCTTTGTAAAGTCATAGTATCAAATATAAAGTAGTGTATTTGCAGAGTGAGTAAGCTATAACTACAAGGTTGCACTATTAATGGCCAATGGGGAAAATAATAACCATGCAAAGTTCAAATGATAAGTAGGACAAAAAATATTAACGGAAACTAAATGCTTATCATCGATTATACATTAGAGCAAGTTATTTTTGATATCTACAAAATATAATTTAATTTTTTTTTTTTTTATGCGAAAAACTTCTACAATAAAATATAATATAATTTAATTAAAATACTAATATATTAAAAATGAAAAAATATTAAAAAAACAAATTTTCTCTTTTATTTTTCATAATATTTACCATTATGAAAATTTTCATTTAAAATACTAACCTATTATTTAATATAATAAAATATACTATATTATATTAAATATTATATATGGTATAATAGATTACGTTTTATTTATTAAATAATATATTATGTATTAGAGTTTAGATAGTATTACAGTTCTGTAATATATCACATATAAAATAAAATAAGAGTTATAAATATCAATCTAAGCCATTTTTACTCTTAGTTTTACTTATATGAATTTCGCTGTTATTCTTAGAAATCGAATATAATAGGATTATTATTTGAATTTTAATTTCAAGTGAGATAAGTATTTTATTTTATTTTTTATGAAGCTATAAATTTGGTTTGATCACCAAAAATTATTGGAATTTGACAAAATTTTTGAGAAAAAATTAGTAGTAGGAGTGTTTGAATCATGTTTTTGATGGCGGAAATGGATTCAACATTATCAAAAACTTCTAGGGCATTGGAAATCTTGAAACTTGACAACTGTAACCTAGTTTTACAAAAAATTATGCCATATTTGATTAAAATCATGCATAAATTTCCATGATTTTCCATGAAAATCTGAAGTGTCTTTTTTATATATTTAATAGTAAAGTTTATAAGGATGTTGTCTATAAGTGAGACTTTTTAAAAACTTTTCCAGTTTATTTTATGATCTAATTTGTCCATAATCCTGGGGGATTCAATGAAATCACAAGTTTGACCAGAACCCTGCAGGGATTCAATGAAATCACAAGTTTGATGAGTGAACTCTTCACAATCAAAGTGCCCCAATCAAAGTGACTCTTTATATATTTAATAGTAAAGTTTATAAAGGTGTTGTCTATAAGTGAGACTTTTTAAAAACTTTTCCAGTTTATTTTCTGATCTAATTTGTCCAGAATAGGATTCAAGGATATCACAAGTTTGACGGGTGAACTCTTCACAATCAAAGTGCCTCGGGGAATTTTGAGAGTATTGAATCCATATATGCAATCAAAAAAACCATTTTAAACAACACAAATCAAAATGTCACCACAAATTTTTTCCCATATTCTAATTAAAAATATGCCGAAAACTCCAAAAATCTCACATACAAAGAACTCCATAAAAAATAAATTTAATATTATTATATTTTATAAGTTACATTTATAATATATTTAAAATTAATTTATAATATTAATTATTATTTTTATTATCATTATTTTTCTTAAAATAACACAATAATTAATTATGGATTTTCATTCACTATTTATAATGTTATAAATAAGCATTATTCACTAAGCAATAGTAACTCGTCACCAATATCATTTTTGCCTCCTCTTAGGTTTATTTTAAACCTCAAAAAATCTCCTAATAAAAATGATTAAATTTAAAATAATAAAATATTATTGAAAAAAGAAAAACAAATATTTTATATATACAATTTTTAAAACTGTCGTGAATCCGTAGTGATATTGATTATATTTTTTAGTTGAAATTTGGGAACATGATGAATCTAGGGTCCCTCAAATCGACTAGTTCGCTTGAAATAGGAAATTCTCTCTTAGAGGTTTTAGTGGTATAGCTTGTTATATAAGGAATAATGTTTCTTCTCACATTCAACTTCATAAAATATACTCCCTTAGTACACTTGGATAGACATCTCTAATTCTAACACCAATAAGAATTTTCTTGCAATTTTTTATTTTTCTCCTATCAATGCTACCCCCTATCAGAGAAACAACTTAGATAAGAATTTCCCCTTCAATACCTTAGAATAAGACATCCACAACCTAAGAAATGAATGTAATATCCTTTTGCTTGGGGACTTCAATGCTAGAATCGTTACTAACCGAGTTACTATCCTAAGTCCTAAGTAATAACTCTAGACCTGACCCCCTATGGCTAGATGAGGAAGGTAACTCAAAGAGAACCTATTTGGTATTGAGCTTCTCAAGCTTTGTAGTTCCCAAGACCTGATAATTTGTAATGGAATTAACAAGTGGCCTACCTCTGACCAGATGACTTGTATTCATGGGTTGGGCAATGGTGTTGTGACTTGTATTCATGGGTTGGGCAGTGGTGTTGTGGATTATGCAATATCTGACACCCATGTTCTCAACGATATTACAAAATTTAAATTTTGAACTACTAAATGAACAGGAGCTTGACTTTGACCACAATCTTTTGTCCTTAATTCTCAATCTAGTGGTGTTGTGGATTATGCCATATCTGACACCCATGTTCTCAACGATATTCCAAAATTTAAATTTTGAACTACTAAATGAACACGAGCTTGACTTTGACCACAATCTTTTGTCCTTAATTCTCAATCTTGTCATGCATACCAGCTACATGCAAAAGAACTATGAGAGTCAAAGACACACTTGTCTTGATAGGAGTAAAATAGATCTCTTCTTAAAGGATTTAAAAAGCGGTTTAGCCTTCCTAACATGTAATAATAACCTTGATAAAATCTATTACAATTTTATTACAACCCTTTCTATATGTGTTAAAAATAATTGAAAAAATAAAATTAGTATTCTCATATAAATTTAATGAGACATTTAATATGTTTTTAAAAGGTGGGAAAACTTATCATAACTTAGTTGTCAAACTAGTAGCAAGGACAACTATCTCAGGTTGCTATCCAGGAATGTAGGTTGACTCATCAGCATTATTCAAGGAAAACCATGCCACTTGGTGAAGTCCGAGGAAGATGAGCTCTTAACCAAATAGAAGCAGTTTTAAGACATAAAGCATACTCCAAACTATGAGATATCTAATATTTTAATATGAAAAAAAAAAAAAATATTTTTATTTATCATAAGTTGTTTATAAATAAAATTATTGTTTGTGATATAAAAATGATTTTAACAATTTTTAATATTTTTAATTTAATTTTTTTTAAAGAGTTCAGGCTTCTATGATCCATAACATGATTAATTAGATGATATGATTGCTAATAAAATCAATATTTTACATTATTAAAATTTAAACGACACTTGTGAATATATAAACAAAATTATCATTTTTAAAATATATATAAATTATGCAATTTCAGTAATTAAAATTTACAATTTCAAAAATTTATATTATATTTTGAAAAACACTCATTAAAAAAACCATAATACCTTCAAAATAAGGTTTTTCAAAATTCTCATACTTCCTCTAAACAAATGCGATGGCTCCACCGTCAAGAATGCCATCAGGACGGTCGGATAATTTCCCGCCCCCTAATTTCCCTTACACTTACCCTGTCGAACAAACCCCAGCCTCGGATAAGGCTCAGGTTCAGGGTCCCGCCCTTCTCCTCGCAATTATAATTATCCTGATTCCTCGCCCTTCTCTAGTTCGGCCTCCGATGGCGAGCCAACCACTGCCGCCATTATGGGTTCTTGGCCACCGGAGAATTACGTAGGCTTGCTGGGATCGAGTCCAGTCGGAAACAACTACCCCCGTGCCGGACAGCATCAGGGTTTGTGGCTCGGAGCGGGGGCTCTGGCGGGCGTCCGCGCGGCTGGAGGATTGATGTTTGGCCTCGACGGGACGGCGTTGCAGAACGGGCTGAGTGACTCTATAATGTCGCAGTTCCATGGCGGGTCTCTGAGTATTTCCTCTGATCCTTTCTTTTCCATGTAACATTCCTCAATTCCAGTTTGTTCTCTGTTGCTTCAGAGGGCACTCGGCATCATTTGACGTTCTTGAATTTGCGTGAAGTGATGAAGAACGTTAGGGTTTCCAGAACGATGATCCCGACAAAGGGTGGGTCCAGAATGATGATCTGTATAATTTGACTGCATCATGGTGTTTTCAGTTTTGAATTTATTTGTGTATTTAAAAATGTATTTTAAATAATAAAAAAATCTTGAAATTTTGTTGCTAAATGAATTCCGGTGAAAAAACTTATTTCCAGACTATGTTTATTTATTATAATTGTCCAAAAAATTATATTGTAATCAGTTTATGGTCAAAATGCTAATAGTCAGAAACACAAATTATTTAAAAAACAAGAAATAAAAAAAATTCAACTTATATGAGTTGAGAGCTACAGCTATTAGGTTATACGAGAATGTAATTGTCAAGCTAAAGAGCAATGAGGGGTGGTCGAAAGATATTAAATATAATATCGGAGTTAAACAATGTTGCCCCCTCTCCCCTACCATATTTGGCATTTACATTGACAAGCTCGAAGGTTATTTAGAGGAAGTAGGATGTGCTGGCACGTTCTTAGCTGGGATAGTCGTTATCCTTCTTCTCTATGCTGACGATATTGTTCTCCTTGCAAGGTGTCCATTTGATCTTGATAAGCTAGCTGGGATAGTCGTTACCCTTCTTCTCTATGCTGACGATATTGTTCTCCTCGCAAAGTGTCCATCTGATCTTGATAAGCAACTTAGGCTTCTTAAGGATTTATGCTCTACCATGGGTATCACTGTTAACACTGACAAAACAAAAGTTATGATTATCAAATCCAAGAAGGACACCTACGCTAATTTTATGTATGACAATAATAATTTGGAGGAAGTGTATTGTTACAAGTACCTAGGAATTGATATTCATCACAAGCTCAACTGGAACTATAGCATTGAGAAAAGGATTAATGGGGGGTGGAAAGCTTACTTTGGTCTTGAAAATAATTGTAAAATGGCAAACCTTGTAATGTGGGATAAAAAAAAGTTCTTCTTTGAAACTTTAGTCACTCCTGTTATCTTATATGGATGTGAGGTTTGGGGTTGCAGCATCTCTACAGAATCCTGGAGAAAGATTAAGCAAATCCAGAAGCGCTTTATTACGTATAACTTGAAAATTAAAAGCAATACACCCCACCCTATTCCCCTTATAGAAGTAGATCTTTCCCCTATCGAGAGCCTAGCTATGACTAGGCTTCTATTGTACAAGCACAAATTCAATAACATAGGAGATCATAGGCTTTCTAAGCTAGCTTTAAATTCTAGCCAAAACCAACTAAGGCTCAAACGGGGGTGGTATAAAGACACGAGGCCCTGGTTAAACCATTGGGAGATCAACGAAAATGATGCATTGCAAAACATTAATAACATTAAAAATATTGTTACTTGTAAGTTCAAAGAAAAAATATGGTGTGAAAAAGATTTAGCAGCTAAAAGAAAATTAAATTATTATAAGAAGGTCATCAACCCCACCCTAGAGGATCAAAAGTATCTCTCTGTTTTAGCTAGCTCAAAGAAGAAAATTAATATAGCGAAGATTAGAACGAACTCTCATGAGCTCCATAGTGAAACATGTAGTTGCGCAGTTCCTAAAACACCATGGATGGAAAGGCTGTGCCATCTCTGTGAGAATAGGAACATTGAGGATGAAAACCACTTCCTCTTAGAGTGCCTCGTGTACAACCACATTAAATCTCAGTTTCATAATCTTTGTCGCAACACTTTCCTAGCGTTTTACGATGTCAAAATTATAGTGAGCTTGGGAGGCTTATCTCCACGCTTTTTGAGCATAGGAATACAATTTTAAATCAAATTAAATAATTTGTTTCTTTAGATCCGATAGACCAAAGTTTGGTCTCAGTGGACGTTAACCATCATCATCAAATTATCCAATCTTAATATTTATGAAAATAAACTGTCTAAATAATTTGTGATAGATAACATTTAATAAACAATACCGTTCTCCGATCTTACTATTTATGAAAATAAATTTTCATATAGTTCTCCAATCTTAATATTTATGAAAATAAATGGTCTATATATAAAGGGTGATTTGTGGCCGATAAAGGCATCGCTGATTTATTTTATAAGAATGTTTGACGAGTATTGTAATTTGTACCTGAATCGCCGTGTCTTTGGAAAGAAGGGTTATCTAAAGCCGTACACATTTGAACCTGAGACAATCCTGATACCTCTGATTACAGAAATTTTTGTTGTTCTTCGTAGTACATGAATGAATGAATGAAGTTAGAATGATTGTATTGCATATGAAATGGTATGAATGAATCTATGTGAGTTAATAGGTTTATAAAGTTAAGTTGATTTATTTAAGTAGATATTAAAATTAAGAATGTTTTTGTATACTGTGATAGTTATATTATCATGATTGTTATTAGTTTGAAATGTGATGCGTTTAAAGATATTAGAGAAAGTTATGAGAACATGTTAGTATTGGTTTCTTTGGATTGTCTTTTCAGCGAAAGGATTGTTAGAAAGTTAAGCCAGTCCATCATCAATTTAATAAGAAAAAAATTGAATTACAAAAGACAAAAAAACTTAAAACTAATCATGCATGAACTATTTTTAATCTCATAAACATTAAAATATCATCTCATTTTATTATTATACACACAACACAATAATAAACACAAAATTCAACTCAACCCTCCTCCAAATTTATCTATGCCATTATAACTGAAAATAATGCGGATATATTATATCCGCAATAATTATATTGCTAAACAAACATCCATCCATATTATACCTTACTTAAAAAAGGGTCGGTTTAGTTTTAAATTCTAATAAATATTAAAATTAATATTATAAAGCCATGCATTACTTATGAAATATTTTATGTATTGAATTTTTTTAATATATATATATATTTATAAAATTGTAAAATTTTTAAATTATATATTTTTAATAATTTAAGATTATTATTTTTTAATTTAATTTTAATAAATTAAAAAAATATGTATTAAAAAATCAATTCATATTTTTAAGATAAAATTTATATAAATTATAGAATTTTGGTTTTCAAATTTTATAATCATAATGTAATTTATTAACTTATGTTAAAATTAAAATATTATTTGATATTTTAAGATAAAATTGATATAAATTATTAAATTTTGGTTTTCAAATTTTATAATTATAATGTAATTTATTAACTTATTTTAAAATTAAAATATTTTAATTTAATGATGAAAGAATGTTAGTAAGGTATCATATTGCTATTATGGAAAACATTATTATTTGAGTGATACATGATGCCATTATAAACATTATTATTTGAGTGATACATGATGCCATTAGATTAGCATCATGACATATTAGTGCTAGAACAAAGAGATATTTTCACATCAATTAAAAAACATGCAATTCAAATCTAATTTTAACTTTAAAAATGGTTATAAAATAATAAGTGATGATGGTCTTAGTGGCGGCGGCGGCAGTGGTGGTGGTGGTGGTGAATGTCCACTAAGACCAATGTGGTCTATCGGACCTCAAGAAAAGAGAGTCTAATTGTCATTCTTCAAAATCTTGTTTTTGTGATCAAGGAGCAGGGAAATAAGCGTTCCAAGATCGCTATAGTTGGACTGGCTTAATAAGTCAAGAAGATTGGAGGTATGGCTGATGATAGGGAATTGAGAGCGGATGTGGGCAAGTGCTGGGCAGTCTAAAAGGAAGTGCTTTTCATCTTCCACCTTCTTAGTGTCACCAATCTAACAGATTTTATTGTCCTAGGGAGTCATAAGGGTAGACCACTGCCCGGTCTCACTTCGAAGCTCATGAGAGTTAGTTCTAATCCTAGCGATGTTCATTTTATTCTTAGTGCTAGTCAACATAGAGAGATAATTTTGGTTATCAAGGGTGGGGTTGATCACCTCCTTATAGTACCTTAGCTTCCTTTTACCCTCCAGCTCCTTAGCATCCCACATCTTGTCCTTAAAACTGGAGGTAATAGTATATTTGATACTGTCCTTGATTCCCATGATGATCTCCTCCTTAATCCCCAATGGTTGAGCCAAGGCTGAGCATCTTGATGCTTGATGCCACCCGCACTTGAAGCATAGGTGGGGGTTTTGACTAAAGTTAGAAGCAATTTTTGGGAGCCTCTTGGATTCCATATTGTGAAGCTTCTTCTTATACATTATATATCTAAACATAGTCGCACTTTCAATGGGGGACATGCCAACTTCGATCAAGAGGATAGGATAGGGAGTATTTCCCTTGATCTTGAGGTTATAGGTTATGAATTGCTTTTGGATCATCTCAATATTTCTCCACGACTCCCTAGATATATTGCACCCCCAAACTTCACATCCATATAAGATAATAGGGGTGACGAGAGTCTCAAAGAGGAACCTTTTTTTACTCCAAATGTAAAGATCGATTGACTTACAATTGTTTTCAAGCTCATAATAAGTTTTCCAACCTCCAATAATTCTTTTCTCGATGCTATAATTCCAGTTGAGATGACAAGGAAAGTCAATACCCAAATATTTATAAGAAGAAACCTGCTCTAGATAGTGGTTATCATAGACGAAACTACCATGGGTGATCTTTTTGGATTTAATGATCATGACTTTAGTCTTGTCGGTATTAATTGTCATACCCATCTTGGAGCAGTAGACATGAAGAGTCTTAAGCTGCTTGTCTAGGTCATCATGGCTCCTTGCAAGAAGAACAATATCATCAACATAAAGGAGAAGAGTAATGATAATACCAGCGAGCTCGGTACCTTTGCAGCCTGTAGTTTCCAAACACTCCTCTAGCTTATCAATGTAAATACCAAAAAGGGTAGGGTAAAGGGGACAACCTTGCTTAACCCTGATATTACATTTAATATCTTTAGACCACCCTTCGTTGGTCTTAAGCTTGGCAATGACAGTCTCGTAGAGGCAGATCACAACAATCCTTAGTTCAGGAGGAACCATGATCTCTTCAAGCCTCTCTCAGAGCTTATCTCGAGGGACAGTCTCGAAAGTTTTTCTAAAGTACACAAAACAACAAAAGAGATTGGTTTTACTATTGCGACATTCTTCTGTGATGATCTTAAGAGTGACAAGGTGGTCGATAGTTGAGTGATGCCTCCTAAAACCAGCTTGCCCTTTAACTCTTTCACCTTGGTTCTCAAGCCAAAGGGTAAGTTTTTTATTTTTCCAAAATAAGCCCATAAAGCTTAGCTAGGATGTGGCTAATCACAATGGTCCTGTAGTTAGACGAAACACTTTTGTCCCCATTTTTAAAGCTAGACACAATAGGACTTTGTGTCCAAAGCTTAGGGAAGTCATGTTTTACAACCAAATTGAGAAGCTTGTGGAGATGAGGAATGAGGATAGATCTTCCCATTTTAAAGATCTCAACTTGGTAACCTTCAATATCTTTGGCTTTTCCATTAGCGAGCTTATTAATCCGAGATTCAACGTCTTCCAGAGAAAAAATATCATCCTTAATAGGAGTGTTTAAGATGGTGCTCATGGTGTGCGGGAGTCATACAACTTCTTAAGATATTTATCCCAATTTTCTAGGGGGATAGATTGATTATCTTTAGAGAATTTTAATTTGATAGGTCATGTATCATAAACCCTTTTTTTGCCACCATCTTAGTTTATTCACCATTCACTCAACACACCCTTAATGAAAAAATAATTATTAAAGCAGAAAAAAAAATTCTATCAACCAAATTTAATCTTGAAAAAATAAAATAATTATTAAAGCAGAAAAAAATTCTATCAACCAAATTTAATCTTATTAAACATTATTTTATGCGTGAATTGACAGAATAAGCAATCAGGACAACCCTTAAACTTAAACTACAAGTAATCAACATACTACAAACAATTTCAATCTTTCCTCTAGGCATCCAATATCTTTATCACACCAACAAATTTAAAATATAATAATATTATTTTCCCCTATTTATAGCCTATTTTTTTGAAATATCCTAGTATTTGTTTTAGCGTAATTACAATAATTTCTAATTTTTGAAATATCCTAGTATTTGTTTTAGCTTAATTACAATAATTTTTTACTTTTTTCATTAGAGGTAGGTAATAAACAACAATGCCGCATATTACACTTGTTTATTATGTTTTTTTTAAGTATGTATTTGTAATTACTTAATTTAATGGTTACAATATATTTTAGAGATAACTTGATCTAAAGATTTGTTCTTTAATATTTACTACCATATTGATGCATGGTTCAACACCTTATTGATTTTAATTCATGATCACTAATAAAAAAGAATAGAATAAAATGATTAACCCAAAAAATCTTCCAATATATATAACAAATAAATATATAATGTGAAATCATGAAATTAAGGTTATCATGGTTATAATTTGTTTTTTATCATTTTTTTTCAAAGGTGGAAAAACCTATCAAACTCAGTGGTCAAACCAACAGTGAGGACAACCATCTCTCGCTGCTATCCGCGAATGTCAGTTTGATGCATCCTTGTTATCGAGGAAAACCATGCTACCTGGAATAACCCGCTGGTGGTCCGTAAGGGAGCAGGCTTTCACTCCTACCAGATGCCTCTGGGTCTTGGGTCGTTAACCTGTTTCCTTAAGTCCGAGGAAGACGAGCTCTTAGCCAAGCAGAAGCAGTTTTAGGACATACTCCAGGCCCATTTATCATTTTATTTATGTGTCAAAATAATTGAAAAAAATAATATTAATATTTTTATATAAATATAAAGAACATAAAATAATTTAATGAAATTGGCGTATGAAAAGAGGAAGAGGAAAATGAAATGTTATCTATTTGTAATAATTTTGTGTATAAATGAAATTATTGTTGTAATATAAAAGAAAATTACGGATTTTTAATAGAATTAGTTTTTATATTTTTTTATATCTTTTTATAATTAATCGGATGATGTAACTATAGTTTAAAATCATTATTTTATATATTTAATTAATTACCTGATGTAATTCTGGTTAAAATTATTATTTTATATTATTTAAATAACACTTGTGAATATATATATATATATATATATAATTTAAAATTTATTTATTTTTTTAATAAATAAACTTATTTAAAAAAATTTATTGCCTTTAAAATAATGTTTTTTCAAAATTTTCAAATTGTCCTACTTTACTAAAATCAACAATTTTTACACTAAATTCTATTAACTAAAATGATATGTATCTATAATTAAAAAAAGGGCGAAACATTGACAATTTAGCCACCGATTCCTTTTTCTGAAAAGATGCAATAAGCATATGTACGTTGTGCCACTGTTCATCGATGGCTTCCTCTCACAGAAATCAATGATTCCATTGAAGCCATGGGGTGCCTTTCTTACGATCAAAGGCAGGATGGCCCTCCTTCGCTTTGGAGGGACTCCAATGTGGTAAATAGGAATATGAGAAGGAGGTCGCAGGTTCGAAATGGAAAATCGATCGATAGAGGTCTGCATAATCTCTGCCAGGGGTCTCAAGCGGAGCAATCCCCTGTACAAGCTCAGAACCCTATGCGTGGCATGGATAGACCTCGAGCACAAGTACTGCAGCAAAATCGACAAGATCGGAGACACGCACCCCACCTGGAACATGAAATTTTCTTGCATCGTCGATGCCCTCAAGCTCGAAGAAGACAAAGAATTAGCGTCTCTGCAAGTAGAAGTCCACAGCCAGGAGCCGCTTTTCCACTATTCGAAGCTTGAATGCAGCGCAACCATTCCGCTCAAAGAATTCGTGGCCAAATCCAACAATGCAGACGGAGACTACACCGAGACCGCCAGTTTCCAGCTCCGGACCCCATCTGGTAAGGCGCGGGGATTGGTTGATGTGTGGATAAAGGTGGGTCGCAGGTTCGATCCGCAGGCCTCGTACGATTCAGGGTCTTCGACTTCGACAAATGGAATCACTTTTGAAGAGGATGCTGAACCAGTGACTGCTTATCCGGCGGCTCCACCGTCAAAAATGCCGTCGGGACGCCCGGGTAATTTCCCGCCCCCTAATTTCCCTTACACTTACCCTGTCCAAGAAACCCCAGCCTCGGCTCAGGGTCCTGCCCGTCCTCCTCACAATTTTAATTATCCTCGCCCTCCAATTCGGCCCCCGATGGCGAGCCAACCAGTGCCGCCATTTATGGGTTCTTGGCCACAGGAGAATTACATAGGCTTGCCCGGATCGCGTCCTGCGAGAAACAACTACGCCGGTGCCGGACAGCATCAGGGTTTGGGGCTCGGAGCGGGGGCTCTGGCAGGCGCCGCGGCGGGAGGATTGATGTTTGGCCTCGACGGGACGGCGTTGCAGAACGGGCTCAGTGACTCCATAATGTCGCAGTTCCATGGCGGGTCTCTGAGTATTTCCTCTGATCCTTTCTTTTCCATGTAACATTCATCAATTCTAGTTTGTTCTCTGTTTGCTTCGAAGGTCACTAGGCGTCATTTGACGTTCTTGAATTTGCGTCAAGTGATGAAGAACGTTAGGGTTTCAGAACAATGATCTTGCCAAAGGGTGGGTCCCATCCTGAAGGAATCTTACACCTGAGTCAAGAATTCTCTTTACCACTTTCATGCTCCATCTTGTCACAAAATAAAGTTGTAGAAAATGCACTTTGTTGGGATAAAAATTCATAGGATCCTGTGCCTTATTTTTCCACAATGTGGGTCACTGCATTTAGATTTTCCTGTATTTTCTTTGTTTGAGATCCATTCAATTTTAGTCTCAGATGACTGTTTGTTTGGCACATAAAACAACCATCATCTATTATCGCAGATTATAATTTCAAATGAATATTTGTATCCCATGTCAAATGGGTCAATGTTTACATCGACAGTGGATATTATGCTTCTAGCTGTTTCAAATGGATCAATGTTTACATCAAAATTTGGATTTTATGCTTCCAGGTTGGTCTCATGATATAGAGGCCTTGTTATATGGACGGTTATTTTTAAAAAAATTTATTTTTATTTTTTAATTAAAAAATATAGATATTTATCTGCCTAAATCTTTATTTAACATTATAAAATAAAAAATAATATTTCATGGTTAATTTTTAAAATTAAACCTAATTAATAATATTTTCGGAACGAAAACACTGAAATTTAGGATTAAATGGAAAAATAGTTAAATTTGTGATAACAACAATATCAAAGAACTTTACATTTGGCTCTAGACTACTTGAACTAACCCTTGGGGCTAAATAACAACACTTTCTATTCTATGATAAGTAAGTTTGTTTGTTTGTTTTGTTTTATTTTGTCTTTTAAATCTAATAATAATGAAACAAACAAATTAACTTCATTTAAAGATTTCAATACAAGATTTGTCTCAAGAGAGATCAATTATTTCACAATGCAAATTTTTTGAGTGCAAAACTTGAGAACAAGTTTGCACCTCAAGAGATTCTATTTCTTTTGGTGCTTGGTAGATCCCAAGTTATTCTTTTGTAAATTAAATTATATTGGCTCAAAAAATCAGATTACATCATTTCATCATCCTTGTAAGCCCATTACACCAAACTACTTTTACTATATTGCTAGAATTAGATCAAAGGATTGATTATGGATTTTTCCTTTTTTCCTTTTCTCTTGGGACGTCAATCAGGGTGAAGTGTAGATGACTTAGTGACATCTATCTATGTTGTTTCTTAATAATATTAGTTATCTATCTATCTATAGTTACATACATATGAGGTTGACATTTTTCTTTTGGATGTTCCCTAATGTATAAATTTAGACTTGATATGGATGTATGTTGGTTATATATAGTGTCAATTTGATAATAGATTTTGAAGACATTAAATATCTTGAAACAACAATCTAATAAAATATCTTAAGCATAAGATTTTATTTTATTTTCATTTGCTTTTACTCCATGTTTATATTGAAATATTTTAAATGACACATATGAATTACATATTAAGAATTTTTTGTATATAAAGTTGATATAAAATTATCTTACTTAATATGACATTGAAATATTTTAGTTATGGCTAACATTAAAACTTTTTATTGTTATATATATATATATATCACATCTTAATTGAATAACACAATGAAGTATACATTTCCTTCGTATTGTATTAAAATACCAATACTATTTTTTAAATGTCATATGTAAATTAGAAAGCAACTATAAAACTGGGTTGATGTTATAAAGGTACCACCTACTTGTTTAACCCATAAATTATTTTGATTGTTAAAAGATTAAACCCCACTTTTAACTCTTTGGTATTGAATGAGATGTAAAATACCTTATTTTATTTCCATATTCATTTTTTTTAATTAATACTTTTTATTACTAAAAAAGTAGTATTACATTGATGTAGCAACTAATTATCAGAGGACTTTCCTATTCCTCATTCACTCTATCAAGGGATTGACATACCAGAAAAAATTACCCTGCTTGGGGACAATCTTTAGATCGACTTTTCTTTCCTCTCTTTCTCACAACCTTGGTCCACCCAACAGGAGGCGGGTTGGCCAAGGTAATTTGCAGAGAGCCGAAGGAAACTCCTTATTGGTGTCAGAAGACGTTGATTCATGAGCACACTTTGAAATACCCACATATAGTTCTTTGTTTACCAACTGTCTGTTTGCAAGGGTTATTGGGTTCCCTTTTGAGTCCTCATGAGTTTAATGAATACCAACAATTTGATCCTGATCTCTCGAAATGATCATTAACACTCTCATCCTCTTGGGCCATAAATAGAAGTCTCTCCCTCCATAGGGGGTGGGACACAAGGTTTCCAACTTTTTGATGTGGAAGTTCTATTAAGATGTTTCTTGCTGGGATTTGATTGAGGGAAAGGATTATGTAAATGTCTAGTTTGATGACAAACTCGACACCAAAGCGTAGTTTTCTCGTAATCCAAAGATTGTGTCCATTGATAATCTTTTATTTTTAAATTTATTTGCTCTGACAACCCTTTGCTAATGTCAATTTCCATAAAAATTCTACCATAGTTGTACAAGCCAAGTTGTCCTCAAGAGGGATCTGCAGCAAGAAAATTGTTATACAAAATCTACAAGTGCAAACAAAAGTGTCTTTCCTAGGCTTGGTGGACTGACCTAGAACAAGATAAAGCAAGGACTAGAATGCCTTAAAGTAAATGGACAATGGAATGAAGCCTACCTGGAATATGTCGCAAGCTTCGCTCCTCTCTTAGCTTGTATGCTCCAATCCTAGCCTCGATCACTATAATTAGAACTTGCACAATGAGACAACACAAGCCAAAAATTTACGACATCTATATAGCATAATCCAATTACTTCATTCAATATATCAACATGGTATTGAAATGCGTGAAATCATAACATCACATATAGAAAGACAATGTACTCCTTGTATTAATAGAAATGGAGAGAATTACAACCAAATATAGAGTTGATCTTGTAGAAGAGCTCCTCCAAGTTGACTTGTCCTTCCTTGTCACAAAGTGTATTTCTATGTCACCCTAATGCATAGAATAATGACTCTCACAACAACAACATAAGGGTAGAATCTATCTCCAAAAGCCAACCCCCAACTTGTGGATGGAAGTAAATATATAGAAGAGGATGGTAAGTCAGGAATTCTTATCCATTTACCAATCTAGGCTTGAGATCCACTCTTGATGGGAGGATGAGGTTAAGGGATAAGGGGTGAAATCTCCAAGGTAGGATATGATTGGATTCAAGACTTTCATTCAAGGTAAATGGTTGTAACAACTCCTCGAATCTTCTGGAAGAGGAAGCTTTGAGATTCTTTTTATTTTTCCCAAATTTCTAGAATCAGCGCACCCCCAGCGAGGGGCAACCTGTAGGTGATCAACGCATATCCAGAGAGGGCCAACCTGGTGGTGAACACAATCTCCTAAGGCAGTAGGGTGTGTTGGGCCTTAAAATCATTGAAATGAAGCAATTAAAGGAAAAAATTCAGGGATTCGGGAGAGCCATGCTTAAGGCTTTATGCAAAGTTGATGACAAGGGGTAAAATGATGTTGATTGATACAATTAACAAGCCTATTGACTAGATGTGACAAAATGGCCTATAACAAAAATGACCAAAGGAGTTTCCAATAGACTGAAAAACTAAAAAGTGCCATAGCTGGATAGGAAAATTAGGTAGTCGAACCCAAATTGGGAGCTTGGTAATAACTGCTATAGAGGGCTTGAAATCCAAAAACTAGGGGGTTATAAACAAATCAATGTTACCCCTGAACCAAGGCCCACTAGTTAGGGACTTTTAGTAATCTTTCGGTTCAATGAAAAACACTATGTAAAAACCTTTTGAGCAGAAGATTTCCTTGACCATCTTGGTCTAGGACTAATGAATCCACTTACAAAGTTCCTCTTAATGCGTCCATGAGCCATTGAAGTAACAAATATGGCTTGACTCAACGTAGAGCTAAAGGAAGTCCTCCAAGTCTAGGTATGAAATTTCCATAGAGGGTACATCCTTCACTTTGTTTAGCTGGAACACCCTAGGAGTTTCATGAGGCTAATGAGTGTTGGGGCTTGTCTTGAGGGAATCCTTGAAGTACATGGGATTTGGTGTCGAAGATACCCACCTACCCCTAGCTCTACCATTCAAGCAAGCAACAAGAGAGATAGAGGCACCCTTAATGTCATAGCCTTTGACATCTAGATCCATCTTAAGTTGCCTTTATAGAGGAACCTCAATGAACCCATCAGAGTCCTTGTCAAATCTTGTATTTTGGACGCGAGCGTTAGTACAACATCATCCTCATTGACCATGATGCAAAGGGACTCTCTAGATAGAGACCTTGAAGAATAAAGCTTTCAAGATCAATATCCCCAACTCCTTCCCGTTATGCTGGTGCCTCTTGTCAAACACCTTGCATATTTTATCTCCCATGCCACTCCT
The DNA here is from genome assembly GCA_031772625.1 of Pinus tabuliformis. NCBI lineage: Eukaryota > Viridiplantae > Streptophyta > Pinopsida > Pinales > Pinaceae > Pinus > Pinus tabuliformis. Next base: position 1,061,312,524 of record CM062807.1, on the reverse strand, counting down.
CAGGTGGTATTCTCGTTCAGGCTTTTCAACAAACATTTTGTAGTCAAACAACTCTTTAGTGGCCATTCCAGGCCATCACCTAGCTCCTAAAATGACATCACCATAGGGGCTATACCCATTAACATTTGAGCCAAAGTCTGCATGGACAGCAACACTAGGATGAAAATCCCCCAAGCCCTTGTGCTTTTGACCACCAACATTAGCTAAATTGGGATTCTTGGGCAATCCCCTATCAAACTCCTTTACAGACCTACTATGACTCCGCCGCTACAACATGTACCTCTCAATCACAACTATAACCTGTACCTCTCAACTGTCATCACTTGTTCTTGTCTCCATTCTCATCTCTACAACTAAAACCCCTCTCGTACTATTACTTTCCATAACCATTATCTTAAATTAGTGTAAGGATATAACAGAACACTAGTTGAGATAAATATAATATAATTTTTAAATGATTAATTGACATTTATTAAAAATTCCTTTTTGGTTGAGATGCAAACAACCTTATTTTCTTCCATAATCATTATGTAAGAATGGTGTGAAGATATAAAGAGATTATGGATTGTTTTGGCAAAAAAAGGTTTATTTTAAATTTGATTTGAATAAAATGTAAAATAATAATAATGATAATTTATTTTTAAATTATAATCAAATTGAAATGTGGAGCTCAGTTAGGGGTAGAGTTTGATTTTGCAGAAATTTTTTATAAATTCTAACATTCTTGTTGGTTAATGTTATCCATTAAGAGACATTTTAGATTTGGATACCATCAGTTTCACTGCAATACTGCTATTGTTTTCCTCCGTGAGTGTTTTCCTCCATGAGTGTTTTCCTCCATGAGTACCCACTTGGGGAGGGGCGTGAGCCCCTCCTATAAAAAAATGTAACTTGGGAAAACAAGTCTAGTGTGAGAGGATCTAGAGATTTACATGGAGAAAGAGCTATCTGAGAAACTACAGTTCTTAGAGAACAATGACAATCTTGTTTCTAGAGCAGATGTCTTCCCAAAGCAACAAAAAACCCCAAATACAAGGTTCGACCCAACAAACTGGAAGGGTATAAAAAATAAATGAAATATCACACACTCATTTGTAAGTTTATTGGGATATGGTCTTCAGAGAAGGACTTAGTAAAATGGATCTACAATAAATGGAAACCAAAAGGCCAAATTGATTTGAAACTAAGGGCCAAAAGCTTCTTTACTAAAGCAACAAAAAACCCCAAATACAAGGTTCGACCCAACAAACTGGAAGGGTATAAAAAATAAATGAAATATCACACACTCATTTGTAAGTTTATTGGGATATGGCCTTCAGAGAAGGACTTAGTAAAATGGATCTACAATAAATGGAAACCAAAAGGCCAAATTGATTTGAAACTAAGGGCCAAAAGCTTCTTTACTATAATATTCACTCGCTTGGAAGATAGGGTCTGAGTCTTTGAAAATGGTCCTTATTTTTACAATAATGCAAGCCTAGTCATGAGATTCTGGAAGGAACATTATAACCCTAGAAAAGAGCAATTTTTAGCAGCATTGCTATGGGTGAGACCTTTTTTCTCTTCCCAAATAATTTTGGGACCCAAAGGTTTTAGAAAGAATTGGAAATTCAATTGGATCTTTTGTCAAGATCTTGGAGGGCACTAGATGTAGGAAGCACACCTCATATGCCAAAATATGCATATACATGAATTCTCCCAACCTTTTCCAAAATCTATAGAAATGTCCTACCAAGACAAAGTCTGGAGTCAACCTCTAGACCATGAACACGTTCTTTTTTGGTTCCATAAATGCCACAAGTATGGCCATTTATTCAAAGATTACTTGATTTTTCAAGAAAAAATGCAGGAGGAATCCCACAAAGTCAATTCCAAGGATTTTCAAAACGTTACAAGTAGAAAGAGAAACCCTAAAAGCCAATTTGCTTAAGCCGTGTTGGATGTGGTAAGAATGAATGCAAAAGAGGATACTGAAATGTTGAACAATGACAAGAAAATCCTACAAAATGTTCTTGAATGATGGAAAAATAAGGATCCTAGCACCATTCCAAAGCAATAGAAAATCCAATATCATTAGATTTATCTTAGAGTAAAGGATCAATTAATGGCAACAAATTGGGAGGTTGGATCGACAAGCAAGGATTTGGGAGTACTCACGTAGAGTGGGAAAGGCATATCGAATTCAAAAAAAGGGGCAAGAGGACTAATAAAGCTTAGATCCAAATAGTTGGTGAATATCCAAGGAAGGTAATCATGTTGTTAGAGGTGTTTACCTCTTCCAAACACTCTACTAATTGAACATAATCTCTTGGAATAGTCGCGGTCTCAATAGCTGAGGTAAACAAAGATATTTTAGAGACAAAACTTAAAAGGAAGCCCATCCATTTTTATGATCCAAGCAACAAAAGTTTCACGAGATAAAGTCAAAGAAATTGGCTCTTGATGTTGGAGAGGATGTGAAGGGATTGATTTGGACATTAAAGGAAGTGTGTGGGGTCTCGTCTTTTTTTGGAATTCCCCAGAAGTATCATTCCAAAACTGGATCAAATTACCTCGCATTTGTCAAGGAATTTTCACTATGTCGGAGCCAAGGAATGTTATAGTATACAACCCCTATATTCCCATGGGAAAATCATATTTTCTGACAGACATTACAACAATTAGATCCCTCCATCAAGACGAGATTTCGATTGTTGGCAAAGTTTTCAACCTTATTAAATTCTCGGAGGTGAAGAATAGGGGATTAAGAGGCTCGATCCAAAGACACAATAATTCTCCGACCTTCTTCACCAACACCAATCGGCTGATATGAATACTATCAATGGGGTCTCTACGTAGTTGGAATAATCACGAGGGGGGAAGGCAACAAGTAGCTAGTATACTGGATCGATTTATAGTATTTGAATCCTTACTTGAAAGTGATGTTTTTAATAAAGTCGTTATTGTTCCAAGCATTGGCTCAGACCATTGGTCAATCTACTTGGAGTTAGATTTGAAAGAAAACCTTCATAATCGACCTTTCAGATTTAAAGGCTTATGGCTACAGGATCCTGACTTCTTGTTCAAAGCCAAAAGTTGGTGCGAAGAATTGTAGGTCCAAGGATAAAACCATAGGCATACCTTCCAACTTAAGCTTAAGGAGTTTAAATTCAGACTCAAAGGATGAAATAAATAGGAATTTGGCCATATTTCTGAAGAAAAACAGGTCCTAGAGATGCACATGTAGTAGGTGTAATAACATATTATTCTGGACGTACACAGCAATGCTTTGATAATGGAAGAAGGAAAATTGATTAACAAAATAGAGTAGCATTAGAAGTAGGAGGAGACCCTTTAGAAACAGAAATCTTGCGTGCAGTGATAGAAGGATGGAGAGAGGAACTCAAATTTTTTCCATAAGGCTATTACAAGGCATCGTCACAACAACAATATATTCTCACTTTCTTCTAACAACGGGCAATGTCTGGTGCAACATGCGGAGTTGGAACAAGAACGTGTTTCATACTATCATTCCTTGCTTATGGATCTCATGCCCAACAGAACAACGGTTATCCAACGAATTACCTCGCATATAACCAACCTTAGATTCCATCCTGCCCACAATGAGGTCTCGATTAGAGAAGTCTTAGGAAGGTCTCGATTAGAGAAGTGGTAGGATTTGAAGTGCATGCACGTGTTGAAGAATCTTGCTGCTTCCAAAAGGTGTGGCCAAGCCTTAATGCTACTTTTATAACTTTAATTCCCAAGTCTGGCAGGATGGATAACACCAATGGTTTTTTTTACCAATTTCTCTTTGTCATGGTGTTTGTAAGATTATATCATCAACCATTATAAACTGCCTTAAGCCTCTATTGAATAATGTCATTTCTCTGCAGCAGACAAGTTTTTTTGAAGACGGCCAAATCCTGCCTTAAGCCTCTATTGAATAATGTCATTTCTTTGCAGCAGACAAGTTTTTTTGAAGACTGCCAAATCCTTGACATGATTGTGGCAGCTCATGAGGTTATCCACTCTCTAAAGAGATCCAAGAGGGTTGAAATACTTGTAAAATTGGATCTCTTTAAAGCTTATGACTGCTTAAATTGGGATTACTCGGTCCAAATTCTCCAAGCCTTTGGGTTTTCATCTCATTGGATCTTTTGGATAAAGATCCTAATCTCTACTCCCTTCCTCTCCATCCTTATGAATGGTTCTCCAACCATGACTTTTAATCTCTCTGGAGGTTTACGGCAAGGCGAACCTATCTCTCCCTTTTTATTTATCTTGGAAATAGAGGGATTGGGAAGTTATCTTAAATCTGTTGGGAGTCAAGATGTTATTATGGGACTTTGTCTTTATGGTAATGATTTACCTATCACCCATCAACAATTTGTTGATGATATTATGCTCTTTGGCATGTCCACTATGGGGGAGACTAGGGCTTTGAAAACCATCCTCGACGACTTCATGGAGGCTTCAAGTACGATGATAAATGTGGACAAATAAAATATATTTGTAATGCCCCTACCTAATCTTGTTATCTTACATTATTTTATTAGCCTACCAACTGAGTGATTGACGTTTTTCTTGCTTCCAATAAGCATTGCTTGTATAGTACGAGGTATGTGTATGCTAGCTATATACCCACACCTCGCACGAATACACTATTATTCTAAAGCTTAACAAGTTAGATGAATTATTAATGGTTAAGATTGATTAATGATCAAGCTTATGGGTAACCTTGAGCCTGATTGATGGCTAATCATGATTAGTGATTAGATAACTTTAAAACTTGATTTATAATTGATGACTATATTTTAAACATGATTCATTTAAAAATTAAATTAATAGGATTCTTTCGGTTTGACTAACATTTCAAGGATAATATTATTTTATTGAATTAATAAGGGTTGGTTGGAGAATGAACCACTCGAGTGTTAATTATGGGACAAGGGGCAGTTGGAGTGATAAGTAGGGGTCTAGCTCAAGGAGGTGTCAAGGGGGAAGTCAAAGGCCTTGAAATCGAAAGAACGAGGGGGGAGGGGGAGGAATAAGGCGAGAAAGGGAGAATGGGAGGGGGGAATTACGTTTTTGTTCTTTTGGCTTTGGATTTTGAAATGGGAAAGGAGGAGGAGAGAACCAAGAGGAAGGGGAGGAGGGAGAACTTAAACAATTTGGTTGTGGTTGGAGGGTGTTAGATATAACTTATACACACTACGACTGTGGTTTGGCTTTGGATAAGAGGGATAGGGAACCCATGGAGGTTCCCTAGGCTAAGAAGTTGGATAGACTCTCCTAGTTGGTAGGGTAGCATATTCAATTGAGTAGTCCCAACAAGGGCATCACAACCAAGCCACCATATCAAGTATTCTTCCTCTTGTTGTTTAATTTATGTAATTTTCTAGAAATCAAATTCCTTACATATTTAATATGTTGTAAATAAAATTTATTTATATGCTATTGTCAAATAATTGTTGTTTTATAAACATCCTATTTTCTTTGCTATGAAACTAGGTGATAAATTTAGTTTTGGTTAAAGCACCCCTATTGAGTCCTCAGACATGGTATTAGAGCCAAGTTCACTTATGGACATTAAAACCCACCTACACACCGATACGCATGTTCCATCTTTTTGTACATATAAGACATCCACCCTGCAACAAAAAAAAGCACTATCAAATTAGAGCACAATCTTCAAAAAATATACATATGAAAATTTCACTCATGTTAGTCCCACCTTTGGCCACTTCTTTTTTAGGCATCATCTAACCTAGTTTGGGGTTTTCTCTGATCCTTGGTTATTTTAATTAAAAAAAAGAAGACAAACAAAAAAAATAAAAACTTAGCCAACACAAATAGCCAAAAAAAAGCCATAGGTTTCTTGGAGGATGAACTTTACAATGAACCCTTGGAAAAAGGGAATACCAAGAATGGGGAGAGATGCTTAACATTTCATTTCGATTCCCATTTCTTTTCTCACTCTTATTCATTTTTATTCTTCCATGCTTATTTAGCACTTTCCTCTTCCATCCCTTTTTCTTTTCTCATTTTATTTTTCAAATCTTGAACATTTTTCTTTTTCCTCTTCCTTTTCACTTTTATCAATTTCAACACTCTGTTCCTATTTAATATTTCAATTTTATTCTCAATAGAAAAATCATATTCCACTTCATTTTTCTTATTTTAATCCCAATATTTTTTAACAATTTCATCTCTCAAACAATTATTTATTTTTCATTTTAATTTTTTTCCATTTTTGTTTAGTAATTTCCTCTTCCATTTTATTTTTTATTTTCTATTCTTATTTACTAATTTCATCTCATATTCCTTTTTAGCATTTTCCTCTCTTATTCTTGTTTAACAATTTCCTCTTCTTTTCTTAATAAACACGACATTTCATTTATAGAATTCCCATTATCGATCTCAAAATCAATAAAGCCTTCTTTACCACCAACACCATAAATTGTAATGCTTAAGCCACTATTTCCTATATTTGAATTCTTACACTTAACTTCCATCCTCTAAAGGTTGGTTTTTGTTAAATTACTTGTGATAAATTCAATTCCATTGTTTACATCGAATACATATATGGTTAATTGAATGCCCATCTTCGACAATGCAAAAACCCAAACGAAAACAACAAGGTTAAGGCAAACAGGACGTACCACGTGCTCTATTTACGACCATGCAAAATCCCAAACAAAGGAAACAAGGTTAAGGCAAAGAGGACTTACCATATATACTTCCTCTCTTTCTAAGAGGAAAAACCTGGAATGGGGTCATGAACATTGTTATCCACTAGCATGTGCATAAATTCTCCTCACGAATCTGTGTGCCTCTAGAAAAATATCTGATACAAACTAAATAAAAGAAACTTGAATGTAAGGAATATCATCAATGAGCCTAATGAGACTTAGTTAAATTAACAGGGAAAAACATCATGATTAGATAGAGGGGATGAAGAATTTCTATCTCAAAATAAATGCAAGAGAAAACATTATTTTACATACAAGTTAAAATCTGACAAAATGATTACATTGTAATTTAATTTCTTGTCATATCATTCTTTGGAGATGTCAAATTTTCATGTATCAATGGAGGAAGAGGAGTTTTATGGGGCTACTCTACTTGTGATGTTTCTAGTTTCTTCATACTATATGGACAAAAAATAATATCCATTGTATCTTTTTTTCCTATTCAATCCAAAAAGGGGCTTATCGACACCCTAGCACTCTCTCTTCACAAAAATGCATTATAATTTATCAGGTTAGCGAGGATTCATTTTCACATACACATTGTTGGTTTGTTGAGGCCTGACCCAGGTTCAGAGGTGGTTTAACCAAACAAATCCCGGTACTACTGGCTCTTTCGGCAACAGTCCACAGAGCGCAAACTGAGGTCTCACCTGAAGTAGTATGGGAGGGTGCTAGAACCAGGTTTCCGCACCCTGGAGATGTTTGATGAGTTCAAGTGGTCCGCGGTTCGACCTTGCGCGCACGTTGCTATGCGCGCTTACCCGTATCTCGCAGCCTGAGACGCTGCCTTCGCGCAACCCTACTTGGGGGCCGAATGTTGTTACTACCCAAATCCTTACTAGTATTCCACCGTTAGTTGATTAACTTAGCTTAATTGCATGTGTAAAGTATACTTAGCAATATAAATCATTCATACAAGTGCGCGCAGTAAATAAATAGTATATTTGCAATTGATATCAAACATGTAATAACTCAAGAACAGATACACAGAATTTGGATAAAACTTCTTTTATTATTCTCTTATTCGGTTACAGACTCGACTCTGCTCTGCGCACTCAGCTGTAGGGGTCCGCGCACTCAGCTGCGGACAACTAGGCCTCTACGCACTCAGCTGCAGAGCCTTTTCCTACTCTACGACCCAAGACACACTTAGACACTTGCTCTGTGCTTCTACTTCTCTATCTCATACTTCGCTCTAACTAACTATCTTTTACACTTAGAGCCTCGCTCTATTTATACAATCCCATGGTCCACAGACCATGGGTAGGCCGACATTACATTACAAACTAGGGCGGACAACCCTATGACTCTAACATACTTCCGCGCTCGCAATTTGCGGGGCTTTACAACATCATTTGGTCCAAACATGGGCTTTGAGTCCCAAAACATGCCTTGGGGGGATTCCATGTCCAACAGACCCCCAACACAAACATCGTGACTCGCCCTCGAGTCACTCTGTCGGCGCGACGATCTTGGCACGCAGTTACTCCAACTGTCCTCAAACTGTGTTGATGTCGATAGTGCACTGAGCTGCTGCTTGTTGGATCTGTTGCATCCTCTGTTCTGAGACCTCCGTGTCTGGGGCGCTTCTTTGCATTAACGTGTGCATCCCCTGTATGTGCGCCAACTTTCCTTTGATGTTTGCTGTGATAGTGAAAGCCTCGTCGATCCACGGCTGGACGCACGCTTTGAGAACTGCCTCCTTATGTTGCACTGCGTCCACCTGTTCCTTCAGTGCCTTGGCTTGCTGCATCCTTGCAAGCCGCTGAGTGAGGACTACTGTCTGCGCAGTTCCTCTGACACTGTCGTATTGCTGCTGCAGTTCTCACGCCTCAGTGTCCAGGCGCTGGATGTTTGGGTCCTCCTGCAGAGTTGTGAGGACCTCAAGTGCTTGCTCCAACAAAGTCGTACAGGCTTGCACTACACCTTCAATTTCTTCCAATCCCGTTGCAATAGCGCTAACGTGGTGTTCTCTGACCACCGGGGGAGTGGAACGCTGCGCCTTTAACCGTAGCTCGGTGAACTGAAGATTCAGCTCCAACTGAACCTTGGTTGTTTATTCTCTAGCCTCCCGAACTCCGGTTGCCAACCTGTGAATCTGTACCTCTACTGGTAGATCAGTTGGGATGGCTAGCGTCGGGACGCGTTGGCAAGTGTCATCTACCACCTGCGCCAACTGTTGGTTCTGCGACACCAATTCGTCGCGCTGCAGACTGAGTTGTTCCATGTTGATCTTTTGTTCGCTGAGAACTTGGATCTCACGACTCTCCCTAGCGCGCAACTCTACCGTTATCCCATATTGTAGCAGATACAGTGTCTCTCGCGGAAGGGTAGCCAAATTAAGGCCAAGGCCTTTGATCATGTTAACCGCAAATCTTTTGGTCTCATTCGCTGCTACTAGGGCTCTTTCTGGTAACACTATGGTGTTTTCCATCCGTGCGTGCAACATCTGCGCTGCTACCGAGTATCCTGTTGCAAGGTGGGTCAAAAGGGTACCCACCTGAGGGGGTCGCACTTGTAACTCCTGTCGCTGCACCCTGAGGGCCCCCAACGCAGTCTGGTGCTCCTGTAGAAAGTCCTGAAGGGCCTCATTTCTGACATCGCGAATTATCTCGCCAATGTCATGGAGGTCACCTTCGGTTAAGGTGATTGAGTTAATGGCCAACTTCAAGGCCTTGACCTTCTTCCTCGGTCCTATTCTCTCTGTCATACGTGGGCGCTTCAGTTGTGTGGATGCAGTCCCTGGGTCTGCACTCCCTTCTGTTGTTTCTGCTTCCTCTGTCTCTTGCCCCTGTGAGGACGTTGCTTGGTCCTCATCCACCTTCGCTATTTCTTCTTCTGCCACCTATGTTGCGGCTGCTGCTTCTGCAACCTTTTTCTGCTTTGCGGCTTTATGTGTCGCTTCCTGCACTACCCTTTCCTTAGCTGCTGCTATTTCCTTCCGCCTTTTCTTGGCCAATTGTGTGATGCGCAGCTTGGCATCGTCCTTCTTCTTCTGTGTTGTTGCCTTCTCAAGTTTTGCCAGGTCTGGGGCACCCCATTCCGGAGGCCATGTCTCCAAGACAGTGAAGATGGTGTCGTCAGTGACTATAAAGGGGAGCTTTGTCCACTGCTTTGTTGTATCCTTGCGTGCCTTGATGTATACATTATGCATGTTGGCTTTGAATTCTGCAAAACTCTGTAGACTGTTGTACACCGTGGGTGACAGGCGCGATCGTCGATTGATCCACATCGGGATGCTCATCTCCATGAGCACCCAGAATATTTTGTGTCGCGTATTCGTTTCGCGTCCTTTATGGCCCAGAGCGAAGCGTACTTCACGGCCTCCGGTAATTCTATGTCAATGTTGGGGAATTCACTGTCCTCCCGTAGTTCCCCCGCTACGAGCATTATGGATAAAAACAACCATGCATAGTGGAAGGTTTTACCTTGCTCCTGGGCTTCGCGATAGTTCTTCAAAAATTCCTCGCAGAGGAATTCATACCAGTTGAACTGGACCCCCTCTACGCACTACTCGGTCAGTGCGACCATCGGCGCCGGTACCTCATCAACGCGACACTTCCTCATGACTTTTCCGGCCAGGAGTTGGGTTGCTTCGTGTACCCCTTTGTCATTGATGTTGGAGCTGGCATAGCCCCTCTTCTTCTTCTCCATCTTGTATTTTGTCTTCATGGCTTCTGTAAGGGCCAAATCACTGCCCTTTCCTTCGGCTATAGTTGCGGGGTCCTTTCCTTTGCAGGGGAGCTGAGAAATGCAGTGGATTAGGTCTGTTGTGATGGGGATAGGCTCCTCCAGCCATAGATACCCATCATGCACTAGGCAGAGCAGCTGCTTGATGATGAAAATGGTGATGGGCGCATGGTGGAAATGCGGTATCCATAGTAAGTGCAGCAACCCGACCTTTTCCACACCGCGCAGCCACTTCTGCGGCTCTAACATTGTCACCACCCCCTCAGTGTTCTGCTTCATAAGGTTCCTGGTCTCTAGGTGAGGGAACTTCTTGCGGTCAGCGAGGTCCCAATCTTCAAACTTCATGGTTGGCACGCGGCCCAGGTGCGTGCCTTCAAACACTATGCTGTCTGGGAGGAGTGGAGTCTGGAGTGAACTCTTGGTTTCATCCAGGTCCCTCGACACTTTGGTCTTCCCATTCCGCAGGGGGACATACGCGGGTAGTTTTGTTGCAGAGCGTGTAGGTTGAATATCCTCCTCCATATCTTCGTCTTCTTCTGTTGTGATGGTCAGGGCCTGCATATCTTCTTCTTCCTCAACTGTGTCGATCGTGACAACGTTCCCTTTTTCTGCCATTGATAGCTTGCTGCATAGTGGGTTCCTCGGGGACACGCGTACAGGGGCCATTACTTGTTTATCTTTCTTAGGCCTCAGCGTTCGCGGTGTTTTGGGGATTTTTTCCACAAGCCCTACGCCTTTTGGAACATCCTCCACCATTGGGCTCTGTGCAGCCTCGCTGGCGGCTGCCTCTTCAATTCCTAGACCATCCTTAGTGGCTGTCATCGTATCTAGGCTGTATTCTGTCACTTGCGAACTTAGGGGCTCAATTATCGCTCGGCTCTCAATGCTCAGTGCTCTGCTCAAGCGCTTAATTCTCAAATGACCAAGTGTTGTTCGCTAGCCAGCCCTTTGTGTTTTATAGCGCCTTTTGAATTCGAATTCGACCATTCCCCCCAATTTCGGGCCATTAATGCTTTCTTGGCAGCAGATTTTCCCAAATCTTGCCCATAAATCGTGTCTTAAATGCTCGCCGCTCTCTCATTTGGCCTCAAATTGAGCATCCCATCGTGAATAGTGACACTAACGGTCACTTTCTGGCTAATCCGCACGGTAGCACAACTCTCCGTGCGCGGTTGCGGATCTTGTGACGCTCTGCTTCTGCGCGCATGCCCAATATCGCGCAGCTTCTGGACAAATAGTTTATAGTCCCGCGCTTTCTTTCAACTCCCTAGAGCGCTAAGATTGTTCTTCCTGCGGCTAGTCAGGTGGTCGCACCATCCATGTGGGGCTCCATCCCGTCCTCCATCATGCTTCGCGGAGAATCCTCACCTTCCATTGTTGTGATCGACATCGCGCACTTTACTACTTGCAACGTGCTACCCTGGTCACTACATTTGGCCATATGTGGTCCAAGCTAAGGCGACAGACTAACCAATTCATGATGATAGTTCTCTAACCTGTCAGTATGATCGTACGCACCTTGCCTTACCATCCTCGGCTTTTCGACGAGAAATGCTTCCTTTATTTCGTTTTCCAGCTTCTTGACCTCTACGTCCATCAAAGCACTTTTCTCCCATAGCTGTACCCGGTATTTTTCAAGTTCGCGAAGTCTAAGGTTTCCCTGTCGGATTTCTTCCTCAAGTCTTATGTGTTCTGTTTTTTGTGGCTGTGTGATTCCTTCGTTCCAGGCTTCACGGACTGTCGTATCTACGGGTGTTGTTATGCGCGGACTAGGCTTCGCATGCTCCATAGGGATTGCAGTGCCTTTTTCATATTTCAGCTTCAGAAGTGCTTGCACGGTCAGGGTTTTGCACATGGTCCTACAAGCCCATAGAACCGCTGGTACGCATAGGTCCCAGTCAATGCGTCTCACATGGTGCACTGTGTTCAGTACTTCGTACACCTTGTCAAAGGCTTCCCAGCATATAATCTTCGACGCACTTGGTCTTAGCATACTTTGTCATTCGCGCCCTCGTCTTGCCCGCTCCTGCTTGTTGTTCATGTTTCCTATCGTGAGGACGGTGTGCATTCATGCAGGTTGCGTACCATACGCCTGTACCCATCTGGAGAGGTGGGCATGCAGGTTGTTTCGTCCATCATACTCGGCTTCCATCCACAGCTGAGGCTTTCCAAACCATATAACCATCATTCTTCTGCAGTCACGCCAGTTCTCAAAACTTCTTTGATGCATACCCCACCATCTTGCGGGCGTAGCGCGCAGTGCCCATTTTAGAGCGTCAAAACGCTGTTGTTCTGGCACCTCTCTTTCAAATTTGTTCAGGAATTCATCCACCGCTATCAACCCGTCATACATAGGCAGATCCCTTACCTCTGTTGTCACATAGCACAGTGATCTTATCATCATGTTGCAATTGAGCGTGGTTACCTTGTGTAACTGGTTCTGCCATCGTTCTATTTCCTCATCCGAATCCGATGTGCAGGAGCTTTCGCGCTCCCACGAAATCCTGCCATCCGCTGTAGGATTCACCCAATCCTGTTCCCGAGCGGTTATCTTGTAGATATAGTTTAGATCATCGTCGCTTTCGTAGTCGCGCACTGGCTTCGTGTAGCGCGATCCTTCCGTAGGGTCTAAAGGCACCACTACACGCAGTGATTTTTTCTCAAAATCATTTTGCGCTTCTTCAGATTTATCACTCCGTTCATATCAGTGGTCCAATCTATTCCTAATAGCGCAGGATAGGGATTGTTGTCATCAACAATCTCTATCACTTCGAAATCTGCAAGCGCGCTTGCACCTTCGATATCTACCGTTATTCCTTGCAATCTTCCCATTGGTAGGATCTTCTGCTGGTTCGCCATTCGCAATTGAATAGGGGACCATTGCAATGCGGGCCTGCCCATGCGCTCCCATGTCTTCTTTGGCAGTACGTTCGCGTCCGATCCTAAATCCAGAATCACTTGATCCATTTCATATTCCCTGATTTGCATAGTCAATCTCATCTCCCTTCCTGTTCGCGTTGTGTGCTTCCCGAGCTTCCAGACTACGTGCGGTTCTCTTGTCCCAGCGCACCTAGTGATGAGTTCCTGCAGTCCCTTCATAGCCTTGCTGTCGCGCAACAGCTTCATGCATGTCTCCAGAAAGGTAGTAAGAATTGATGGGTTCATCTCTGGTTCTAGTTTGTCTTTACTACCTGAAGTGGAGGCCTCCGTGAAGCTCTTCTTTGCTTCCAAGAATGTCTCCTTTGTAAAGATGGATCGCTCTTGTAAAGATGTGGCCATCTCGATGTCTCGTGCCCACAGGATCAAGCACAGTTATTAGCGCCATGATCGATGGTCGGTTGAGGCAATCAGCGACATTATTGATGCTGCCCTTCTTATACTTAATGTTCAAATGGAATTGTTGCAGATAGGTGGACCATTTCTTATGGCAATCGTTTTTCATCTTCCCTTGTGTCTGTATGAATTGTAGAGGTCAGCGGCATGTGTGGATGATTGTTTCCTTCCCCATAATGTAATGCTTCGATTGACGACAGGCCTGCACAATATAATACATTTCTTTGTTGTAAGTGGGGTACTTTTGGACTGTGTTTGAAAGTGTCTCATTGTGGTAAGCCACTGGATGCCCATCTTGAGTAAGAACTACACCAATAGCATAGTCAGAGGCATCTGTCTCAATCTCAATTGGTTGTTGCAGGTCTGGTAATGTGAGCACTGGTGAGAAACAGAGGTAATTCTTCAACTTGGAGAATGCTCATTGTTGGGTTTCCGACCAAAATAACTTTGATTTCACTCCGTCCTTGGTGACTAGACTTAAAGGCCAAGTGATATGAGAGAACACCAACAAGAACCTATGGTAGAAATTGGCAAGACCCAAAAAGTTGCAGAGATCTGTTAGAGTGGTTGGGGCTAGCCAATCCTGAATGACTTGTATCTTGGATGGGTCCACATGTACACCCTACTCATCAATGATGTACCCCAGATATTCAACCTGGGTCAGGCCAAAGGTTCATTTCTCCAAGTTAGCACACATATTGTGTTGTCAAAGGGTTTGAAGGACCTGTCGAATATGGTGGAGGTGCTCTTCCCAACTCTGGCTGAAGATCAAGATGTCATCTAAATACGCCACCATGAATGCATTGGTGAAGGGCCACAATATGCCGTCCATCAGTGTCATGAAGGTTGCAGGGGCATTCATCAATTCGAACGACATGACCAACCATTCAAAAAGGCCCTCCTTGGATTTGAAGGCAGTCTTCCACACATCAGAGAGTTCGATAGGCACCTAGTGATAACCTAACTTCAAGTCAATCTTGTTGAAATATTTTTCCCCCTTGAGCTGGTCCAAAAGGTCATCAATCTGTGGGATTGGGTACCTATTCCAGACAGTGATCTTGTTCAACACCCGATAGTCAATACAGAGCCTCCAAGTCCCATCCTTCTTCTGTACCAATACAATTGGGCTCGCACGGGGTGATGAGCTTGGCCTAATGTGCCCTTTCTATAGTAGTTCCTGAATCTGCCTCTTCATCTCATCTTTCTCCAGAACAAAGCGTTGATAGATCGGTCCATTGGGCAACAGCACGCCCGGGGTCATATCGATGAAGTGCTTGACCTGACAGTGCAGAGATACCCCTGTGGATGAGGCGAAAATGTCCTTGTACTCCTCCATGGCCTTGTCCATTTGTTGTTGTTGTGCAAAGGAGCCCTACCTGGAAGTCGTGGTCACAACCTTCTTCTTTCCTTGGGGGCGAATCATAAGGAAAACGAATTTCCTGGTCTGGTAAATGATCTTATTGCATTGGTTTGCAGTGATCAAAGAGATGGCGGTAGGTGGGGCTATCTCTGGTATCTTGTACAACTTATTAGCCAAAGTAATAATCACAGAGCGAGGTCTAGACTCATATACAACATGTCACTTCCACAAGTATGGTTGTCCTAGAAATACATCAGGAACTTCAAGAGGAGCAACACCACACAATACCTCATATGTGAAGGGCTTGATGTTGTAGGGAAGGCGACACTGTTGGCTAACGCAAAGATCTCGTCCTTGGTGAAGCCACCCGATGGTGTACAGTTGTGGATGTGTTGTAGTCTTTAGGCCCAACTGCTTCACGACTTCTGCTGAAATGAGGTTCTTTTGGCTCCCACTGTCAGCAATGAACTACAACGGAGAACCCTTCACCCACATCTATGAGTGGAAGAGACGTTCCCCCTCCTCTAGATCTTCAAGCTCAATATTTTGGATATTTGTGGTGGCCACGGTGGCACTGAGCTCCGCACCAATGATTTACTTCCCTTTTTCGGTCCCCTTATCGGGTTCTGATTCAAAGTCGAAACCTGCGTCTGATTTGAAAGCCTTCATTTCGGCCACCAGTGACGCTTGGCCCGAGACTCACTTGTATTGTGAGTGGATATCTTATGGAACTCACACCATTTTCTCGTGTCCTTCTTCGTCTTCGTGGTGTTGTTCTTTGCTTACGGCTTCAGTGGGTTGTCCTGGGTAGCCCCGCCTTGGTTTGGTCCCTTGTTTTGTGGTTTGGGGCCACTTTTTCCCGCTTCTTCTGTTTAAAATTCTTCTCAATCTTTACAGCATACCGATATGACGTGCCAACCAAGGAAATGTCCAGGAACTCCACTCATCTTGGATGTACTTGTGTAGACAACCGCGATACTTGAGCACCAAATTTCGTTTAGTATCCTTGATACCTAGCTTCGTGTAAAGGGTATGGAAAGTATTTGTGAACTCTGGCACATCTTGGTCCCTTCCCTGTCGTAGCATGGTCCACTTTATGTATTTATCTTCATAGCTCCCAAAAGGGTAATATTGTTCCTTGATGGTGTCTCGAAAAGAATTCCAAGTGGGTGCAGCTGAAAACAAAGAGGGTTCACTCTCGTCCTTTTGTTCACAGTAGATTTCCCACCAATCCTTGTCATGTGGGGTAGTTTTGAGAAGTGAAAACGTAATCTTTTTCCGATTGGAAAAGTCATGAACTAAAAAATATCCTTCCAATAGATTTAACCATTTATCTCCAGCGTCTGCATCTATCAAGCCTTCGAATATGGCAATATCGAAGTTCACTTGTACCTTAAAAGGAGTGGCGCCTCCAGAGTGGTTGCTGGATGAAGATGCATCACCTGTGGGTAGTCGTCGAAGGATCTAAGAAAAGTTATCCATCATCGCATCCCTCTATCGCTCGAGGGCTTCCTTGAGACATTTTGAAAGGATCTCCTACCCCCTTGTCTTTCTTTTCTTCCACCATGGGAGGTTGTCGGGTTTTGCGACGCTGATCTTGCAATGGTTCAACCAGATCAAGCCCTAACTCCTTATACCCTGACCTCATTGGGAACATGCAAAGAAAAACAGAGAAAGAGCAGACCGCTCTAATACCATTGATCCGAACTTAAATAGGAATGAAACAACTTATAGATATAATCATAAACATAGAGATGTAGCAAAAAAACACTTCATTTCATTAATAGAAAAATATTGAACTATGCTTACAAATTGAATGGAAATAAGATAGCTCGGGCGATGGTAGCTTATCTCTGAGAAGAGATGTGGCAGTTACATGCCTCTGAATTGAGTTACAATGAGGCTCAAGGGCCTTTTTATTATTGAACAATAAGGGAAAACCATAAACAACCAAAACCCTAACCCGAGGAGATGTAACACCAAGAGTTTATGGGCCCTATTGGGGTTAGTTGCGCAGCCAACTTCCCGGGGTCGTAACTTGGTCATATTATCTCTGTTTGACGCATATGATACCTTGTTCGAAAGATATCTCCGAGGACTACACCTGTTGATGTGATTTCCATAACAATGACCAAAGGAATTTTACCAAAAAAAACTCCATTTAGGGCCTCAAAACGGCTCTGAAAGTTCAGGACCCGAAAAACTACCAAAAATAGTAAATTGTGCTACAATTAAGGAAAGAAATGAAATTGATTTGGGGCTCTAGGTGTATTGGGCGGGTGTTCACCAATATCCACTTGGATCACCGACATTCAAATATTTGCACTCATTTAAGGACACTACAACATCTCCCTCATATTGGGCTATAGAAAGTCTTTCTTCCCAATAAATGGGTTTATTATGACATGATAATGTTAAGTTAACTACATTTTTGTAGCGTGTTTATAATTTATGGAATTAGTTTATGATTAAAGGGTATCTAAAATGTTAAAATAATTAGGAGATCATGTTCACTCTAGAGCATACCAATCTTTATATGGTTGGATTTTCTCTTTTTTTCATTGTATCTCCTCATGATTAACCTTGGCCACCTTACAATACAAAACCCTCAAAATTGAATCACAACAGAAAATTTTGAAGAAAAAATAATTATGAATTGACTTGATACCAACATATATTGAGGTGTATCTCCTCCTGATTAACCTTGACCACCTTACAATACAAAACCCTCAAAATCCAATAACAATAGAATTTTTTTTTTTTTTTTTTTTTGTTATGAATTGACTTGATACCAACATAGATTGAGGTGCATAATGTTTTTAGAGTGTAAAATGTGAATAGAAGTTGTTTGATAGATTAAATAAATATATTCCTTCGATTTTCAACTTGCTCAATTTTTTGTCATATAATGTCTCAAGAGAATATAACCTATGTGGAGGGAGAATTAAACCCACTAGCTACCACTTGAACTATTGTCTTATATTAAGGATTAAATAATTACACATTTCCCTCTTATTAGGAGGTAAATGGAAATTTTCCCTTTTTCATTTATTTTTTCTCTTTGGACATTGAAATTTGGCTACTTTTGCTGTAGAAGGGGAATGGTGGTGGAAAGGTGTGTGGAAGATGAAGTTTTTGGCAAATTCTCGTCTTTTTATGTGGTTCATCCTTGCTCAAAAGGTTCCCACTTGGGATATTTTGCAGAGACGTCACAAGTTTGGCCCTGGTTGGTGCTCCCTCTGTAAGTCAGATGGTGAATCTATTGAGCGCTTATTTGTGAAATGTCCTTTTATCTATCAGATATGGAACATTTGCAACACTATTTTTGGTCAAGATTGTCCATCGCAAGGTCAATGTTTTAAGGATCATTGGAGAAGCTGGGTACAAAACAAAAATGCTAAACCCTTCAAGGCCTTGCCTCTTCTCCTCTGTTGGGGTACGGGCAAGCTAGAAATAAAGGAATTTGCCAAAACTTGCCATCCTTTCTAGATCGGGTGGCCACTAAGGCCTTGACCATTCTTTCACGTTTCCCACTCTCTTGTTCTATATCCAAAACTAGATCAATTATCCCAGAAGAACCTCATAAATTACTCCCATGGGGTTTCTTTGACGAGGCCTTGCAAGGGGACAATAAAACGTGTGGAGGAGACTTTATTTTACTTTTAGATGAGAAACACTTCTTCAAAGTTTCCATGGGTATTGGGAGGGGCACAAACACCCTAACGATCTGTTTACGTGTTGCTCTTTAATGGCTTTTGCAAGAGAAAATAGTTTTGATCAATTACAATTTTTTGATGATTCTTTAATAGTCATCAACTAAGTTAATGAGATTCAACAGTATCACAACTTACATCTTATTCACATTCTAGAGGATTTACCAAGGTTAAAACTCTCTTATGATCTTTTTTCTTTCTCTCATATTGAAACAATGAGGTAGATCGACTTTCTAAGGAAGGCCCTCAGCTGGCTACGATGTTATGGTCAATTAAATAATGGATGAACGTTGAATACTTCCCATTCTACCACCATCCTTTTATGGACAATCCCGATGCTCTGTTTTCGCTGTTGATTTCATGATTGTTATATATGTTTTTGGAAATTAACATTTTGTTGGATCTATTTTTTACTCTGTGCTACAAGCCTTAATGGTTGATTACTATGTAAGTTTTGAGAGGATGTAATTTGTGGCAGTGACATTTTTGGATGGTTTGTTACTGACCCATGTGGTTATCTTATATTGGAGGTGATAGTTCTGTTGATCTATATTTTCACATGTCTTGTCATGGAAATTTTTTGGGCATATCCTTCTTGAATACACACATTAATGTGTCTATAAAAAATATTTTTATTTATTCTATTTAAAAAAATAAACATTCTAAATTGTTATTAACACTTTTGAATTATTTTAATGTAAATATTACTTTATCTCCCCAATTTTATTACCAATACAAAACTAGTGCAAAAAAAATCATTCTGAAGTATTATTAACACTTTGAATGAATGAATCAATAAGGGAATTTAATGATGTCCATGAGACCCATTGATCTAAGGGACCTAGACTCCAAACCAAACAAGACATCACAATCTCAAGTTTCCCTCTAAAACAACCCTTCTGCCATGAATATTTATCAAGAAATTCATAGTTTTGTGAATTCTTGCTTCCTCAAACAGTTTGCTCAAACTTTCCACCTTTAGATCACATTCAAATTGATTATGAATGTCCTCATAAGCCGAACATTCCATGATGAAGTGCCATTTAGTCTCAACTTCTCATGTCCTACAAAATATACAAGTTTTTTCTTCCCACTCTTCCTTGGGGGTTATCCACCTACATGTTTCGCACCTAAGATGGTGAGATCCAATCCTCAGCTACGCTATTAAAATTTAGCCTTTCCCTTGATTGTGACACTCAAATAATTCTTGTCATCATACGATTGTGATGGGTGGAAATTTTTTACATATAGCGTTTTTTTCTTCTACCAACCTATTTTTCCTACATGACAATCCTGAATTTTTCAAGCACCCATTTTTCATCTCCTCTTTAAAATTAGGAAAATCTTACCTATTAATTCCCCATTTGCTCATCCACTTGTCATTTTCTTCCTCCAAGTTTTCTTCCTACGCTTGAGCTCCTCTATAACAATCATCTTGGGCCAACGATGTGCATCCATGCCTTCCACCCTTTTTTAATAATTTAATAAATGAATGATTCTTGAAGCCTCCATCGGGAACATTCCAGCCTCAGCTAGTAGGATCTCATATGGGACCGTTGACTTAACTTTGAGGTTACTAATGATCAAGTGCTTTTGAATTATTTCTAGTTGTCTCCACTTGTGATTTGAGATGTTGCTCCCCCAAACTTCACATCCATAGAGGACAACTAGGGTAACCAACACTCGAAAAATAGTTTTCTTGGTTTTCCAGTCCCATAATTTTTCTTTCCTGCATCTATTCTGAAGAAGGTAAGAAGCTCTCCAACCCCCTTCTATCCTTTTAGTTATGCACGTCTCCCAACCGATTTTGTTGTGAAAATCAATTCCCATGTACTTGTACTCTTCTACTATCTCCAAGGATTTTTCCTCAAATATAAAGGTTGCTAACCTGTTGCTTTTTTTGCTTCAAAGAGAAGATCATGATTTTGGTTTTGCTAATGTTTCCTTGCATCCCAACCTCTTGACAGAAGAGCTCTAAGGCCTTCAAATGCTCTGTTATCACCAAAATAAGACCTTGATAGGCTGCTCATCAATTCAATCTCAGTGTAACTATTTCAAGCCAATCTTTTGGCTGAGGCTTAGCCTCCTCAGCCTGAGAGGGCTCTCTCAAGGGTTAATGATATTGATTAAAGATATAAATAGATGACTAACTCTATGGTTTGTGATTTTATATGTTTATAGGTTGAAAAATGGAGACTTGCTACCATTGGGCTATGGAGTCAGTGACAGAGATAAAGATAACAAATAGCTCTTCTTATAAAACTGAGGCTTGTATATACTTCAATGAAAGAGTAACACATTCAGGAAAGTCTCAATAACTTGAAGTTCATAGAAGTCAGAGCATGTGGGCATGAATTCTGAGTAATGATACATCAAGGTATTCAAAAGGAAAGTATTAAAAGTGATTCATCAAATTTTAATACTTAAAGGAAGTCAGAGCATGAATAACTATGAATTCTGAGTAATGAGTATTAAAACATCAAAGAAAAACATCCAAAGATAGGACCCAAGAACTCAATTCACCATAGTTTAACACTTAAAGGAAGTCAGAGCATGTTCCTCCATGAATTCTGAGTAATAAGCGTTAAGACTATGGAAGTAAAACATATCAAAGATAAAAGATAAAGCTCACTAAAGTACACTAAGAAATCTCAGCTTCAAAAAAGATAAACTGCCTCTGTATATATTAGTCCCTTCCTAGCATTTACATAAAAATGGACAAAATGTATAATTGGTTGAATTACAGATTAGCAAACATCTATTGGGCCATGGAGTCAAAGTAGTCTTCAACAAAACATCATAATCAACTAAACATGGAAGTCAAGGCATTTGGAGTTTAGGTTTATAAGTGAAACAGTAACACAGTGAATAAACATAGTCTACAAGCATGTGAAGGAAGTTAGAGCATTTTCCAATGAATTATAAGTAACACATGCTCATGCCACTGCAAATAAGTAATTGGAAAAGGCCATAGAAACATATAACACATAAACCCCTTGTGAATCTTGAGTAGTAAAACTGATCTCTGTATTAAGTTGAAAAGCACACAGTCTGCTCCCATAACACAACTTATTTTGCTAATACAAATACCAACCTTGAGGAATTCGACCTCATGCTTCATATATAGTCTTTACAACCTTGGATTCTATGATCCATCTTTAGGAGAATTCAAATTTCTAAAATTGATACCTATCTACTCATAAAACAAACTCTTAATTACAAGCTAACAGCTAACTATATTTTAAGAGTCCTAATACAAATAGGAGTGAATTCCTAAAACATGTTTCAACAACCTTATCTAAGACTTAAATACATTCTTTGACAGCTACTAATCCATGTCTTCGACCTTTTTGATGCCTTCAACATTGTTAACAAACCCTGTTGATCTGTGACCTAACTGTCCAGAAACTGTCTTTGAACAACATGTGTAAAACTGGAAAATTCTGATTTCTAAAAATATGGCTTCAAAGAAAGCCTTGTTTCTCTCAACTGGTAACACTTTTGAGGAAAGTGAGAGAGGTTATTGTAGCTGGAGATTTTATGAAGAGAAACCTCTTTCAGAATTCTAAAATACTTTTTCATTTGGCCAAAAACTGATCATGAAGTGAACTACTAAAACCAGAAAACAAAGTTTTTCTCTCAATGACTTTCAGCAGTTTTGTAGTGCAAGTTGGGTCATCAATTTCTCCCACCTCATAATGAATTTAAAGAAACTGAGAGAGGTTTTTGTAGTTAAGTATGTTAGGAAGAAAAACCTCTTTCAGTTTTCAAAAATTAGTTTTAGATTTCTCAAGAACCCCCTTGGAAGTTGACTTCTAAAAACAGAAAAAAGAGCATACACAATAGTTTCGTAGCGCAAATCACCTTTTTTGAACTAGCTGCGCTACGAAACTGCGGATTCCTGTGTGATTGCAAAAATTTAACCCTAAACTTAATGGAATGACTTCTAAATGGACAATGTAACCTATTTGACCATGAAGTGAACCTAAAGGACTTTATTTGGAAATAAAAGATGACATTTTAAGAGTTCAAACCCTATCACTTACCCTTTTATCAAGACTAAAATGACCTTTAGACCTCCTTGAAATCATGACCAAAAGCAGCGCTGACGTAATGATGTTTTGAAAATTTTTGGGGTGATAACATGCTCTCTCAAACCATGAGCATATTTTGCAATTAGGATAAGATAATCAACTTACAAAAGTAGCTTCACCACATAACCCGCTAGTTGAATACCCTATCCACTGGTCTTGTGTATCCATTCTTCTAGCTTATCAATATATAAACCAAATAGAGTAAGGGAAAGGGGGCACCCCTCCTTGACCCTAATGTCACTACCAAATCATTCTAAAAAGCCCTCTTTAGTTTTGATTTTAGCACTAACTTCTCATAAAGTTTATGGACAATAACTCTATATTCATTTGGGATTCCAAACTCTTCCATTCTTCTTCAAATCTTATCCCCAGGAACAATGTTAAAAGCTTTTTTGAAATAAACAAAGCAACAAAAGGTTTCCCCACCCTAAATGTCTCATACCTTTTCGATGAAGTGCCTAAGAGTGATGTAATGATCAATTGTAGAGTGCCTTGGCCTAAAACTAGCTCGGTTTTTTGTTCTTTTACCCTCTTTTGCTACCCAACTGTTGATTCTACGCTCCATCATGCTCCCTAACAATTTTCCAAGAAAAGGATTAACCATAATAGTGTGATAATTAGAGGGATTATTGATGTCTCCACTTTTGTAAAGAGGGATAGCAACACTTGTTGTCCATTCAACTTAAAATTGGCTTGTGTGATGTTGTTGAAGATATTTTTGATGATTGGGGTCAAGATCTCAACATCCTATTTTAAAA